>OX401926.1:3097500-4297500 GCA_947859195.1 Drymonia ruficornis | reverse complement strand
CACACCGCCACCGCCTTGTTGTGCGGGTGACTTCACATTTGAGAGGTCTCTAGTTGGCTTGGTGGAATAGTCAATCTATGTTTATAACCCTGCGTTTGCATTGAACGAAACAGTAGACCAAAATTGTTGTCCCTATTTTATAACAACAAAAAATAGAGACAACGGCATGTTTATATTAGCGGCACGTTACGAAGGCCGGTTTGACATGTGGGGGGGAAGAAAATGAACAATATTATAACGAAATAAGACTAGCCGTTTTAAAAAATAAGAATGTCAAGAAATGAATGCGAAAATGAATCTTATTCCGTTATAATAAGGTTCATCCTTTCCCCTCACACATGTCAAACCGGCCTTCATAACGTGCCGCTACTTTAGTCCAGTGCGAGCGAAGGGTTCGGTTAAAAATCGCTTTTATTGCGGCCACACAATAGCGCACCTCTGTGGCTAGAGGTAGGGCTCACAGGAATTATTAATGCTTCTGTGATGCGGCGACGTAATACCTAAGTCATCACTAGAAAATTATTCTAGTAGAGTTCTAGGTAAGACGAGACAGAATAAATGGATGCTGTTTCTTTAGAAAACTATCGTTTTTTTATTGGTGCTAGAGCCCAGCTGTAGCTAATTGACTGCATATACGAGCTGGCTTGACCGGGGTAGTATCACCCTCTCACAGAAGATCAGCGTAAAGTAGCTATTACAGCTGCGTTTGGATGAGAGAGCCGGAAGCCCAAAAGCCAGTACCGGTTTGCTAGTGAAATAGAATGAAGCTTTGTCCGGGAATATTAACTATGGAGTATTCGCTAAAGTCAACAAATAACTCACAACATACGTAACTGAATGGATGAATTTTCTTCTATGTGCATAATTTACAGTTCGCTGACGGTGAGGGAAAACATCGTGAGGAAACCTACCTATCCCTCGGGATTAGGTAATAGTCAGTTCCTTTATACATGGCGACACGGTTCACCACCTGTCACGTTGGGTTCTGACTATCTAGTGAAACGTGGGCTTGAGTTGGTTAATACCTCCACAATGTGGTAGTGTATGGCCACTCAAGCCTCTGACTACCCCCGAACGGGGATAAAAGTCGTGACGTTACGTTACGTTACGTTATGTAACTGAACTGGGGTTTTAATAAAGTGGAACAAGTAACACTATCGCTTAATTGATAGGGATCAGTCTCAAAGCGATGTTCAAAGCCTCTTTGCAGTAAGTAATGGGAACGTTCGTGTATTGTTACTGAGAGATCTTCTGAACGTATTTTAAACTAGCTGTGCCCGTAGCTTCGTATGCATGGAATTTAACAAAAATAGTTTGTTAATGTTTTCAAAAATAATGAAAGTAGCCTCAGTTACTTCTTATAATATCAGCTATCTGCCAGTGAAAGTGCCATCAAAATCAGTGCAACAAACAGACGGACAAAAAATTTGAAAAACCGTTTTTTTTATCAGTATAGTACGCTTTCATATACATTTATTAAAAAGCTGTTATTTTGACATTACAAACATACTCTTCAATTATATTTATTTGTAGATATGAACTACAATGCAAGGGGATCGTATTTGCGGAAACTTTTCTTTCAATATAATGATCGGGTTTAAGTAATAGGCATGTGAACGTTACCAGTGGTTCAAGTACGTTACTCACGTTAGTGTTACCTAAATTTGGTTACTGTTCTGTCAATTCAGAGGGTATTTAACAATTCAATTCACTTGTTAAGTTAAATAGAATTTTAGAATTTATTTTAATTAACTATTCAAATTAATAGGCATTCTAGACTGACGTAGACAAATGTTACTTGCCAGAATGATAGATAGATAATGGAAAGCCCCGTTTGACGGGCCCGTTAGCGTGGTTGGCGCGGAGGCGACATTCACGCCAGGTCGTAGGTTCGATTCCTACCTGTGACATGCATTTGTGTGCATGAACATGTCTGTATGTCCGGAGTCTGGGTGTATATGTATATTAAGTATGTATTTACAAATAAAAAGTAGTATATGTAGTAATATCAGTTATCTGGTTTCCATAGTACAAGCTCTGCTTAGTTTGGGATCAGGTAGCCGTGTGTAAAAAATGTCCCAGGATATTATTATTATTATTAAAGAGGCCATTTAAAAAATATACTTATTGGAAAATGTTTATAAATAATGGTGTCGCTCGTTCGTAATTTGACGACTGTACGTAAAAAAGCGTAATCGAGACAATCCTAGTAATATCTTAAATACAAATGACAAAAACATTACCTAAATCTGGGAATTCCTGCAAGCATCTGGTAACAATCAAAACCATAAACGGTATACCTCCATAATGATTATTCATTCAGCAATAAAATATAACGATAATCATTACACCATAAAACGAAGCACAATTCGATATCGACGGGAAATTGAGACATTTGGAACGTTGGATGGTTTGAACGTAAATTACCCTCAGGTTTGTAAGGGCCGATATAGACGAACTGATTGGAGCAGTCGAGACCAACTGCACGAGAGCAGTCGTGTTCCGGTCGGAGTTGACTTCATTGAAGTCTTCAACCCGACTGCTCCAGTTTGTGTGCAGTTATGTTCGACCATAACACGACTGCTCCCATGGCGCTGTTCATTCAAGCAACACAGGTATTGTGACTGGGGAGCAGCGGGCTGGGCAGGGCGCGGAGAAGGCCGCTTCAAGTGGTCCGTGTACCGCGGCGGGTCGAGCAGCTCTTTGCTGCCACGGCGAAATTCGTACGCCAACTGCATTTCTAGCTGCGACTGCAAACGAACTGCTTGAGCAGTCCGTGAATGTTTATTTTATATTGAACCCCGACATGGCGATCGCCCAACAGCGACCGCTGGAAGCTGTCGGCACTGACTGCTACAAGCAGTCCGTCTATGGCTGCCCTAACGGCGTGCCAATTTTGGGGTGGCTAGTGAGCCGTGACGTCATTGCTTATTCGTAACACGTGCTCATTTGAAGCATTTCACCCATATAGAGCATGTACTGATTGATATGCTTCAAGCAGCCGTGACGGATTTTGTTGTATTTTCGAGGAGTTAACATGGGACGTGAACATTAATAGTGGATGTTTTATTTATGACAGATTTACATGTTATTAGGCGTGTTTACAACATGCACATGCCGCGCGAGGCTGCTCACCCACATGCCTCGCGAAGCACGACGTTTGCCTCAGTCGCATGCCGCGCGAGGCAACTGACACTCTAGCTAGACAGAGAAGGGTATACCCGAGCAATCAGTTTGACACGTTTGACATCGTTCTGTCTCTCATTACTATGCCAAATTAGGCGAGGCAAATGACAGCGCTCAGGTGAGGCAGGACGCGCATTTACCTCGCGCGAGGCAAGTCAAACTTCGTGAGGCAATTTGCCTCGCGCGGCATTTTAGACATCTGGATGTGGCTATTGAGATGGTTAACATTTTAGTAAAATTTCAGCATTTGACCTTATAAACAAGTGAGTTACAATTACATACCAATAGCCACGTCCATATGTCGCACATGCCGCGCGAGGCAAATGCGCGTCCTGCCTCACCTGAGCACTCACATTTGCCTCGCCTAGTCTGGCATAGTTATGAGACAGAACGATAATGTCAAACTGATTGCTCGGGTATTTATACCCTTCTCTGTCCAGAGTGTCAGTTGCCTCGGCATTTGCCTCGTGCGGCATGCGACTGAGGCAAGCGTCGTGCTTCGCGAGGCATATGTGTGAGCAGCCTCGCGCGGCATGTGCGACATCTGGACGTGCATCAAAATGAAACCAATCGAATTGTGAAGTGTTCTCGAATTAATATTGTTGAAAATATCCAATTTTAAAAGTGTCATACAAAAACAGCTAAGTAAGATAATTTGGAACGATATCTGCTCATTTTACGGCCTACTAAATAATGTTTAGGTTCAATAAATTTTATTCGGCCCCTCCTACCGTCAGTGTTTAGCTTAATTTATTAATCGTTCTAAACAGGCGGCATGCTTACAATACGCCAATTTATAACGAACTAAATTAAACCAAACAATTATCGTATCTAGGGTTTTATATTTTCTATACCGTCAATTGCTTTGAAAATTAGTAGCCATGTCCAGTTGTCTCACATGCCGCGCGAGGCAGCTTTGCCTCGCTTGGTTTGGCAAGGCGCGCCCGAGCATCATGCTCGCCATGCCTCACCCGAGCGCTGTCCTTTGCCTCGCCTAGTTTGGCTTAGTCATGAGACCGATGGTGTTGATAATTTCGGATAAACCCTTTCACTGTCTAGCGTGTAGTTTGGCACGTCGCCGCGCGCGGCATGTGACCGCGCAGCCTCAAAGGACACGAAAAGGCCTTTTCGTAATTTCCCCTGGTCTGGGTGTCACCGGGATCGCCCCCAGTCCATTGTATGGTAGCCATAGTACAAGCGTTGCTTACTTTGGTATGAAAGTCTGGCTATATTTATTATTACTATCTACCAACTCAAATAAACTGGACCGCAAAGAAAAAGGGTCGGTTAGAAAATCTTCAATATCTTCAATCGCATTTTTATTTATTTTACATTTATTAAAAATAAAAAGCATGAACTCATTTTTTTTAATTTTCATTTAAGCACATTAAAATATTCTTTAATTTAGTCTTCACTACATAGTATAAAACAAAGTCGCTTCCCGCTGTCTGTCTCTCCCTATGTATGTATGCTTAGACCTTTAAAACTACGCAACGGATTTTGATGCGTTTTTTTTAAATTGATAGAGTGATTCAAGAGAAAGATTTTAGTATATACTTTGTCAAGTTTTGGTCGCGATAACCGACATCCACGCGGGCGAAGCTGCGGGCATCAGCTAGTTATTTCATAAAGCTAGGTCACGTACTTGTGAAGATATTGAAGATTTTCTAACCGACCCTTTTTCTTTGCGGTTCAGTGTATTTACAAAAACACCTAGTCCTTATTTTATGACATTCTTAAATCGGTTGAGAATCTTTCTTTTCGATGAACTAGTGAGACATGTTAAACTATTGGGTTTTCATAAGTCATTCTCTGAAATAAATGGCTGTACCTACAGATCCTTTAGAGGGATATCAGGCTGATTCAATTCTGTTACCCTTGCCCTTAACCATTTTACGCACGACTTGTTCCCGTAAATTTTCAAAAAAATATTGGATCCACTGAACGGATAAGATCAAAAATTGCTTTTTTAGATCGGAACTTTTTTCCATTAAAGTGTGATTATACTTTAAAATACTTTAATCTTACGATTTCAAATTTCCTCATTGAAATTATCAGTTTCTTTATTTGAGAAAATATTTGAAACGATCAGAGTACCGTACGTACCGTACGATCGTACCGTACCGTACCGTACGATCACAGTGAATAGGTTATACACCAAATAATAGTTTTGATAGTTTTAGGTCTGCGGTGGCAAAAAAGCGTGTGGCCCGCCTGATGTTAATCAGTTACCGTAGCCTATATATGCTTGCTATACCAAAGGTATTGCTCGCACATTGCCGACCTGAAGGGGAGGTTTGGGCTTTCGGATTTCTCACTCATCGTATGAAACACAGCTGTAATAGCTGCTTAACGTCGATCTTCTGTGAGATGGTGGTACTACCCCGGTCGAGCCAGCCCGTATATGAGCTGCAGTCAATTAGCTACAGCTTGGCTCTACCACCTTCAAAATATCTGACAAAATCCTTAGAATATCTGTCAAAACTGCATATCTTTAGGTGGATTAGAGTTATCTGACGATTCGGTAACAGTCCCTAAGGGCTATATCGCACGAGGACACCAGTGGTAGCGCAACCAGTCGCTCCACCAATAAAATGTATAGACCTGTATGAAGAGTATCGCACCTGGTGTCCGCTTGGTAGCACAACCAATTCGGTGTCGGCTATCGAATAACCCGCTGGTGGCGCAACCATGGTTGCCTCGTGCGATATCGCACTAAATCAAACGCTTTTTTGAAAAGTTGAAACTTATTTCGACATCATGCAATCCTATATGTTTATTAGCTCTAGGAATATAAGATTTTCAATTTATCGCGATTCAGAAGCCTTCAATCGCCTCTCCGAGCAGACATCCAAAATAAATAAAACTGTTGCCGTTTCCAAACGAAGCGGTATTGGAACTTTTGCAATCGATTCTGAAAACATTTTCAACTTAATATTTTATTTGTGGGACGTTGAAAAATTGGATCTGGAATATTTTATTTTAAGGAAACATCATAAGTATCCTACCTCTAATGCCAGCCACACACCTTCAAGTATACTTGTGCATGTCTAGACTTGCACAAGTATACTTACGTGTGTGGCCGGCGTTATACGTCTCGAACCTCTTTATATTTCCACAATTACTACCCTAGCTTAAGGCTGAAGACTGTTCCAAGACAATTAAGCTTATTACTACTTGCTAGAGGTCGCATCAGAGTTTCCTTGAGTCTTCTTTATTGAGTCTTATTTTTATCCGCCTCACGGAAGCAATATGTAGTAGTGGAGCGTATGATGGGTCCATATATGTAGCTAGCATTACTAGACCCTAGTCATTTTAAACTCGAGCCTTGACATCCAAAGATTTTTCGTTCAAAGCCCAATATACTCTCACCACTAAATTAACAGAGATTTAGTCAGTTTACAATTGATTTACAAAGCATTTCTAGGGACAAAGGTGATTTGTAATGCCAGTGCAAGTCCATCATAACCTTCTATGAGGGTCAGAGTTTGTACTTTAAAATACAATATCCTTTTTATAAACCGCAAAAATTCGGAGAACTCAAAACAATACAAAAAGGTAACGTAAACAGATCGTAACTTTTTATCAGACTACCCTCACAACGGAACATCTGGTTGGTACATACCCTCTTTTGTCTGAATTCCCGATTAAACACGATGAAATGTTACCCTTTTAATTATAACATGAAATGCTTTGTTTGGTATTCAAATTTAAAAATCGAATAGAATTGTTGTATAATGTGTAAACGGCTCTTATGACAAGCGGCCATGTTTTATAAAAAAAAAAAACAATGTTAACCTTGTCTATAATTTGAAATGAATGGCGGCGCCTTCATCAGGCGCATGCCTCGCGCGAGCACTCACTTTTGACGTCGGAACGCATAGACGTAATGTCATAATATGAGTGCTCGGGTGAGGCATGCGCGCCATATGGACACATCTAATGACTATTTATCATGCTAACCTACTCTCAAAACACAAAGGCAACCCGAATATTTCTGAGCTGCTCAATTTTGACACGTCGAACATTTCAAAGGAGCTTAACAATATAAGTAGCGTTTGAGTATTCAGTCGTACCTATAAATAATAGTACCACTTAAAGGCGGTCGAAAGTCCAAATGTTGTTCCTTTAAGATATATTTTCTACTTCCTCATCTCATTTGTATGCAAAGACAGAATGTAACCGAACTCCTTTTATAGACTTCGAAATTTCATCTTTACATTTCTGACCTCAAACAAAAACTTTTTTTTTCAAACAATATTCTCCAGTGACCAAAATTTAAGGGTCCGAACGTTATTGGATCAAAGGAAGGGCACCGCACTCGGACGTAATGAGGTGACAAACTGCGAACACACTTTTAATGGCCGGTCTCATTTCCATAATGTTTTACGACCCCGATGGCCGATCTGGAAGCTTTTAACATCTGAATTAAGAAGCGATTAAAATTCACATCTGGATCGCAGGAAAAAGTTTTCTCTAGTTGGATAAAGTTGAGTGAAAATTTAATGAACTCTACGCCGAAGTTTTTGTTAGGGTAATTTTTAACCAAACATACCCTTAAGGGGGCGTCCATAAATTACGTGAGGTGATTTTTGAGATTTTTCGACCCCCCCTCCCCCCTTGGTGAGATTTCGTGAGATTTTGCTCGACCCCTTCCCTTCCCCTCTAATCTCACGTGAGATTTTTTAAAAGCTATATTCTAGGGGAGAAACATGGTTTACTTAATTTAACCCAGTTTTCTCCCAATTTTATACTTACTGTTTCTTACGGTAAAAAAAAATACGTGAGATTTGCCCTGTACCCCACGTGAGATTTGGTGAGATTTTGCTCGACCCCCTCCCCCCCTAAATAACTCACGTAATTTATGGACGCCCCCTAACCACGATAAATATAGGGCGGTGCACTACAAATAAGGTAACGCTTACGCCCTCTAAGGTCGTTACCACACCATTCGTTCGACAGTCGATCGTTGCCATCGACCGATTATTTGGCTGATCGACGAATATCACACGATAAAACAACGGTGACACACGCGACACGGCTCGGCGCGTCAGCGACTGTGTATGCAATGAATAATTGCCACGTGATTCTGACATAGATCGACCCTCTTCCGATGGTCGGTCGAGCATCGACCGAGAGTCGATCGATGAAAAGCAAGCAGATCCATTTGGTGTAGTAGAATCTGTGGATCGACATCGGGACATTACATTCTGCAATCGATCGTTGGTCGATTAAAGATCATGCAGTTTTTTATAAATAAAATACTATAAAATATTTCGGCTCTAATTTAATTTTACAAAGTACCCTCATCTCTGAAAGTCAGTAGAAATGTAATCGTCTCTATTACCAGGCAATAATGGTCTATTATTGGGGTCCTTGCGTGTATTATACCTCAAAGGGTATAAACGTTTGCGATTTTATCAGTCGTATGCGAAAGCCGATTACATAAATGATATAGGGCGAAGCACCCAATTGCTGTCCTGATAAATAATTTGAGTTTGGTCATTATTATTATATATTCTATGCTTTTGTAAGAAATAAAATGAAACACTTGGAAATTGTTGTTAAGAAGTTACATAAATTATTTTGCAATAGGTACACAAATCGAAATCTAATCTAATAGGTATTAAAAATAATAGTTAAATTTCTTATTTAGTAATTTTAAAACATTTACTTAAGTTTTACATACGCCTTTGTATATGCGTAAGTACATTTTCTAAATTATTTTTATGTCGTTTCTTTCTATTATGTTCTATCCTACAGCATTCATGAAAATGAAGCCATGCTCTTTGTATGTTAAACACTGCACCCAAGTAATTAATATATCAGATTAATATTAATTATATTGGTGTCGACTATTAGATGCCCCACCCTATTCTCAACCGAGCTATTCACGTGAAAATGCTGACGGGAGAACGTACTTATTTTTCCACAGGTAATTTATAAATCAAAGGATTTTTACGCTCAATTTAACTATGGATATGGCGATTTCATTGCTGAAATTACAAAAAATACTGTAATAAAATCAATTATGAGAGGTTTTTGAAAATAATTACATATTATAGCTCAAAGACGTTACCAAGAAAGAGGGAAACACGTAACTATTCTCCATAATCGTTTGTAGGACGAACCTTCTTACATCGCAATCAATTTTGTGCTCAGCGCACTATATGTATCAAAATTTAGACGTCATTACTTTGTTTATCGAGATAAAAACACCTATCAAAACCCATTCCGAAACGTATTATCAACAGAAAGAACAATTATTCACAATACAGACATGCATTTAAGATGATGCTCCTTAGATACTGTGTCAATAGACTCCGTTTAGTAGGACAAAACTATTTTTGACAGTCACATAATTATATCTCTCTATCTTGGTTATGTCTTTGCCTACAGGCAGCTTTAATATAATGTACATTTATATATTTTATTCGGGTACAACTCTATACAAATTTCGGCCACGTCTTTTACACAGAACTTTATTACCAATTAAATAAAATGATTTTTACGTGTTCCACGCTCAATTAATTCCCGTCGCCGCCCAATTAGCATGCAATGAGGGATATTATATTAATCCTGTGAATATTCATGAGTGTACAGGTAGCGGCGACATTTTCATATTGAGGGTTTATACCTACGCCCTTGCAGTCGTCTCGCGACGCGACGTGAAAATCCTTTGATTCCGGCTGTCTGCGAATGAATTGGATTAGTGTGCCATATCGCTTGTATTGCTTAAATGGTTAGGTAGAGGTACACCGAAGTATATGTAATGTAATGTAACGTCACGACTTTTATCCCCGTTCGGGGGTAGTCAGAGGCTTGAGTGGCCATACACCACCACATTGTGGAGGTATTAACCAACTCAAAGCCCACGTTTCACTAGATAGTCAGAACCCAACGTGACAGGTGGTGAACCGAAAAGGGCTAAATTATTATTATTATAGTCAGTTATTAACATATAAAATATGGTACCTATTTATAGAAATTATTTGATAGGATACGTACTACTTTAAACGTATCAAATACTACATTTATCGTTGCAACAATGTAGACACTGATAAAAGCATTGTCGGTTTGAATCCCGCTGGTGAAGCGGCGACGAATTTGATTTCCGGCGGGTAGAGCGCAGGATGAAATCTGCGACTCGTCCCCAATCGGGACGAGTTTTAAATTTCCCGCTTTGAGCGCTGAAAGGGTTACGTGCGGATCTGAACTGACGGTTTTATCGGTGGTTAAACTCGTTAGAGATACTAGGGTTGGCCTCCATTTGGTGGTCACGTTTTTGTATGGTACCGTCACGACTTTTATCCCCATTCGTAGGTAGTCAGAGGTTTGAGTGGCCATACACCACCACATTGTGGAGGTATTAAGCCAACTCAAAACCCACATTTCACCAGATAGAACCCAACGTGACAGGTGGTGAACCTTGTCGCCGTGTATACAGGAACTGTTTTTGTATTGTATCGTTATTAATGTGTGTTTTTGATGCGATTTGTTACTTGATATCGGTTATCTACCTATATTAACCTGTGTGGGTTGCAACACTTTTTTGATACCTATGTATTTTAGTTCCAACTCGAACAGTTTGTGTGTAAATTACTATTTACCTGCAATTTTATTTCTGAATTTCTCATTATTACGTGCCTACTTATCTATTGAATAATAGGGAATATACTCATCGTCATGAGTAAAATATATGGGTAAAATCCACGGTATAACTCCCGTACAAGTTTATAAAAGATTTTTATTATGTTACTATGGTGGAAAATGTTCAAATCATTAGGCAAAGTAAAGTACACTCATATAACATTTCTATCGAAACTAATACATCGGTTAGACAGCAATGACAGTGTTGTCAGAGCGTGAAGTAGCGGCGACGCAAATTAAATTTGTCCTGTTTCCAATGGGGACGAGTTTTGAATTCTCACTTTGAGCACTGACAGGGTTATTGCTTTAGTAGTTCTAGATTTGAATTTAGTGTAACTAGAAATTCAAAGGTAAATTTAATTTTGAAGGATTCTGTCGACCGCTTGACGCAATGGTTTGAGCGTAGACCGCTCTGCTGCCCTACATCGGGTGGTTGTAAGTTCGATTCTGCCACACAAAAAATTCGGAAACGGCCTTTTCGTAATTTGCCCAGGTCTGGATGTCCAGTGTAAGCCAACAAGCGTAGCTTAGTTCGCCATACAGTTGGTGTGTACCTAAGTCGTGTGATATTTATTTATTCTTCAGTGTATTGTGCAACTTTTCATCAAACCCTGTAATACGTTTCACAAACATAAAATGATAAAAAACTAATTTTACCATCTCCTGAATATAATCTTATTAATGTAATTTATTCAAGCTTTTCATGATTGCAGGATTTTGTTATTAATAAACCATTTTATGGCTGGTATCTCGTTTCAGTTTCCACTATGCTACGTTGGATACGAAGCAGTTTATTACCTATTCTTTTCATTATTATTAAAGACTCAGAAGAGTTTTCCTTTAACAAAAGTTTATTTGCTAGCTGCTTTAAGTTGCCTTGAAAGGTGCTTTCGGTCATATCATTTTTTAGTCTGGAATGGGGCAGAAACCGAATTGAAATAACATGGAATGGTATAACATTTATCATTTATAGAGATCAATTTACAATGGCATTACAAAGTACTTTTATTACGAAAAATAATTCGTAAAGCCTTTGTAAATATGCCTACATCCTACTTTGAACCCTCATAACATTTAGTTAGATATCCGATATCAATGTTACGACTATTAATAAATGCTTACAATGAGATTACAAAATGTTATATACCTGCCATAGTATCATAATGCACGTAGAAACCAGAAATTCAGAATACCCAGATTAAAAGTTATTCCTGTTTGGAGTACGATTTACGAGCTAGCCAGAAGCAACTGCAATATTTCAGTAGTTCTCGACTTATAGCCAGCGGCTATCCAACTAATGCAAAGTAGGCCAGTCTGACATGAAAATAAGATGATAAATAGTCTGGAATATCTGCTATTTAATTGCCTACTTGAAAAATGTAGAAATTTAACACTAGGTATATATTTTCGACTAAATTATCCATTATTTAATGTGATTAATTTTTAATGTGGCAAAAAAACGTGCGGCCCGCCATCTGTGTGCCCGCCTGATTCTAAGCAGTTACCGTAGCCTATAGATATTTGCAATACCGAAGGTATCGCTCACACGTAGCCGACCTGAAGGGGAGTGGGACGGAGGGAGAGGAAGGGGAGGTTGGGCTCCCGACACTCTCACTCATCGTACGAAACGCAGCTGTATTAGCTACTTTACGCCGATTTTCCGTGCGAGGGTGGTACTACCCTGGTCGAGCTAGCCCGTTGAGTTGCAGTTAATTGACTACAGCTTGGCTCTACCACAAATAACATTATTTTGTGTTTTTTTGTAGTCGGTACAACATCTTAAGAGCTATAACACACCGGGACGCCAGGTGACGTCGCCAGCCAACGTAGCCAACTAAAGGCCGGGCTCCATTAGCGCGTTGCGTTGCGTCGTCGCAAGATTTTTTACTGGCTCACCTTCCCCCACTTCGTCTCTCGCCCGTCGACCCTTTGATCCGTTACGACGACGCAGCGCAGCGCACTAGTGGAGCCGCGCTCTAATTCGTATTGAAATGTATGACAAGTATAACACCTAGCGACGGACTGGCCACGTCGCCATAGCTACCAGGTGTGTTATGACCCTTAGTAAAATATTGTACATTATTAAAATAAGACCTTATAGTTATCACCAAGTTGCATCTCGAGTCGAGTCTCAGTCATTTAATCTTAGCTTAGAACAATGGTCGAACTATCAATGGATGCGGTAACAATAGATGCTTTGTCTTTGATTCCTAATGGAAATCTTGCATTGCTTGCAGCTATATTCCAGGATTGGTAATATTCGGTGTTTAGTTATATTTTGTAGGCATTGATGTATTATTATAACGGTTATGGTACCTCCTAACATTGCAATCACTAAACTCGCTCAACACGCCACTAACAGCGAAATTCACACCCCTGATATGGCACTTGCAATTAGACAAAATTCAATTCCAAATGCCTCGAATGCCTCGGCTCTCTCACTCATCGTACGAAACGTAGCTGTCATAACTACCTTACGCCGGTCTTCTGTGAGAGGGTGGTACTACCCCGTCGAGCCAGCCCGTATATGAGCTGCAGTCAATTGGCTACAGCTTGGCTCTACCACCGGTCGATCAAAACTTTCTATTTTGGGGACAATAAACTACGGAATTGTTAAAATAATTAATGTTCATTAACCATACAAGCTCATTGGGTAAATAGGAAAATGTTAATTATGTAGTTTAAAAAACTTGGTAACTCTCCAACCGGTAAATTACCATAATTTAAAAGAATTTCCTTAAGGCAACGTTAATTAAAAACTTTTCACATAAAAAATAAAAATTTTAATTGCCTAGGAACGGCTGCATGAAGCCAAGTTTAATTTTAATATCAATTTAGATTTACACAGCCGCCATTTGCATTTTGGGTGACAAATGGAAATTGTGCTTTAAGGCGTGAACACACGCGAGTCGGCGCGATATTGAAATGCTAAATTAATTCTGTTCTGTTCATATTTCGAGGCTTTATTTACGCGTCAGTGGACAATTTGAAGTCTTTGTAAAGATGATAATTAGGTGTGGGTTATTAGATCGTACATAATAGTTATAAATCCTTTGGTATTGTAAGCATCTATAGGCTACGGTAACTGCTTAACATCAGGCGGGCCGTATGATTTTTTCCACCGCAATCCTATAAAAAAAAAAACCGCACGTAAGTGGAACCAAAATGGCGGTCGTCCGCGCAGGTATAATTATGGATCAAAATACAGTTATGGAAAAGTTCAATTGAGACCGGACATTTCAGAGATCAGACATTATTTATAGGACTGCGGTGGAAAAAAAGCATACGAACCGCCTGATATTAAGCAGTTACCGTAGCCTATAGATGCTTGCAATACCAAAGGCATTGCTCGCACATTGCCGACCTGAAGGGCAGTGGAATGGAGGGAGAGGAAAGAAGGGGGGTTTGGGCTTTCGGCTCTCTCACTCATCGTACGAAACGCAGCTGCTTTACGCCGATCTTCTGTGAGAGGGTGGCACTACCCCGGTCGAGCCAGCCCGTGTATGAGCTGCAGTCAATTGACGACAGCTTGGCTCTACCACCTTAAAAACTTTTACTGCGCATGTAATGATTCCAATGCCTTAGATCAACTTATGTGCCTCTAGTTATACCTATTTTCGTGTCTTAAATGAACTTTCCATAATTTACCTGCGTGGACGCCCGCCATTTTGGTTCAACTTACGTGCCGCGATCTTTATAAAGCTGATAACTATTTGGTGCATCTAGATGTCCGAGCACTTAGTTTATGACATTATATCTATGATTTCCGACGTTAAAACTGAGTGCTAGGGCGCGACATGCGCCTGGTGTAGACGCAGCCATTTTTGTAGTGCTATTAGTCTAAATAGCACCGTGACGAAAATTAATGGATGATTTATTTTAGTTGTTTTGAGCGTTTCGCCTTCAATATTTTTTTGTCACACAAAATACGGACCCAATTCAATATTTATCGTGATCGGAAACCCCAAAAAAAAGTTGGAATGTAGAAATATTTGCCAAGCTGACAAATAACTTATTTGTGGATATTCACATATTTCTAATCCGAGAAAGGGTCGGCCGTAATATAATTCTGTGTAACGGCAGAACTACGGCCGCGATGGGACGCCGCTTATTCATATTCAATTCGACGACGATACGAAAAAATAAAATTGGTATGCCTATACAAACTTAGGGAGGTCCTCTTTAGGCTTCTGAGAAATAATACTATACTTATACTAAGATTATTTGTATTTTCTTCCACGTCCCTTTACAAATATTTTGAATTTAAAAAGAAAACACGGCTGCCTTGCCATAAAACGAACGAAGTCGAATTGAGAACGTCCTTTTTGGAAGTTAGTTCAAAAACTCGATATTTCATTTGGTCGAAAGATCAAAAGCTCGAATGTTCATAGGTCGATATCAAGTAAGGCTCAACATGCAACGTACTATCAACGTGACCATCCACCTGAGCACACCGGTCTAACCAATGACTTTTTATATTATAGACCTGACATAAGTGCTCTAAAATATAGCACATTAAACTATACCTACTTTGAAATTTATACAATCCATATACGCCGGATATTTTGTTAGAAAGAGATGAATATACATTGTAGCGTTATTAACTAGACAAAATCAAAGAAGCACGCGCGCGTGCAAATCGTGCACACGCGACGCTGGGTGCCGCGTGACTAAGTGGATATCGGGCAGTTACCTTGCATTAGTTGCCAAAACAAGCGCGGTATGTCCCTTCTAAAGCTTTAATACATCTTTGGTTCTAACTAGGGCCGCACACAGGTCGACCGTAAACATTTGCATGTGCAAACCATTCCAATCAGCGCTGCCTTGTCTAAGATGCCTGTTGAACCACAAAAGCATTGAAACCACTAACAATGCTTGTGTGATAGTAGTGCACTATTCGGGTCGCAGTTGTATCGTTAGGTAAGGGTCTGTTTCTCTACTTACTAAGTATATCTATTAGCTTAAATGTTTGAATATGTCTGAACACCCCTTTGGGCATTGCTGTTTTGTCGTTGCATGCTTCCAAATGCTTCAATTTTAATGAAACAAACATGCTCTTGCATTTAACGTTTGTAGTGTCAGAAAACTATAATTATAACTGTCGCCTCAAACAAGAACAATTGTATACAAAACTTAATGGATGGGTCCACGCACGAACCAAATACGAAGAGGACTGGGTCGAAGCAACTCGGCCGCGTGGTTCAACTAACCCCCTGACGTCATCACAGTAGGCGTGGCTTAAGTCAGTGTGCTGACGGCGTTCGTCCTGTGCAGACGTCTTGCCAACGTTCGCATCCCAAATATAATCCTATTCTTTGTACGTGATTTTCATCACGATACACTTAGTGACATCTAGTGTGAAAAAGTTAAACTACGTACTAACATCGACATAGAACGAAGCGAATATTTTTGCTATTGACCGGTTGATTGAAATGGCGTTATCTACACCCCTTCACCCGTGCCTTCACCCGCGCAAATTGTCAAGCGTCGTTTCATAGGGAAATCTAATAAGAACACCTCTTTCTTCGTATTTTCTCTGTGGGTCCACGTGTCTCACATGGCTCGCTAGGCAACACGTGTTTCCATCATTATTTTCCGTGAACTACTGAGTCGCACGGTGTCCATGGATTCCGTTTTGTAGAACTTTATATATTGAACAGTACATGTTTTTCTCTGTCTTGGTAATGTCTGTGTATTTAACCGTTTATTACGTCACATATTCTACCAACCATATTCCTCCTAATCCCTAATTAATAAAATAATAATAATTAATTAATTCTTCCTATTCTTCTTCTATTATATTGTATCTCTGTCAACTCTAGCGGTCTCTTTGCATTTCCCATTTGGAATCTGTCTACCGGTGACACGTCGATAAAGTGCATAACTATATTAACTTCAAAGTTGTTGACACAATCTGTTATGTCCCGTCAACTGGCAAGGAAAAGTTTATATGGAAATTCTGATGTGTTCTACTGTATACCGAGTGTTTCAGAAGTACGAAATAATAATTTCAAACTATGTATATGCTTGGTGAAGACAGACTATACGTAACTATACTTTAAGAGTTATGGACCTTTGAATATTTGTGACAACTTTCATGTTGCGGTTTTAAAACATATCAAATAGTTTAAGTACCCAGTGTAAGCTGCATTTAGGAGAAGCAACCGCTAATATGCAAGAACAAGTTTGTGAACATTTTACACAGATTTTAGATAGGTATTTTTTTTTTCTAAATTGGCGGGATAAAAATATTTGAAAAACGTGTTCGAATTTCAATAACATTTTATACCATTCAATTCTAGTTCGTGACAGGTCGAGATGACATTCGGGTTATGAGCTTTTTGCAGAATAAAATCCGAATCCAATTAAAATCGCCCACAAAATTATTAAATTAAATTATTCTGTTGCGTTGCGGGTCCTCATAATTTTTATTCGGATTTTATTCTGCAAAAAGCTCATAACCCGAATGTCATCTCGACCTGTCGCGAACTTTACCTACTCATTCAAACCCCCAAGTGTTATTTAGCATTTTAGAAGAACCCTATGAAAATATACAAAATAATAAATACTACTACAGAAGAAGACATCAGAAATTAAGGTTTTTTTTTTTTTAAGTACTGCTGTGGCAAAAAAGCGTGGCCTATGGATGCTTATAATACCAAAGACATTGCTCGCGCATTGCCGACCTGAAGGGGAGAGGAATGGAGGGAGCGGGAGGGGGTGTTGGGCTTTTTTTATTCAACTATTCATTGTAATGGCGTAAATTAAATAAGGGTTGTACCGAAGTCTAAAAATCTAACTAAACTGCATCTTCGACGTGAGAAGAAATTATATGCGATGGTTTCATAGAAAACCAAATTATCTTGTCTCGTCTAATTTAGTTTGAAATTAATTCATGTCAGTCGAGGTGGTGCGGCTTAGAAAGATTTATAATGATACAGTCGTGACATTAATGGGATAAAAGTGGTCTGCTAGCATTTAATTATTAATATTATATTCGTGAATTCTTCATTATTAATCGTAAATTCTTGGGAGCGACATATTGTCAGCCATCTGTTAGTAATCATCTGGCCGACAACAAGCCGACTTCAGGAATTTACAATTCACAATGAAAATTTCATGAAGATAAAGAGGAAATGCAAGCACAATCCACCAATACATAATAGGGCAACGTTGAGGAATGGACCCCCTTGTAGGGGTCTTCTATACAATATAGCGATGTGTCTCGTGAATCTTGATAGCGTGATTCAGCATTTCCATGCAGAATCGCATGTTGTACTGGAGTGTGCACTCAACGCCATCTGTTAGAGGCGCCGTGAATGTGTAGCATGTAGCGAAATGAGAGGTCTCTACAAAAATAAGAAGGCAAAAGGTATCTACAAATACGGTACTGTTAGAGTCTAGGACAGAAAACTTAGCTTTCCCCCCGGCAATCGTCGAGGGTCAAACCTTGGCGTCATCGTTGGACACCATTGTCGATCCTGGCTTACAGGAGTAACAGAGGTGGGAGTGTGTTGCGGGACCTAGTCTAAGACAGATGGACGGACTGAATGATTTTATTAGGGTATTGGAATATGGATAGGTACCTAAGAACCAAAAATCTAAAAAGATCTAAGCATCTTTTTCAAGTATTTATGGCCTGAAACTTCTTATTTCTTTCTACTCTTATAATACGGTATTCAAAAGTCAAGGGCGTAGGTTATTTACTACGAGTAGGTACGAACCTAGACTTTTTGTTAAACTCAGCACCATATTAGTTTATCACGTCTACGGGTAACGGTAACTTTCACGGTCAGGTACCTACATTGCGGTTATACTATACAGTTATTTTGGATCGTGAGCTTTGTTGTGTGGTCGAGAATATGAGAGTTTAGTTTTTTTTAATTATTATTATTTTGCTCTTTTTCATCCATTTGGACTAGATTTTTGGAAGGCTTGCGTCGGGACATGGGTTCGTCACGTAGAGGCTCTTAGAGACAAGTGTTTATGTAAGGCGTACTATGTCTACGTCTACTGGGGTCAACCGCTGCGGCAGGCAGTTGATACAACTAATAGATGCCTGTATCCTGTTTTTGTCTTCTAGTTTTTGTCTTAGAGGTATTTGTCGAGTCGGTTTTGAAACTGGTTCACATTTTACGCTGAATTTATTTACATTTTAGCTTGTAGCTGTCCGTTCCGACAGCTACAAGCAGTCCGTGTATAGCGGCGCTTACGCTTGCGATACCGAAGGCAACATTTGCGTGCTGCCAACCTGAAGGGGAGTTGAACAGAGGTAGAGAAAAGGAGAGGGGGGATGGTTGGGCGATTTGGATTAATAAACGAAAAATCAGATAATTATACTTACTCAAAATAAAGCTTTAAGTACATTACTTAAGCCACACCACAGGTGCGCAATTGCGGTGTACCCAAAATGGGGCGTGACAGTGAACACTCGGCTTAACAGCCAACGGGGCAATGAAAACTCCACGCCACACTTTATTTGTCACTGCATTTAAGAAAATGTTTAAATTCCATTCTAAATACGTAAATATTCGCGTAAGCAATTTGAAATTCTGAAGCTCATTACATATTTAAATTGTAAACGACGATGCATTATGCGATGGTAATGGAAAGAATGGATGTATGAATGTTAAGTATATCTTTAGAAATTGTGAATAATATGCGGTTTATATGTTACCAGTGAATGGCGCCGAAATTCTGATTCACTGGGTTTGTGCAGATGGGTCAACCCAGTAAATCAGTTTGCTGCCAATTTTTTTAACTGACGGTCAGTGTCAATAAATTGGCAGCGATTGTCCGATCGCGTCCACACAATTCCAGTCACACTGGACCCAGTGACACGAAATTTCGGCGCCAGTCACTAGGTTCACTTAGACTGGATCAACATTGAGATCTCAATACCAAAACCTATTGCATACAGGTGGCTATAAAACTGCACTATTGACGAAAAGTGTTATCGGTATGGGACATGTTATCTTTTTTTTTTATAGGACTGTGGTGGCAAAAAAGCGTACGGCCCGCCTGATGTTAAGCAGTTACCGTAGCCTATAGATGCTTACAATACCAAAGGCATTGCTCGCACATTGCCGACCTGAAGGGGACTGGGATGGAGGGAGGAGGAGGGGGGTAGGCTTACGGCTCTCTCACTCATCGAACGAAACGCAGCTGTAATAGCTACTTTACGCCGATCTTCTGTGAGAGGGTGGTACTACCCCGGTCGAGCCAGCCCGTTTATGAGCTGCAGTCAATTGGCTACAGCTTGGCTCTACCACCTTGAAAAGGTCACCACCATCCACCATCTATAACAAAATTCCAATTGCTCCCATGAGAATCTTTAAAACAAAACTTATATCTCTATTACTGGAAAGATGTTATTATTATGTATCGGATTTTTTAAATGATAATAGTTTTTAACTTTAAGTATTATTAATTTGTATTATTTAATATTTGCATGCCGACTGGTAGAATGTACAAGGTTTCTTTTTCTATTTGTCAACATCTATTTGTAAATACCTACATTCAATGGGAATAAATGACTTATTTACTGACTTATTACTGATTAATTCGGTAAATCAGTTTCATGTATATTTTTAATATTGGCTGTTGTGACTCAGCCTGTAGTGACAAGAAGGTGCCATGATTGTACTACACACATACACATAAAATAAATATTATATTATTGAAATCTTTCATGATTTTATTTGGAGATATCCTCGACTAAGTGGAAGTAGAACTGGTAATTTTTCCCCCATTTTCCATGTAGGAGAGGGACTTTAAAAATATTTTCCCAACATTTGTAGTGGTAACAAATATCTATAAGTGTGCCTTTCAGCCATATAGAACTTTGGCCACTAACCGTACGATAAGAAGAAGAAGTCATATAGCCTTTCTAGTCTTTATTTTAAACTTTTCAAGTCATCCTCATAAAAACTTTTGAAAGAAACAAGGTTTCAATTCGCGTGGCATTTATATAAAACGACATTAAAGTTTAAGTTTTATTAAAAGCTCCAAAGACAGTTTGCGCGAGTTCTCTCAACACAAATATTGTGTATGGAGGTCTCTTGGCTAATATTTGAACGGGGAATACGGTCTCGCCGTTTGCTTATACCCTTTCATCATAATAGAAACTTAAGTGCATTATTTCTATAGCAAAAGTAATTTTAAAATGTTGTTATTAGATGCACACAAAACAACGTTGTTTTATTAACAAAAAATACGAATAGAGTCCTTAGGACTTTGATGTTATTTTCTATGTGCTAAAGATAGGTAATTTTTATTATATTTTAGACTCCATTCATTTTTCA
Organism: Drymonia ruficornis; assembly: GCA_947859195.1. Lineage (NCBI taxonomy): Eukaryota > Metazoa > Arthropoda > Insecta > Lepidoptera > Notodontidae > Drymonia > Drymonia ruficornis. Next base: position 4,276,360 of record OX401926.1, on the reverse strand, counting down.
TTGATTCGTATTTGACTGTAAAATTTGGTAAAATATTAAAGTACCTAAATAATATATTTTGTTAAACTTTGGACAAACTATTCAATACGTCTCTCGTTAAAACGTCCTCGCTTAAACATTTTCTATTCAATACGTCCCTCGTCTTACCTAACACCCTGTATAATCTACCGTAAACATAAATTTCAAAGTTGTGTAGCTAGACGTCAAAAAACAAATAAGCAGTTCTATGTTTCAGCCACTGGGAAGATGTATCTACTGTAATAAATTGTAATGTGAAAAAAAAACGTGAAGAAAATTAAACAGATCATACCTACCTAGTTTTTCTTTTTCATAAAACTCAGGTTTAATCAGAAACAGATATAATGTTAGATAGGTCTGAATTCTCGTAGCATTGGGGTGGGTTTGGCTTTAAGTTCTTTAAAAAAACATTTCTAGCTATTCCTAATTGAGTTTTCTATAAAAAGCAAAATTTATGCGTAAATGAGATGAGATATTTTTTGCGATTGTCCTTGACAAAAGATCTAATTGGTCTGTTATAAAAGAGTTTCAAAATGAACCCTGGATTTCGTGCCTCTAAAACGAACTAATCTAATAACACTTTAAATTCAAAGCAATCAGAAGTACTCTATTTGAATGTACCAAAAAAATATGAAAATAGACATTACATTATACCTTCAGGATGGAAAAAACAAACCTGAAATACTTGAAATAGCTGATTAAACTCAAAGGAAACATTCCTTTATGCAATAAATCATGTGTACATCTCACCAGTTCGATTCCCAGCCCAACCAGATGATTTATCTTAAAACATTTAATGCAGTTTTACTTATTATTGAAAATAAAGGAATGTTTTCTTTAGCAGTAGTTCCCCAACATGACTCGTTAGTATTTTTTCCATACTGTATATTTATACGTTTTGAATTGCGTTTAGGATAACGTTAACAATGCAAATATCCATAAGGATAGGACTAAATCGTCGGCAATGTATCCATCCGAAATACCACTATCAACGGTTTGGTTCCATCAATTACATTAATTTATCTATCAGTACCTAACTCTACCTACTCTACCATGAGTTCTTACTCTACTTTTTAAAATTAATAATATACATTCATCATCATCATCATCATCATCATCAGCCTATAGCTGTCCACTGCTGGACATAGGCCTCCCCCAATGCACGCCACTGAGCTAATATACATTACTACCTTTTTTTTATTCCGTGCTTCGGAGAGCACGTAAAAAGTCGGTCCCGGTTGTTGTCTTCTAGGCAGCAGTCGTTAAGCCCTATCAGAGGCCTTCGGGCGGCTTGAACAACTCGGACACTAGGTTGGCCACTAACCATACGATAAGAAGAAGATATTTTTTTTAAACGGACAGATTATTATTACACCCTAAGATTATTCATTAAAACATATTATAAACTCTACTGCACAAATTTGCAGCTGAAGTATTACAAGAATCTCCGCAGCGGAGATGCGCCGACCGCTCCAGAGATTATTTAATTTAACGTGCAACATCTCACTAACAAGTTTATTAAGTTTCAAGCGCTCTGAAAACTTCAGGATTCCAGTACGTCTTTAGTTCATCGTCTTATTTTGTTATCTCACTGCCGTTGGTATTATGATAATCTCTTTGTTCGTCTTTCAAGAGAAACTTTGATTTTAGCTTAAAATGTGTCATCATTATTTTGGCCATGCAGAGAGAATGACTGAAAGTTGATACACGAAAGAGATATATGGAACGAAAGTAAGAATAACTTTTCACGACCAGATTAATGGTTTCTTCCAGAAAGGTCAAGTCCGTAGCACCCTCAACCGGCAGATCATGAGAAGATGTATTAATGTGGATGAAGCAAAAGAGGTGTGTCAAAATCGTAGCATGTGGCAATCAATAGTCTCTGCCTACCCTCGTAGGATACAGGCGACTATTGACCACTAATGACCCCTTGGCGCAGTGGTTCGAGCTTAGGCCGCTCGGCTAACAGCATCAGGTGGTGGCGGCTTCGATTCCCGCCGAAGGCAAATTTCGGAATTGGGCCTTTTCGTAATTTGCTCCGGTCTATTTGTCACTGGGATTGACCCCAGTCCATTGTACGGTAGGTAGCCATAGAACCAGCGTTGCTTAGTATGGGACCATACAGGTGGTGTGCTGGCCATATTTATTTAATTTTGATCCCAGATAGGCCAATCAAAGAAAATCTACTTACAACAGTAGGTACTGATATTTAAATTGCTAATATTATTATTTGAATTAGTTTTCTTGAGCCCATTCGCCAATTCACTGCATCTGACGCCTAAAATTGATTAAACATTTCGATAATTTAATAACTTTATTATGTTTGTTGTTGACACAGCCCGCTCAGTATATTTTTCATTAAAATATTCAAAGACATAACCAAGAAAGAGGGAACACGTGATTGTCCAAAATAGTATGTTCTACTAAACAGAGTCCATGGACACAGTACAACTCAGTATTTCGTAGAAAATAATTTTGAAAGCATGTCGGTATTATTATGGCTCATCTTCTGGTGAGTAATACGCATCAAAATGCATTTAAGCTGGATGCGATGACAGTGTGTGAATACAGCTGCATTATTTAGTGGTGCGCTGAGCACATGTCTAGTGATTGCAATGTAAGGATGTGCCATATCTACTAAAGTAATCAATGATCCCAATATAGTCGAAGCTTGAGTTAATAAATCATCAATTTTATAACTTATTTTAATAAAGACGATTATTAAAATAAATATATTTTGAACGGGATTTTGAAGAAGACTTATTAGCAAATGATTTTGTAATTACCATTTTATAAATAAAATAAGAAATGTCAATATTATATTATAAAACCTACGTGAAAGCCAGCATCATTTAGTGTCAAAATGGTGATGAAACAATATAACAAAACGCTTCAGCGAAGCGACGGCGATTTCTATACAAACCGCTTATGATGCGGCCAATGTTTATAGGGGTTTGATCTCTGTTGCATCGCGGTCACCCCACACAGGTATATCGCGGGACAGGTGATTATCGTCATTACAGATGACAAACAACTATGGTTACCTACACCTACTTCAAGCGAGAGATGACGGGCGACAGTCGTGGTGGTCGCTGAAGTTAGAAATACCAACGCTGTTGGAAATTGGTGTCATGCGCTACGTTTGTCCACAAACGCTCCGCCATACGCTACGCTACGATTCGCTATGCTATATCACCAGCCTAAGGCCGTAGCTGAACCGGTAAAGCGATTGTGACGCGACGGCGATTTCTATACAAATTCTCGCTTATGGTGCGACCATCGCTATATGTTTATAGGAGTTTGATCGCTGTTGCTTTGCTGTCGCATCGCGGTCGCCTTACCAATGCGGCCCTGGCCTAAGCGTACTCATTTAGAAATCACGACACGGCTTCATTACGTCCGTGTCGATACGCCAGGCGGCTCTAATTAATTTATTCTTTGAAAGTGTTACAGTTTTCGACGTAATCACTTGTACGAGTTGAGCGGTTAAACGGTAGGTACCTACAGACTAAAGCTTTATATAGGTATGTGTATTTTATTTGACAGCACAGCATATAAAAAAGAACATAAAATAGAAGTAAAGATAGATATAATATAGTTAAGAAAGCAACGAGCAACATAGCCTTTAGTGTGAGCTGTGCCGAAAAGCATTTGGCTCAGCATGTGCTGGAGAGGAACAGGGTCTCCTCCAGCGCTGATTTTCTGCCAAAGCTTCCTCATACTCTGTCTTATATTTATCTAACTACACTGGACCGCAAAGAAAAAGGGTCGGTTAGAAAATCTTCAATATCTTCAATCGCATTTTTAATTATTTTACATTTATTAAAAATAAAAAGCTTGAATTCATTTTTTTTAATTTTCTATTAATTAATAATAATATTCTTAAATTTAGTCTTTTATTTCATAAAGCTAGGTCAGGACTTTTGAAGATATTGATGACTTTCTAACCGACCCTTTTTCTTTGCGGTCCAGTGTATTTGCCTGTTTTCCATGAAGGTCTCATTTCATACCGGTTTTCATAGAGTACTGACAGCTCCAAAACACCCCACGCCATACGAACCCTTTGTCGGTGCAAAATATTTTACGCAATTATTTTTGTTTACGGCGGCGTAGCGCTAATGTTACCTTTTATTTTAATGGCGTTTCAGCATTTCAGGAGTGTATTACGCTACACGGCGTTGTTGCTTCATTCGTATTATTTAATTTAATTAATTGGACTGTGTACGTAGATTAGTATTATTAAATTAAATTCAAATTTTCAATTGTTTACCCACAGGTTTTGTGAGAGACACTTTTGTGGAAATTACACAAACCTCATTTAAATTAATTCAACATATAATTTGAAACGTTCTGAGTAACTATAGGTACAGTGAATACTAATTTTAAAATCATAATATTCAATTCGACGATATTATTAAATCGATAATAGAGAGATTTTAGCCAGTTTACAATGGATTTCAAAAGCATTTTTAGGTACAAAAGTGATTTGTAATGCAATTGAAAGTTTATCATAACTTTCTATGAATTTGGGGGTTATTCTTTAACCGAAAAGAGATGTACCTATGAAACTTAACAAATCCACCGGTCTCGTTAGGTTCTAAATCCAACAGCAAATTGATAAATCAGCCCCGTGGGTGTGATTTCATCCTCCCTACTCCCTAGATATTCTTACGGTGTAACCATCGACCACATAAACAGTAGACGCCTAATACCTATTAGTGGGGCCAAAAGGCTCGCTGCTCGGTCCCATGCTCGGGCGGGCCGAAGGGCGAGCCAACCTACACTCTATCTAGACAGAGAAGGGTACACCTGCCCCCTAGCCAAGTGGCTTATTCTACAAGCGTTTCTACAAATCGCTACGCTTAAATGTATGGAAATGACATTATAAGTCGATAAATAGATCACGTGACTTATGTTATTTCCATAGATGAAGCGTAGCGATTTGTAGAAACACTTGTAGACAAAGCCACTTCGTTAGAGGGGCTGAAACATTAGTGGGCCTGGATTTATATTGGATATTATGTCTTCCTGATGTATCTGAGAACGTTCGCCCTATTCTAGGTGTCTACTGGATATGTAGTCGATGGATGTAACTGATACCGGTCATTCTGAACTCGCGATAAATTTGTAATTATATTCTTTAGGGAAATCAGTACATTACCTACCTAAGATAAGATTAAGATGAATTAGTGAGATAGACTTTGTGCTCTCGTAAGAATTCAAGTCAGAATGGATATGATGTATTGCCATGAAATACCTACTAGGTTTTTTTTGTGACTAAGGTGGCAAACTAGCATACAGCCCTCCTGATTTCGAGCAGTTACCGTAGCCTATAGATGCTTGTAATACCAATGGCATAGCTTGCTCACCTGATGGAGAATGGAAAGAGGGTTTGGAATTCCGGCTCTCTCACTCATTACACGAAACGCAGCTGTAATAGGCCATTACGCCGCATACTATAGCAATAGCTACATTACGCTGATCTTCTGTGAGAGGGTGTTACTACCCCGGTTTTATTAGTCATGGTAATTATTACGCCATTAGAATTCAGTTCTCACCGAAGCAACGTTTGCTGTATGGCGCAGCACGACACGTCTCGAGGGATCGAGGCAGTTTCCACTTGAGCCTAGCCGAGGCTGCCTTGGGATATACACGGCTTTTCGGTCATGTCATATATCCGCCAATATTTTTTTTGTTCCCGTACCTAATTCAGGTGTAAGGCAAAGGCGACTGTAGCCTAGGGGCGAACACGTTGGCCTAGCAATCAGAAGGTCCCAGGTTCGATCCCCGGTGGGGCATGCACCAATGTATGAATTTTCATCTATGTGCATAATTTACAGTTCGCTTACGGTGAGGGAAAACATCGTGAGGAAACCTACCTATCCCTCGGGATTAGGTAATAGTCAGTTCCTGTATACACGGCGACAAGGCTCACCACCTGTCACGTTGGGTTCTGACTATCTGGTGAAACGTGGGCTTTGAGTTGACTTAATACCTCCACAATGTAGTGGTGTATGGCCACTCAAGCCTCTGACTACCCCCGAATGGGGATAAAAAGTCGTGACGTTATACTAATTCAGGTGTCTACCAAAAAATATTCGGATACCCACCTATTATTTTAAGCTCAAGCTCGAAATACGAATGTTGTGTACTTAGATTATATATTAGTCGAGTGTAGGTTAAAATAAATTTAATTAATTTCCGTTCATTATCTGACAGATACAAATATTGTTAAAAACTTTTGATCATTACGTCGTGTTCGTATAACTTTACACTGAACAATATACAACTTCAATATTAAAACGAAATGAACGGCAGCCATTTACTCAGCCGTTTATTAAACAACGTTTGGTGTCATTTTCGTGAGCACTATTATAGGGTTGTCGGAATTTATGTATTATTTTACAGATATGCATTGCAACAGCTACGTCTACAACACGCACATGCCTCGCGATGCACGTGCGTTTGCCTCAGTCGCATGCCGCTTGAGGCATATGACGAGGCAAACTAATCTCTAGACAGGGAAGGGTATACCGTAGGGTATACCCGACCAATCAGTTTGACATCGTTCTGTCTTATGACTAGGCGAGGCAAATGACAGCGCTCCGGTGAGGCATGGCGAGCGTTTGCCTCGCGCGCGGCATGTCAAACTTCGCGAGGCGAAGCTGTTTCGCGCGGCATGCGCGTGTTATGGACACGACTAATTACTAGACTTGTGCTCAGCGCACCAATGCGACCAAAACATGCAATGAAATTCACACATTTGCTATCGCACTCGCAATTCGAAAATCAAATTAATAGTACATTGTTATCCGAGGGGGAAAGTAACTTATTAATTGGTCCCGAGACGGAGTTTAGCGCCCGAGCGTAGCGAGGGCGCTAATAGTTCGAGGGACCAATAATAAGTTACTTTAACCCGAGGGAAACACTGTGCTTTTCATCACGTATACAAGGAAAGTAATAATAAAATAATTTAGTAACTAAAGAAAAAAATTGTGAACATTTACACATACAAACACATGTATACTGACGTAGATTGCGTATTTTGCTTTTTTATATTTTGACACTGTCATTTTGTTTTTTTTAGAGGCCAGTACTTTTTCAAACATTATAAAAGGTTTTAGTCTGTGATTATAGATTCGGAGCAGGAACGATTTGTGATTGATTTAGGGAAAAATGGTAAATATTTTGCCCAAATCTATGTTATTTTAAAGAAATAGTTGAAAGTAATTATTATATTAGTCATTTAAAAAAATATATTCTTTAATTAATACTTAACTTTATGTTATTTCAAATTTACATCGCGCTGTAATTGAGTGGCTGTAAGAAGGTTGGAACTATTAAGTTTTCTTTGGTTGGAACATGGTTAAATAATAACTCGTATTTTTTTATAATTTGACAGAATCGTTGACAGAACGGGCCCAATCGTTATCTGGATATACGATTGTGCCTGTTCTGTCAACGATTTTGCCCGACCTAAAAAGTATCACCTTCTGTCGTCTCTTCAGGCACCTTTCGACCTACTTTCCGCGTATGAGTGATGAAAAGGCATTTTGATGTCCTGTACCCGGTCCGCCCTTATACAATATGTTAAGAAAACCCTGTCCGAGCCGAAACTGGTATTTAGGTTTCCCAATCACATAACCAAATAAAATAAAATAAATTAAATATTCATGATCTTGGTCTGCGACCGCTCAAGATCGTGCTTTGTGGAGAAGTCATGGAGAGGCCTTTGCTCAGGAGTGGGACACAAAAATAGGCTAATAAAAAAAAAAAATATTCATGATAGTAAAGATATTAATGAAAATTTAAAATGCTAATTGTGTTTGCCTTTTTCCCCCAATATGTAGCAAATTTTTTAAAATATGACAACACTGTTACCGGCAGTAATTATGTTAGATCGTGTGGCGGCACTTCTGAACACAAAGTACGTAATGACGTCATTTTATGAAAAAAAATATTATGTAATCGGGGTAATTGTTTTCCAAAAAAGTGGAGGCCTAGCAGTGGGACACTTACTATGCTAAAAAATAAAATAAATAAATATGAAAAAAAAAAAATACAAAAATAGAATCTAATCTCGATACCCAACAATACGTTTTCGGGTCGGACAGGGTTTTCTTAACACACTGTATATTCTTTAAAAGCTTTAAAAGAGACTTTACTTAGCATTTTACAGAACCAAAGTATTGATAAAAAAAATATGATTGATACACAATAGCTTTTCTATTTGTTAAACCTAAAAAAAACTATAAAGGTGGACAGAGTATAGCATTTTTAAAAACCTACACAGGTAGAACCTATTCTTTTAAACCTTAAGCTTAGTGTGGCAACCCTACTTTTGCGTTTTGAATAGAACTGTTGACAATGTAAGCTGGCGCTTCGGGCGCCCGCCCAGTTCATGTTTTGGGCGGATTTTCAGTGACGTCACAGGTATAAAATTGTTTAAAAACATCCTCGCTTTAAATGTTTACTACACGACGACGTGATTCCGCTCATATTCGGAATAGCGTATTACAATGTTGGAAAATGGTTCATAGACATATAACGCTTAGATTACTAATTAGTCTCCGCGAGAGCGCGCGCTATTATAAATCTATGGTACAACGTACAGTTATTTCGTTCTATCTCTATTTAAATATCGTATCTATATTTAAATATTAAGTAGATTTTCCACTAAGTGCCCATGGCGTGCCATGGTGCTTACTTTACGCCTTTGTATAAACATTTCGCAGCACTTTAAAACATAAATTATTCCAATGCTTAGGCTGAGCAATCTCCTTTATGACATTCACGCATAGGCCAATGAACGGTCGGCTGCACATCCCAGGGAACAGTTCCAGCATAATCTGAGCTCTATTTTTATTGACACCTGAAATAAAAAGAGCTCAACTTACGATGGGTTTTTTTCCTTAGAAGCGCAGGTGATTTTACCACATTTGGTACGTTCTTGTTAGCATTATATGACATCGAAATACTCTACGCCTGTGTTGTTATAAAAGGTAGGCAGAGGTTGCTTGTACATACCTTCTTACTAATAAATGTGAAAGTTACACAAAAATGACTGAACGGATTTAGACGAAATATGGTACACAGATAGTTTATTACCTGGATTAACACGTTGGATACTTTATATCCCGGAAAATGCAAGGTACCTGTGGGATTATCAAAAACCCAATTCTAAAGTCAACGCGGAAGAAGTCGCGGGGAGAAGCTAGTATTTCCATAAGAATGAAAGTGTACACGTTTTAACATATCCTATAATCAAAAATCAATGTTGTTCATTCGACTGGAATCATGGCCCACGCTCAGGACCTGATGCGTCATTCATCCATCGCGTCATTATTGATCTAGGCTTAAAATTAACTAACACTCTAGTCAGAGTCCCGCTAATATTATAATATACGCTATATTACGACCAAGAGAGGAATGACAATACAGTTAGTTTAATCAAGTTTAGTTTGTGTGCCAGTATAATTAGCACCATTATCAATCTAATTAAGTCCCATTCAGATGGTAGGTATCTTATAGAATGTTAGTAAGGTGTGCAACTACCCCCACTTCAGTAAAACTTTATTTAAAAATCATTTATTTACTTATACAAAATCTACATAACATAAACTAATCATCTGCCAAACTGCTTAGCAGTTTGTCGGCAGAAAGAGATTTACTGAAAGTCATTGATGGTGTGTAGGTTAAGTAGTAGACAGAGTGGGGCAAAATTTAATTGCGAATTAATTGCAAATTGCAGGTGATGTCATAATTAACAATTAATTGCGATTTGTTCGCGATTGACAAACAAATCAAAATTAATTGTTAATTGTGACACCACATGCAATTTGCAATCAATTAATTGCAATTAAATTTTGCCCAACTCTGGTAGTAGATATGGTACCTCCTAACATCACCAGACTTGTGCTCTGCGCACCGCATACATCTACATACAGTCGACTACATACAGTGAAATTCACACATCACACTCGCGATTTGACAATCAACTTAAGGCATTTTGATGCTTACCATCATGGACCAGTCTTTACTCTGTGCGTATCATTCACCATAAGATGATCCGTATTGACAATACAACATGTTTTCAACATAATTTTCCGCGAACGACTGAGTCGTACTGTGTCCATGGACTCAGTTTAGTAGAACATACTATTCAAATATTCACAATATCTCCCTTTACCTTGGTAATTTCAATTCTGAAAATAGTATTTAATTTCGTCTTTATAGGTGAAAACAAACTTGTTCTATCACTACATCTAAATAGACAACGGCGTGCTAATAAACATTGAAATTTTAAAATAACACGAGGCTTATAAACATCTGAGATGGTTGTACAACTGGAATTATTTAGTCTCCACCGCGCCCCGAGCGCTGCGTAGTATCTACTTAATGGAATGTAAATTGAACAAATATTTTAAAAAGGCTGGAAACACGTTTTAGGGTTCAGTACTTTAAAAGTGGAATAAAGAATCCCTATTTTTAATGTTGTTAGTGGTGTAGCGGTAAAGGAAGGATCTTCCGTGGTATACCCCGATGGTTGTTATCGGGGTCTTCTTTATGGCGATGTGCATCGCGAATCTTGATATCGTGATTCAGGACTTCTATGTTGTAATGGAGCGTGCACTCAGTGCCATCTGTTGGGGGCGTTGTGAAATTCAAGTATGTAGCGTGATGTGAGGTCGCTAAAGTGGCATTTAAGCGTACGGCCCACCTGATGTTAAGCAGGTACCGTTGCCTTGCTACCATAGACATCGCTCGCACGTTGCCGACCTGAAGGGGAGTGGGACTCAGGAAAGGGAAGTGGGGGTTGGGTTTCCGGATCTCTCACTCATCGTACGAAACGCAGCTGTAATAACTACTTTACGCCGATCTTTTCTAAGAGGGTACTACCCCGCTCGAGCCAGAATATACAGGGTGAATTTGAAATCATGGGCATCCTTTTAAACTATGACTCTACACATGATTCCGAATACTTTAGGAAAAGAAATAAAAAAATCTAGTGATAAAAAAGAGTCACCGTTTAAAAGGATGCCCATGATTTCAATTTCACCCTGTATAATAATATGAGCTGCAGTCAATTGTCTTCAGCTTCGTAGAGCCTCTACCACAACAAAAAAATAATTTAAGCCGGAACCCGCACATTGGTAGTTGGCAGCACTACCCTTATTTATTTTTTTATAAAACGCACGTAGCCCCGGTCGGATACCGCTCCGTCTATTTGCTAAGTGTTTAAGACTCGCTTAAATTATTTGTGTTGAAATGTTTAAATGCAAGTTTTCAGTATTTAAATAGCAAATACGGGGTGTGGTGTGGTTTACACAAAGTTGGTTAATGCTTTGGAACTCATGCGATATGTATTTATTTTATTACTAGCTGTGCCCGCGACTTCGTACGCGTACATTTTTGAAATATATAATGTTTTTTTTTGTGCGCGGTACCCTTATTCATTTTCCAAAATAAAAGTAGCCCAAGTTACTCCTTATAATATCAGCTATCTGCCAGTGAAGCTCCCGTCAAAATCGGTCCTGCCGTTTCGGAGATTACACGGAACAAACATCCAGACAAACACACAGACGAAAATAAAAAATAAATGTTTACTGCCGTATTTACTTTCATATGCATTTAGTAAAAGCTGTTATTTTGATATTACAAACAGACACTTCAATTTTATTTATTTGTATAGGTAGATGTGGTAGGTATGTAGCAATACCTACTTAAAACAGCCCTTTATAATATTGAAGGACATGATAATGTATGGTAACATGAAACATTAAAAAAAATTAAATTAAAAAATAACATTGAACTATAGTCTAATTTTTAATTAAACGAAGCCAGCTGACAGCTGAAAATGTCGAATTTGAACCTTATTTGTTCTATTTATATTGAAAAGTGACATAAGAGCCTGTCAGCCCACTTCGTCTAATTAAAAATCAGACTATACAGAGAAAACCTTAATTAAATTAATGTGGTAAAACTCGTAAATTGTGGACACCGCTATCGCTAGTACGCGTATTCTGCGCGAACGGAGTTAATGACACTTGATAGGTACCTACACGTCAAATCAAGGAGGTACGATTCTGACCACGCTTATTGTTTTGAGTGGATAATTAAAGATAAATTAGGCAAATATTAGGCACCTATTTTTTTACATAATTAGAACGAGAATCGAGTACTGAGCACTCTATATCAATATGTAAAGTGTTCAACCAGTCAGCCTGTATAGCAGTATGATTTTTCTTATAAGATAGTGTTGGTCTTCCATCAGTTGTTACAGTCTTGTTTCTTGGGCAATCAGCGTTGTTATTTCTGTATCCGCTTTAAAACGGAAGAAACCGGATAATCTTTTGCCAACTTCCCCTTTTCTGTCTTTTGATTAAATTCGTGCGGGTTCCAAGGCAGCTTAGCTTTTCCTCGGGACTCGTCGAGGGCCAACTCTTGGCGTCGTTGGATACCATTGTCGATCCTGGCCATTTGGAGGCAAATTTATAGAAAAATATGATAGACTTACACTGGCGTTATATATCACTTTTGTTCCTAGAAACGCTTTGTGAAACCAATGGTGATTGGCAAAAATTCTCTACAAAGGAACATGGGCAGTTTAGGCCCACTTCTCAACGCTGATGGAGCCTATGCCATATGATTGATTTGTTTTGCGATATTAAAAAAAAATATAGTGCTCCAGAACACAATTTTTGCGCTAAATTTCGACATGGCTGCCATAGTATGAATTAAATGAAACCCCAATAGCTTTCAATTGTTATGGGTTTTATCACAGTATTTAGCCCAGACTCCGTACTAATTTTCCCATGCTCCTTTGGCGGTATGGAAACAATATACAGGCTAAAGTGCTAAAATTGAGGCCTAACAAGCGACAACGATTTACCACTTTATACGTTTTATTATCTCTAAGCCTATTGTGCTTAATACAAAACACTTTTAAAGTAATTAGTTCAGGTGGCGCGGCCTATTATCTCAATCAGGGAGTACAATAGCTATTGAAGGGTCCTAAACCAACAATTGACCCTGAAGTGGTTCGGAAGCTCCGCAAATTGCTTATCAACTGTGGGTTCTGGCTATTCAGCGCCTTTATCTTTTAATTGATATCCTGTAATAGTTAATGACTGCGGCTACATCAAAAGCCGCGCCTGACTCCGTTTTGGAGGTGGAACGCATAGACATAATCTACCTAATAACATGACTGCTCGAGCGAGGCTTGTGAAGCATCTGGATGCAACAATTGGCTGTATCTACATCAGGGCCTGTAGCCAAGTTGACATTCTACAATCGTTAACGCTGATAGAAAACTAAAAAAATGTATGGGAATGTCTAATTTCATCGTTAAATCACGTGGTCTTACGCTTAAAGAACGTACCCATACTACGTAACCCGTTCATGGGGGGAGGGTTTAAAATATCACGCTTGGTCACAGGGGCAGGGGAAGACTGGACAGGATGCGGGACACAAGATCCAGGATACGGGATTTCCGGAATTCGGGTCCGGGATTCGGGTCCAGGATTCGGGTCCAGGATTCGGGTCCGGGATTCGGGTCCAGGATTCGGGTCCGGGATTCGGGTCAGGGAATCGGATCCGGGATTCGGGTCCGGGATTCGGGTCCGGGATTAGGGTCCGGGATTTGGCTCCGGGATACGGGACCGGGATTCGGGTCCGGGATTCGGGTCCGGGATTCGGGTCCGGGATTCGGGTCCGGGATTCGGGTCCGGGATTTGGGTCCGGGATTCGGGTCCGGGATTCGGGTCCGGGATTCGGGTCCGGGATTCGGGTCCGGGATTCGGGTCCGGGATTCGGGTCCGGGATTCGGGTCCGGGATTTGGCTCCGGGATTCGGGTCCGGGATTCGGGTCCGGGAATCGGATCCGGATTTGGCTCCGGGATTCGGGTCCGGGATTCGGGTCCGGGATTCAGGTCCGGGATTCGGAAAACGAGATCCGGGATATACGGGTACGCAGTACGGGATACGGGTGCACAGCTTTAACGATTTAAAAAAATAAATTTTAATAAATGGGTCACACGTAGTATGGGTATATTCCTAAGGCGTTCGCAATTGGAGAAAGAGAATAGAAACAAATTGTTTGCAACTTGGCTAGGGGCCCAGGCGTATGTCGCGCCCGAGCACTCAGTTTTGACGCAGTTTTGATGCAAATACATAATTTCATACATAACATGAGTGCTCGGACGAGGCCTGCGAAGCGTCTGGGCCCTAAGTCCCTCAGCCATTGCCGTTAAGCTGCTATAGTGATCGACTCTCTGATTGGTCAGCAGGCCCGCTGATCGGCCTCTGATTGGTCGATCAGAATCTACCGACCAATAAGAGGATCGATCATTATAGAAAAACGTTACAGTGGCGCTACAATGGCTTAGCGACTTAGGGCCCTGGACGCACCGATCGAATATAATTACAATAATTAAATTTAATTGCTGCGTTCAGACAAATCTGTTTCACGTCTAATGTACCTATAGTTATCCTGAACAAATTTCGGCCACGGCGGCCAATCTCGATGGACAATATTTGCCCTGGTCTGGGTGTTACTGGGATCGCCCCCAATCCGTTATATGGTACCATGGACCAATTACTAAGGGGACTGGCCCTAAGCAACTCGGCCGAGTGGTCGGCCTAGTACTAAACTCGACATAAAACGAAGCGAGTAGTTCAACTATATACCGGTATATTTACATATATCTAATAAGGGCACCTCTTTCTTTAGTCTTCACTCTGTGTATGGTACCCATATTACAATCTTTGCTTAGTTTGAGATCATACAGTTGGTGTGTTTGTCTAGCGATGTGTAGGTATAGTTATAATACTAGTTTCAGACTGAAACTTCTCTTCAGCCAATCTATCCCGATTCTCCCAAAGTGCTTATAATGCAAAGTTGAGAACAATCATTCAGACCCAAACGTTATCAAACCTAAACTTTGCTCTTTCGAATCGAAGCGTTTGCTCAACTAGTGTTAAAATTAAAATCACAGAGATAGCTCAAGAATGCAATTCTACGAGTATTGGAATTGGATTTAGATTTGTGACACAAATCGAATTTTGGTTCACTATTTAATAATAACATTCTTTTTGGACTAAAATATTTAATACGCTTTACAAAAGATACATATGTCTACATAAAAAAACATTGTTCATAGATGGGGAGCCGTAGAAGGATTTTCTGGATTTACTCGAGCGCGTCAGATTAAGATAAGGGAGATAGCTTACATATTGATAAGAACCTCCAATCAGTATGAGCCCTTAATATTGGTGGGTACGCTCAGGGGACAAAAACAAAATAGACCGTCTTAAAATACTCGAACTCGTCAGATTAAGATAAGGGGGATTCATTACTAGCTAAGAAGTGTCAAAAGTGTCAATTTTGCTAATTTGATCGTCAGTCTAAGAAATGGGAGCATCTGGAAGTTTCACTCAACACCCCCTCTGAAATTGTTTGTTTTATAGGACTGCGTTGGCAATAATGCGTACGGCCAACCTAATGTTAAGCAGTTACCGTAGTCTCTAGATGCTTACAAAATCTGACGCGCTCGAGTAATTATTTTATTTCAATTTATCATGTTGGAGCATGAAAAGTATCAATATCTGACACGCTTGAGTATTTCCATGTCATTGCTTTTTAGACGCTTCCCCCACCGCTGAAAGTGGAAACATCTAGAACAATGTATTCTTCCTATCATCTCATCTAGCGAATCTAATAGGTTTGGGCGACGCCGGAGTAAATCCACAATTAGCACGCTGGGCTCCCGGTCCATCACATTTGTTTGACCTCAAATCATCTATAATGTTACTTAAAGACTAAATATTGCTGACTTACTCATGCATTACTATAGTAAGAATGACGGCAAACATTTATGTGATAGAGCCAAGCTGTCAGACCAAGCCGTGGCCGTGCCCTACGTATCGCTCTTGAGCCAACTGCTTTGGTATTGCAATCATCTATAGCTTACGATAACCGCCTAACATAAGGCGTGACGTACGCTTTTTTTGCAGTCACTTAAAAAAACTTAGTAGCACCATTAGATGCCAACGTATCTAATCGAAATAAATTGTGTAATTTAATTCCTCCAAAATGTTATTGCAGGTATTTTATGACTTATATCCTTTGTTATACGGAGCAATCTCACTTATCACATTTTATTCACCATTATTCAAACGCACTGATTTATAGGTACGTTATGACAATAAAGGTTGGCACTCATCTATCAACCCGGCACCCGACCAGCACCGTCTCGCCGCTCGGCGTCCACTCGTTGTCGACAGGTGGTTCGCGGGCGAACGCTGCTTTTACACCATAAACGTCACGTGATCACCCAGTGGACCGCGCGTGGTCAACGAGTGAACGCCGCGTGGTCAGCGCGTGGTCCGCTTATTTCCGGTTCAGTTAGTGGATGGTGACGAACGAGCCGGTGCTGGTCGGGTGCCGAGTTGATAGATGAGTGCCAACCTTAAGTCTGGTTATTTTTCACATACATTATTACTTATGCACGCACTTTAGCGGCACGGCGTGGCGCTGAGCGGCAGCAGATTGGCGCTACACTTCTCCGCATAGCAATGCAATGAACGCATTTTATGAATTTTATCGCGCCGCCGCGCCTCTTCGCTGCCGCGAGCTATACCGCACTAGCTGCGCGGAGCGATAAACCAATAAAAATTATATTTTGTCGCGCAGCGCCGCGTATTGAAAGTGTGGTTCAGACTTAAGAGTAAAGTTGTATAATTGCAGAAGAATATTATTTATGGTACCTATTCTATAGTGATATAATTAGAAATGGTTTATACCCCAAATTATATCTTACAGTAATTGAGAACTAATGAATCGTGACAAAATGAGGAATTCTGTGAAATAATAATGAGGAAATTCTAACAGACGGGCATGTATTGGCCTTTTGCCTTTCTTGCATTCTTCGAGAAAATGAATAGGTACAGTCAAGACCATAAGTCACTGAACATGCTGAGTTTTACTCCTTATATTACAAACGTTGGTGAATATTGTTGTACTTTTGCAGAATTACTATGAGGCCTTTGTAGCCCCGCAGAAGATTTTAAGCAAAGATCTTTCACAATCAACACAAATAAAAACCTTTCACAAAAAAAAACAGCAAACAAAGTTAAATTCCTATAATTATCCGGCCCGTCAAAAGAGCGCGTTTCGTCCGGAACGCTCGAACGTACGGTATATTAATGTGGTGGATTTATATCCAGCCCGCATGGACGTGGGCCGAATGTCGAGATAAAACGCCTGTGATGATGCTGGGACCGTTCAGATTACGGAATGTATTTTATAAAGAAAGTTTGACTACATAAAAGAAACGGTTGGACTTTGTTCTATTCATGAATCTCTAGATGTCTAGATGGCTTGGAAAGGGTTTTTTGATAAATGATATTCAAGCAGATATACTGCTCGAGCTAGTAAGATAGTCAGTAACCAAGTAATAAATAGGTAAAGGTAATGAGCAATAGATCTATCGCCCCCAAGACAAGTGGCGTGCTCTACAAGCGTCTCTACAAAACGCTTCAGGCTTCCTAACTGAAGGGCTAGACAAGTGGCTGACGTCTACAAGCGTTCGTTCAAATCGCTACGCTTCATATATGGAAATGACATAAGTCACGTGATCTACATAGCAACTGGTTGTTGATCTACATAGCGACGTTTGGCAATTCCATACATTGTGAAGTCTATTCTATTCTATTCGATTAGCGGCGTTCATGGCACTTGGCTAGCCCCTCAGTCCATAACAACTGCCGTTTTCATGTTCTTCTTACAATGGTCACGAATCGCGTAAAATGTGTGACTATATCGCGAAAATTTTACGGAATTGCTAAGGATTCTGCTAGAAAATCAGAATAACGAATTGCATTTGCAGAATTTCTACGTGACTGTCATAGACCATCTCCCCTCTCGCCCCCCCCCCCCCCCCCGTCATAAAGCCCCTGGTTATTTTCGGGTGATGTGACCAAAGTAGCTAAGGACTCGATGGTAGCAGATCGTGGATAACCTGGTAAGGTCAGAATCTTAATTTGGTCGCGAATAGATCAAAATGTGTACATACACTTTCAAAAAAGGCTGGTCCCGCCGGTCGCATTCTGTAGCAGACACTGATAGCCTCTAATAGCTACAAGGATTTGGGTCAAGGCGGCCACCGCGGGTCCGTCATTTTGATTAACTCACCGATTAATTAACTTGTGTAATAACTTCATTGGAAAACATCGCCCTGGAGTGACGCGAAAAACGCGAAAGGCTGTCGTATCTCTTGATGTCACATTTGGTAAGTACTTCCAAAGAGTGTAATTAAATAGGTGGCGACGTCCTACGCAATAATATGATGAATGCATGTTCGCACGATTTTTTCGGATGAAATGTAGGTTTATCAAAATTCGAAGCATGGATTCGGATCATCGGTTTCGTTCGTTCGTGATTTTGACACTAAAATTACCTGCTATGGATTTTTACTAAGAAAATGTGTCAAAATTCGAAGCCCGAACGAAATGGTTTTGGCTTTCGTACCGGGTTTTTAAGACCGGGGGCCGCATTGGTATGGCAACCGCGATGTAACAGCAATGCGACAGTGACGTGGCAGCGATCCAACCCCTAAACATAGGAGGTGGCCGCATCACATGAGCGAAAATTTGAACTAAAACTTGACTTTTTGTAAAGGTCTTACCGCAGCCTTAAAACAAATTGCTTTTCCACTTACATGAAACTTATACAGAAAATAATAATCTCTTTAGCGGTTTGCGGTTCCCAACCCGCAACAGAAGTCAGACATGGCTTACACTGCGCAAAATTTGCAATTTTTAAATTGATATGCTAGTCTGGACTAGTGTACTGTGTTATAACATCATGTTTTTATTCCCCTGAGCAAGTCCGGCTTTAATAAATAATGTTTTTAGTTATAGTTTTGATATTTTAAATTCTTTCCAAATTCTAATTATTTTTTACACCACTGCCTAAAACTGGAATGTATGTTTTCAGAGTGCATGTAAGTATGTATGTATTTGAGATCCTTTCAATTTGATACCCATTTTTAGAATTTCTCGGAACCCTGTCCATACCGCCCCGTCTGAAAAATCCACCCCGTATATTTTTTGTTATTATTTTCGCAAAGTAAGCAATAAATATATTTTCCAGAAATTTCGATATTAAAAAGCACATTACCTGTCAAAGTCAAAGTCAAAGTCAAAAGGTTTTTATTCATGTAAGCTCATTAGAGCATTTATAAATAGTCAATATAAACAATATTTTAGCGTTACCACCGGTTCGAAATGTTGCTTCCATTGAGAAGAGCCGGCAAGAAACTCAATGGTTACTCTTTTCAAAAGAATAATTGTATACATTTTCAAACAGTAACGCTACGTGAGCAGGCATGCATTAACACAGTGTGAGTAAAAAAAGAAAATAAGGTATTTAAATAAAAAATAATAAAAACTAGCCTAGAAAGCTGTGCATGCCTACTCCCACTTAACTGTCAAACCAAAAGGTGAATATGAATCCCTTAACGTGATCTACGTTCAGTGAACCGCGAATACCGTAGAGTGGGATCTAAGAAAACGTCTCTACAGATTTAAACAGGCAGGTAATGTAGGCCACTGAAAATAAACAGGAGCTTAATGTGGTCGTTTTCACAAATCATCGCCTAATGCCTTCGTCAAACAGGTTATAAGGATCCAATTCAGAAGCAGTTGATTCTAAATTTAAAATTTCTGAAACGCGCAAGTAAAAGTTTTCCAACGATCGAAGAGTAAATTGTATTTTAAACCTGTAATAAGCGTTTAATAATATCAAAAGCTTAGCTTAGCTTTAATAATAATTATGAACTTGTAACAAAATATAGCAAGGGCCGTTTTCCTCTGCCCATAACGATACGAGATTATGTGGTTTGAGAAACCGTGGCGCTAGTGGTATTACCATGCAATAGAGACCTTAAAGTATAAGCTGTATTAGCCTAGCTGTACCAATAATTTACTTGAGCATTTCAAATAGGACCTACCTTTTAAAATGCCAAATCAACGACAAATTAATACAGATTTTTATCCAGTTTACAATGGTCTTACGAAGCATTTCTAGGAACAAAAGTGACTTGTAATGCCAGTTTAAGTCTATCATAACTTTCTATAAATCTGTTTTGTTTCCAAGTATTTTCGAATCGCTACCACATCTTCTTTAAGCCATCTCCTAACTAAAATAAACGAGCATTAAGGCTCACCGTGGAAGCCGATGAAGGGTCGATGACGTCACAACCTGGATTTTAGCGATGCAGCAAAACAACCACTATGAAAGTTTTTTCATTACTTTTCAATCACACATTTAAAATGGTTAACGTTCAGTTAATTTATTTTTTAGGGGTTCCGTATATCAAACGGAAGAAATGGAATCCTTATAGGATCACTTTGTTGTCTGTCTAACAAGACATGCACAGCCCAAACTGCTGGTGTTGGAAACATTAAATTTTAACAGTAAGTACCTTTTATAGCGTAGAAAAAGAGCATAGGAACGATTTTGGAGATTTCCATCCCTAATGGGGTAAAATAGGGGAGAAACTTTGTATGGGTGTTTCCCATTGTTTCTGTAGCTAGAGACATGAAAATTAGTATTTTACGCCATTCGGGGCATGTAAACGCACCAAATACCAAATGCTCAAATTCATAAAATATTAAAAATTCTACGGAAATATACCAATAACATGACTCAAAATAACGTTTAATTAATAAAATATAAATAAAATAAGTCTAACGTCATGACTTTTATCCCCATTCGGGGGTAGTCAGAGGCTTGAGTGGTCATACACCACCACATTGTGGAGGTATTAAGTCAACTCAAAGCCCACGTTTCACCAGATAGTCAGAACCCAACGTGACAGCTGGTGAACCTTGTCGCCGTGTATACAGGAACTGACTATTACCGAATCCCGAGGGATAGGTAGGTTTCCTCACGATGTTTTCCCTCATCGTATTAATCCTGAAATTTACTCCATCAACGCTTAGTCTTAGAGCGATAAGACACCTGGCGACGGACTGGCGACCGTCGCCAGTCGGTCGCCAGGTATATTACCTGTCATATTTTGACATAATTCAATACGAATTAGTTGGTGACGGTGGCTGGCGACGTCGCCGGCCACGTCTCCAAACCTTTTGTACTACCTGTCATATTTTGACATATTTCAATATGAATAGTTGGCTACGGTGGCTGGCGACGCGCCTGGCGTCCCGGTGTGTTATGGTCCATACAATCAAACTGCCTAATCCCGCCGAGCTGGTCTTCAGTTCATAGTGCACACGTAAATTGCATTCAAAGCTTACTTTAATATTGTTTTACTTGCCAGTTGCGTCGCACCAAGACTTTGTTCGACACACGAGACAACGTTCATCGTGTGAACTTATTGGGGAAGTTTGTCTTAGGACTTGTTTGTAGGGGGCCTCCGCAGACTAGCTGCTTTTAGCATCGGCGATCGGCGATTTTGATGCTGCGTCTCGTTCGTTCGCGCTCGATGAAGCGCGACGCAGCATCGATACTCACTAAATCGCCGGTCGCCGATGCTAAAAGTAGCAAGTCTGCGGAGGCCCTTAGAACTTGGTTGTATGATTAAGAGCGTTTCTACTCCAGCTGCTCTATCACACTCTATACTCGCTACCCTACCTTCTACATACCTATGTAGGTATGTTCAAGGGCTCGTTTGGGTAGGGCTAGCGCGACGAGAAAGCTTTATCCCTGTTCCCATGATTCCCATGACGGTCGCTCTGGGTTGGGGTATTTATGTGTTTTCTTCGATTTTTTAATAAGTAAATAAACGTTTTACAAATCTTACAACGTCATGTTCACTTGATCAGTCGTCAAAAGTGTCTGCTCGGGCGCACCGCTCGCCTCTTGTAGACGCACCCAACGATGAATATATTCCTAAAAAAGCTTTCAGCATATTTTTAAAACAAAGCTTTCAGACACTGAATGCGGAAAAGAATTAAACGCCCAAATTTGCAATTTCCGTATCATTCAACCTTGCAATTTCACCTTGAGGGCTATCAATAATAGTTTTTGCAACGTTCACCCAATTAATTTCAATAAGTTTGAAGTACTGATAAGATATTATCAGCATTTTCGGCAAATGATAACGGTGCCTCGGTTCTGGGAGTTTTATTGGTGCAATAGATGTGCTTAACGAATTGGGTCCTTTATGTGACTAAGTTCGCAAACAAGCGTACGGCCCGCCTGATATTAAGCAATTACCGTAGCCTAATCTTTCGAGCGATTAATCCAAATTCCTGTCCAATAAATATAATAAAAGCAAAAACTACAAAATCTCTTTTTATTCTTCGACCTAAAACAGTGTTAAACTAATAAAGGTTAGAGTAGACTAATTATTCAATCCAATGGTAATGCTATGCGCATAGTTAATGTACATACATAAGTTGGTTTTCCCCTGTGCACAGTCGGCAATCGATTGTAAGTTGATTGTAAGTCTAGCCTATTGATATTCTTTATCAGAAAAGGTTTTTAGTTAGCATGTCGCTTGATAAATTGGCGTGTTTAGGATATGTATGTGTGTTCAATGCATCTGACTAATAAATATAATATAATGTAGCCAATTGATTCCAGTTCATAAGTACCACCCTCTCACAGGAGTTTGGCGTAAAGTAGCTATTTTGTTAAGTTTCGTGCGATAAGTGAAAGTGCCGGAATCCGGGACTTGTCGAGGGTCAAACCTTGGCGTCACCGTAGGACACCATTGTCGATCCTGGCTTACAGGAATAACAGTGGTGGCAGTGTGCGGCGGGCCAAGTCCTATCTATAAAAAAAACCCAAGTGACCCACAAGTGATCAAGTGTCTGACCGTGTGCCTTAAAAAAAAGTTTAATGACATTCACAATACTGGCACATTTTCTATAAAAAAGTTATACGTACTCATGTAATTTTGTCCATAAATTCGGTAAACAACGTATTTTTCAACATCATTTTACCTTTACCGTCAGGTAAATTGGATTTTTGATATGTGTACAAAAGGGCTACGACCCACTTTGAACTCGTATTTTGTTATTCAATCACTGAATTGTATTTCAATTCTGTACATTTCCAGATTTTTTTACAATCTGGTTTCATATTGCGTTACTTAAGGGTATTGACTAACAATGTTTTTATTTAAACTGTGCAATTAAATTGCTATGCTGTGGCGAAAATAGTAGCGGCGTTTAATAAAATATATTTTAATAGGGGTACCTTACTCCAATCGATAAAGAGACTTTTAAAATTATTTATTGTGCTACAAATATATAATTGAAGCTAAGAACGTATAGAGGAGCGGTAGACCTGCCTTTTGCAATAGGAAAAACCTATCCTAATGAAAAAATGCTATGTGGAATTGAAAACTGTAGATGTGAAATGGTGTTTTATTATTATGAGAAGCTTATAGTACAGTCAATATGAAATAATCTTATAAGTAGCACTACTCCTGGTGAAAACAAATCACCAACGGGTTGTACCATGTCCGTAGAACTAAAATAGAATACATAACTAGTACTGAATATTCAAATTATTACTTATAAAAAATACAACGAGCCAGTGATATGTCAATCTATCAGCTGGCAGTTACTAAACAGTTCTACTTGTTAAAACGAGATGGCATATCGCCACAAACGTTTTGAATACTTAAGTAAGTACACTTACTTAAGTACTTAAGTAAGTACACTGAAAAGCAGTGGTAGCCGATTGGTTAAGCACGCGTCTTGCGGGCTTAAGGACCTGGGTTCAAACCCTGGCTCACACCTCTGGATTTTTCGAAATCTATGTATGGATCATAACTTTAATATGACGATTATCACTTGCTTGCGGTGAAGGAAAACATCGTGAGGAAACCTGCATGTCTTTAGACATGTGAAATCCACCAATCCGCACTGGGCCAGCGTGGTGGATTATGGCCTGATTCCCCCTCGCATTGAGGGGAGGCCCGTACCCAGCAGTGGGACGTTAAAAGGGCTAAATTATTATTATTTAAGTACACTTTGCTTTGATACTCATGTAAACCAGGTTTTTTAAATACTAACTTACTAACTTAATTGCCACAATCCCGAGAGCGATACTAAACTACTCCTTAACATCACTTACAATTCAATAACTATTAACCCAAATAATGAGATTAACTCCATAATATAGAAACTAACCCCATTGCAGCTCAAACTTTGCCGCCTTCACTAGGGGGCTACGAAACCGCCCGCCCAACGCCAGTAGACTGTAGGGCGCCGAGCCGACCGCCCACTAGTTGAGCGAGACGAAAGTTCAAGTTCGGAAAAACATTCTATTCCAAATTCAAATTTAAATTCGACATTTAAAAGTGTAATTTCAACTTTTTAAACAGTTACTAAAGAGTATTAAATATTAGTATTATTTTATGTGTGTGAACTAGTGAGAGTAACGACTGAAAGAAGTCGAGTGTTGCTGAAAACTTTGTTACAGTTACTGCGAAGTTTTGGTAGCTCGGAACGTAACTGCTTGTCGCAGGTAAATAAATCTAGCTTAATGGTGAATTATGTTTTATAAAATATTACAGAAATTATAAATTATTTACGGTATTTTTTGAGTTTGTAGATTTGCTGTATCTTTGTGTTTTTAACAGGTCTATAATTTTTTTACTTCTATGGAATAAGTGCTCGATTTTAGCTAAGTTAAATATAAAACAAGATCTATGGATTCAAATGAGGCCTTTGTTGATGGACGACATTAATTGATTATGTTTTACTTTTAATTGGTAATTAAAACAACATTTAATTGGCGGCAAATGATATTTTCGCAATTTGCCCTAGTCTGTGTGTTACCGTATTTTTTCCAATTAATATTCAGAATAGGTACTTATTAACTGGATTGTAAAAGTAGAAACATGGGAAATGTACCGAAAAACATGCGTTTTTTCTTTGGAATCACGCGCTCAATTTGTAGTTTATAAAATTAATTTCACTTTTGCACAGAGCACTCCACTAAGGCTATATACATATATACTATATCAACAGCTGTTCTATACTCAAACATATCTATAAACTAATAAACCGACATCAGAAATTTCTCCATTTAACATAATCATTCATATTAATAATGAGAAATTTCCCAATTTTACTTAACGTTCATATTAAATTAATTCGCAGAAGTATGCTACGAATTAATTAGTAAATACGTTTATTGAGAAACTAACAACAAAGCTTTACTAAACTTAACTAACTAACTTTATGTAAACAATACCTTTTACAATTACCAATATTACGGACGGCTTTAGCATACCTATAGTTTTTAAACATTTCATTTAAAATAATTGGAACATATGGAACGGAAATAAATTAATGGTGCGTCTAATCGGTGTTAATTATTATAATACTTGATAATTTTAATCAATTTCCAATACACAATTGCGATCATTTTATTTAACACATTTACTCCCAAATTAATAGAAAATTATGATGGCATTCTCACTTCAAAATGTTCGTTATTTACGAGACATTACCAAGAAAGAGTGAGACGAAGTGACTGTCCAAAACAGTATGTCCTACTAAACGGAGTCCACGGACAAAGTACGACTCGGTCCGCGGAAAATAATGTTGAAAAAATGTCGGTATTGCTAATATGGCTCATGTTCTGGTAAATAACACGTATCAAAATGCTTTGATGTCGAATTGTGAGTGCGATATCAGACGTGTGAATTTTGCTGCGTGCGGTTCACTGGGCATAAGTCTTGTGATTTCAATGTAAGGAGGTCACATATCTGCTGAAATAATACATCAATGATTATTTATAAGTGTCACCCACCCTCTATTCTAGTTACTGGTCTATTTACCGGACCCCTGAAGTTTTGCTAAGTAGGATTTACCGAAGGGGTCTTATCCCGCCCGTCTTATCTCAGTCACGAGATCTAACAAAGCCTAAGCTTTGGACTTCTATCGGAGACGGCTTAGGCATTGCACTTGCCCACTTAGAAATGCTAAGTGGGAATAAAGATTTGATTTATCTAAATATATAAGAATCAAAGTCCTGATTGACTGACTGACTGACTGACTGACTGACTGACTGACAGACAACGCACAGCCTAAACCGCTGATTGTAGAGACTTGAAATTTGGAGGGTGGGTTTGTCTTGATGTGTAGAGGTGTACTAAGAAAGGGTTTTTTGAAATTCAACCCCTAAGGGGGTAAAATAGGGGATGAAAGTTTGTATGGAAGTTCGTCATTTTTGAAGATAGAATTATGAAAATTGCTGATTAGGTGTCTTTTGGAAAATAAAAAAATATGGGTTTCAGGGTTTTTGAAAATTCAACCCCTAAGGGGGTAAAATAGGGGATAAAAGTTTGTATGGAAGTTCCGTAATTTTTGAAGTTAGAATTATTTAAATTGGTGATTAGGTGTCTTTTCAAAAATAAAAAAGAGTAATTTCAGGGTTTTTGAAAATTCAACCCCTAAGGGGGTAAAATAGGGGAATTAAAGTTTGTATAGAAGTTCCTCATTTTTGAAGTTAGAATTATGAAAATTGCTGACTAGGTGTGTTTTAATAATGAAAAAGAATAATTTTATGGTTTTTGAAAATCAACCCCTAAGGGGGTGAAATAGGGATGAATGTTTGTATTGAAATTCGTCATTTTTGAAGTTATAATGATGAAAATTGTTGTTTAGGTTTCTTTTTACAAATAAAAAACATTAATTTTAGCGTTTTGGAAAATTCATCCCCTGAGGGTGTAAAATAGGGAATGAAAGTTTGTATGGCGGTACCGATTCGGGCTAATCTCTGAAACGGCTGGACCGATTTTGACGGGACTTTTACGGGCTAACACGACACGGGATCCGGGATATCTGAGATACGGGATCCGATATCCGGGATACGGGATCTGAGATCTAGGAAACGGGATAAGGCTCCGGCAAACGGAAGCTGGGATCTGGGAAACGGGATCCAGGATTAAGAAAATGAGATCCGGGATACGGGACCCGGGAAACGAGATCCGGGGTATGAAATCCGGGATATGGAATACGGGACCCGTGATATCCGGGATACGGCATCCGGGATATGAAATTAAGGATATTTGATACGTGATTCACGATATACGGGATACGGAATCCGGGATTTAGCAAACAGAATCCGAGAAACGGGATACGGGGTCCGGGATCCGGAAAACGGGATCCGGTATACGGGATCCGGAAAACCGTATCCAGGATCCGGGCAACGAGCTCCAGGATACGGGACCCGGGAAACGAGATTCGGGATATGGGATATGAGTTATGGGATCCGTGATATCCGGGATACGGGATCCGGGATTTAGCAAACAGAATCTGGGATACGGGATCCGGGACACGGGGTCCGGGATACGGGATCCGGGATCCGGAAAACGGGATCCAGGATCTGGGCAACGAGATCCGGTATACGAAATCCGGGATATGGGATACGGGATCCGTGATATACGGGATCCGGATAACGGGATCCAGGATCCGGGATACGGGATCCGGAAAACGGGATCCAGGATCCGGGCAACGAGATCCAGGATACGGGACCCGGGAAACGAGATCTGGGATACGAAATCCGGGAAATGGGATCCGGGATCCGATTTTTTTAAATTTAAATTCTGCGCGGACGAAGTCGCGGGCAAAAGCTAGTAGAGGTATATGTGGGCATATACGGTCTTACGATATTCTGCTTGGCGCAAAAAACATCTTAGAGCCTCCGCAGACTAGCTACTTTTAGCATCGGCGACCAGCGATTTTGTGACGTATCGATGCTACGTCGCGTTTCTTGGAGCGCGAACGAGCGAGACGCAGCATCAAAATCGCCGATTGCCGATGCTAAAAGTAGCAAGTCTGCGGAGGCCCTTATTAAAGGTACCTGGCCTACTTACAAGAAAGTATTAACTTTAAATAAGATAGTGGTCTATCAATGAGTTGAGGGAAAACACACCCGTTTCCTTCACGATAACACTGTAAAAAAACCATCTGGGTCGCTTAAAATACCTAAGAAAATACGCGTACTTACCTTCCCAATCTCTATGACAAATCACCCCCAGAATTCACTTCACCCTACATAATTACATTCCCATTGTGACACCAACAATGAAAATTTGTAACGCAGGGGAAGCGACCGCGAAGGAAACATGGTGCTTTCAGTAGGTACATACTTGGTAATTAATTTCTAATTCGTGACTAGCTGGTATCGTTGACTCGCGGAAACACGCCTTAAGAAACTATAAGTAGAATTCTACCCACGTAATATTTTTTAGACACGTTATAGATCAGCATTTGCCTTGACACAGTGATGTGCTATTCCAGGCCCCCAAGTTGCTTAATCATGGCCATTGAGCTGCTATAATGATCGACCCTCTGATTGGTCAGTACAAAAAATCACTTTCTAAAATGTATGATAATATTGTTTTCTCATCTAGAGAAAAAAAGCCAGAAGAGAGGAAAGCCATGGTTGGTTCGTGGTTGTATTCCACTTTGCCCTAAAGTACCTAAACGGACCACGGCTATCCTCTAGATGAGCATATTTATTTTCTTGTTTCATACATTTTAGAGTGTGATTTCTTGTATTTTTTTTTGTTTTGTCAAAAGTCATAGGCGGCGTCTTCATCAGGCGCATGCCTCGCGCGAGCACTCACTTTTGACGTCGGAACGCATAGACGTAATGTCATAATATGAGTGCTCGGGTGAGGCATGCGCGCCATATGGACACATCTATAGAACAATGTTGTTTTTGACGGCAGTAACACGCCCCTACAAGGTTGTTAGTGTTTTACCAATAACCCTGTATACCAAAGACATTACAAGAAGACACACGTGACTGTTCAAAATAATTTGTCCTACTAAACAGAGTCCATGGACACAGTACGACTCAGTCGTTTGCGGAAAATAATATTGAAAACGTGTCGGTATTGCCATCTTCTAATTTAATTTACGATGGAAAATAAAAAAAATAACAACGCTATTGACGTTATTTGCTAAAATGCAATAAATTCATTCCAGCTATGAAAAATTAAATAAGGAACGCTGGAATCTTTGCAATAAAGATATCAAAGGCCCTGTCATTTTTATTTCCATTCCTGGTATATTGGAATCTGTGGTTCCGAGCCTTTGTCAGCGCAATATTGGTCGCTGTATGTACCATACATATAGTTTCGTAAAATAAATATCGCTAGACAAACACACCAACTGTATAGTCCCAAACGGACCAATGCTGGTCTGGTACTATGGGTACCGTACAATGGATTGTGGCAAGGTCACGCAGAGATGGCTGACCATTTAGTGGCATTTGAACTGAGCGGCTCCGTGCTTTAGAGGGCACGTAAAAAGTCGGTCCCGCTTGTTGTCATCTAGGCAGCTGTCGTTAGGCCTTGTCAGAGGCCTTCGGGCGACTTGAACAACTCTGACAACAGGTTGGCCACTAACCATACGATAAGAAGAAGCATCATTGTTAAACAAATTGGTATAAAGTTTAAAGATTTTTGCTTAATAAATTACCAAGAGCCGATTGGTTAAGCACGCGTCTTGCGGGCTTAAGGTCCTGGGTTCAAACCCTGGCTCACCCCTCTGGATTTTTCGAAATCTATGTGTGAATCATAACTTTAATATGATTATCACTTGCTTACGGTGAGGGAAAAACATCGTGAGGAAACCTGCATGTCTTTAGACATGTGAAATCCACCAACCCGCATTGGGCCAGCGTGGTGGATTATGGCCTGAATCCCCCTCGCATTGAGGGGAGGCCCGTGCCCAGCAGTGGGACGTTAAAAGGGCTAAATTATTATTATATTCTATTATTAATTACCAAGACGTAATATTGGAAGCAGCGCGGCGACTGCTGGTTTTCTATTACCATTTTGAATGATTCAATTTCCATCGCAGAGCCGTTTATCCGGGCACTCTATTATTGTATTTAAATTGTCGCAATTTTACTTACAAAAAGGAACTATCACTTTCTTTTCAGGGATCAAATACCTACCAAATTTGGCACAAAATAATTATAAATATTCATTGCATGGCGTATTCTATAACAGCTTATCACCCCGCTCGGCTCACTGGATCAGGCAGTTGCGGTTTGAATTCCCGCTAGAGGCAAATTTCGGAAACTTTTCGTTTTTTGCCTTGGTCTGAGTGTCACCGGGAACGCCCCCAGTCCATTGTATGGTACCCATAGTACAAGCGTTACATAGTTTGGGATTATGCAGTTGGTGTGTGAGTCGGCGATATTTATTTTTTATCTCGTTAAAGCCACAAGGGCTATACCCGAACCTTTGGAAGGCTTGCGTGGGGACATGGATCCAAAACGTAAAGGCCCCTAGAGACAAGTTTGATGTTATGTGAGGCACGTGCTGGGGTCAACCGCTGCAGATGATGATACACATACCTACAGCAGTTTGACCACCGACGACAGGTGTAGGAACTATTGGGTAGTCTATTGCATCAGGTTTGGATAAAACAAAAACAATGTAAAAAAAAGACAAGCCCGCTGAGTTTCTTGCCGGATCTTCTCAGTCGAGGTGGCGTTTCCGATCCGGCGGTAGAATTTAAGAAAAATATGTAAAATGACAATTTGTAAGTGCCCCCGTAGGCCTAAACAAAATAAACGCTTTGACTATTGACTATTGATGGACTGGAGATTGGGCTAAGGGAAGGGTTCGGACACCTGCCATAATCAGTGTAAAACTAAATAGCGTTGGCAGATGGGGACTTATTATTATTATTTATATCTCACTGCTTGTCTCGTTCTGAACTATGTAGAGATAGTAAATTGATTAAATGTTTCCAAAGATAGATAATCGTCAACAATATTTTTAAAACCTACGGTGGGTACCATAGGTTTTAAAAATATTGTTGACTATTAATCAATTCTTTGATAATATTTACCATCCCACATTCAAAATATTTTTTTTCATGTGGGCCAACAAAGCACGTGTAAATAGTCAGAAATTGAATTGTATACTTAGTCAGCTTTTGTTTGAGTTGAATTGAATAGCCAGCATTCGGAACCGGTATGAATGAAGCAAACCGGTGGTAGTTACCAGCAGTTCAAAATTTAGAATTTATTTTCGGTAGAGCCAAGCAGTAGCCGTAGTATACGGACTGGCTTAACCGGGGTAGTACTAACTTCTCACAGAAGATCGGTGTAAAGTAGCTATTACAGCTGCATAGTGATGCCTTTGGTAAGCATCTATAGGGTATGGTAACTGCTTAGCATGAGGCGGGCCGTACGCTTGTTTGTCACACTAGTGACCAAAAAAAAAACTCAATAGATGTGTCCATATGGCGCGCATGCCTCACCCGAGCACTCATATTATGACATTACGTCTATGCGTTCCGACGTCAAAAGTGAGTAACACATGCTCGCGCGAGGCATGCGCCTGATGAAGACGCCGCCATTGGATACTCTTTTAACGATACTTTATTCGATATCCGACTTCTTAGGATATTTTTCACTTCCTAAGTGCAGTAAGTTCCAATAGTTTCAGTTAGCCAGCGGTTTATCAACCGGGACCGACGTTAAACGTAACATATTGGCCAATTTCGAGCGGAATGTCCGTGAAACGCGAGCGCGTCGTTATAGTTTAGGTTTAGTTTTGTTCACTCTACATTCTGTATAAAAATGTTTTGTAACCGACTTAAAAAAAACAGTTTTTTTTTGGGCCGACCTAAAAAAAGTAGTTTTTTTTGGGCTTCCGGCTCTCTCATTCATCGAACGAAACGCAGCTGTAATAGCTACTTTGCGCCGATCTTCTGTGAGAGAGTGATACTACACCGGTCGAGCCAGCCCGTATATGAGCAGCAGTCAATTGCCTACAGCTTGGCTCTACCGCCAATACTACCAAAGTTCTTAATTTCGGCCGTATTTTTGTTAAAGATTCAACCTTTTAATGGTAAAATTAGATTTGGAACCTTTTCAGAAAGTAAACAGGAAGTTACTATGTAGAGTCACGGAAATGTTTGTTTGATTCAATGATCATCTTTGTAAAAAGTTCAACTTCATGTTATAATGTACATACTTACATACGTATTACTGTACGTATTTGATATTGGTTACAAAAACCTTGCGATAACCTGTAGGGAACTGACTCTTGGTGGTAGAATTCTACTATCTAGACTTGGTGTCAAATGCATTCCAGCCGTCGCTATAAAACGTTTTACAATTTACCGACTCTATGATAAGGAGTTGAACAGAGGGGCTAGCCAAGTGGCATGAACGCTAATCGAATAGAAAAGAAC
Organism: Drymonia ruficornis; assembly: GCA_947859195.1. Classification (NCBI taxonomy): domain Eukaryota; kingdom Metazoa; phylum Arthropoda; class Insecta; order Lepidoptera; family Notodontidae; genus Drymonia; species Drymonia ruficornis. The sequence goes on along the minus strand of OX401926.1, from coordinate 4,244,119 downwards.
AAACTTCACAATGTATGGAAATGTCAAACGTCGCTATGTAAATCAACAACAAGTTGCTATGTAGATCACGCTTGAAATCACGTCACTTATAGAAAGAAAAGAAAGAAGAAAGAAAAAACATTTATTCGACACAACACGCAATACATAGAACATAAACAAATAAAACAGAAACAAAAATAAAAAGAAGTCAATGCGAACTGTGCCGAAAAGGAATCTGGCTCAGCATGTGCTTGAGGGGACCGAGACCCCCCCAGCGCTGATTTTCAGCCAAACCCTCCTCAATGGGTCATACGTACGAAGCACTGGCTACCCAATAGGAAATAAATAAATGTCACAAAATAAATCTAATAAAATAAACAAGTTAAAGACGTACGTGCGAAATATTTATGTCATTTCCATAGATGAAGCGTAGCGAATTTGTAGACGTCAGCCACTTGTCTAGCCCTTCTGGCAATAAAGAGTCCTTATCTCTACAATATTATCTCATGAACCACTGTAATAGGTATATAAAAGGTTTTTTTTGTAAATGAATAAAAACCCCTAGCTTTCCTCTCTCTACATCTTTTCTCCCACATTTTTATGTCATTAAGTCAGTAAGTACCAACCGTCTAACAAAATTCCTTATTGTATTAGAATGGCTTATTATTAGATTAGCCAACATCAGAGTGGTATAAATTGAAAATCAATGTTTCCGTCTCATGGAGAAAGACGCGAGAAGGTACTTACAAATCTTAATTCGAGTTTTATTACTTTCGTGTTAACATTTGTTTGGAGTAACAAGGTTGGAGAGAGCTCCCCGTATTGAGAAAGAGGTTCTCAATACGGGCGTTGTCTCTGCTGTCGCTGTAACTGCTTAACATCAGGCGGGCCGTATGCTTGCTTGCCACCTTAGTCGTATAAAACCCTATCTATAACCTACGGAGAGAAACTTAATCTTATTTTTTCCATTTGCTGACAAAACAGACTATACTTACACAAAAAATATTTATACAAATGTATTTTTATTATGAACTTTCAAACATAGAAATAGAATGAATTCGGAATCATAGAAACGTCCATTCTTACTAACTATCCATTATAGCTAACACAAATTGATGTCATTTATTCCCTTTGAGATGTACAGCTCAGAATCATTTTAGATCCCATTTCAATAACCAGTAGCCCGATTCACGTAACCAAAACCGTAACGACATCTCAGCGATATAGTCGTTGATAGCCTTTTCGTAACAAGAAAAGGCTATCAACGACTATATCGCTGAAATGTCGTTACGGTTTTGGTTACGTGAATCGGGCCCCAGAACGAATAGACTAGTTGAACGCAAACGGCGCTCGTTTAGTTAATGCCTTAATTTTGTTTTGAAAATACCTATTTTGTTATTTGTAATGATATTAGCCGGGCTTTGTTACGGATATCTGAATTAAAATGGGAATTAATTTGAAGAGATCATTTCCTTTTTGCGTGAGGCGGAACGTCTGACGCAAGAGTTGAAAGGTCTCATCAGTCCCCCTAGACAAGTGGCATGAACGCTAATCGAATAGAATAGAATAGCCTTCACAATGTTGGGAAATGTCAAACGTCGCTATGTAGATCAACAACAAGTTGCTATGTTGATCACGTGACTTATGTCATTTCCATACATGAAGCGTAGCGATTTGAAGGAACGCTTGTAGACGTCAGTCACTCGTCTAGCCCTTCTGCTGCTTCTACGTCGCGCTAAGACAATCGCTGCGCGTGCCGCGTAGCACGCATTGCACACGCACGCGTAGCACGCACACATTGGTTCATTTGGTGCGTCCAGATGCCTCGCATGCCTCGCCCGAGCACGCACGTTAAGACATGATGCCTATGCGTTCCGGCGTCAAAACCAATGCTAGGGCGCGGCATGCTCCTGATGCCGCGCAGCCAATTAGATTTTTGTAAATAAAATGTATGTATGTATGTAAATAGACAAAAAAATATCAAGATATAGACGCTCTATACCTTTTGACAGCTATGGAAAAGAGCGTCCGTGGCGAGGCCAGAACAATAATGCATGTACATAGTAAAATGAAATGAAATGTAACGTCACGACTTTTATCCCCATTCGGGGGTAGTCAGAGGCTTGAGTGGCCATACACCACCACACATTGTGGAGGTATTAACCAACTCAAAGCCCACGTTTCACCAGATAGTCAGAACCCAACGTTACAGGTGGTGAACCTTGTCGCCGTGTATACAGGAACTGACTATTACCTAATCCCGAGGGATAGGTAGGTTTCCTCACGATGTTTTCCCTCACCGTAAGCGAACTGTAAATTATGCACATAGATGAAAATTCATCCATTGGTGCAATCCCCCACCGGGGATCGAACCTGGGACATTCTGATGTGAATAGTAATAATGTTAATACCTACTTGGTTTTGGAATTTATGGTACCATTCTCGGATATAACATTTTATTATTTTCGTAGACGATCAAATATGAAACGTAACTTTAGATTTTATTTATGTGGAGCTATAGGGTGCCGTTTTATCTTCTTCGAAGTCAAACGAGATCCTTAAAATAAGTGAAGAGGTATTTGACCTTTTATACAAGTTACTTGCCTTTTTCTGCTACTAAACAAAAATGTGTCTACCTACCCATTTTTAATAGGTACCTAGTGCAATGAGATTTTTGCAGTAATTTTAAGACTATAATATTGCATTATCAACGCCAACAAACGTTTGTAAAATGGGAGTTATGGCCGCCTTCATAAATCAAAAAGTATTAACGTTATGGCCGGCGCACAATGTGGACGTCAGGGCATGGCATTTAAATTTTTATCAATCGAATTTAATACTTATCCAATCGAAATAAGGTGGTCCAGCGGGTGCATCGAGAAAATGCTCCGCGATGCTCCGGGGTCGATCACCGAGCATTGAAATATATACCTTATTTCGATTTGATAAGTATTAAATTCGATTAATAAAAATTAAAATGCCATGCCATGCCGTGCTCACTGTGCGCCGGCCATTATTAACCCGTGGAATGTCCCAAAAAAATGCCTGTATATTTTCTATTGAATTGATGCACATGCGTATGTGCACGAATCACTCAAGAGGATAAAAGAATTAGTGACGTCTTTGGCCGTTTTAATTACGTTGATAATAAATAAATAATAAAATAAATATCGCCAGACTTACATACCAACTGTCCCAAACTAAGCAACGCTTACTAAGGATACCATACAATGGACTGGGGGCGATCCCAGTGACACCCAGACCAGGGCAAATTACGTAAAGGCCGTTTCCGAAATTTGCCTCTGGCGGGAATCGAATCCGGAACCACCCGATGCAGTAAGCCGAGCGGCCAACGCTCAAACAACTGCGCCATGCGGTCTGTATTTAATTTTGGAATAGTTTTCTCGAAAACACATTGCAAAACATGTTGCTTTTTTATTTATACGTAACAAAGCAAACAGCAAGCACTTGTTACAATGGGTGTCCGGTCTGTGCTCCAATAACATTATTGGCAAAGTTTGCGCCGGACGCGACCTACATTGTGACGCGGCATGTGAGGCACATCTGCGGTTTCACGACCACACGTCGGCCAACATGTTGGTGACATGTGGTCCAGGGAATGTCAACTGTTGGAGATATCTTTGGTATCACAAATATACCTATTAAAAGGGATTATAGCACCTACGGCGAATACTAGAAAACATTTGAGAACTTGCTAACAATCCTCGAGATAAGTTTTTTCAAATATATTTTATTTTTGACGCATATTCTATGGAGAAACTATCAAAATGTCCAATTTATTTGGAAGATTGTGGAACAAACCCTAAAGTTTTCGACCACTGATCTATCACCCTAGGTTGCTTTCAGCTCACTCACTCATCGTACGAATCGCAGCTGTAATAACTTTACGCCGATCTTCTGTGAGCGGGTGGTACTACCCCTATATAGCCAGTCGGCGAGCAATTGGCTGCAGCTTGGCTGTATCACTCTATACCATACTAAAAATGTGTCGCTTAGTATGGGACCATACCGTTGGTGTCCGATGTTCATTAGACCACCAGGCCGATTGCGTAACTTTTCGACAATGTTTCAATTGGTTTCGTTCATCCTGTGTTGCTTTATCAATTGAAATCGAAATCGGGACGGGTCTGGACTTCACTCTTCCCGATTTCAAAAAATTTCAATTGATAAAGCAACACAGGATGAACGAAACCAATTGAAACATTGACGAAAAAGTTACGCAATCGCCCAGCAGGTCGCGCAGCTACTGCCACTGCAGAATTTTGCTATTCTGACCTTAGTCAGAATCAACCGACCAATCAGAGGGTCGCTCAGAATGGCAAAACGCTACAGTGACAGTTCAATGGCTATGTGACTTGGCGCCCTGAACCCCCCTTTTCAGGACCAATATCTCTGTGTAGAGAGCTTTCTCTCCGTCAATACTCTGCAAGATATCACTATTAATTCGTTTCAATACCCCCCTCAGCCGGCCTGAGATTAATGGCGTCCATTCGTTCTGTTCTGGCGGACACTACATCTAATATTGTCACATGTCGATACGTGAGGGCTGATTTTTTTGTTTGGGATTTCTTCGGTCGAAATATATTGGGAGGAAACTTGATTGAGTATTAAATAAAACAGGTAACAAATCTAACTGAAGTTACCGTATTGTAATTAGCTACTTAGTAGAACATTAAATAATCAAAACACGATCAAATGTTATAAATAGAAGAAAATAAGTTGGGCTTCCGGCTCTCTCACTCATCTCATGAAAAGCAGCTGTAATAGGTAGCTACTTTACGCCGATTTGCTGTGAGAGGATGGTACTACTCGAGCCAGTCCATAAATGAACGGCAGTCAATTGGCTACAGCTTGGCTCTACCACGAGTAAAATATAAAATAGTCACATAGAAACTATACGTCTACTCTGTTTCTGAGTATAAATGTTAACCAGTAATCATAACTAATCGGTAATCGAACTAACGACAAAACTAATGTCGCTTACTATAACTTGATATCACAAACTGTTACATGATTAGTCCACTAAGCCTCGTTCAAACGCTTTCCTCTACTATCAGAGAGTATAGAGTCGTGTTGAGTGTTTACTTGTTCAATGCGATTGCCAGTTTATGTTGGCACTTATTTCTTTAGCATAAGCTGAATTTCGATGCATATAGTGGTGCGCTGAGCACAAGTCTAGTGATTACAATGTTAGGAGGTATCTCTAAAATAATACATCAATGTTTGCAAGTAATACATTCTAAGTACCACTATTGTGCTAGTGCGCTGAGGTCTTTGTGATACACTGGACCGCAAAGAAAACGGGTCGGTTAGAAAATCTTCAATATCTTCAAAAGTACCTGAGCTAGCTTTATGAAATAAACACTAAATTAAAGAATATTTTACTGAGCTTAAATGAAAATAAAAAACCAACCAAGTGCGTGTCGGACTCCGTACGGGTTCCGTACCACCGTAGAATATAAACGTCAAAATATAAAATTTAATTTTTAAATTTAATTTAATTTTTACTATTTGTTGTTGTAGCGGCAACAGAAATACACATTCTGTAAAAAAAATAACTCTCTACCTATTACGGGTCGTGAGATACAGCCCGCTGACAGACGGACGGACGAACGGACAGACGTAGGCTTAATAATAGGGTCCCGTTGGCACCCTTTGGGTAAGAAACCCTAAAAAATGAATTGAAATTTTTTATTTTTAATAATTGTAAAATAAATAAAATGTTATTGAAGATATTATGGAAGATTTTCTAACCGACCCTTTTTCTCTGCGGTTCAGTGTATTATTAGGTATAAGTACTTGCCTACTAAACACTTGACGATCGAAACATTCTGAACGATCCTTCAAATGCTGTAAGATTAAGCCGAGTGTAATTACCTGATACTAAGCTATGTTATATTATTTATGGTTCGAGAACAGGCCTAATAGCCTAACTTAAGCTTGAATATCTATTTCATTTGATAACATGTCCTTTAGATTACTGGAAACTATGCAGGGTACTACTACCCTGTATACCTACGTATACTCGTTCTTTTAGTTAGGTTTAGCAGAGTTAAATCAATTTCTTAGAATTCGCTCTTAGAAATCTTAAAATTAATCTTATCCTAATCTTAGAATTTGATGTAAATCTACCGTTTTGCCGCATAGTAGATCTTTGATTCTTCTACTTCTTATCGTATGGCTAGTAACCAACCTGGTGTCAGAGTTGTTGAAGCCTCCCGTAAGCCTCTGACAAAGCTTAACGACTGTTGCCTAGATGAAAAGAACCGTCCCGACTTTTTACATGCGCTCCGAAGCACGGACATGCTCAGTTCAAATACCACCAAATGGTCACCCAACTCTGACTGACCTTGCCAAGCATTACATACTTTCGATTGTTTATCGATCAGTGACTGCAGGTGGTTATCTTTCTGATTTTGTCTCTTGTTATTCGGAATCCTTAAAAATATAATGTATACTTCAAAGACTTTATCACACTGAAGAAGAAGCCACAGGCAAAATGTAGTTAAAAAAAAAACAAAAAAAAAAAACAATACAATCCTCTTATCTTATTTAGAACTTTACGCGTCGGTAATAAAGCTTAAAATGGCTCCGGCTTCTGTAAGCAATAACAACGACAAAGTGACAGAAGTTTTTTAATCCCTTTGCCGTCCGAGCCGACAATTGTACGCGACATTTTCCCTTACAATGAAGCTACAGTCACAATCGACAATTCTCTAATACTCTTTTATATTGTTCTATATTTTGCTTTTTATGGCCGTTGAGGATACAGTAGACTAGAAATGCATAAAAATATTGGGACTTACGTAATACCATGTCGATTTCGAAATCACTCAGGAATAACGTAGCTTTCTACTGATGAAAGAATTTTCAAAATCGGTTCAGTAGTTAAAGAGATTACTTCCTACAAAAAAACTTACAAACTTTATCTCATTATAATATTAGTGAAGATAACCTAATGTCACATAGTAGGTATTATTGTCAAAGGACTCCTTTGATGTATATACAATAATTTTCCAATGTAAAGGGGATATTACACTTAACTAAATTTAGGCTGCTTAATTTAGTCGTTACGGAATTTAGGCAAGTGTAATCGCATTCAGCAAGCTATTCAGAAGCTAGAATGGTTTAAATATTTAGAAGCTTCTGAATTTAGGCTTCTAAATTTAGCCAAGTGTAATAAGCTCTTTACCTATATTTTTTTTACTGCCCAATTAAAGATTTTCTGTATCTGACTAAACAAGCGTTCGAATCGCCTGAAATTGAGCAGTTACCGTAGCCTAAGATGCTTGCAATACCGAAGGCATCGCTCGCACGTTGCCGACCTGAACGGGAGTGGGACAGAGGGAGAGGTTAGGGTTTGGGCTCCGGCTCTCTCACTCATCGTACAAAACGCAGCTGTAATAGCCGGTCTAGTACCCTGGTGTTGCCAGCCCATATAATTATGCGCTGCAGTCAATTGACTCCAGCTTGGCTTTACCACGAGTGAAACAACCAGTGAATTCTTGACAACTGAGGGCTATTAACACGAGTAGTACTCCACCAAGCCAACTAGGCACCTGTCAAATGTGACGTCACCTGCACAAAAAGGCGGTGTGTGGGAGGTGTGGCGGGCGGAAGCCGCAGGCCCGCAGCGGATGTGCGGGCGGGGAAGCCGCATTCCATTCGAGTTCCCAGTTGGCTTGGTAGTATCTCGGTATCATAATGCTCTAGGCGTTCGCGTTATGGTCGTGTCACTCCAGTGATTTATAAGGCAACAATAAATCAACGCTTCTGGCAGGCAACACATCTCAGTTTAATAGTTAACGGAGACCAGACGAACGATCGTTGGTAGCCCACTTTGTAGGAGATGAAAAATATCCGATCACGTGTCATGGGCACCTACGCATGTGCATCAAAACAAAAGAAGATCTATCGTTTTTATTGTGACATTCCACGGGATATACATAGCTAGGTGATACGTAACATGCTACTCGTCCGAACTTTATGACAAATGTCACGTCGTTTCGATGTCACGTCCGTCACGAATATAGGCGCAGCCAGGAATCGAACAGGGAAATGTGGAAAAACGGCTTGTATTTTTTAATAGCGATGGATTTTTCTGTTTTTACGGGACTAAGGTGGCAAAGCTTAAGCAGTTACCCTGGTCTATCTACTAGATGCTTCCAATATCAAAGACATCGCTCGGACGTTGCCGACAAGGGGGGTGGGACGGGAAGGGAGGGGAGTTGGGCTTCTGGCTCTCACTAATCGCGTACAAAGCGCAACTGTCATAGCTACTTTACGCCGATTTTCTGTAACAGGGTGATACTATATCGGTTGAGCCATCCCGTATATGAGCTGCGGTTGGCTACAGCTTGGCTCTACCACCAATAAAGTAACATTCTTAGTAACATTGTATCTTGAATAATCGAAGAAGAATCATGAAATTTGTATTAGTTCAATTGCGTCCCTCCGTCTATCAGAAACGTCTGTTTCAGCGGAATAGGAAAGTTGGAATTCTCGGAATGCGTTCATCTTAGTTCTATCGATTTGATGAATTAAATATTAGAAGTAATGGTTCTCGGATTAAACATTGTCTGACGCCTCGCTACTTCAAAAGTAGCGAGATCTTATCCCACTTCTGATGCCAAACATTTTTTAAATACTTTATTGCATTTTTTTATTGCTGGTGTAGCCAATTGACTGCAGCTTATATACGGACTGGCTCGACCAGGGTAGTACCACCCTCTCACAGAAGATCCGCGTAAAGTAGCTATTATAGATGTGTTTCATACGAAGAGAGAGCCGGAAACCCAACACCTACCATCTTCCCCTCCTCCTGTCCATCTCTCCTTTAGGTCGGCAACGATACCTTTGGTATTGAAAGCATCTATAGGCTATGGTAACTGCCTAACTTCAGGGAGATCACTTTAAAAAATACATTGCACATTAAAAAAATCATGGCATTATATTAAGATAGGTAGTGTATTATATTCCGCGATAGGTCGAGATGGCAATCGAGGTATGAGCATTGTCCAGAATAAAATCCGAATCAAAATTAGCAGGACCCGATAAACAATTAAAATCGCCCACAAAATTATTAAATCAAATAATTTTATTGCGTTGCGGGCCCTACTTATTTTGATTCGGATTTTATTTTCGAATCAAAATTAGCAGGACCCAATAAACAATTAAAATCACCCACAAAATTATTAAATTAATAATTTTGTTGCGTTGCGGGTCCTACTAATTTTGAATCGGATTTTATTCTGGACAAAGCTCCTACCCCGATTGCCAGGTCGACTTGTCGTGGACTATAACCTGCCTAACTTTTCAAAAGAAAATGGTCTAGATAAACTAAAGAACATTACTTGAAGATATTAGAGATAGAGATTTGGTATTGTAAGCATCTATAGGCTACGGTAACTGCTTAACATCAGGCGAGCCGTACGCTTTATTGCCACCGCAGTCCAATAAAAAAAAAAAAAGATATTTTAGAAATTTCTGCCAGACAAGTAATTTGTCTTGATCTGGGTGTGCTTAGGATCGCCACCAGTCCGTTGTATGGTATCCATAGTACAAGCGTTGCTTAGTTTGGGACTATAGGGTTGATGTTTAAGCCTGGTTTAGTACCTATCTACCTTTATACATTTATACCTTTTCAGGATAAAGGCTTTATTTCTTTTATTCCATAAAATGTAAGCTAATTATAGGCATGTTTTATCCTCATTTCGAACCGGTTCCCTGCCTTACAATTTTACATAATAAGCATTCAGATCCTTGCCCCACCCACAAGACAAGCTGGAAAATAAATAAAATACACACTATTCTTTGGGAACACGAAATATCCTCCATAAACATTCACTATTGAATAACCAATGAGATTCGACAATAACATTCGACACGAAATAAAACTGAAGGAAAACGCCCTTTATTCCTTTAGCTCTGTCAATAAAAGGCCCTTTTTGTCGACTATAGCGTTCTAGAAAACGATATAGCAAAACAGGGAGTAATTTTATTACTTTAATTTTTTGATGTTTAAAAAGACTTGAAACAGTAAAGCTATGGGTTCCTCCAATAGCGGCGCCGTCATATAACGGCCGCACTAGAACATTGGCTACGTAAACAACGGTTTGTTTACGTAGCCAATGTTCTAGTGCGGCCGTTATATGATGGCACCGCTTTTGGAGGAAACCAGCGCATAACCGCGAAATAAATAAACTAATAAATATCGCCAGGCAAACACAACTGTATGGTCCCAAACTAAGCAACGCTTGTACTATGGCTACTATACAATGGACTGGGCCGTTTTCAAAATTTGCCTCTGACGGGAATCAAACCCGCAACCTCCCAACGCCCAAACCACTGCGCCAAACGGTCGTCAAATTTATAGAGATTTTAGATGGTTTATAATGGATTTATAGGAACAAAAGTGATGTGTAAGTGTAAGTTTATCATAACTTTCTATAAATGGGGGTAATAGTTAGTCGTCAAACGTACCCTTTTAGCCCTTTTAGCCCTGTAGGAATACAAAACTAATGTATATACAGGGTGAATTGATGCTACGGGGTTACGAGATCGCAAACACTTAAGGCCACACATGTGGCCTGACCTTTCCAATTATTGAGCAGCACTGGAAGCCTTTTAGAATATTTTAGGACCAAAAAAGGAACGTTAGGCGAAGGCTAGACGTAAAGTAAATACTGTGGTCCGTCATTATTTACCAAAAACCGTGGTCCAAACTGATCGTGTAGGCTAGTATACTGATGGATGACAGTAAAATGTAACGTTACGACTTTTATCCCCATTCGGGGGTAGTCAGAGGCTTGAGTGACCATACGCCCACATTGTGGAGGTATTAACTAACTCAAAGCCCACGTTTCACCAGATAGTCAGGACCCAACGTGACAGGTGGTGAACCTTGTCGCCGTGTATACAGGAACTGACTATTACCTAATCCCGAGGGATAGGTAGGTTTCCTCACGATGTTTTCCCTCACCGTCAGCGAACTGTAAATTATGCACAGTATGTACACAGTATATTATGGATGACAGTATTGACTACGAATTTCAATTCCAGAATGACAGTTTGGCATTCCGCGTCGCGAAAGCAATAGAGTGAACATGACTTCTGAGATTGCGGATTAAACCAAGCGCTAAGGTAATATCCATACCGAGCTTTCGTGTTTAATTTGACGTCTGCACTGTACGAACTACGTCACAATACTGACGGAATAAATACTGAACGTGTAGCCTGCGTCGATGGAATGACATCCATCATTATGTACCATACTGACGGACCACAGTATATACTTTGCGTCTAGCCTTCGCCTTACGTTAGGCGACCCTTATTTTGTAAGAGTGTAACTGGAGATACCAACCACTTTCGATGATACGAACCCCCAAATTTATAGAGATTTTGGCTAGTTTACAGTAATTTTAAAAAGCATTTTAGAAACAAAAGTGATTTGTAATGCCAGTGCAAGTCGATCATAACTGTCTATAAATTTGGGGGGTTAATTTATTAACCGATTGTCCCGGAAAGTGGTCTCTAGTTAAAAGTTAAAATATTTTTTATTAATTCCTGCACTAGGCATTGCAGAGTGGTCCAGCACACCGTAGCTTTTAAAAACCGCAGTTTTTTCCACAAAAAATATTTTTTTACTATAAAAAAAATCAAATTAATAGATTTTTTAAAGTGCTTTCAAGGAAATACATTTATTTCAGTTTTTGCCATTTGGCAACTGAAACATCATCATCACCTATTCGTATACAGGATGTAAGGTTAGACAAGGGACGTATACAAACGCATGATAGTTCATGATTACACGTAACTTAAAAACGATTAAATGAAAGAACTAATATATGACAGAGAAAACTTAACAAAAATATTGCAGAAAGTTTCGCAACGTGGGTCACGTTGCTAACGAGTAACTATGAGCTGTCTTTCTTATCAAAAGGAATTTACTCGCGTAAATTACCTAATATATTTTTTCTTCATACTTAATTCTTTACTGGATAATTAGGTCAAGATAATATTTTTTCTCTTAGTGAGAATCTAATACTAAATACCCTCCCTTAATACGGCTCTCGTCTTATCTACCAACTATAGGTATCTTCTCATAACCTTTATCTTTATCCAAATTTACATCTCCAAAACACAATTCCTCGTGACAAATCGATCCGTCGATTTGTAAAACGCGAACGATACGTTATGTGCATACATAAACAATCCACAGAGGACATGTGGAGTCAGATTTGCCCAAATATATGTGCATACTTGCCCAGCGGTGGGACCGATTCTCGAATGACAATGTGGGTAATGATTGAGACAATATGTTACCCATGTTTGTGAAATCCTATAAATCAGAAAAACAAACAATGTGCACAAATGAATACTAGAAACATCGACTTCATCTCCAATAGACAGCTAGTATAGGGCAAACGTTTTCAGATACCACATTACGAAGAGGTCTAATATAAATCCACGCCCATGAATGTTTGGCCAGTAATGATCGATCTGTGTCTGTGTGCGTGTGTGTCAAGATTTGTCGTGACCTTGTCCGAACCCTTGAGCATTCCTTACCCTGTGCCCACGCAGTTCAGTTGACTGAAAAGTATGCATTGCGAATTAATAGGAAGTACGCGTCTATTGGTTATGCAGTCTATGGTACAAACAATTTGTTTTTTTTTTAGGAGTGCGGTGGCAAAAAAGCTTACGGCCCGCCTGATGCTAAGCAGTTACCGTAGCCTATAGATAGTTGATGATAGTATTATGGTCCCTACCTGTACCTGTAACTGTATAAATAGCCCTGGGTCAATAATATATTGACCCTGGATTTACCAGGACCTTTGGTTACAAAAAGGTAGGTCCTTCTAATACTATATTAGTATTTTAGATTGGGTATTCAACCCGAAATGTATTGGAGGGAAGGGTTACTTTCGGTCAGATTAGATAATAGCGTTGAAAATTGCGTAAATAATGGACGACATAGAATCTAAACAGATGAATAGGTAGAGCCGCAAAATGTACTGGAAGTTCGAGTCGACGTAAGTTTTATATAAGTAGCGTATTATAAAAGTCACTGTTAAGTACTGGGGCCCTACCGCCACCTCTTATAGCAGTATTGTTTTAACGTTTCAGCGACTTTTTGTGCAATGACGTTTCTTATTGTCATGTCAATAAGGTACGTCATTGCACAAAAAGTCGCTGAAACGTTAAAACAATACTGCTATAAGAGGTGGTGGTAGGGCCCCTGTTAAAATCGGAAATAGGTATACACCTTTAAAATTCACTTAGCAATTAAATACTTTAGGAAAATCAAAGATATTTTTTTAACAATGTGATCTACAAATAATAACAATTTTTTTTTATTTTTTCACTGAGCACAAGCTTAGTGATTGCGATGTAAGAAGTTAGGTACCATAAATATCTGTATTGTTTTAAAACATAATATTTTCATGATCTCACTAACATCTCGGCTTGTCCAAAGCCATAATGTGTAGTGTATGGCGACACTTTATTATGGACGTTATTCTAAAAGCTGCTTCGTGCCCGTCTCGTCTGGTAAGTAATAAAAATTTCAGATTTTACGGTATACATGACGCCCATACATTTCTTGGGAACTTTTATTGAAAATGGGTTTCTGATATGGGTAATAGTAATATACAAGTATCAGCAACAACATATATTATGAATGTGAGCGAATTTTTCGCTTTGAAATAGGTATTACTTTTCAAAAAATTAGACGTGTGTCGTTACATTATTTTCACGAAACGTAACGTAACCGGTTACGTCAAAGGCGTCACCGGTTATTTAATAGGTGATTTTTGTAACTGGTTATTTTTGTAACTCTATGGTTTTTGTCACTACTAGCTTCTTGTATACAAAAATCATGAACGTAATACCATTGAACGAGGACTGTGAACTACAAACTTTATTTTCCTTTCATTCATTCAAAAATAAACCTTATCTGACGGACTTAACGCCCACGATGCAGGCTTTATAAAAACCGGTCCCAGCCAGATACCTATAACTGCGCCTTCTTTCCCTTTCTAACAGTACAACCTTTCAACCCTTGTGTTGCCAGTTAATATTTATTCGATCACCTTAAACTTGGTACATTTTCATGTTAAGAATAATAAACAATAAAGTCGATTAATGAAATACCAATGGTAAAGTATAAGAATATCCTAAGATTAAAATTTCAAATATAAATAAATATCTGGAAATAAGTACTTACCTTCTTTAATAATTCGCTTGTCAGTTCCGTGATGTCTATAGGAATCGTAGCAGAAATAAAATTAAAAACTTGAAACACAGAACGTCAATTTGCGTGACACACGACATTTTCAGCTAATTTTAAATCTAGAGGATTGTGCTGAATTTTCTCATAAAAATGGGTAGAATATGCGTAATGCAAGGGTGGACCAAGTCCCATACAGTTTTGCCTATTGTCCTTTAATTTTGTCTTATGGTCTAATTAGTTAGATATTCTTAGGGTACCGTACCTAATAAGGAAAAAAACTAAACCCTAATATGATAACTTTGTTGTTCGTCTGTCTGTCTCTATGTCCGTCTGTCACAACTTGCACAGCCCAAATCAAACATAACATGTTAACAGTAGTAGGTACCTTTTATAGCATAGAAAAAGAGTAAGTATAGGAAAGATAAGTATAGGAAAAACCATAGATATGGAGAGCCTAGAAAACGTCCAAGCGTGTGAAGTGTCATGTTACTTGTTTATATTACAAAGTGGCAAAATCTACGATCTTAAATACTATTTTGTATCTCCATTTGGGTTGCCAAGATACAGACAGGCACTCGCGTAGTTTGGCCACCGCAGACTAATTTATTGTACCTACTCATGTTTTTATGAAAATAAACATCCTTTTGCCTTATTTTCTTATTATTTTCCTATCATAACAATCTTGGAACAATATAACGTTTTCACCAGATAGCCATGGGGACGTTCTCCAAATGTCAAAATATTATGGTCACTCTTGTTGGCAAAGGAAACAACGTTCAGTGTGGTATATCGCTGTCGGCTTCACTTTTGCTGGCAAGTCATCATTCCAGGTGTTAGAGACTTAAAACTTCCTTGACAAAAATACAAACATTGTTATTTGTTACTTTAAGATGTCTATGGGTGACCGGTGACATAATACCTATGATGTAGTTCGGGATACAGCTAAATAACCTGTTACAAAAATCACCAGTTACTCGTTCGTCGCGTAAACAGTGATTCGGTGAAAGAGCTCGTAACCAGTTAATGTAACTGGTGACGTGAAATAACGCTCACGCCTACAAAAAAATGAGTATACATTCATTTAATGTGTCCAGATGGTTCGCATGCCGCGCGAGGCAGCTTTGCCTCGCTTAGATTCACATGCCGCGCACGAACTAAATGCTCGCTCTGCCTCACCCGAGCGCTGTCATTTGCCTCGCCTAGTTTGGCCTAGTTATAAGACACAATGATAATGTTATACTCTTCTATATACTCTTCTCTGTCAAGTATTTTTAATAGTATTTTTATGTAATGTTGTGTAAACTCTGGATGCTTATAGATCTATTTTCATTTTAGATGTAGGTATCGATCCCTGAGTTCCTAACTTTTAAAGTTCTACGGTAGTTTTCAAAGCTCGTGAAACTGAAAGCTTCAGTTCTACCTTTGAGTAATAAACGTGAAAAATACTAGAGTAAAGCATACTAACAATTCCGTGTTTCCAACAAAGTGCAGCATTATATTGAATAGCAAAATACCGTTTCGGTTATAATCTGTTCGCCTTTTAACATACCTAATAAATGATACTCTTCATATTTGAACCTAATTCAAGAACAATGTCTTAACATAATTATTAGATCCATAACACACCGGGACGCCATGGCGACATCGCGTCGCCATGGCGACGTCGCAGCCACCGTATCCAACCAATGTATGACAGGTAACACACCTGAAGGGCTAGACAATTGGCTGACGTCTACGAGCGTTCGTTCAAATCGCTACGCTTCATATATGGAAATGACATAAGTCACGAGATCTACACATAGCAACTTGTTGTTGATCTACATAGCGACGTTTGACATTTCCATACATTGTGAAGTTTATTCTATTCTATTCAATTAGCGTTCATGCCACTTGGCTAGCCCTTCTGAAGAAGGGCTAGCCAAGTGGCATGAACGCTAATGTCGCCAAACGTCACTATGTAAATCAACAACAAGTCGCTATGAAGATCATGCTTGCAATCATGTGACTTATGTCATTTCCATAGATGAAGCGTAGCGATTTGAAGGTACGCTTGTAAACGTCAGCCACTCGTCTAGCCCTTCTGGCAACGGACTGGCGACGTCGCCATCAATACAAATTATTTGGATACGTAGCCGGCGACGTCGCCATGGCGTCCCGGTGTGTTATGGCCCTTAATATCTCTCAATTTATACTAGCTTGGTACTGCACATAATCTGCGAAGCAAGTGAATGCAAACAAGTTGATTCGATAACCGGGGCGGGCGCTCGTTAAGGAATCAGAATATTAAATATTTCAGTCTACTCGCCATGTTTAGTCACTCTTGTCCTTGCCCTGTTTTTTTTTGTGTCGTCTCATTAATTTTCTTAGTTAGCGTCAGATAGAGATTAAAATGATGAAGTCTTGGAAATGCTAATGTAACTACGTACTTGGTCCCAGATAGAAATGGGAGCTAATTTAAATTTCAGAGTCCTTAATGTTATCACTATGGAGGTGCTGAATTTCTAGTAGTTTACAAATTAGATTTTAAAATAATTAAGTAAACTGTTTTTTATCACGAAAGAAAAAATATGTCTTTGGCATTGACATAATCAAGAAAGAGGGAGACAAGTGTTTACAAAATAGTTTGTCCTACCATACGGAGTCCATGGACATAGTACGACTCAGTCGCTCGCGGAATAGAATGTTAATAACATGTCGGTATTACCAATACGGGTCATCTTCCGGTGAATAATTCCTTCTTATGTATTTTATAAGTTAAATAAGATTGTCGAATTGGAAGTGCGATAGCAGATGTGTGAATTTCGCTGCACGTACGTAGTGGTACGCAGAGGACAATAAGTTTAGTGCTTTTGAGGTTATAAGGTACCATATCTGCTAAAATAATATTTTATGATACAGCAATGGTTTTTAGCCATGTTAGAGCCGGGCCGCACTTGCGCGCTGCGCTGCGTTGCGCTGCGTCGTCGCAACGGATCAAAGTGTCAGCGGGCGAGAGACGAAGCGGGGGAGGGTGATGTGCCAGTACAAAATCTTGCGACGACGCAGCGCAGCGCAGCGCGCAAGTGGGGCCCGGCTCTTAATGGGTAGGTACTAAGTAACTTTAAAGAATGCCTAAGTATAAAGGATATTAAAAAATAATAAGATGAAAATATTCACAAGACAAGATGAAAGTCCTTGAGAAGACTACCTATTAGATATTACTGAAACATCACGAAGTCACGTACCTATACAGTACAATGTTGAAAAATAAAAACTTTTCTGATCTGCTTAATGGTATATACTTGGGAATAAGATAAATATATCGTATTCAAATTCGTTGAAAAGTTTTATTTGAAATCATAATAAGGTAAAATGTTGTTCCTGTTTTATTTTGTTGAGTTTCATGGTTTATAATACTTTTTATCAAATCTATATTTATGCACATTGATGTAGGTATTATTATATTTAGCAGATATGGTACGCTTTAAAAAATAGCAGCTACTTACTTGCTTACTGCTTTTGCTTATTTTAACTGCATTTTTTTTCATGAAAATTTACAGTAGCGGATGGAATAGTGGAAAATAGGTCGCACAACAACAAGTTAGCGTAATTAAAATTGCGCTATGCACGTAACCGGCGCTACGTGTCATCTAACCACTATCTCACTAGTTAATCGAAGGATTAAACTCTATGATATATGAACTTGAATTTAAATTAGTTGTGTTGGAACTTGATTATAACTTTCAACTATGAAACTTAAGCAGACACTTAATGGTTTCATGGAAACTCCGCAGAGTTACTTTAAAAAGACAACCCCTAAATGACTCATTGCACCTAGTTGCCTTTTATGAGGTAAAAGTACTACTTACCTAAGTACCCTGTACCTATCGTTTGTGAAAGTGAACTTAACTTTATGGCAAATAATATTAATTTTATTTATTTATTTTATGTTGATGTCGTCTCCATTCTGCGCTGTCTAAGCATAAAGTCGGAAACCCACCGCAGCACACGGAGAGGCCGTGGACACGATTGCCTACATTGTCTTGCAAAGCGAAGCTTGACCCACGTGCGGGCCTCTCCGTGCGCCGCGGTGGGTTTCCGGCTTAAATACAACATCACTACTATATCGGTGTAAAGTTTACGTCAGTGCGAACTCTTGAGATTAAATAATTAAAGAAAATAGCTTTTTTTTAAGTGTCTATGATAGAAAATTAGAATAAAATGTGGGGCCACGAAATCATAACGAAATTTTATTTCCCTTAAGCTTACTGTTCTAATTTATGTCCGAAAACCATCATAGAGCTAAGTACACATCCGTTCAAGCATTGATACGTTAATAATACCCTTCCATTTACCATCTCCTTACCCCCATAACAATACCATTGTAAAGGAAATAAAACCCATTAGGGGAATGCAAGTCATTTGGAGGGCCTAAAGGGGGTGATATGATCAATTTATCTGCATTATTTAATCGCTGACATGAATAATAATGGTAAAATATATATGTGGCATTTATACGGGCCTTTGAAGTTTGAGGTTTGTTGAAAAGGGCTGAAAATTATGACTCATTTCATTTGACGGGCCCGTTAGCGTGGTTGGCGCGGAGGCGCCTTTCACGCTGCAGGGCGTAGGTTCGATTTCTACCCGGGACATACATTTGTGTGCATGAACATGTCTGTATGTCCGGAGTCAGGGTGTATATGTATATTAAGTATGTATTTACAAATAAAAAAGTAGTATATGTAGTAATCTCAGTTATCTGGTTTCCATAGTACAAGCTCTGCTTAGTTTGGGATCAGGTAACCGTGTGTACAAAAATGTCCCAGGATATTATTATGTTATACGACTTAAAGTTATGGCGTGCCTTGCCTTGTGTTATTTTATTCACTTTGTGACTTATCTCTTTACCACACTACATAAGGTAATGGATTAAATATCTTCGTAGAAGTCAAGGTAATTTAGATGGATCTTCACTTCGTTTGATCATCTGATAAATCAATCTCAAGTCAGACGTATCTTGAGTGCGCTCTTGCGATATTTCGTACTAAAATGACATAATGGTATTTCAAAGTTAGGTGATACCAGCTAGACTTGGTATGGTAAAGACTAGCTACTGCCCGCGGCTTCGTCCGCGCGCTTTTTAA
The DNA here is from genome assembly GCA_947859195.1 of Drymonia ruficornis. Taxonomy (NCBI): domain Eukaryota; kingdom Metazoa; phylum Arthropoda; class Insecta; order Lepidoptera; family Notodontidae; genus Drymonia; species Drymonia ruficornis. The sequence goes on along the minus strand of OX401926.1, from coordinate 4,224,766 downwards.
TACCACAGGAACCTGATATTTTTCGGGGATTAAAAGACACGCATTTAATCTCTTTTAACGCTCCTAGGCATCAAACCGCATTAAACAAGTTTTCGTGGCCCTAATTTTGGACGCTGTAATTACCCAATCCAACGCTACAAGTGTGGAGTTTCTTGTACCTAAGTCTGGGGCTGTGTACTTCTCAAACAATATAATAATGGAATTGTTACACGCACCTAGCACAGTGGCGAGACAGTGCCCTATTGCCTTTAGCCAAATTTTGTGGGTCACACGACCGACATCTCGGCCTAGTACCATTTACCGTCTCGCCACTCTGTGCGTGTAACCTAGCCATAACTAGTGTATTAGGCTAAACTTTTTTCGAAACCAATACCAAGACTACTATATTGTTTAATGTAGGTAAAAATCCTTTGTCAATGTTCAAATAAAAGCACGGAATAATTTTTTTTGTATTGTAAATAAGGTGGCAAGCAAGCGTACGACCCACTTTATGTTAAACAGTTAACGCAGTATATAATGCCAAAGGCATCGCTCGCTCGTTGTATCCCGAAAGAGAGCGGGGCAGAGGAAGGGGAAGGGGGAGGGAGTTGGGCTTCATCACTCTCACTCATCGTACGAAACAGCTATCTTCCGTGAGAGAGTGGTACTACCCCGGTCGAGCCAACCCTTATATGAGCTGCAGTGAATTGGCAACAGCTTGGCTCTATCACCGATAAAAAGTAAACCATAAGCCTCCCACAATTTGGGGCAGGCTTATGTCCAACAGTGGACTATTTTGGCTGAAATGATGAAGTTGCTGATTACTCTTCAGTCAGGCACTGCCCCTATTTCTATTAATATTAGTGTTGTGTCAGTTTACCCTGATTTAGCCAGTCCTAAGAAAAACAGCGTTAGCCAATCTTACTCATCACTATTACTCCCATCACTGTTACTCCTACGCCAGGGCTGAAAATGGTGTCCAAAGATGGCGCCGTGCCGGGGTTTGACGCCGCTTCACAATTTTACTATAGTGACGTCGGCGTGTGAAAAAGACCACAACAGTACATTTCTATAGTAAGCATTAAAAGTGGATGCTTAAACGAAAAGCCGTTCAAACGGCTTTTCGTTTAAGCATCCACACACACACACACAAACAAGTTCGCTTTTTTAAGTAAGCGCCCAAGCGCGCTTACAAATTTAAGCGTGTTGCTTTTAAGCAATGACGGCAAGAAAGTGAAAGAAATTCCAAAAATTTACAAAAAGTAACCTTAATTGTATGACAATATAACTCATATCAATATTTATTATTATTGAACCTTATTTCTTTACCCATAAAAAGCATTGATAATAAATTAGGTATATTAGATTAACAACCATATTTCCATGCACATAGAATCACTATCAATTTTTCAGCGTAATAGTTTTTGGCTTTAGTAAGCATTTTGCTTTTGTTGTCGGATTATTGACGGACGAATTTTTGTTTAATTTTTAAAAGCAGAAAAGCAGACAAGCACTTTTTACAACGACTTTTAAAAACAAGCACAAGCGTAACAACTTGCTTTTAATATAAAGCCGTTTATCACATCTTTAGTAAGCATTGTGACGCGGCGTACGCGTGACGCTGTTAGCGGCCGATGGCATTTAATAGGAGACCACGGCCTTATATTTTTTCCCCATAGTAAAATGCAAATTCAATAAGAATTAGGCCACATGCAATTCATAATTCACACACAAGTGTCTAAACCCAACCTGAAATAGCAATTAAGTGCAGTAAATTTCACAATTTCTGTAGCACGGTCCTTCGGCAACCCGAGTCCACTATAGATTTATGGTGCTTTAATGGCGGCCTGGCTTCCTCTTGATGGCTACTTTACGAGCTCCGTTAGCACACACTCCGCTGAGCGGAACTGTATTTTTTATCTTTTGAAACTAGCTCTGCGCGGTGCTTCGATATGATAGTTGTTTTAGGGTTCCGTAACCAAAGGGTGCCGACGGGACCCTATTACTAAGCCTCCGCTGTCCGTCTATCCGTCCGTCCATCTGTCAGCGGGCTTTATCTCAGGAACCGTAATAGGTAGAGTTGAAAATTTCACAGAATGTGTATTTCTGTTGCCGCTACAACAACAAATTCTAAAAGTAAAATAAAATTTAAAAAAGGGAGATCCCATACAAGAAACTTGATACCTATTTTTTACCGTTTTCATTTTACGGTGGCACGGAACCCTTTGTGTTCGAGTCCGACACGCACTTGGCCGGTTTTTCAATATCATTAACAAGACAGGTTCTTATATTTTTTTATCGTTTAGAAATGTCTTTGCACTGTGGTTTTAATCTAACATTAGCACGACAGTCACCATTGATGTAATTATTTTAATAGATATAGGTACCTCCTAACATTGCAATCAAAAGACTTTTGATCAGCACAATACATGCAGCACAATTCACACATCTGGGGGCTTACCACAAGCTCCCATTGCGACTCAATTACAGGAACGTATTAACGTTTCAGCGACTTTTTGTGCAATGACGTACCTTATTGTCATGACAATAAGAAACGTCATTAAAACGTCGTTAAAACGTTCCTATAATTGAATCGCAATAAGAGCTTGTGGTAAGCCCCCTGATATCGCACTCGCAATTCGACAATTAACAACATGTTGATGCGTATAATTCACCAGTATTGGCAATACCGACATGTTTTCAACCTTATTTTCCTCGAACAACTGAGTCGAACTATGTCCATGGACACCGTTTAGTAGAACATACTATTTTGGATGGTGAAATGTCTTCCTCTTTCTTGATTATGTCCAATAAAGGAACTGGGTAATTTGTGCAAAATTTTCGTAGCAGGTTTGCATCTTTTCGAGATACTAACGACCTAAGTATAGTCCGGGCCTTGCATGTAGGACAACGTGTTATGAATTTACCTTACGACTGTATATGCTTCGTTATTTACTAGCCATGTTTATCGTAAAACGGAACTGTAGGTAATTTACTCTGAAAACGTATGTTATTGTTTCATAAATAGTTTAGTTATTTACCCAGTTTATACAATAACGTTTTATAAATAGATAAATAGACTCGACATGCACGAACATTAGTTCTCTAAAAAACACCACATTAAACTTCCATCCCAGATTACTGGGATCTGGATCTGGGTAGTTTTCCCTGGTCTGGGCGTCAACCCAAACCAAGGAAAATTACGAAAAGGCCGTTTCTGAAATTTGCCTCTGGCGCGAATAGAACCCGCAACCACCCGATACAGTGAACCGAGCGGCCAACGTTCGAACCAATGCACTATATTCGCCAGATCCATTAGAAAGAGATAATTATATTATATCGTATTGTTATTAGCTACATAATAATAACTGACGTGCAGTCGCGACGTTGGGTGGTGCGTGACTAAGTGAATTGCAGGCAGTTACCTTGCATTTATGTTGCCAAAAGCGCGGTATGTCGCATCTAAAGGTTTATATATCTTTGTGTTTATAGTTGAGTTATGTCCGCTTTTGTCTTGAGGTTAAGGGCTAATAAAGAACAAGATATTTGATTCATTTTATAGGATTAGGGTGGAGTTAAGGAGCGCGATTTTGTGAGAAATGTTGAGTAAGCACACTACTATAAAATATACCTAATGTGTGTTATAGTGGATAATCTTCTTTCAACTCCTCCTATTCTTTATTTCGGTTAAATTCGTGCGGGTCCCAAGACAATACACTACTTATAACAAATGTAGTTTGCACTCTTCGACTATGAAACGGCGGCGGACTGAAATATGTTTCATGCTTCATAAATACCTAATAATACCTATAATATTGTGTAAACCACCAAGCTAACTAGGAACTCGGATGGAATGTGACATCACATTGGCAGGTTCCTAGTTGAGTTGGTGTAGTAGTAATAACGTTGAAAAACAACACTATCAACGTGTTAATCAATGACACGAGACCAGGCGAAACTGAACTCAGATTTGCCAAGCAATGTTTGTATGTGCCACTTACGGAGCACGTACAACCTACTTACATTTTTATTCAATATCTTTAATAATATGCTGTAACCTACTTGTGTAATTAACTGGGGTAGTGCCGCATTAATCTACACTAGACCCTAATGCCGAGCCACTAGGAAAGTAGCCCAACGCAGGCTCAGTGTGGCATTACAGGCCTAATTAACGTTCTAATGAATACTACACGAGGTGGAAAATTAAAACAAGTTGCAACGTAAATCCCTTTAGACCATAGTAGAATTTTTTCTACTATGTTTAGACGTACTTACTTGCTGGAATATAATATTGAGGTTATGGTGTTGGAAAGCTGCTTTTTAAAACGTGTAAGACTTTTTGTACAAAACTCTAAGTACTACCCAATTTAATAGTAGCATTGATGTAATTGCTTGCGGACGAACATTGACACGACTCTACGTTGTTTGGTTCGTGCGTCCCAAAATGAGACAATTAACGAGATTCGGAGTTTATCGGGTTTACGAATTTTGTTGAAGCTACTATTAAGTTGGGTTCTACTCTGTGCTTCTAATTTTGAAAACTGTGTTGAAATTTGGGTTTTTATCGAAGTTACTATTTAGTTGGATTTTACCACAGATTTTACAATCCCTGTACTTTTAAAAACTGTTAGAAATTCGGGCCAAACCATATACAACTTTAGCGGAAAAGAATCTTCCAGCAAGGCGGGTGATAATCCTGGCGGCGCCCGGTCGCTATGCCCCAATGGTTGTTGTCAGAGGTCTTGTAAGCGATGTGCCTCGTGAATCTTAATATCGTGATTCAGGTTTTCTACGGACAATCGCATGTTGTACTGGAGGGTGCACTCAGCGCCATCTATTAGTGGCGTCGTGAATGTGTAGTACTTATGTAGCGAGATGTGAGGTTGCCGTTAATGGTTGTTAATTTTGAAATTAATGAATTTAATATAATTAGGGGTTACACATGAAACGGTGGGGACGGTCAAGTGAAATGAGATTATCTAATTATAGGGGCGAGGGTCGGCCTTTTGAGATCTTACCCAAATTTTGTTGAGGGCACACGAGTGGACCTCTCGTTAGGACTAAATGAATATTATATATACATTTGAGAAATTTATTGGAGCGTATGTTTTTTAAGAGAGCAATTTTTTATTTTTTTCATAGAGTTATGTAGGTTCTGTGTTATTTTATCACTATGAGCCTCTGAAAGCACGTGTCGCTAGTGGTCCTGCGCCTGACCTCTCCCCGGTCGTGTCGGACCCGTTCCATCGGACTATGGGAGAGAGAGAGGATAGAGTGCACCTGTGCTCGCGCTCACACTTGAGCACTAGGTATACGCATCATTGATTGTCGAATTTCGAGTGCGATAAAAGAGGGCCTACTCTTTTACAAACGAAAACGAAACTGCGGACGAAATTCGCGTATTTCCTACTACGTTTCTCACTGATTCCGACATTTCTTATTAACGAAATTTTTTGTCGTTTAGATTCGACGACGACGAAGACGTCAAACAATTTTCGTTCGTAAGAAATGTCGGAGTCAATGAGAAAAGTAGTAGGAAATACGCGAATTTCGTCCGAAATTTCGTTTTCGTTTGTAAAAAGGTATAGTACGTTTTTTATACTTGTCCTATTTGGTAAGCAAAGATGACGTCCAGCGGGGCGATTGCGTAACTTTTTGTCAATGTTTCAATTGGTTTCGTATATAATTGACACAGGATGAACGAAACCAATTGAAACATTGACAAAAAAGTTTCGCAATCGCCCCGCTGGACGCCATCTTTGCTTACCAAATAGGACAAGTATAAAAAAACGTACTATAGGCCCTCAGATGTGTGAATTTTGCTGGATGTCGAGGTGCGCTGAGCACAAGTTTTGTGATTGCCATGTTAGAAGGTACCATATCTACTAAAACGAGATGATGAGAAAAAATATGATGTAGGCAGTATTTTTAGAGTGGAAACTTGTTTGACTATATAACGTGTCACGACTTTTAACCCCATTCGGGAGTCAGAGGCTTGAGTGGCCACACACCACCACATTGTAGAGGTTTTAAGCCAACTCAAAGCCCACGTTGCACCAGATAGTCAGAACCCAACGTGACAGGTGGTGAACCTTGTCCCCATGCCGTATTTTTTATTTGCCCTGATTGTGAAATCCTGTATATGTACAGGATATCAAACACGAATATCAATGCATTGCATTTTACAATTACACACTCTTAAATAAAATATAAAGTAAACCATAACTTGGTATAACCGTGGAAATATCTGGAGGTCCATTGCAAATACATTTTCCAATATTAACGGCCGAAATAAAATATCTTAATGTCCAAACGCACTTAGCATTTACAACTGGGATGCAAATTTTAAATTTTTCATCTATAAAATGCTCACATACCCATCTATTTGTATTTTTATTTTGGAACTGTTTATTTTATATCTATACTAGCATGCATCCGCTGCTTCGCTCGCGTAGACTTCGAGTAGAGAAAGTAAACTATTTAATGTTATTTTGGAGTTTAACTAGGGTACCTCTATACAAAATTTGATTCGAATCTGTTCAGCCGTTTTTGCGTGATGATCAGTCAAACCAACATACAAATACTCTTTCGCATGTTGAATTATACTTCTATTCACATCACATTTTGGTAAAAATAACTTCTAACTACCAAATATACTTTGTCGATAACAACTTCGGTGAAATTTTATTATAGTTTGGCTTTGACTAAAGTTTATCAGAGACAACGCGTAAAGTTTTAGCTCCATTTGAGAACTTTCGTAATGTTTTACTTTTTTACGAAGTTATATTTACCTATGAACCAAATCCACGACCATTCTATGAACTGAGCGACAACATGGTCGTATGACAACATTTATTATTGATAGAGCTATTACAGCTGTATTTCGGACGACGCAAGCATCTATAGACTCCGGTAACTGCTTACCATCAGGCGGGCCGTACGCTTGTTTGGCACCGTAGTCATATAAATTACGATCTATTGGTCGAATGATTTGAGTCCTACTGTATAGGATGGTATTTTTGTAATTTTCCAGTAATTTCCATTCAAAGAGCAAAACTGATCGCGATTTGAGAGTACTCAAATCACAATAACATTAGTCTTGCTTCTATTGTCTATAGTCTTGCTAATTTTGCAAAGGCGAGCTTTATACATTTGAATAACGAAAACCGACGACAGAGAAATAAAACAAATACCCAGAGTGGAAAATAAGTTCAAAGCGTGTCCCGTGTGCTTGGGCGAGAAAGTGCACTGGAATGGAAGGCGTTTCCACTAGACCGGCCAGGAGGGAGCTCGGGGAGGTACTCAGGGTTCTCGGTCGAACTCAGGAAAAACATTTCTGACCATAACTATAATGGTTTCGAGTAATTACCTATATAAGTAGATAGAATTTGTACTGCCGAATGCAACTCAAATTTGAGAGCTGCTTCATTTTGAAGGCATAAATAGTCGGATGACAACGTCTGAAACATTTAAGTCGCTTTTAAATATAGTATAGTATGTAAATTGGACCTCAACATTTTCGAAAATTGTTGCTGGTAATACCCATGTTTTTCATTGTGGAATTCAATTTCTTAAAAACGCTAAGCACAAAATTATGGGTAAGTAAGAATATCTGGTCAACAAACCAGTAACGAATAAAATTAATTGGTAGTAACGAGCCCTTTTAGTCCCAAAAATATTTCGTTAAAACTTGTCCTTGAACGTATGGAGATCGAGATACAATAGTATACCCCAATACCCCGATAGCTCATGTAGGTATATTGATACGAAGTTAACTTATGCAAAGGTCCAGAAATTGTTTGCCAAACGAACTATGCGTACAGTAAGGGTATTTTATGGCCAATCATATCTTGTAGCTAAGAACATGACCAATATTGTTACCAACCTGTTGGCCACACATTTTGGCTAAACTATATATAATAATAATTAATAATTTAGCCCTTTTAACGTCCCACTGCTGGGCACGGGCCTCCCCTCAATGCGAGGGGGATTCAGGCCGTAATCCACCACGCTGGCCCAGTGCGGGTTGGTGAATTTCACATGTCTAAAGACATGCAGGTTTCCTAACGATGTTTTCCTTCACCGTAAGCAAGTGATAATCATATTAAAGTTATGATTCACACATAGATTTCGAAAAATCCAGAGGTGTGAGCCAGGGTTTGAACCCATGACCTTAAGCCCGCAAGACGCGTGCTTAACCAATCGGCTACCAGTGCTTTACTATATATGAAACAAACTATATATGAAATCACTAATTTATATTGATGTCTCGCTCATACATTATGAGTGTGAGAAGTACCGGTATAATACATACCAACGTGCTATGTTGGTTACAAATAATTCCCCTGCTATCAAATCACGATCTCAAGCAAATTATTTGAAGGCCCCCAAGTCGCTTAGCCATTGCCATTGAGCTGCTTTAGTGATCGGCCCTCTGATTCGTCGACCGACCGGCTGAGCGGCCTCTGATTGGTCGGTCAGAATCAACCAACCAATCAGATGGTCGATTACTATAGCAAAACGCCATAGTGGCACCACAATAGCTAAGCGACTTGGCCCCAGCCCCCTTAGACAAGTGGCATGAACGCTAATCGAATAGAATAGATTAGACTTCACAATGAATGGAAATGACATTACAAGTCGCTATGTAGATCACGTGACTTGTCATTTCCATACATGAAGCGTAGTGATTTGAAGGAACGCTTGTAGACGTCAGCCACTTGTCTAGGGGGGCTGCCCCCCTAGACAAGTGGCATGAACGCTAATCGAATAGAATAGAATAGATTTCACAATGTATGGAAATGTCAAACGTCGCTATGTAGATCAACAACAAGTTGCTATGTAGATCACGTGACTTATGTCATTTCCATACATGAAGCCTAGCGATTTGAAGGAACGCTTGTAGACGTCAGCCACTTGTCTTGGGGAGCTGGTTACATGCGGCTGGTGACAACTACGGTGTACTGAAAAGACGATGACGTTTGTAGCGAAAGCGAGCGAACAGACGGTCAAAAGTTTATAGTAGTACTTATATTTTATAAAGCCTATGGGTAGGGATTTATCAAAAATTCTACGTAATGTCACCGTTTTGAGCCTTATTAAGCCCTTAATAAAGTTAATCTAAAACACTAATGAATAACTAAATAAGCAATCAACGATTGAGCGCGTGTTTTACGATTCATTTTATTTAGTGTTAATTGTCTTTAATTAACTAAAACTAAACTGTTTAAGTACCTAAATCTGAACTATTGACTAGCCAGGATTTGTTTTTCTTAATTAGTTTTGAAACATAATTTGTTATTGCTTTTATTTAGGTAAGAACAAATCGGGTTTCGGTATAAAAACTACTATTCGTTTTTAAATGTTTGGGAAAAGTGGGTTTCTTTACGGACCCGGACCATCTATTTCTTGGGTTAGTAACGGCATCCTAGTGCCTCGAGTCTCTTAACAATTGTATATTACGAAACTACTGGTGCCCTATAAAATCCTCGTGAAAGAATTATAAATCGTAAATTCTTAGCGGTCGACATGTTGTCGGCCAAGCGGCGCAGGCCGAAGGGTCCCAAAATAGAGGGCCTACTCTTTAGCAAACGAAAACGAAATTTCCCGTATTACCTACTAAGTTTCTCATTAATTCCGACATTTCTTACGAACGAAGATTGTTTGACGTTTTCGTCGTCATCGAATCTAAACGTCAAACAATTTTCGTTCGTAAGAAATGTCGGAATGAATGAGAAACGTAGTAGGAAATACGCGAAATTTCGTTCGAAATTTCGTTTTCGTTTGCTAAAGAGTCCCATAGGTCTGTAGTCTTCGTATCAATATATTTTGGACCTAATAATTTGTTATTTAGTAAATGTATCATTCTATTACCTATTGGAGCTTTGATCCGCATTTGACTAATACCCGAACAGCCATCTGTTACAAGTAATTGAAAACCGCGAATAGATTTATTGGACGCCTGAATTATTGGAATACCATCTCAGTAGCAATAGGAATAAATTATTGTACAGCCGCCAATCAATTTGTGACCAGCTTTGATGGTTGGAATTGATGGTTAACCATATTTATCAATGGTGCCTACTATGGATTGATCAAAAGGTGAATTTACGCTATAGGGCAACGATCGGCAACAGGCGGACCGCGAAAGGTCGAACCTCGGACCGCCAAATATTGTAATGTATTGTATACCAAGTATAAATTAATACGTAAATTAACACACACTTCGAATTTGCTGTTCTTCTCGAGAACCAAACTATAAATAACTGGCTCAAAACCGTCGGTGCAGTTTTGTGTTTTTTAATTCAGAATTTTATTTGAATCCATACAATAAAAGGGTATCACTTAATTATTATCAGTTGTTTTTTTCTGGACCTCGTTATATTTTTCCCGCAGTATCGGGACCCCACCTAAAACTACTTGCCAACCCCTGCTATAGGGTGTCGAGTCTCTTAATAATTAACCATTGCGAAACATCTGAAGGGCTAGACAAGTGGCTGACGTCTACAAGCGTTCCTTCAAATCGCTACGCTTCATCTATGGAAATGACATAAGTCACGTGATCTCAAGCGTGATCTTCTTGGCGACTTGATTTACATAGCGACGTTTGATATTTCCATACATTGTGAAGTTTATTCTATTCTATTCGATTAGCGTTCATGCCACTTGGCTAGCCTTTCTGGTCTCTAATATTATCTTTGTGAATTCTTCATTATAAATAGAGATTGTTAAGTGACTCGAGGCTCAGGTCTGACGGCCGATTCAAAGAGACGGATGTATGGAAAATACCTACAGTTAGATGACTGTGCTTTTTAGGGTTCCGTACCCAAAGGGTGCCAACGGGACCCTATTACTAAGCCTACGCTGTCCGTCTGTCTGTCTGTCTGTCTGTCTGTCCGTCTGTCCGTCTGTCCGTCTGTCCGTCTGTCAGCGAGCTGTATCTCACGAGCCGTAATAGGTAAATAAATTATCACAGAATGTGTATTTCAGTTGCCGCTACAACAACAAAAAAATAATTAAATAACATTTAAAAATAAGGAGGTCCCCATACAAGAAACTTGATATTTTTGACGTTTTTATTCTACGGTGGTACGGAACCTTTTATATGTGCGTCCGACACGCACTTGGCCGGTTTTTATTTCTTCTCATTGGTCTTCCATACCTATAGATAATGCCATCTAGGGCGGTTATGATCCGTATTAATTTTTCTGTGGTTGCTTACAATTTTACAAACGCGCGCCTGGATTGCTCGCTTGAATTCGTCCTAACATGCCGCTTTTGCCACGATTTGTACCACTTCAAGAGTAAATTTGATAGTAATTCGCTAAAGTCAGATTAACATTTTTCTCCGGTATCGTCAGCCACTAAGACAAACGAAATAAAGACAACACTTAGTTTGAATTGAATTATATAATTTGCGCCCACAAAGGGCCATCTCGCTGTACTTTCGAGACGTGATAAGGGCGACTGTACCTTCGAGAACACGGTAATTGCATTCACTAGAGGTCTGTTGAAGGTTCTAGGGCGTTTAGGCGTTTTATAGGTGTTTCATCTGCGTTACATTGTATTTTTGTCAGAATATCCACATTTACTTAATATACGTATACTTACTTATTAATTCTCCTTCTAAGTTCTGTGGAACTTACTTTCTGTTACTAATCTTTAAAGAAATAATATTATGTATCATGTTATAGAGTCAGTATGAAATATTATCAACGATTTTGAAGTCTGTATTAGTAATTAAACGGGTAAACATACTTATTAAGGTGTTATTTAAATAACTAAAAACCAAATAAAATAACTAAAAACCTCATACACCCCAACAAATTTTTCTTGTACTACATTGATATGGCGAGCTATTATTTCCATCCATAAATTATTGCAAATTTATATTACTTAGACTCAGCGTGATACAAATATTGCATTTTTTGGGGAAAAAACTTCTACTAATTATTTTAAAAAAAAACCGACTTCAAGAAAACCTGATGCACTAAAAAGTCTGAAATAATATTTATATTACCACCTCTTCTTTTTTTGAAGTCGGTTTTTTTTTTTTATAAAAATAATTTTATTTCACGATTTTTAGTGGCGCCATACCAATGAACATTTTGGCATATTGAACCGTATGACCAACCGGGGCAACCGGGTAGCCATAGACCGGAGCAAGTGGAAAAAGGGAGGGGAGGCCTTTGCCCTGCAGTGGGACAGTACAGGCTAGAAATGAAATGAAATGAAATGAACCGTATGAAGTAAGCCCAACAAAAGGTAACTGCTGTAAATCGTTGAAGAATTTCCTCGACTGTCTATGGTCTCCATCATCAGACCTGTAATGGCACTTATAAACGGTATGGATGCAAAGTTCTTATCAATAGAAATGAATTAAGTCCAAACACAAGGTAGCTACTGTAAAACGTTGAGGAGTTCCCTTGACTGTCCTACGTCTTCATCATCAGACCCCTAATGACAGTCACAACCCATCTAGGTGTAAAGTTCTCATCAATACAAATTAATCAAGCCCAAACACCAGGTAATTGCTGTAAATCGTTGAGGAGTTCCCTTGACTGTCCTACGTCTTCATCATCAGACCCCTAATGACAGTCACAACCCATCTAGGTGTAAAGTCCTCACCAATACAAATTAATCAAGCCCAAACACAAGGTAGCTACTGTAAAACGTCGAGGAGTTCCCTTGACTGTCCTACGTCTTCATCATCAGACCCCTAATGACAGTCACAACCCATCCAGGTGTAAAGTTCTCATCAATACAAATTAATCAAGCCCAAATACCAGGTAATTGCTGTAAATCGTTGAGGAGTTCCCTCGACTGTCTTTCGGCTCCATCATCAGATCGACTCCAGACCTTCATAAAATAGTAGTGCTTTAAAATAGTTAATGAAAAAAATTACAAACGCACTAGTCGCCCCTACGATTTTCGAAGGTTCCCCTCGATTTCTCTGGGATGCCATCATCAGATCCTGGTTTCCTTATCATGGTACCACCGCTGGAATATCTCCTTTCCAACAAAAAAAGATTCATCAAAATCGGTTCATAAACGATGAAGTTATCCGCGAACAAACATAAAAATAAAAAAAATAAAAAAATATATACGGTCGAATTGAGAAACCTCCTCCTTTTTTGAAGTCGGTTTAAAAAGTAGTGTTATCGATTCTACTCTCGATTCTGATCAAACAATTTTCAGGTTATTTTCATATTTCAATAACACATTGCATATCAAAAAGGTAGAGATTAAAACTCTCGGTTAAGCGAAACATGAAATCAGCTCTCTCAAGGATCTCTATTGGCTTACAAACTCAATTTACAAAGCTGATCTTCTAAGGATTCCGGGGAAGCGATTACCCACCTGACTTGAACTTATCTCACTTATTTATAAGCGAAATTATAGGACAGGAGGTGGCAACATTATTAAGTTGAACGTTAAAAAAACTACTACTAGATCTGCTGGGCGCGGGCCTCCCCTCAATGCAAGGGGGATTCAGGCCATAATCCACCACGCTGGCCTAGTGCGGGTTGGTGGATTTCATATGTCTAAAGTCATGCAGGTTTCCTCACGATGTTTTCCTTCACCGTAAGCAAGTGATAATCATATTAAAGTTATGATTCACACATAGATTTATAAAAATCCAGATGTGTGAGCCAGGGTATGAACTCAGGACCTTAAGCCTGCAAGACTTGCAATTTAAACTTTTATCCACCAAATAAATATGGCGTTTTGACAGATATGGTATGGAATGAGTTATCTGAGTATTCTGGAAAAGCCCCTTAATTTCTTGATTCTTGATTGATTTGACTTGGTTCTGAGGGTATGTAATTTTCATTCAATTCACTGCAGCTCATAATATACGGGCTGGCTCGACCTGGGTAGTACCAGCCTCACAAAGAAGAACGGTGTAGCCAGTATCGCCAGACTTACACAACAACAGTATGGTCCCAAACTAAGCAACGCTAGTACTAGGGCTGCTATACAAAATAGACTAGGTATTCCTACTTTATTTCGTTTGCAATTTCGTTTCATACTCAGCCTCTTGGGCTACTTTCAATGTGAAAGGGATATGAGCAAATATAAAAAAATAACAATGGCCAACGGAGTCTCGGTATTTCTTATCACACTTTACGATAATGTGATAAAAAGGGGATTTTCTACAAAATTAATGTTAAATGTTAATGTCGCGCCTGAGCCATCAGGGCCGCGTCTATGTCAGACGCTTGACTCGAGCACTCATGTTATGACATTATATCTATGCGTTCCGACGTCAAAACTGAGAGCTCGGGCGCGGCATGCGCCTGATATAGCCGCAGACAGTTATGGCTCGTTGTCGTAACTGACTGCTCGGCCGTCCGCTCGCCCCATATAGACGCACCCATTTATGTTACATTAATTATAACATTTTCTCCAACGATCATTTTCTATGATCGTTGATTTTCTCGCAGTGTATGAAGATTGAAATCTAAAAGGTGCCTATTTATTCAAGCACTTTCCTTCCACTTCTTTGAAATATAATCCTAATATTTGTCTAGTAGGTACCTACCTTCCTGTTATTTCATGTCGTATTACCGGCCTGCTCATTTCTCTACAAAAATCTCCATTTCTCTGGAGTTTCCGGGTCTTGATAACAAGATTACATCGCTCACGGCCCGCGACGTCACTTACGTTAATTCTATTTGGTTCATTATTTATACCCCAATCTGTCGTACTGTTTATGATATGAAGGTAACTCTGCCAAAAACATAACCTAGAAAGACGGTTCTACAAAATAGAGTCAATGGACACAGTATGACTCATTCGGAGAACATGTCGGCGGTATCTGAACAGTTGTGTGAATTTTGCTGCATGTAGTGGTGCGCTGAGCCCAAGTTTTGTGATTGTGATGTTAGAAGATAATACATCTGATAAAATAATACATCATTAACTAAATTACACAGCGCGTCATCGTGTCCCGAATCTACATAAACCTTCGCTGAATGACTGGTTGTCTAAATAATCAACAACGCGCAGCGCGCAGCCTAAACTGATAGGTTTAGAAGCATGAAGTTTTACACAACCCCCAACAATAGATTATCCATCTGCTTATAGTCGTCCATAACTGAAACAAAATGGTGTTTTCTTTTAATAAAACAAAAATAACACTTCAAGAAACTAATTCAATATTCACTATTGTTCACGGTGCATTCCGAAATTACACATTCAGTAGAAATATTAAAACCTATGCTAAATGAAACGCCGAACAGAACCAATGGACCGTTCAATTCCTTTATAGGTCTGTGGTGAGGTAGTCTTTTTTATTCCCACAAAGGAAATTCGTTCCTACACATCCAGACTAACAAATGGATAGACATTATTTTTCTAGAATACCTTTTTTTGTTGATCAAATTCAACATTTCCTAGATAGGTTTTTCTAGGAGCAAAATGGATGTTCAATTACTTTGATTGTTTTGGTAAAATATTTTATTCCCCTTTTTAAATGGGATGAATGGTAGATCCAAATGGAAGCGCTTAGTAAGGTTTACCTAAATGGAATCTTTATTTCTTTTTGTTATAACTTATCTTTAGTTAATAACGAATCATGAAATCATTTGGGGTGAAATTTTTTGTCTGATTCTGTGCTCTGATATTTCCAGAAAATTCGTTTTTAGCACAAGAAAGTAGGCACTTAATAACAATACCTATTAAGCTAAGGATTCACGACGACACTAGACACTACAAAAAAATAATAATTTAATAAAAAAATTAAAAAGACGACTGCCCTGACAAAAAACGAACTAAAAAGTTCAAAACAAGTGCAGTGCAATAACACTGCACTGTTTTTTGTCAGGGCAGTCGTGTTTTTTTTTTAATTATTAATTTTTATTTTATACATTTTAGTGACAAGAGCCACATTTGAAAATGGAGGCATAATGCCGCCGTAATGTTTTTTTTTTCCAAAATATAATACCCAGTGTCACCCGGAATGATGTAAGGATTCTAACGATACCCCATACATCCAAATCTGTTCAGGGATTTTAAAGTTATGGTGGAATAAAGAATCTCACATACATACAAACATACATGAACCCTAAACACATATACACTCCTTTTTTTGAGCAGTCGTGTAAAAAACAAAGTGTATACATCGGGTGTCTACGTGTGTCCACAACCGCGACACCTTATTACAGTTGTAGTGGCGGTGTCGATACACTGAGTGTCTAGTGTCGTAGTGTATCCTTAGCATTAAATACTATACCAAGATAGACTAGAATTAGGTTGATCCTTGTAAACCAGGTAAATATGTGATGTGCAGAACATTTTCAAAATTGATAGATATAAAGTTTATCGGTCGTGGGCCAATTGCGCCTATTGAAACCCCCCTGTCGCTACACCTATTTCAAAGGGTGTTCTAAAGAAAAAGAAACTCTGGAGTGGCAATTAAAATGTACTGGACATAAAAAGGGCGCGTAAATACGAAACGAGCAAAGTTTTCGCATCAAGCCGACAATCCAAGTTGACTTTTTCTGTAGTTTTAATTAAGCCTGGCTTATTTTTCAAAGTGACTGTAAAGTTGCATGAATGAATAAACAACAGCGCTCTAAGGTGACTCTAGGTAATTCCACGAGTTTGATTACTTTTTCTAAAATTAGTTTTCATATTTTTTAGTTCAAAAATTTAGAAAGGATTGACTAATTAGGTGTAATTTTGTGAAAATAGAATAGTTGGCCAACTTATCAGAAAGGGATTCAAGTTTTTTTTAACTCAAATGTATTTCTTTTAATTTTTATTTCAAAATGTAGGTAAATAATAAGTAGGTACCTAATATTAGACCTAGCCAAAGGCCTTCCTATGCTTAACACATTAAAAACATTAATCATATAGGTACCTATTAAAAAAATAATAAAAAAATAATAAATAAATAAAAATAAAGACGATATTTTTGACGTTTTTATTCTACGGTGGTACGGACCCTTTATGTGCGAGTCCGACACGCACTTGGGCGGTTTTTTTATTTTTATTTAAGTATTCTTTAATTTAGTATTTATTTCATAAAGCTAGGTCAGGTACTTTTGAAGATATTGAATTTTCTAACCGAGCCGTTTTCTTTGCTGTTCAGTGTATTTTACTTGACACTGCCTAATATGCGAAAAGCGAAGCCAAAACAGAAAAAAACTAGCTGGACCTATCATGCCATCTTTGTCGAAATGTATTCATATAAGCAAAACAAGAAAATCTTATTCATATTGTATGACCGGCATGTATGTTCTGTCTAGCTCTAGTTTAATCGCGATTTGACGAAAACAATTTACATCTTTTGCTTGATTACATTATTATTCAAAACTCACAAAGGTAAGCCAATCGTTCCAATCACATACAAATGCGAGTAAATTTATTTTACTTTACTCAATGAATCCGTTATCTGTAAGCAATTACCAACTTTCTAACGTCTCCATTATCGTTATTTCCAAATGTTAAACTTTATCACCGATAAACGTGGCAAAGTGGCCCGATAAAATGGCTCGCACTGTAATCATTTCAATTAAATGCGCTCTAAAATGGTCAGAAATAAAATGAAATCTATTGTTTTATAAAATTAAAAATAGGTGGATAAAGATAAGGACGGGCAGTAAATAAAAATATTGAAAAATTAATTTAGCGTTATGCATTTTATTTATCTAGAAAAACTTATGAATACTGAATGTCATGATCATTTAGTTTTATACGAAGCAATATAAGCTGAGCGTACGACGTCTTAACTTATAGAAAAAAAAGAAAGAAAGAAGAATTTTATCATAAGAGCTTATAGATTTAAATAAGTGTCGTCTATCTGCGATAAATTTTATGTCCTCAGTAGCGGAGCGGTATTGTTTAATATACAGGGTGGTGACGACATCATGACAATAATTGAAACCACATACTGGGTATCACATTAGTAGTTCGCACATCAAATATCATTAAATTATATTCAAAGGTATTGCCACGGGATTACTTTTTTATTTTGACTATTTTAACTTTACGCCTTCAAAGATACCGCTAAAAACACCGACATAGGTACAGGTCAGTTTATGAGGTCGGTAGACGTTTATAAAGAGTGTTGTGTTTCGTTTCGACTATTTCCGTATTTAATTTGTTTGAAAACTTGAAATTTTGGACTTTCATGTAAACCTAATTTTATAATTTTAATGTGTTGTGATTGACTAGCAGGGATCGTGTTTTAATTTATTGTCACTATGTCGTCACTACCCTGTATTTCTTAGGTCGCTAGTCTCTATAGTATCTTACATATTCATAATGTGTGTAAAATTACTTATCTTTAAACCAACGTATCTTTGTCACAAAATATGGGTTGTTACCATTGAGCTAACCAATATAAAGATTGTGTAACCTTTCAGTCCCTCAGAGAGCCCTTGGCACCATCTGCCCCGGTATGGATGTATGCCCCTAGGGCGGGACCTCACGCCCTCAAATTCCTTCAGAAACACCCTTTGGGAAATAAATACATAAAGCAGTGATTCCCTTTTTACAGACTTGTGAATGGTTTAATATTTATTGTAGGATTTGTAGGTATAATATTGACTGTTGGTTATTAGTGGGATATTTTATGTATCTTTATCGAACCAAAAACTTTTTGTATTGTATTTTAGAGTTCCGTTGTCCCTACGAGCAACCCTTATACGTACACGTAGTCTCTACACGTACACTACGTATAGTGGCGGCACGCTATGATGGCCGTTTTGACATGTGGGAGGGTGGAGAGGATGAACCTTATTATAACGGAATAAGATTCATTTTCGCATTCATTTTTTGACATTCTTAAACTTCAAAACTGGCATTCTTATTCCGTTATAATAAGGCTCATATTCGCCACCCTCCCACACGTCAAAACGGCCATCATAGCGTGCCGCTACTATAGTCTCTACCCACTGTATGGTCCCAAACTAAGCAACGCTTGTACTATGCATACACTGAGAAAAAAAATTACGACAACAAAATGGTTTTTGTAGTTCCTAGTAGTCTTTTTTGTATGTTTTACTAAAAGTTTTGTATTTACAGCAAATGTTTTATAAATGCGAGACATTACATAACACATTTGCTGTAAATACAAATCGTTTAGTAAAAAATATTAAAAACACTACTAGGAATTACAAAAACCATTTAGTTGGCGTAAAATTTTTCTCAGTGACTTACAATGGACTGTGGGCGATCCCAATGACATCCAGACTAGGGCAAATTACTAACAGGCCGTTTCCGATATTTGCCTCCGGCGGGAATCGAACCCGCTACCACCCGATGCAGTACGCCGAGTGGTCATCAATGTTTAATGAAATTAAAAATCAAGTATTAAAGCGTCAAACGTGAAACGCTTCCACAGATTAATCCCAAAACAAATATCAATCACATTCAATACATACAAGAGTAAATAACTCAATAATACTCGAATCACTCGTGTTTACTCCGTGGTCATTCACATTATGAAGACGACAACGTTTTCCATACATTTACGGCATACGGGTGCCGAATACTCACATTATCTTTTTTTGTGTGACTCAAGTAGCAAACTAGTATACGGCCCGCCTGATGTTAAGCAGCTACCGTAGCCTATAGATGCTTGTAATACCAAAGGCATCGCTCGCACGTTGAACCGCACCTGAAGGGGAGTGGACCGGACGGAGGGGAAGGGGTTTGGGCTTCCGGCTCTCTCACTCATCGTGCGAAACGCATCTGTAATAGCTACTTTACGCCGATCTTCTGTGAGAGGGTGGTACTACCCCGGTCGAGAAAGCTCATATTGGAGCTGCAATCAACCAGTATCTGTCAAATATGTATAGCAAAAAAGTTGTCGTCTCCATAATGTGAAGGTAGCGTAAATGTAAATTGCAGGATCACCCTCACCCTTGAGGGCATTATGGCACACACTCGGGGCAAATTGCTTCGACACTTCGGCACGGAAAAACGTAAATACTCATTTCCTGCGAGCCTGATATTGATGCGGTTTCCCTCCTTTTATCACTTGATCTTGGCTATTTATTTTGAATAGGTTTTAATATTCTTTGTAAACATTTTGGATCTCCCGTACTACTAGTGTATTAGTTTGTGTACATATAGATTTATGAATTCTATGCGTACTTACCAACTTACCACTTTTTATATAAAATTGGCTTACCTACAGCAGCTCATTAAGTAAACTATTAAATTAACTCCGCCGTATATTTTTAATTAGGTTAATTATTTTTCTTAGTTTGTTTTTAAGGCAAATGTGTACTCCTTTTTAACCAATAAAGTTTATATTATTGTTATGAATTAACACAGGCACTATTTCATTCTTAGCGAATAAATAATGAATATTAGAAGGTAAAAAAAGAAAATAAAAAAACAAAAAAGTTTAGTATATTAGTCCTCATATTTTATTTTATTTATGTGAGTAATTTCTTTTTCTTATTTTATTTCTTCTGCTTGACATCCGTTAGGCACTCGGGTCCCAGATGAAAATCAGCGCCAAGCTTATGCCTGGCATTAGGCTGATCTGGGAACCCATTTGGTCCAGCCGTGAGACACACTCGACTTCTTCTGTTGTGTTTCTTCTTTTTTCTGTTTCTAACTTTCTTGTTTGTTTTATTTAAACTGCACTGTGTCTTTTGTGCTGTGCCAAATAAATGTTTTCTTTCTTTCTTTCTTTCTTTAGTATGATTAAAACGAATGGTATAAAAATCTTAGAATAATGGAAAGTGGATGAAGCGAAACAAGTATGTAAGGATCGCAGCAAGTGGAAAGAAGTGGTCTCTGCCTACCCCTACGGGAAAAAGGCGTGATTATATGTATGTATGTATGTATAAAAATCTTGTAAGATTTTTTTTACTGGCGATCATCATTTGAGAATTACTATACGCATTTCCAAATCCAATAATTAGATTAGATCCAATCCTGATTGGACGTTGACCACCTGAAATCAAGTCTAGGACCACAAATGTCATGTCTGTGGTTATTGATTACGAACAACACTTAACATGCTCAACATACTAACGAGAACATGTCCTCGGGAACATGTCTATTGACTCTTGATATAGACCATAATTGTTATGGAGCAATGCACATCTATACTAACACGCATCAAAATACCTTCTTATGTATTTATTAATAATAATAATAATTAAATGTAAATTTTGGGAAATATAATAAATAAATTGAATAATAATAATAACCATGTATTTGAGGCAACAATGGCCATATTATAAATACCTTAAGCGAGTAGCCATTAGCTGTTGCCAATTGACTGCAGCTCATATACGGGCTCGCTCGACCGGGTAGTACTCTCTGACGGAAGATCGGCGTGAAACAGCTATAGCTATAATAGGTTTCGTATTCAGCGTTTCGTATGATGAGTGACAGAGCTGGAAACTTAGATTTTCTAAGACATGCAGGTTTCCTCAAGATGTTTTACTTCACCGTAAGCAAGTGATAATCATTTAAAGTTATGATTCGCACATATATTTCGAAAAATCCAGAGGTGTGAGCCGGCGTTTGATCCCTGGTCCTTAAGGGCCTCCGCAGACTAGCTACTTTTAGCATCGGCGACCGGCGATTTTGCAATTGTTTTGATGCTGAGTCGCGTTTCTTCGAGCGCGAACGAGCGAGACGCAGCATCAAAATCGCCGATGCTAAAAGTAGCAAGTCTGTGGAGGCCCTTAGACCACAAGACGCGTGTTTAACCAATCGGCTATCACTGCTATAGGTACTTACCAAAACCATTTCCACCAAGTTATCGAATCAATCATCAAGAGTTTCTCATATAATTCAGACCAATATAGTTCCAATATAGTTCTGAGGTAAAACTGGCAAAACTATAATAAATATTGCTTCGGATATTGAAGGAAATTAGATATCACGTACTAACGATGAGCAAAATCAATATAATATAGATAGATAGATAAATAGAATTAATATTATAAATGTGAAAGTAACTCTGTCACGTATAAACCCCCAATTTTTATGAACCTTGGAAAAGGGCGTAGGCGTCTTTTTGCTGCGCAAATAAAACTTGATGGATGAATTAATAGGGGAAGAAAGTTTGTATGGGAAACTAATCATTACTCAAGTTTAGGGGTATCAAAAATAAATGTATCTATATTTTTGGTAAGAAATAAAGAATGTCAGCATTTTTGACCAATTCAAGTAAAATAGGGGGTGATTTCATTTTTTATAAGTACTACTCGTAGTCCATATTGTACGCAGACGAAGTCGCGGGTACCAGCTATGGGTTATATACCATCCACAATAATAGTTTTTCGCGCCGCGTTCATCTACATTAATGATGGGAGCCCAGTTTGAGTTGCCGTCGATAATTTGTCCAACATTTTGTTTGAAGCTTGCAAAATTTTTATGTAACGAGTATCATTTTGAATTAATTAAATGAGTGAAAATGTACCTTTTCCGATAAATTAAGTATCTAACCACAGCGTACATTTTGATTTAATCTGAAAGGTAGCCAAATGTTTATTGCATTTTACACATGAAAAGCTTTTAGGTACCTATAATGGTAACAATTTAAAAAAGTCTCGCGCGGGCGCTCATGTTATGACATTATCGGCCGAATACTCAAAGGCTACTTAAATATTTAAGTCCCACTTAGTAGTTTGAGACGTCGTTAACTGTAATTTTTTGTATGGCGCGTCAAAGTTAAGCAGCTCTCAAATTTAAGTTGCGTACGAGTATTCGGCCGTATGTCTATGCGTTCCGACGTCAATACTGAGTGCTCGGGCGCGGCTATACGCCTGAGGTAGACTCAGCCAATAGGTAGATTTAATATTCACAAAACCCTCATGATACAAATGCTATCCAATATCATGTGGACATCTGCTACCCTGACGTCATCAATGAATTCAAACCACATGTAGAGATATCAAATTTCAATCAAAGGAATTTCCCCAATACCAACATACCTGTACAATAGTAGCTTTGACCATTGATGTATTATATGGCTTTGAAACACTTGTCGTCATAGGATTGATTTCTCATTGAAAACAGATCTTAAGTGGGGCGATATCTACGTTATACCATCACATGATATGTTTTCAAATCACATGATAACAAGACATAAAGTGAATAGATGTGTCCATATGGCGCGCATGCCTCACCCGAGCACTCATATTATGACATTACGTCTATGCGTTCCGACGTCAATAGTGAGTGCTCGCGCGAGGCATGCGCCTGATGAAGACGCCTCCAATGAAATGGGAATGGGCGGGACACATTTGTAAGATGAACCCGGAGAGATGGATAAGAGGCGTCACGCTATGGGTGCCTGAAAATGGGCGTCGTCGCCGAGGCAGGCCCAGGAAACGTTGGCGTGACGACCTGGATGCATTTTGTGGCAACTGGCCGGAAGTGGCGAATGACATAGAGAAGTGGAGAGTTGTGGGGAGATCTTTGCCCAGCAGTGGGACAATGTGCTTAGAAAAAAAAAATTGAGAGGAACATAAAAAAATCTTAAATAGTAAACATATAACAGTTTTAGGATTAGGTTCGGGATTAGGTAATAGTCAGTTCCTGTATACACGGCGACAAGGTTCACCACCTGTCACGTTGGGTTCTGACTATCTGGTGAAACGTGGGCTTTGAGTTGGTTAATACCTGCACAATGTGGTGGTGTATGGCCACTCAAGCCTCTGACTACCCCCGAATGGGGATAATAGTCGTGACGTATGTGTGTGTGTGTATAACAGTTTTATTGTCACCCTTCTTCGTTTGCACTTACCTCAATTAATCACCCTGATTCAAATGATTAATAACTTCTATACAGGTATGTTACATTAATAATGGTTGTACTTATGGCTAATGGCCAATAAAAGCATTTGATCATAATAAATAACAGGGTCGAGCTTAATGATGTTTGATTTTCAATAATTGAGCTTACGTCGTCAATATTTGTATCGGACTGAAAAGGTCGCGTGATTATTGAGGTAGAATATTATTGGTCGATTTCTATTGTATGCTTAGGTTACTTGTTTACTTTAGGTATCTATAAACAGTTTCCAAGCAATTCCGTCTCCTCCATCGTATGATATATTATGATATTACTAGCTTTGCATAGATTAGCGCCATACATTTATTTATCTATTGACTTATCTTACCCATAAGGTTCAGTCCATAGAACTCGCCTTACAAACATGTCCCATTTTCATAATAAGGGTACGCCTACATCAGGCGCATGCCGCGTCCGAGCACTCCGTTTTGATGAGCTAGGGGCTTCTAGACGCACCGGACTAAAATTGCTTAATTCGGATATCAAGATAAAGACTAAATAATTAATAACTAGTTAACCGTCATTTCGAAATTTTAAAGTGTAATCCACATTTACTTACAATAAAAAAAAAAACAAATCACGATGTAGCCGCCTGCATGTATATGGTAACATTTCTGAAATAAGTTGAGCTATCTTAATTACGCGTGTTTATATTACAGAGAGGTCAGATTATGTTGGGAATGTTCGACGTGCTGTACCAAAGAGAGACAAAACTTAGAACATTGTTTTGTACCATTGTTCCAGATATGTGAGGTACAACAATGGCAACACTACACATAGCGTGGAGGGTACACGGCCAACTGGGGAGTTTCCTGCTGAAGGTTGACACCAAGACCTGAACATGAACCAACGGAGAACCGCATTTGTATAAGATGGAGTTGGCTTCTATTTTACCTACCAATGTAAGTAAATTATTTCGGTATTTACTAGTAAAGATGTGATAAACGGCTTTATATTAAAAGCACGTTGTTACGCTTGTGCTTGTTTTTAAAAGTGCTTTTCTGCTTTTCTGCTTTTTTGCTTTTTTAAATTAAACAAAAATTCGTTCGTCAATAAACGGACAACAAAAGCAAAATGCTTACTAAACACTAATGTTTAGTAAGCATTTTGCTTTTGTTCAAGTAAAAAGCCAAAACTTCGCGCTGAAAAATTGATAGTGAGTCTTATGTGCATGGAAATATGGTTTTTAATCTAATATAATGTATTATAAATTATTGCTTTTTATGGGTAAAGAAATAAGGTTAAATTTAATTAAATATTGATTTGAACTGTATTGTCACACAAATAAGGTTACTTTTTGTATTTTTTTGGAATTTCTTTCTCTTTCTTGCCGTCATTGCTTAAAAGCAACACGCTTTAATTTGTAAGCGCGCTTAGGCGCTTACTTAAAAAAGCGAACTTTTCAACCGGCTTTTCGTTTAAGCACCCACTTCTATTTACTAGCCCGGGTTGGGATGTCTATACGAACATTCAACCTCCTGTAGGATGAATTTTCGGAATTCCTTTCTGAGTGCTCATCTACGTTATATAGGAAACTCTTGTGCATAATGTCATACTTCTAGACATATCAATAATTGTAGCGTAAACCACGGAAGAGAGTTCAATATCCTGACTTTGATATAGATTCGATAGTTTAAATTCTCCGCAATCGGTCCGCTAGCACTGATCTTTCGTCCCTAAACTGTGCGTTGTCCATCAGTTAGCCAGGGCCTTGAATCTCTTAACAATTGTCCATTGCGAAACCACTGGTCTCTGATATTATCTTCGTGAATTCTTCGTTGTAAATCGCAAATTCTTGGTGGCATGTTGTTGGCTGACTGCTAACAGATGGCCGACAACATTTCGAACTCTAAGAATTTGATATGTAGAATGAAGAATTCACGAAGAAAATATTAGATACCAGTGATTTCCCAATGGACAATTATTGTTAAGAGACTCGACTGCCAAGAACATAATTTCAAACGTACCAGCTAAGTATATTCAATCATATAACTTTGAAACATATTTTTTATCTTATCGAAATACATCACTCATGTTTTAATATAATTTCTTTTCAATTAATATATTCAACACCGAATCAAGTTTATATTTTTTTACAGTTTTTACATTTTTAAGAATCTATAAAACACATTATTAAGTTATATTATGATTAGTTTGATCTTGACGTCATTTAATATTTCAAAATGTATGTTGGGTTTATTTCCGCAAACAAGATTAAGTTGGACTTAAGTGCAATTAAAGTTAAAGGAGCGGTGGAACGCTATTTCCCAGAAGTCTCAAACGCGATTAACGAATTCTCGAGAGGAGTTAAACTTCCCTATCTTGAAATACCTCAACAATTCCTAAAAAGTTATACCACAGCTACCTACATAATTCACAATTTTTTACTTATGTGGAGCATTTTTTCAGAAAATAAGTTAACAATTAGTAAAACAATAATATATCATTATCATGAAAACGTATTAGCATCATCAGTGAAGTACCTAAATTAATAAAAAAGGGAACATTTTATTCAGGAAAAAAGTGGCTTCCTAATGATACACCGAAGGCTTACAGATTCCTAACAATGTGAGATTATCGCAATTTGCTTCCGTGGTCTATTAGGACGATCTAGGAGAGTGGAAAATTTGGGAAGTAGTGGACGACTTAGGACGGTGGACGTTCTAGGTAGTGAACGACTTACGAGAGTGGAAGATTTAGGAGAGTGGACGATTTAGGAAGTAGTGGACGACTTAGGAGTGTGGACGATAAAGGAAGTGGATAACTTAGGAGAGTGGACGGCCTGGGAAATGGACGATCTAAGAAGTAGACGACTTAGGAGAGTGGACGATCTAAGAAGTAGACGACTTAGGAGATTGGACGATCTAGGAAGAGGACAACTTAGGGGAATGGCTATCTAGGAAGTAGACGACTTAGGAGAGTGGACGATCTAAGAAGTACACGACTTGGGAAGGTGGACGATTTTTTTTATAGGTCTTCGTTGGCAAAAAAGCGTACGGCCCGCCTGATGTTAAGCAGTTACCGTAGCCTATGGATGCTTACAATACCAAAGGCATAGCTCGCATATTGCCGACCTGAAGGGGAGTGGGATGGAGGGAGGGGGAGGGGGGTTGGGCTTGCGGCTCTCTGATTTAGAAAGTAGACGACTTAGGAGATTGGACGATCTCGGAAATGGACAGCTTAGGAGAGTAGACTATCTAGAAAGTGGACGACTTAAGAGAGTAGACGATGACATAGCAAAGGCACAATTTTCTGGTATTTCACTCTAGTTCAAATACAAAAGCATTTACCAAATAAAACATCCGTCAATTATGTCATAAAATTTCCTCCCCGGACTCACAGTGTCAATCCCCTCGGCGTGAATAATTCATGTGTCTGTCCACAGGTGGCGTCGCAGTTGAACGAAACCACAGTGGAGTATGATGATACAGATGATCCGGATGCTGTGACACTGCTCTCTATACTGCTAGTTGGTTAGTAGAATAATATACATTACCTTAAATTCATCATCATCTCTTCTATACGTACATATTGAGATTTCTACATGATTAATGTGGAGTTGTAGACCTATACCTATATTAATTATTATACAGGGTGGTTTTAAATAATATTTGGGGGTTTGGATAACGTATCGGTAATAGGATTAAATGGAATAATTTTTTTATTGAAATTCGAACACTTTTCTTCCAATATTTTTTTCTTGGCAATTTTGAAAAATTGAAATTCTCAATATCTATAGTCTGATTTTTAATTATACGAAGTGGGCTGACAGGTGCTTATGTCACTTTTCAATATAAATAGAACAAATAAGGTTCAAATTCATAGAGCAGTGACATTTTCAGCTGTCAGTTGGCTTCGTCTAATAAAAAATCAGACTATATGTAAAATTTTCACATTTTATTTTTACTATTAGTGGTTGCTACTTCTAAATTCAGTTAATAATATTTGAAGGCCTATAACTCAACTATACGAAACGAAACTAACTAGCTAAGAAACTATTATGTTTACGTGTCCTCACTAAACATCTACCTATCAGCTACCGTATATGTAGTTTAATTATTATTTCGTACTTTTGATACACTCTGTCTAAAATTATATTATTATTAATGGACATCATAAGTACTTCAATATTCAGGGAAGATCACCTGTTTCTTATATTAAAAAGCTTTAGCACTCAAGTTGATGAAATTTTCAGGAAAATTGTACAAAGGGCACTCTTATTTTTATTTATTAGATAAAAACCTCTATGTCTAGCGTGTCACAAGAAGCTGAAGCTATTGATATGAATTTTATTACAGCCCAAATTACCCATAAAAAGTAACCCTCATTTTATATAGTCCTAAATAAACTACTTAAGTTGCTTTTAGTGGTATACTTACACCGCTTACCGACCGCCACGACCGCTTGGCGCAGTGGTTCGAGCGAAGGCCGCTCGGCTCCCTGCATCGGGTGGTTGCGGGTTCGATTCCCGCCAAACACAAATTTCGACTACCTTTTCGTAATTTACCCTGGTCTGAGTGTCACTTGGATAGCCCCCAGTCTATTGTACGGTGCTTTTAGTACAACAAGCTTTGCTTAATTTGGGACCATACAGTGGTGTGTACCTAAGGGTCATAGCTCACTACAACCACTCGGCACCCCACCAGCAGCGCTTCGCCTCGAGTAGTTAGTATGCTTTATATGAAATTCTATGGTCATACGCTCACTTCATCAACTCCGTACCCTCTCCGGAGCTGCTGTCTACGTGCCGAGCTGTCTACGTGCTGGTCGGGTGCCGCGTGTTTGTAGCGAGCTGTGACCATAATGGCCCATAAACCATAAAGGCATGTTTACAGGTCCCTAAAAGGCCGCATCTGCTCCCCTTAAGTTGCAGATTTCCTGGGCGGCGACTTCCACTTACCATCAGGTGGACCGTCTGCCAGTTTGCCATCCTTGGCTATAAAAAAAATACTCAAAGGCAACCCAAATGTTTAAGTCCCACTTAGCATTTGAGACGTCGTTATCTGTCAGTTTTTGTATGGCGCGCCGAAGTTAAGTAGCTCTCAAATTTGAGTTGCGTATGAGTATTCGGCCGTCTCCTTATTCCCCTCTTCAGTGGAGGAACAGTAATTTGATGTCGCGAAATTGCTGGTCTAGGAATATTCCTGTCACTACTGATCTTCCTGAGCGTGGCCGGCAACATCCTGGTCTGCATCGCGATCTACACGGACCGAGGGTTGAGGAGGATCGGCAACCTGTTCCTGGCCTCGCTGGCCATCGCCGACATGCTCGTCGCTGCTGCCGTCATGACCTTCGCTGGAGTCAATGATTTACTAGGGTGTGTATCTGTAACAAATTTTAACAGATGCCGTACGTAATTCTAATCACAATCTCTTACAGAAGATCGGCGTAAAGTAGCTATTATAGCTGCATTTCGTACGATGAGTGAGAGAAGCGGAAGCTCAACCCCCATGCTCTTTCCCTCCCTCTGTCCCACTGCCCTTCAGGTGGGTTTTTTCGGTATTGCATCTGTAGGCTATGGTAACTGCTTAACTTCTGAACCATCTATTTCATTTGTGATTATGACATCAATTTACTACGGGAAATGCGTCAAAATTCAAAATTGGCTGCGTCAACATCAGGTGCATGCCGCGCCCGAGCACTCAGTTTTGACGTGGGAACGCATAGTCATAGACTGGGGCATCGGGGATCGGGGATTCTAAGCCTGAATGAAACGGACTATTGCTTTCGTACCGGGTTTGTAAAAGCAGCCAAGAAACGATCGTTAATTTGTCCCATTTGGTCCAGGTACTGGGTGTTTGGAGAGCAATTCTGCGACACGTGGGTGGCGTGTGACGTCATGTGCTCCACCGCCTCCATATTGAATCTGTGCGCCATATCGCTCGACCGATATATACACATCAAAGACCCTTTGAGGTGAGTTCAGGGCCATTGCCAATGCAACTCATTTTCTGATTTTCCAGTAGAATCCTTAACAATTCCGCTAAATTTCTGTAAAATACTCACACATTTTACAGCACTCGGGACCATTTCACGGAATTTTAGCGGATTCTGTTAGAAAATCAGAAACATTAATTGCGTTTGCAGAATTGCTATTGGCCCCCCAGATATAGGAAAAAGTAAATGTCGATTCGTATCACATGGTCAAGGTGCTGGCCGGAAAGAGAGAGGACTCGAATAGAGTCAACCAACCAGATCGAAGCTTTTAAATTTAGAAGAAGAAAAAGGCTATCAGTGCTGATTATTTTGCTAGACAACTATACTGTATGGCCATCAAATCATCTGTATGGAGCAAGGCACAAATACTTTTAGATGACATGTGTCACTTTTAGTTTAGTCGAAATAATTTGTAGCCAACATAATAAGTACTATTCTATCTTAATGTATCTCAACTCCGTGCGACGAAATGTGATTATCACTTGCTAGATCATAAACATGTCTCAAAATAGCCTTGCAAGTCAGCAAAGACATGAGGAACCCATAAATCAGATATAGTATAACTAGTCATGTGATGCTACTAAAATTATATAGCCCGTTATTCATTGCTGGGGATTTATTGATAATTTTATTGGACCTTATATTTTATAAGAAGATCAATGTTTAACGACCTTTTTAATGTTCTGTGTGATTTGTCGTTGCTATATTAAATTTTATATCATGAGTTTTTTCCGAATTGGATTTACTACTTTTATTTTTGCAGATTTATCAAAGTTGTATGTCGTCGCCTGCACTTCAAAGGAAACATATCCAGCATAAGATGAGCTCTCTATCACGGGTGTCAATAATAAAAAGTGCTCAACTTAATCTGGAAATTTTCCCTGAGATGTGGCGATGACCGTATAACACTTTTAAAATGTTGTATGAATATGAATAATCGTTTTCAAGTGGAAGAGAAAATAATACAGAATAGTTACAGTACAACCTTTATAGATAAAGAAATTTCCAAGAAATTATCATTTATATTATAATAAATATCAGTTGGTTATAATACAAAGAATAAAGGCCCTATAAAAGATATCTAAAACGATAGAAAAAACTTTGATGCCAACAAAAAAGAACCGTCTCACGTTTACCAATAATGTTCAAGTGGGCGTATTCATTTCAGTACAAAATAATATCTTTAGCTTACCCCAGACGCTCGAGGATATACTCGTCTTCAATAACTTCTTAGAATACGCGAAAGTGACACAAGACTCCTTTTGTTATTCCTTATCCGTCAGCAACGGTTATGTCAAGAGCGCAGCCCTATAATTTAAAATGTGTCGAAGAAACGGTGACTTTATCACACAGTAGCAAGGTGAAGATTCGAAAAATAACCTTTGACTTGACATAAAATAAATTCAACATTTTCTGCGGATACACACGTGAATACAAATCAAATATTGTACACGATATTTTCCAAGCTTATATTTACGTGAAATACGATGTTGAAAGCAAAGACATGAAAGGAATTAATTTTGTTTAAAAACATAAACACTGAATTCAAAGGAATATGACTGCATTTTGTACCCCGCTTGTGTTTGTAATGCGAAACGGCTTCGCAAACTTTCACGATTCACGGTGTGCCGCAAGGGTTTATTTTTGGTCCTCATTTATTTAAGCTTGACATTAATTTAAAATATGTTGACAGCTCAAATATGAAATTACAATAAGGAAAAGACACACACAATAATATGTACTTACCTACTTACATACAGACACATTCGAAGTATATAATAAAGGAAAGCCTTACGTTTTAATCCCTTTTATAATCAAACTAGGCGAGGAAAATAACAGCGCTCGGGTGAGGCAGGGCGAGCATTTAGCTCGGGCACGCCCTATCAAACTAAGCGAGCGAGCTCGAGCGGCATGTGACAACTGCCTAGCTATTCTGTAACGACAAACTCACTTCGCACGCGTGAATTTGCAGGTGATATGTCTACTAGACGCGGCTGGACGCGGCTATTAGAAGTACCTATGGAGGGAAAACTGGTTAAGGTCATTTACAAGAGTGAATTCCCTTTGATAGCGTAAGGATGGCCCTGGTTTTTTTTAGGTACTTGTAAGCTTTGAATACTTCTTCGTCTAACCTAACATTCTGTATACCTTTACCAACAGATACGGTCGCTGGGTCACCCGGCGCGTCGCTCTCATCACTATAGCCATGATCTGGCTGCTGGCAGGCCTGGTCAGCTTCCTGCCCATATCCCTCGGCCTGCACAGGCCGGATGAGGAGGCCCTCGCCACACAGAGGCCGCCGAGATACCCCACATGCGCACTGGTCCTGACTCCGACGTACGCAATCGTGTCCAGCTGTATATCATTCATACTGCCGTGTATTGTGATGATCAGTATATATTGCAGGTGAGTTTATATTCTTCTTATCTTATAAATAGTTAGTGGTCAACCTGGTGTCAGAGTTGTTCAATCCGCCCGAAAGCCCGACATTTTATGTGACCTCCGAAGCACGAAGAACCTCAGTTCAAGTGCCACTAAATGGTCACCTATCTCTGACTAACCTTGCCGAGTGTTGCTTAACCTCCGATAGTTTACCGATCAGTGATTGCAGCTGGCTTTGAGCGCCTCAATTTAAGTGGTGATTCATCACGTTTCTGAGGTCATTCTGAATGGTGGTAACTAACTATGGGCCTCATAAGATCGCATCATACTTTTCTGGGAACGTAACTGATATAGGTACCTAAATAACTCAATGCCATAAATAAAAAAAACAGTTTCTTGAAATAATCCGCAAAAAGATGGAAAGCATGGCGAACAGTCGACCGAGTTTGATGTAGACGAATGAATGCTATATTACAAATTGATGGATAGTGAATGGGTGTGGAAAGGAAGACCAAAGACAAAGATGGATGGCTATTATAAGGTTATAATGAATGTGAAGGGAGTGATGTCTATGAATGTATAACAAGCACTGGCTTTATACATCTCTGAGATAAAGGATTTATAATCTTAATAAAAAACAATGCTCCAAAATTACAGTCTTCATCAAATAAATAGTATCATTTTATTCTACGAACACACAATGTGCACTGTGGGAGTCATAACTAACAGTGTAGACGTGGATTTATCTGGCCTGTGACGGCACTGCCAGTAGAAAAGTAAATTGGAAACGCGTCCCCGTATGACATTTTTAATCCCTTGCGGTTGGTATCGGTTTGGAACTCTCGCATCTTTTGTCTTTGACGGTGGATGAGTTAATTTTTGAAAATGGAATTTTCTGCTGTGACTTCCAGAAAAAAAAGTGAATAAACAAGCAAAAAAATACACAGTAAAAAAACCTACCTATGATGTTTATTCTGTGCTATGGTTTAGAAATTTAAACTTCGTGGTTTCCTCTATATTATTTGAGTTAAGTATAGAAAGCTTAGCAGCAAACCATACCTTCAGTAATACTATGCAAATAAATTCAAATTCTGTTGGAAGGTACATTTTATAAACTTGATTTATTGCCATCCTTCTCATTATTCGTTATGTGTGAGCAAAACAGAAATATTTGTAGGTGTGTAGATAATTTAGTTTAGTTGTGATTGGATGACAAAAGAATAGGCAAAAATATTTAACTAAGTAATTAGTAAATTAAGATAATTTAATATTCTTAAGATATAATAACCTACGTGGTTTATCTCTACTTTACTTCAACCATTGCTTTCAAAAGCTTAACCTTAATGAGAAAAGATAAAATAGCTACAGTATATATCTCAATAGAACTATATCAGCCATTCAGAATATACGAAAACAAGATATTAGAGCGAGCGATCTTTTCAAAATATGCTCAACCTAGTTCCACTAAAGCTTTTGAAATCTAAGCCTCATCTATCAAAGTCGAATCTTCGTGGATACAAAACAGCTCGGTAAAGGCAAGTTTAACTATCGATCACTTTTCATTGAGTAACAGGTTGAGTTTTTACACTTACTTGCACATTATCTGGTGGAGCGTCGGCTGGAATTAAGTATCACTAGAGTGCGCAGACAAATATTGCAAAAGCAATTCATTTTCTGATTTTCTAGCAGAATCCTTAGCAATTCCGCAAAAATAACCGTGAAATGGTCATGATTATGCGGCACTATTTTAGGAAATCAGATAAAATAAATCATTTAGCTTCATAACAAGCACCTATGGTATTTAAATATAATAATAGGTAATAACATTTCTAAGAACCGATCGAGGGCCAATTTAAAAATACAACAGGATTTTCTAAACGGGAGAAAGCTTTGGCTTAGAAATATATTTTTTTCACTTCTTGGCAACATGCCAACAGCTGCAGTCGGGCGAAAAGGTTAGAATTTAAAACTTTCCTTATTTTAAAAAGAACTAGACGGTCAGACTGACGGGCGCCCAAGTCGCTTAGCTATTGAACTGTCACTGTAGCATTTTACTGTTGCGACCGACCCCCAATCAGAAGGTCGATCACAATAGAAAATGCTACAGTGGCAGTTCCATGGCTACGCGACTCGGCGCCCAGACGGGCGGACGGACGGACTGAATAGCCTATCATAGAGCCTACTACAGGGGCCTTACCACGACCACTTATCGCCATTCAATTATAGGAACGTTTTAACGTTTCAGCGATATTTGTGCAATGACGTACCTTATTGTCATGACAATAAGAAACGTCATTGCACAAAAAGTCGCTGAAACGTTAAAACAATACTGCTATAAGAGGTGGTGGAAGGGCCCCAGAACCCTAAAAAGATCTTCCAAATGTATCTGAATACAGTATAGTCAGAAACACGTCACAATACATTTATTCTGTGCCCGTAATATACGGCTGTATTGCCGCGAAATCCCATTATATTCGGAATCCACGTGTCAAGTCACAGGCATTAATTAAAACGGCCGCCGCAACCGACGTGTCCCATTACAAGATTAATTGCCGACGATTTATGTTGCCTTGGTACTTCTACAGCACCAATAACAAAATGATGAGAACAAATTGACAGAGAAACGCAGAAAGTAACTTTGGTTAACAATAGATATTATTTAATTATACTTTCTAACTAAATTCGACCTGAAGAGTAGTGGGAGAGAGGGAGGGGAAGGGGGTTCGTAAGTCATCGTACGAAACGCAGAAATAATAGCTACTTTACGCCGAGCTTCTGTGAGGGGGTGGTACTACCCCGGTCGAGCCAGTCCATGAGCTGCAGTCAATTGGCTCCAGCTTGGCTCTACCATCAGTAAATGAGAAAACTGCATCAGGATCCGTTTCGCAGTTTAGGAAAACTAAAAGACAGTCGCGAGTACCAATTTTATACTATTTAGAGATTACTGGTGTTTAGTTGCAACTCTTTGTACCAACAAAATCATACAAGAAATTAATTAATTGGTACCATTAAACGCGCTGGTAACACTCTATCCATCCATGCCTTTTCAACGCACCGTGGTGGGATCCCATTATACGCGATGTGTCAAGACGATATTAATTAAAATGGCCGCGGAAGCCGACACGATCCATTACAAGATTGATCGTGTTCTATATAAATTGTGTATCGCAACCATGGACCAATTACTAAGGGGACTGGCCCTAAGCAAGTCGGCCGAGTGGTCGGCCTAGTACTAACATCGACATAAAACGAAGCGAGTAGTTCAACTATTTACCGGTAGGTAGAACAATGAAAATGAAAAAACAATGACCACGTTTTTTTCATACATATATCTAATAAGGGCACCTCTTTCTTTAGTCTTTACTCTGTGATCGCAACTAAATTTGGTGAAAAATCCATACATTATGTAACCTAAGGCAATAGTCCTTACTTGTCAGGCCTACGGACCTTGAACTACTTTGACACTAGGTTGGGTGAACTATACGATAAGAATATTATTATTAAAACTTCGTCCACAGACTCTACTGCTACGCTCAGAAGCACGTGAAATCCATCCGAGCTGTCACCCGGACAGTGCAAATGCCGGACAACCGGACCAAGTCCGTCCGGACACGGGTCCACACGCACGTGCACTCCTCGCCGTACCACGTGTCCGACCACAAGGCGGCCGTCACCGTGGGCATCATCATGGGCGTGTTCCTTCTGTGCTGGGTGCCATTCTTCTGTGTGAACATCGTCGCTGCGTTTTGCAAGACGTGTATACCGGGTAAGTTGTTTTGTGTTGCTACTGGCAAACAAGCGTACGGCTCGCCTGATGTTAAGCAGTTACCGTAGTCTGTGGATGCTTGCAATACCAAAGGCATCGCACGTTGCCGAACTGAAGGGGAGTGGGTCAGAGGGAGGGGAGGGCAATACAGGCGCGATAGTATATTTCTTATTTTTAGGGTTCCGTACCCAAAAGGTGCCAACGAGACCCTAGGTATTACTAAGCCTACGCTGTCCGTCCGTCTGTCTGTCTGTCTGTCTGTCAGCTGCTGTATCTTACGAACCCTAATAGCTAGACACTTGAAATTTTCACAGAATCTGTATTTCTGTTGCCGCTACAACAACAAATACTAAAAATACACATAACTTGATATTTTTGACGTTTTTATTCTACTGTAATACGGTACCCTTTATGTGCGAGTCCGACACGCACTTGGCCAGTTTTTTAATGTATAATAAGAACAATACAGTGTAAAGTTAAACTAAAAACTATTTAATCCATAAAACAAATTTCGTAAACAAAACCCAAAAGTTTAGCATAGTTGAAATACATTGCGATTGTTCCCTTTTAATTGAACTATTAATCTAAGAAATAAATTACTCCTAATGACTTTGAATCCGTTTTTGTAATAATTACAAAATATTTATAGTCTGCTCTTAAGATTATATTTGGTGACATTCGAAATAATTCCCAGA
Source organism: Drymonia ruficornis (assembly GCA_947859195.1). Taxonomy (NCBI): domain Eukaryota; kingdom Metazoa; phylum Arthropoda; class Insecta; order Lepidoptera; family Notodontidae; genus Drymonia; species Drymonia ruficornis. The sequence continues at coordinate 4,188,225 of OX401926.1, read as the reverse complement.
CTGTTTAATTAAGTTTACGTTAATTAGAAGACTTTTGAGATGATTGCCGACACGTAGAAAGTAATTTGATAAATTTACCAAGATTAATTAGCTACTATGATTAGATTTTTTTTTTAACTCTGTCAACAAACAGAAATAAAGGCTCATATTATTTGTAATTATAAGACTGTATTTTGGTGCTACTTTAGGGCCACCGCAGACTTGCTACTGTTAGCATCGGCGATCGGCGATTTTGATGCTGCGTCTCGCTCGTTCGCGCTCGAAGAAACGCGACGCAGCATCGATACGTACAAAATCGCCGGTCGCCGATGCTAAAAATAGCAAGTCTGCGGAGGCCCGTACTTGAAATTTATTTATAACGAGACACGACCACGGAATTTTTTTCTGTGACGAAAAACAACCGTCTTTAGAGTGTTGAAATAGGAGCAACCATACAGCCCCGGATCTACGATTTTTTCGAACCGGGGCAGAAACTTGATAGTAGCGACCCTGTCTCCAGCGTTTGAGATAATTACTAAAAAAAAATAACAAATATATAACGCCCCCCCCCCCCCCCCTAGATCCGGGCCTGCATCCATACTACGTCAATGTTGTTTAAATTTTCTTAAAACTGCCTCACTTAGATAACTAAAAACATAATAGTTAAAACTGTCTTTCGCACTCCGAAGTTTCAGTATCTACTTTAGTGTGTTTAATCTACTATTATAATTTAATCCTTTATAACTTGGCTCTGTTCTTTATAATAAAACTTATAATCTTTATTATACTAACAACTCAAATTAAAAGTTAACTTCTCAAAATATTTTTTCATATTAAAATTTTAAGTTCAGTTAATTGAGCCTTTTAAACAGTTATTTAAATCTTGATTAAACTTTGCTTCAAACTATTAAGTATCTGAGTAAATATATTAGTCTTGTTATCGTTTTGATCAATTCCAAATGCGTCTAAGAGCTGAATAGAAGAAATAAAGCGTCAATAGTCTAGAGTGAAGAGTCACTAAATAATAAATCTTTGGAACATCTGGGTTCCATTTTCAAAACAAAAGATAGTATTTCAAATGCATGGACCTATTATACTAACATGATGGCATAGTGTTGGACAAAAAGCGAGCAGAATGAGATGCTTGGTTTACGGTAATGGCAACTGGGAGTGAGAAGGTTATACTCCCACCAGAACGGAACGTAGTTCAATAAAACACAATATCTATTAAAATAAAAATTAGGTGTGTGATCTAGTTAAGTAATATAGAGAGAGATTCATGTGTAAAATAAATGATTGGTGTAGAGAAAATTGTGTGGTACCTCATATATAATGAATACCAATTACACACGTCTACGTATGTTCCCAATTTGTGTACCGTTTCCAACATGTTCCTTGTTACTGGGAAACTCATTACAATTATAAAATGAAACATATTATAATAAAATATTCAAATTTTCGCATTCAGCGATGGAAATTATAATTAAAACGAGGGCATATTATTTAATATGAACATGACTATATAATATGACTAGGGTGGAAATCAAGCGTATGGCCCGCCTGATAGTCTATAGATGTTTGCAATACCTCCACAAAGTGGTGGTGTATGGCCACTCAAGCCTCTGACTGCCCCCGAATGGGGATAAACGTCGTGACGTTATATATATATATATATAGACTATATAATATGACTAGGGTGAAAATGAAGCGTATGACCCGCCTGATAGTCTATAGATGTTTGCAATACCAAAGGCATCGCTCGCACGTTGCCGACCTGAAGGGCAGTAGGACAGAGGGAGGCGAATGTTAGTTGGGCATAGATAGGCACATAATGAATTCTAAAAGCTAGGAATACAATAGGGTTCGAAAACTTTAAGTGATAAATGATGTAGGTGCCAGGGGCTTCCACACTAGGGCGAGTCTGTCTCGTGGAAGCCGACTAATATTTTGCTTACAGTGCTGGTTTCCTCCGAAAGCGGTACCGTCATATACGGCAGTAATATAGGCGGTGAATGACGTCATTATAACGTTGAAATGGCGCGGTTTCCTAGAGAGCGGTATTGGACACCGTTGTTTACATAGCCAATGTTCTAGTGCGGCCGTTATATGACGGCACCGCTTTTGGAGGAAACCAGCGCTTTACAGTGCTGTTTCTGAGGAGGCGGTGACGGTGACAGTTAAAATATAAAGGTTAACACGGTTTTCTACAACAATGTTTTTATTTACAGATCTCGCGTTCAAAATCCTGACATGGCTCGGCTACTCCAACTCGGCCTTCAACCCTATCATCTACTCGATCTTCAACACGGAATTCCGGGAGGCTTTCAAGAAGATCCTGACCTCCCGGTACCCTCCTTGCTGCGGGTACCAGAGCGTCAGGGCCAACACACCAACCAGAAACGACAATTTCGTCACTGACTACGGAACTAAAACTCTGGTGGTTCGGAGGAGCGGTTCGTTAGGGCTGTCCGGGGTCGACCCTACCCCTCGGTCATCGGCTGAGTCAGTGAGGCCCTTGAGAGAGTACCATATATGACAAGAAGATGGCGGTAGCGACAGCGGGCTGCTGGATAAGAGTGATGTCGTTTAAGCGGCCGAAGACTGGTAAGAAATGTAAGGAATTTGATACTTTTAACATTATACAGGTAAGAGACAGTAATTCAATTTAACAATGATTGAATTTATAGAATGTACCTATAATGTTTTTTATTTTAAATTAGTGTCTGATACATTAAACTTGTTAAATAATTTCCTGATTACGAATTATCAAACGACTTATTGTTTGAGCTTTGAAGGAATAGATCAATGCATTAATAATATGAAACGATAATACCATTACATGTTTTATAAAAAATAAGTTCAAATGCTACCATATCAATGTCATAATGTAAACTGAAATAACCGAAGATAATCCATATAAATATAATAGGTATATACTATTTAGATGAGTACTTGCATAATTATTTTGAATATTTGGTAGACTTTTTTCTTGATTAAAACCATAATTTCGTCTCTGTTACACAGCAATTTGAGAGGTTTTAAGAATCTGTAAAAGAGAATTTCCTTATCATCTTTGTTCAGAACGTTTCTTAAAATTTCACGTTTCAAATCTACTCTTATCATTTCATTAATGAAAATTTAAATTTGGGTTAGAAGCATTTTAGAAGCAGTTTTAGGTATGTTCTTTCCCACCAGTTAAAATTAATATATTTTTTTATATATTTTAAGATACCAACTACCATTTTATTCCGATTTCAACCACTCTGAAATTCCTGTGATACTTCTGTAAATAAACTATAGTTAAATGTAAATAGCAAAGGCAGTATCATGATTCATAAATAGGTGATAAATGTGTAGAAGTGAATTTTAAAAAAAATATTAAAATAAATATTTTAGGACAAATCAAAGCGGTAATTTTAGGGCTAGGGTGAATAATGAATTCTTGAAATATTTATGGGGTAACTAAGTACATAACTTAATAGCTAATTTATATATAAGAATGTTAAAATAAACTGATAAAATGTATACCAAATAAATAAAATAAATTAGGTTATATGTAACTTTATTCATTTTGTAAATTAAAATTCATTACTTATATAAAATTGCGATAAGGAATTGCCGGTAGAAATAATTGTCCATTATTCATATGTAGGCAACCCTGCACTCATTGTATGCATAGATTAGAAAAAAAACACAGTTAATCAATTCTTCTTTTGTCATTGTTTCCATCAACAGAAGAAAATTCCAATATTTTTTGTAGAAGAGAAAAAGGTTCCATTTACCACGTCAACGCTGTCTTCATTTAAGTTATTCCAATATAAACCTTTAATGTATGTATCAAGTATTCCTTTTAGTATTTTGTACAAAACTTTTTGTAAAATGTGTAACGTCACGACTTTTATCCCCGTTCGGGGGTAGTCAGAGGCTTGAGTGGCCATACACCACCACATTGTGGAGGTATTAACGAACTCAAAGCCCACGTTTCACTAGATAGTCAGAACCCAACGTGACAGGTGGTGAACCGTGTCGCCGTGTATACAGGAACTGACCATTACCTAATCCCGAGGGATAGGTAGGTTTCCTCACGATGTTTTCCCTCACCGTCAGCGAACTTTTTGTAAATACAGCAAAATGATTTCTGGTAAATTACTAACCGATTTGTAATTACACCAAAGGATTATGAATACCAGACATTACATTAATTACAAAACGTTTAGTAATTTTCCAAAAGTCATTTGTTTTCATTAAAAATGTTTCAGTGTATTTTAATTTATACTTAGCCCCAAATAATTATTTCCCTTTGCAATTATAGATATATTTAGCTAGTTACAGTGTTATTGAATATAATGAAACTATCAATGGGGAAAAGCGCTAATGATCTATTAGTTATAATTGTGTATAATTATCGTTAGTGAGGCAGTATTAATATCTAAGTACATATCACACATCATTCCAAAGCAATTTATTTATAGTGTATATTATTTATAAAGAATTATAATAGGCTTGCTAAGCACGAGGCTACAAATATCATGGACAATCAGTTGCTATTCATATTTTTTTGTTATAAATAGTAAATATTTTCTAGAATTACATTTATATTATTTTTTATTTACACATACTTAATTTAGAATAAGAATTAAAGTACAGGCACTTAATACTATCTATAGATAAATTTATAGAAATATATTCAACAAGATATTAATTTATTTCTAGATTTAAAACACTGTACAGGTTTCAGACATGAATATCACGAAACGATCTCAAATTAAACTAGGATTATCGTCCATAATTCAGTTGGTAATGTATATAATCGTGTAGGTTACTTCTTAGTGTAATATTTGCAATAAATACTGTCTATTTACTGATAAGTAAAAATGAGTTTCAACATTCATTCTAATAATGTTTTTTTTTGTTACGTTCGTTGGAGACCATAATATATTTCAATTAAATTCATATGAGTTGTGTAAATAAATTACTTTTTACAGGTTTTACATTTTAGGTAAAATATCATAACACCATTCAGTTACATAAAAAGAAAAAATTAATAAAATAATGAATGACTCATAATTTAACTCGTCCATTAATCTTAAAGCATAAATTGTTTTAAAAATGTAAGTCAATTTATTAGAAAATTTTCATAAAATTACTTTATATTAAAGTTGCGTTTGGGAAAATTGCTTTGTCTCAACGATACCTTATAATTAATCACTGTTAAAGTTTTAAATCCATTTAGGCATAGTAGAAAGATGGATAGTAGGTTATCTTCATAGAAACGCACCGCGCGTGGCTTGTATGTGTGCGCACACTCAAACATCACATGCATTGTTTCGCACTGATAACTGGGTCTATATTTTGTTTGAGTGTGCGTGCGCGACGCATAGATACGCATGGCGCACACATACAAGCCGCGCGCGGTGCGTTTCTATGAAGATAACCTACTACCCATCTTTCTACTATGATTTAGGTAGCTCAGAGCTCAAGTATAACATTTAATGTACATTGTAATTGTTTAATAATAATGTGAGTGACATGTATCAGCCCTCATGTAATTGTAAATACCATTTCTATGATCTTAATGTTTCATCGCGGCTTCTGAGAAAGCCTTTGGCTGGATCCAAAGCTGATGGTATGTCAGAGATTCTAGTCTAAAATAAATTATATTAAAATTATTGAAATCGTTTTATTTCTATATCACAACATCATCCTATTGCTGTCCACTGACAGTCATGGGCCTCCCCCAATGCTCGCCAGTCTTCAGCTCTCAGCATCCAGTTATTGTCCGCTACTTTCCGCTGGTCGTCAATCTACCTGGCCGCAGGGCACTCTACATTATAGTTGCTTACTTCGCTGGTCTTACCTCGAGAACTCGTTTAGCAATTGGTAATTTGGTGGTAGTGCCAAGCTGTAGCCAATTATCTGCAGCTTAAATATGGACAGACTCGACCAGGGTACTACCACTCTCTCACAGAAGATCGGCGTAAAGTAGATATTACAGCTGCGTTTCGTACTATGAGTGAGGGAACCGGACGCCCATATCGCCCCTTCTCCTCCCACTGTCCCGCTCCCCTCCAGATCGGCAACGTGCAAGTGATGTCTTTGTTATTACAAGCATTTATAGGCTACGGTAACTGCTTAACATCAGGCGGACCGTATGCTTGTTTACCACCTCAGTAACATAAAAAACTACGTAAATGGGTACGTACACAATCCCCAAGCCGCCGCGACGAGCTATCTGAGGGGCTAGCCAAGTGGCATGAACGCTAATCGAATAGAATACGATAGACTTCACAATGTATGGAAATGTCAAACGTCGCTATGTAGATCAACAACAAGTTGCTATATAGATCACGTGACTTATGTCATTTCCATACATGAAGCGTAGCGATTTGAACGAACGCTCGTAGACGTCAGCCACTTGTCTAGCCCTTCTGTTATGATAACTGCTCGGGCGCGCCGCTCGCTTGTAACGCAGCTAATAGTCCGTACTTGGTGTGGACGTTCTAGCTACAAAGCTAATGAGACACGATCAATTTTTAATTTTTGAACGTGATTTCTTAAACCTTTGTAATCAAATTAAAGACCTATATTGTACCTACTGGATCCCGCTGGGAATGAATCAATGGACGAAACACAAAACACTTTTACCAGAAATGTATGCTGAAAAAATCCAGATTAAGTTCACGTTTTTTCAACAAAATTCTCTCCCGCGGGAAATTAGAACAAAATTAATTTGTACCAGCGAAATCACGAAAAAAGTTGGAACTTTGGAAAGAAAACAGTGCTTACCGACTAATATGTATTACTATACTAGCTGTGCCCCGCAGCTTCGCCCGCGTGGAAATTGATGTGCCTATGTCTTATTCCAGAGCCCACACTATCTACGTTTAAAATTTCATTAAATTCAGTTTAGTAGTTATGGAGATACGTGGTTACAAACATTCACACACACACTTTCGCATTCATAATAGTAGTAGGATAAATATTTTCATTATTATAAATGCGTAAGTGTGTGTGTGTGTGTGTGTGTGAATGTTAGTAACCACGTATCTCCAAAACTACCAAACCGATTTTAATAAAATTTGAAACGTAGATAGTGGCGGCGCTGGAATAAGACATAGGCTAGTCTTACACAACAATATCCACGCGGGTGAAGCCGCGGAGCACAGATAGTTGTGTAATAAATACACCCCAGAGTTCCGGTCGCCCTCTCGCGTTGCGTGTCACCTACAAGTCCGTTAGTTAAGACGATACAAGAAAAAAATGAATTTTAGTTTCGGGGTGTGGCTAGCGTCGCGTGAGCTGCCGAAGGATATATCCCTCTCGCTTAGCTAGGACAGAACAGCTATGGAGTAGACTATAGTATAGTTATTTTTTGAAGGAACAATATTGTTTAATTCGTACAATTAAAATAATATGTCCCAGTGCACCTTTTAAAATAGATGAAATGGATGAAAATATTCAAATATATTTTTTTCGTTTTATATGGGATTTTTATGTCGAGTGTATTTGAAAAAAATAATTTAATTTCTATGTTGTTTTTATTGCTGAAGACAAAGTAAGTCAAAAGAAGACAAACGATACCTACAATATGCTGATAGATACGTATAACAATATTTCGATCGTATAATAGCCTATAACCAGCGGACGATCCAGACGCGTCCAACGATATCTCATTAGTCAAATTATTATGATAAAAATAGTTTGGACGTTATACGGGAGCAGATGAACATACATACATATTGGTCAAAATCATAACCCTCCGCCCACCGTAGTCGGGTAAAAATGTACATACTCTGTGTCAGTGACTGACTGCCGGATATGAGTATCTTTTTCATGTTTCGTAGGCAAAGGAATACTTTGGTACTTAACTTCGATGCCGATCATGAAGTCATCAGCGGTGTCATAATATTTTTTTCTACCATATTTAATATTTTTTTTAATTTAATTTTCAGTTTTTATTAATTTTATTGATTTAACCATGCATTTATTTTTTGTTTATCTTTTTATCTTTATTTTTTTATCTATCAAAATCACCCTTAGACTGGTTACCGCCACAGGTGACAAGAGGGCTGGCTCTTTCCTTGCTCAAAAAATTCGCTTGACAACAGGAACAGCTTGAATACAGGGAGGACATGCAGCCAGTATCCCACGCGGACGGTATTTGTTTAATTAGGGGTAGGTTTTTATTTTATTGTATTTTATTTTAATTTATGTTATATTATATTGTATTTTAATGATAAAACATGAAAAATAAAAAATATATTTTTATTTTTTTAAATTTAATTTTACTTTTATTTATTGTTTTATATTTATTGTGAAATTATAATAATTTTAATAATCAATATTGGACTATGTCTGAAACAAATACATTGAATTGAATAATTTAAATACAAAAATTATCACATTAACTCGTTAAATCACGGTTTACACCCGCTAGAACGAAAAAGATCCTAACATGGTAGGTAGGACCTGAGGGTTGGCCAGTTAATTACTTAAAATACACTATAATTATTTATTTCAAGAAAACATTCATAAGATCTGAAGGCGTCGGACTCGCACATAAAGGGTTCCGTACCACCGTAGAATAAACACATCAAAAATATCAAGTTTGAGACTTGATATTTATTTTTAAATGTTATTATATTTTTAGTATTTGTTCTGCACCGGCAACAGAAATACACATTCAGTGAAAATTTCAACTCTCTACCTGTTACGGTTCGTGAGATACAGCCCGCGCTGACAGACGGACAGACAGACAGACGGACAGCGTAGGCCTAGTAATAGGGTCCCGTTAGCACCCTTTGGAGCCCTAAAAAGTAGCCTATGTTCTCCGCCAAGACCCAGTCTATCTCCATACCAAAATTCATCAACATTGGTTCAGCGGTTTAGCCGTGAAAAGGTAACAGACAGAGTTACTTTCGTTTATAATATAATAGATTGAATAGGACGGACAAACATTTTCCTATCCATATCTGTAATGTTATTTTTTACGATAATTTATTGATGTATGATATATTTATTACTTGCCCATCCATACCTACAACAAACGCAATAAAGCGACTCCATTGTTTTGACAAGCAATGTATTCCCACTGTCGGCCCAAGACCATGCTGCAAGTATATAACAGTAAGCGAAATAGGGAGTTTTTACAGAAATGACACGAATAACTATGAAATGACAAGAGATGACACAAAATGACAAGAGATGAAAAGAAATTACACAAGACAAGGAAAAGCAAACGAAAATCACGCTGCAGTGCAGGTCGTAGGTTCGATTCCTGCCCAGGACATGCATTTGTGTGCATGAACATGTCCGCATGTCCCGAGTCTAGGTGTAATTAAGTGTATATTTAGTTTGTATTTACAAACAAAAAGTAGTATATGTAGTAGTATCAGTTTCCAAGGATATTTATTTATTTATCATAGGCGTCGGCGGACTGTAAATACTGTACTGTACCTGTAATGTGGCACGACCGTAATATTTATTCGTAATATTTTTTAAAAAATCCTTCACAGGTCCGACGTCGAACAAGTCCGAGCGGACACTGACAATACAAAGTTAGAGAGAGACATGGTTAGTTCAAGTACTTAAAATGTGAGATGGCGATATTGTGCGCGCGCTCGGAAATAAACAACGTAAGCGCCAAACCACATTTACTTGAATTAAAAAAAAACTACTTCATGAATTAAAATATGGTTGAAGGGTAGTTTAGATATCATTATTTGCTATGTTTTAGAAATAATTTCGTGATCTAAATCGTAAAAACATCGTGGTAGCAAGGAAAATTGTAAATAATTAGAGCTCATTTCATAATTTTTTTTTATCGAGAAAATTTCATCAAATCGTGATTTGGATTTAAAGATACTCAAGATAATATAGTCAAAAATCATACATCTAAATATAAGATTCCTAGTCCACATACTTACTTAAAGAAAAAGTAGAATAGAAAATCAACCAAATTTCGAACCCTCCTCTTAACAAAGCACTTTTTCTAAAGGCTTACGGCCATTCAAAGGTTGTTGCTCGGCCGTAGACCTCACTTCAATGGCTTAATTAAGTACACGAGACTCACTAGGTCACCCTATAAATATTACCTTACTTTAAATAAATATCGCTAGACTGACACACCAACTGTATGGTCCCAAACGAAGCAACGCTTTTACTATGGCAACCATACAATGGCGGGGACGATCCCAGTGACACACAGACCAGTGCACATTACGAAAAGGCCGTTTCCGAAATTTGCCTCTGGCGGGAATCGAACACGCAACCACCCGATGCAGTGAGCCGAGCGGTCGTCAACTCTTTATTTATGCAGATTTACAAAATTTCACGTTCGATTTACTTACAAAGAATTGATTGAGGCACTCCCGTAGCTGCGTAGCGCCGTAGTTGCGTAGCTACGTAGCGGCGTAGTCCCGTAGTAGCAGCGCGGGTACTCTTGTGTTGGGTTAGAATTTCAGATGCACTATTTTTGTAAAACATGATAAAACAGGTTTTCTCGATGGCGATACGCTGACGTCATATTTTCTTGCAAAGTCCTTTGTATAATAATATCGTCATAATAATCACAAAAGCGGTTTATCCCCAAACGGTTTACCTTAACAATTACGGGCTTAGATATTCGATATCGAAATATCAAATAACTTGTGGAATACCGATATTGGAATGCTATCGAATATCTGCGGATGCCACTGACATAATAAAGATATTCTATGTGGACAATCATTACTTACTGAAATGATTAAATCCCGGGAGTAATAATAGGAAAAAATATAAAATCATATTCATATTGAGTCTAACAAAAGTATAATAAATAAATAATATCGCCAGACTAGCACACCAACTGTATGGTCCCAAACTAAACAACGCTTGTACTATGGCTATCGTACAATGGACTGGGGGCGATCCCAGTGATACCCAGATCAGGGCAAATTACGAAAAGACCTTTCCTGAAATTTTCCTCTGGCGGGAAACGAACCCGCAGCCACCCAATCCAACCGACATCAAACCGTGCGATATTTATTACCTATTTACAGTACAGACGCACTCAATAATGCTATGATTATGTGGTGATGCCACTATAAAATCAGATTATGAAAGCAACTTTTCCTAATATGTATACTTACGCTCAATGACAGAACTAAACATCTATTGCGTAATTCTTTGTGTGACAATCAAGGCATTGCTTGCACGTCGCCGACCTGAAGGTGAGAGGAGTGGAGAGAGGGGAAGGGGAGATGTTAGGCTTCGGTCTCTCTCACTCATCGTACGAATCGCAGCTGTAATAGCTACTTTACGCCGATCATTTGTAAAAGGGTGGTACTAAACCGGTTCAGCTAATCCGTATAATATGAGTTACACTCAATATGCTAAAGCTTGGCTTTACCAATAAAATCGAATTTGTACCAAGGTAGTACAATATTTACTACTATTTAAATGCATGGTCCGGTCCAGCGAAAATCAATATTTAACCTTTCACCGGTACATCGGGGTCAAATATTCCCAGTAGCCGAGAAAATACTATACCGCAAGGAACATCAATAGTAATAAAACCCCTTCTGGGGGCTGTTCGGTGGGAACAGGGACGTTTTATGACGTCTCGGAGAGTGTCTGTGTCATGTTGAACAAACTAAGCACCCATAATCAATAGGCGTGTCTACAAAATGCACATGCCGCGCGAGGCTGCTCACCCACATGCCTCGCGAAGCACGACGTTTGCCTCAGTCGCATGCCGCGCGAGGCAAATGGCGAGGCAACTGACACTCTAGCTAGACAGAGAAGGGTATACCCGAGCAATCAGTTTGACACGTTTGACATCGTTCTGTCTCATGACTATGCCAAATTCGGCGAGGCAAATGACAGCGCTCAGGTGAGGCAGGACGCGCATTTGCCTCGCGCGAGGCAAGTCAAACTTCGTGAGGCAATTTGCATCGCGCGGCATTTTAGATATCTGGACGTGGCTAATGATATAATAAGAAAATTATGTAGATATGTTACCTAGACAACAAAAAGTCGAATACCGTGCGCACACACGCGGCAACGGCAAGTTGTTTGCTTTGATAATCATTATCATATTAACCCCGTGTTAAAATCAACAGCCTGCCTACATAATAACTTGCAAAAACAACACTGACAATGTGTCCATGAGGAGGCACGAGATTTCCAATAAGTAAAGCAAGCAGCTCAGGTTTTCCAATAAGCAAAGTTTTTATGTGCCACTTGCGGAGCGCGTATAACCTATCTACGTTTTTATTTACTTTGCTCATAATAGCCACAATGGATAAACTCTGCAGTTTTTAAGGGTTATGAATAATCTTGTAAATGTTTGCTACTGTTGGATATTGGATGTTTTTACGACCAATATTTGCGGGTTTGTTGGCCATGCAACCCCAAATTCATACAAGAATGTTACTTATTATGAACATTTATGAATACGTCATCGTCCTTGCTTATGTACAGTTAGTGTTGGCACTCATCTATCAACTCGGTACCCGACCGTCTCGTCGCCTGCACTCGTCTATCAGCACCGCCTCGTTGGTCGGCATCCACTAACTGAACCGGAAATAAGTGGACCACGCGCTGACCACGCGGCGTTCACTCGTTGACCACGCGCGCTCCACTGGGTGATCACGTGACGTTTATGGTGTAAAAGCAGTGTCCGCCCGCGGACCACCTGTCGACAACGAGTGGACGCCGAGCGGCGAGGCGGTGCAGCTAGGCTATTCTCTAACGACAAACTTACTTCGCACGCGTGAAGTTGCGGGTGATATGTCATTTTTTTTTATTGAAATTTGACATTTCACTAGCCTAGCTGGTCGGGTGCAGAGCTGATATGTCAACTTTTAATTCTTTGGTCAATGAAACAATGTACAGAATCTCGAATTCAAGGGAATTTTGAAGCTTATGACCGTGTCTTGGTTCACAATCTACCTTTACGACAGTTTTATTCTAGTCGTAAAGCGAAGGGACACGCTTGACTCATTCACTAAAACATTCAGACGGGCCACAATACGACGACAAAATGTTGTCGGGTCGTGAATATGAAAACTCATTATTGGTGGTAAAGCCAAGCTGTAGCCAACTGACTGCAGCTCATATACGGGCTAGCTCGACCGGGTTAGTACCCTTTCACTGAAGATCGGCGTAAGGTATTACAGCTGCGTTTCGTACGACGAGTAAGAGAGACGGAAGCCCAACCCCACCCTGTTCCTCTCTCTGTCCCACTCCCCTTCAGGTAGGCAACGTGCTAGCGATGCATTTGGCGTTGCAAGCATCTAAAGGCTACGGTAACTGCTTAACATAAGGCGGGCCATACGCTTGTTTGCCACCTTAGTCACATAAAAAAGTGGTTATGACTGCCACAACGCCATCAACTTAGCAGCTCAGAAGGGCTAGACAAGTGGCTGCGGTCTACAAGCGTTCGTTCAAATCGCTACGCTTCATGTATGGAAATGACATAAGTCACGTGATCTACATAGCTACTTGTTGTTGATCTACATAGCGACGTTTGACATTTCCATACATTGTGAAGTTTATTCTATTCTATTCGATTAGCGTTTATGCCACTTGTCTAGACCTTCTGCGCCGACTATTTAGCCATCGTGTAGTAGCTGTGGTGTGGCTCGTCTGAACATCCCTAAGAAATTCAATGTCACTCGTCTGCTATGAATTTATAGCAAGCACTTACTCATCGCAGCGTTGTGTGCTTTTCTTAAAATATGCAAAGCACCTTTCATCTTGTTTTTCTTGGTATAACACGGGTTGATGAGTGGAATTTGTTCGTGGTATCTTGGGGAAAAATGTGTAAGTAATTTCGGGAGCGTATGCCCTCATATATTTTTCTTTTCATAGCCTCGAATAGGTGCATAAGTGGAATAAAACAGGGTTTAATAAAAATGGGGCAAGGTTTTCTTATGTAGAGGAAAATTTACATTAGGCCATTCAAACAAGGCGCTATTATAAAATGGTTACTAACTTAATTACGAATGAGTTACTAGTACACTACTATTTCTAGGACGGCTAGGGGGTATACTACACAGCTCTAACAGCAAAATAAAATTGTTAGTTAATTGTGGAACGGCTGTGTCATGTAAAAATATTATTTACTAGCTTTTCCCCGCGACTTCGTCCGCGTGGAATTTAAATTTAAAAAAACAGATCTCTGATCCCGGTTCCCGGATCCCGTATCCCGTATCCCGTATCCCGGATCCCAAAAATATAGCCTATGTTACTCAGGGATAATGTAGCATTCTAATGGTGAAAGATTTTTTGAAATCGGTCCAGTAGTTTTAGAGTTTACTCAACACAAACATCAATACATACAAACCTTCTCTCTTTATAATATTAGTATAGAAGTATAGATAGACGTCATTTTCTAATTTGAACGAAGTCGTAGACTTTTTCTTTTTCTTCTACGGTCGGTGTCCACAAATTGAAGACTTGGTGCGTCTGTTTTGTATGTTAGAGGGCGGTGGGCCGCACTCCAGCCATCGCAGCTCCACCAGGAAGTTCCCCAGCTTCTTGACGTCACCGAAAACCTCCTGGAGTCTACCCGGTGAGCCCAGATAGTTCGCCCAGTAAGTGGCCACTCCATCAACACGTGAGCGGCTTTCTCTTCTGCCGCGCAAGTCGTAGACCAAAACTAGTTAGCGTTAGCGTGGTTGGCGTGATGGCGCCTTTCACGCTGCAGGTCGTAGGTTCGATTCCTACCCGGACATGCATTTGTGTGCATGAACATGTCTGTATGTCCCGAGTCTGGGTGTAACAAAAAAGTAGTATATGTAGTAATATCAGTTATCTGGTTTCCATAGCACAAGCTCTGCTTAGTTTGGGATCAGGTAGCCGTGTGTACAAAATGTCCCAGGATATTATTATTATTATTAATTAATACCAAAATTCAATTTCCCATCTCGTAATAACTTTAACATAACAATAGCTCGATCTCATCCCGAATCACAACACTTCCTTTGTAGCCAGGTAAATCCTACGCAGTAAATATAATTCAAGACAGGCAAGACAATGGCCGGTATAGGGCTGCCAAACTGGCTAAATTAAAAAGATTATGATAAAGGCATCTATACATGTACTTTAGTCTATGGATCATCATGTTGTCTGTAACGCTCTATAATATAACAAGCAACTATATTCCAGGTAAGTAAAAAGTTTTAACGACGCATTTCACAGTGGTTCGAGCGTAGGCCGCTCGGGTCACTGTATGGGGTGGTTTCGGGTTCGATTACCGGTAGAGGCAGATTTCAGAAACGGCCTTTTCGTATTTGCCCTGGTCTGGGTGTGACTGGGATCGCCGCCAGTCCATTGTATGGTAGCCATAGTACAAGCATTGCTTTATTTGGAACCATACAGTTGGTGTGTAAGTCTGTCGATATCAGAAGTAAAAAATTATACTTATAACTAGATAAGTATACTTATCGCACTTAATCATTATTTGAGCATATTATTGAAAATCCGCCAAATACTCAAAGAGAACTTAAATGTGAGGCAAATATAACAACGCCTTAAATCGTACCAAGAACTTGAGTATTCAGCCTCAATACGGCCAACTTATTAGAAGATATCTACAACTCCGATCTTCTCAAAGTCATAAATTGTTACCTTACTAATCTAACGAGCCAACCCTACGTGTGTAAACATTATCACCATACCATAGACCTGGGAACCATGGGATACGACAAATAAAGGAACTCCTAATTTAAATTCATACTTCCTGTTTGATCCCGCACCATAATTCCCTTACCTAGCGGATAATTCAATATTCATCAGGAACATTCCTTCATACATGAAGCTAGGAACGTCGGGCGAATTTCATACTTGTTATATACTGGAGCGTTATTTTTATTAGGTTCTCCTAGATCCCCAAATCTTAATCACTTTCTCTTTGTGAGACTGAGGTGGCAAACAAGCGTGCGGCACGCCTGATGTTAATTAGTTACGGTAGCCTATAGATGCTTGCAATACCAAAGGCATTGCTCGCACGTTGCTGACCTGAAGGGGAGTGGGAAGGAGAATGGGAAAGGGAAAGGGGGGGTGGCTTCCAGCTCTCTCACTCATCGTCCGGAATGCAGCTGTAATAGCTACTTTACGCCGATCTTCTGTGAGAGGTTGGTACTACCCCGGTTGAGCCAGCCTGTATATGATCTGCATTCGATTGGCTACAGCTTGGCATACCACCATTATAACAGCGAAAGTGTATGTAACTTTTCTGGATTACACTTAAACGATTGGATGAGTTGCTTGTTTGGTCGAGGCAGATTTTACTCTTAAAATAAATAAGCTACTTTAAATTCACAAAGACAATCCAGGCAGAGCCGTAAAAATAACAAAATTATAGCACCTACCTACATAAAATAATCTTTTGCATTTTCGTTATTTATCATCTTTTTGTCATGTAAAATCGAGTGCTTACTTATCTTTACGACTAACGGTGATGCCGCAGAATGTGCTATTTTAAAGAGTAAAATATGCCAACTAATCAAACTGCCGCATCCAAACTCGATTCATCATAATTTCCAAGGCTCTCGCCGACACGTCCGCGGTGGATCGGCGGCAAATCAATATTAATGGAATTTGGCTAAAATGCCTCGAGGTAGATGAGACGGTGACAAAACGCCTCAATGCAGGCGTGAGACGAAAAACGTTTCATTATAAGCCTGGCTGCGGGAAACTGCCCCCCTAGCCAATTGGCATGAACGCTAATCGAATAGAATAGAATAGACTTCACAATGTATGGAAATGTCAAACGTCGCTATGTAGATCAACAACAAGTTGCTATGTAGATCACGTGACTTATGTCATTTCCATACATGAAGCGTAGCGATTTGAAGGAACGCTTGTAGACGTGAGCCACTTGTCTAGCCCTTCTGGACGGAAATATTTAAGTGTGGTCTGAGCACACAACCACGGACTAGAACCAGCTTGCAAAATTTTGAAAATTGTATTTTGTAATAATAATGTCCCTCCCTATATGTTACTAGAATTATATGAACTATAAAGTAGGTGGGACAATTGGATTAAGGCAGAAAAAAATCAAATTAAATGTATTGTATTGTATTGTTATATGGGAAGTGGCGATGAGGCCGAAGATATGCGCCTCACTTACACTTGTTTACTCTAGATTTGAAGAGATCCAAGTTACCTATACATCTAATACGCCACACACTCCCAACACTGTTACCCCTGTAAAGCAAGATCGACAATGGTGTCCAACGATGACGCGGGTGTTTGACCCTCGATGAGTCCTGCGGAAAAGCTAAGTTGTCTTGGAACCGCATGAATTTAAAAAAAATAAAGAATAGGAGGAGTTTGAAGATTTTGCGCTTCCCTTCGTTGCAAATCGAAAGATAAATAACAGTATAAGCGGGATATTGCTAGATACGTTTCAGTCTAAAAATGCACGCCCCTCCACAAACATGTTATTTAAATTTGTGAAAATAAATATTTATTGCAACGCTTTACATAAAGAACAGGTATATAGTGAATTAACTATGCTAAAGAACCAATGATATCAACGAGGTTGCGTGTATTGCATGTATGTAGAGGTTAATATATATATTATTAGAGGGGCGTGCATTTTTTGACTGAATTACCTATAACAATTTCAAATTCGCCATGTATATCTATACTTCTAAACTTAATATTATAAATGCGAAAGTAACTCTGCCTGTCTGTCTCTCTGTTACGCTTTCACGACTAAAATTCTGAACCAATTTTTATGAATTTTGGTATGGAGATAGACAGGACTTGGAGCAGAACAGGTTTCTTTTAATCCCGGAAAAATTTCAGTTCCTTGTGGGACTTTAAAGTTAACGCGGACGAAGTCGCGGGCAGAAGCTAGTATAGTACATAAAGCGACAACCACACTAACTGTTAGCTTATGTGCCTTCAACATTTAATAACAAAGCTCAGAGGCTGTGAAGGAGCATGTGTAACTCACAAGTTGTTGGAAAGTTGATGGATTTGGGAGTTTGTTCAGGGGACGCGGAGGGGTGGCAACTTCTCATCAATCTCGGTGGTATGTTTTATTTCGGGGCCGCAAATCCGTCGGGTAAACATGGTAGGGAAACACGGTTTTGTAAAGGTAATTTTATCACTACAAATATACTTTTTTTAAATGGAACTGGACCCACCAATCACTCACACCATTGTTACCCCACTATCTATGGTTACTCCTGTAAGCGAGGATTGACAAAGTTGTCCAACGATGACGCCAAGGTTTGACCCTCGACAAGTCCCGGGGAAAAGCGAAGTTGACTTGAAACCCGCACGAATTAAATCAAAGGAATGGATAGGAGGAGTTAGAAAAACATTATCCACTTCCCTCCGTTACATTTTGATTAGTTAAGTGTCAGTTCAAGCCGCCCGTAATTTGCGTAATATCCCAACATTTTTTATAACACTACTGGGGACTTACCACGACCTCTTATTGCAATTCAATTATTGGAACGTTTTAACGTTTCAGCGACATTTTGTGCAATGACGTACCTTATTGTCATGACAATAAGAAACGTCATTGCACAAAAAGTCGCTGAAACGTTAAAACAATACTGCTATAAGAGGTGATGGTAGGGCCCCTGAACCTGTAATAAAATGTTTAAGGGTCGTATTAATTATGCATCTCAAAGTTGAGATCGATCTTAAGACGCTGTTTTTGGCAGATGTTCCATACATTAAACGTCAAAACTACATCGATGGATCCCAACTTTGAGATGTATTTTTAATACGAGACTAATACCCACTTGTTTGAGACATCGCTTTTTCTTTGTAGCACAAAAAAGTGGCTCTCAAAGTTTTGAAACACTTGAGTATTTGACGGTTGTTTTTACACTGGTCCATACTCTCAATATTCTCAATCAATGGCTCATCTCACCGATCGATAGCCTTCGCTTCCAATCAAGCCGCCTTCAAGCTGTATGAGAGTCAATTAAGCTAGTTAATGAACATCGGCTCCCTGCCGTTACGTGACAAGTTTAAGAGGTAATTAAGATTCAGTCTCGTGAGATAAATCGATACGGATAACAGGTACATGATGGTGACGTGTAGAGGATGTCGTCAAATGGGTACAGATTGAGGTCCCATTAGAGGGGGACTCGAAGGTCAGAATGACAATATTAGCTCTGTCAGTCAAAGCAATTCGCTTATTTTGTTTAGGCCTACGCTTACATATTGTATTTTTACAAACTCAGCGAGAATTCTGATTGATATTTTTATACCGCTGATTATTAATTAATTTATTAGTACCTAACTAGGCAAGTGCGAATAGCACTGGAAACAGTATATTACTTGGCTTTTATTTGCCAATAAAAGGTACTGCCTACTTTTTGAATAAAATATTATTAAACAATTAAAAGTAAGAAAAAGACAAGCCAGTTGAGTTTCTTGCCGGATCTTCTCAGTAGAGATCATGTGAAAGTTACAATTTGTAAGTGTACGTACGCCAAAAAAAAATTAGGAAATTAGGAAAATCTTTAGCATCATGGACCTATATACAGCCAAATAGATTAGGATGTAAGCAGACCTCAATGTAATTATCTCAGAAAGGCCAAACAGTTCAGGTTTCCTTCACGGCTGAAATGTAGAGATATAAATACCTATACTTGAAATTCTTTTTTATTTTTAACAATCATCCAAGCAAATTGACGTAGCCCTCCCGCCCCGTCACGCCTCCGTGAAACAATCCGAACAACTTTCCAACATTGTTGGAAGTTCCGCGACTTACACATGTTACTTCACGGCCTCCCCAATTTGAGAATTACCATCATTTTCAGCAGGTAACTGTGTTGACAATACTTTGACGAACTTGTCTAATTTTTGAGACAAACGCCGACGTTTAAGTGTTTTTTTAGAATTCAAATTTGATATAGAAGAGGTAGTGGCGTACCCAGGGTAGGGCTGGTAGGGCACGTAAACTGTGACTGTAAACCCTTTAAAAGGAGGCGCAAATTTGCAAATTCAATTCAATTTTATGTCAACTTTATTTATTAGTATAGATGAAAAAATATTCTCCGAGAGCATAGATTTAGGAGCTACAAATGGAGTGCATGGAACACGAAAGTAAGGCCACCAAAGCAAATACAAAACAAAAAAGCGAATACAATCTCGCCTTATAACTACACAACTCTACACGCACACAGATGTATGTGCCCCTAGTGCCGCTCCTAGTTGTCACGCACACATAAAATTCTACCCGGCTTCACATCGTTTGTTGCCAAGACTACATCTGCCTACTTCTATTAATCTGTGTCCGAAAGGGTGTAACTTCGATTCTTGTTTATCCATTTTTATTTTACCATTACCCATTGGTAGAAACACCCCAGAGAAAAGGTACCTAAGTAAGTGTATCTTATCCAAGATCATGTCAGTGAACTTTTAAATTGTAATTAAGTTCGTCATAAAAGTAAAATGCCACAATTTCTACCCTCAAATTAGGTATTAGAAGCACCAATAAATTTGTCTCCATTGACATTTAAGCAAGTACTTAACTTTGACTAATTACCCACCACCGCATCATAGAGGCAATAAAAATTGATTTTCCAATATTTTAACGGCCAAGAATAAAAAATGCGATCATCAATCACCAGATAAATGATCTAGAGCGGACAGTTCACCACGCTATCGTGCCATCGCCCTTTGCCTGGCGTCAGCTGTCATCTTGACAGCTGCGTGGTATGTCAAATTGATTGTTGGGGGCTGATGACGATAGTGTTTTGCTTTTTTAAATTGGAAATGTTTTATTTTTTTTGGTTTGATTGGGCATATTATCTATGTCTTTGGATAATTCTATACGTAGCAATTGATTTAAAATTAAACGTGGGCAACCAACAATTTTTTTGAATCTACCAAAAATTATAAATCCTTATTTAACTTTTGATGCTTCAGAATTATATTAAAACAACATTTAAATAGATCAGCAGGCTTTTTTAGGTCCAGACTAAAATAATATTATAAAGTTGATGTACGGAATTTTAATGACTTATTCGAAGAATAACTTAAGAAATTAAGTATTTATTTTATTTTTATCGATGAATTGATTTATTTTAAGTTCAAAACATAAAAGTGTTTAAACATTGAGAGAAAATAATTTTAGTTTTGGAAACAAATTACTGTTCCAATTGTTTCTACAATGATGTCACAGTTGTCACATAAACTCTTTCATTCAGTCTACCCATAGAGTCTACCCGACCATGTACTTTCTCACATTTCAAAGTTCTACTCAGTCTATAAGTGTAGACTGATGATTGGCTTTCCAGAGGCTAGGTATACTAGTGTCCTGTATGTTACATTACTAATTAGCTGTAAGTCTTCCATGTTCGAAATTAATAAATAAATAAATTCAAATCTAAAAAAAAAACATAATTCAAATGACAAAGTTATTTACAGTTTAGAACAATTATAGTGTGAGCGCTTCAGCGTCAAACGCAATAGCGATGCGCACGTCAGCGTAGCGACCGCGAACCGCAGTACACGAATAGGGAAGTACCTTAATAATAGCAGAACTGTGTATAAGCACCTTTAACATACTAAACTAATCAAGTATCAAAGGTAAGGCGGTGAACATAATGGCAGTCCCCACAGACTCATCTGAAGGGCTAGACAAGTGGCTGACGTCTACAAGTGTTCGTTCAAATCGCTACGCTTCATGTATAGAAATGACATGTCACGTGATCTACATAGCAACTTGTTGTTGATCTACATAGCGACGTTTGACATTTCCATACATTGTGAAGTCTATTCTATTCTATTCGATTAGCGTTCATGCCACTTGGCTAAGGGGGCTGACCCGCTGACTACTTCGCTAGTGTGAACACATAACTGTCAAAATATGACAATTCTCTATTTGTTTTTTTAGTTGTTTCTCTTTTGGCCAACTTATTTTTTGTGGCAGTGTAGCGTATTATTGAGATGCCAGGGTTTTTATTTGTACTTTCTGTTTTATTCCCGTAAATCATACCTACTACGTTTTTGGAGACAACCGCAAATTTATATTTTTGATTCTAACAGCCTTACAAAACATGTTTCATTACAAAACTAATTTCATTTCAGTACAGCAAAAAAAAAAACCTACTGTATCGGTACATAATATAGACAATTTTACTTTATTTTTATTTGACGTATCGTCATAAAATGAGTACCTACTGCGCATCCATTTGCTCGTTTTCGCAGCTTCATTGGTGTCCAGTTTTATTGAGCCGCTAGTGTACGCAAATGTACTTGTAAACGAGCGAACAAAGTATAACCTATTGTCCTGCATTGGCGCTTTTAAGGGTGATCCTATAGGCACCAAAGAATAGTTTATACTTTATACCACAAATACTAATACCCCGGACAAAGTGCACCGTGCTCTTCGACGCGAGATGAAAGAAGCCTTAAAACTGTTGTCTCCGCGGATACGGGTAATCATGTGAACGGAGATGGCTTTATAAAAGGCACACCATTAGATCCTAGGATACCTACTTTGTGATATTTTTTTTTTTTTTTTAAATCCGGGGGCTTTTTGGACCGGCCCGCGATCTCCCTCTGACATGGGGGTCAGAGTCTTACTTTGTGATATTAAAATTTAGTTTTTAAAAGTTTCACGCAAAGACAGGATAACCCTAGTGTAGTAGATAAAGGTAAAGGTGGTAGAGCCAAGCTGTAGCCAATTGACTGCAGCTCATTAAAGGGCTGGCTCGACCGGGGTAGTACCACCCTGTCACAGAAGATCGGCGTAAAGCAGCTATTACAGCTGCGTTTTGTACGATGAGTGAGAGAGCCGTAAGCCCACCCCCCCCTCCCCCTCCCTCCATCCCACTCCCCTTCAGGCCTTTGGTATTGTAAGCATCTATAGGCCACGGTAACTGCTTAACATCAGGCGGGCCGTAAGCTTTTTTGCCAACACAGTCCAATAAAAAAAATATATAAATAAAATACTCTATTCTTAATAAAATGATCGGTCGGTGTTGATAATTCTGTTAACTAAATTAAATTTGGCACAACAATACATATTGATATTTTACATTAGCTACATAAAAATGTCGACTGTGTAAGGAAAAGCATAGCTATATTTAGTTTAGTTTGTGTGCTAACAGAATTAGCGTGGTTGTCACCGCTTACGTCGGCGATGCGAGACTGAGCTCGGGTTTGCCAATTAGCCTAATTTTAATGTACCATATCCATATGCAGCTCCTAAAATGTATCTACTTGTTATTAAGTATAGAATTTTGTATCGTACTAAGCTTAAAGTAAGTCAATATTATGAATATGATTATGTATGAAACAGAGTATCAAAAATAGAAATACCATGCACTTCACGACGTCTGAAGTATGATGAAAGAATGATCGATAAGTCTGATGTGTCGCGTCACCACCACTAAACTTCTAAACTGATGGCGATAAAATTTGATAGAAAGATAGACAGATAACAAAAGTCATACTACCTATCATACAGCTAAAAAGTAAGCTTATAAACTAAAACCCGACTACTGAAAAATCGCGCTCTAAAAAGTATGAAACAAGAAAATATTCTCATCTAGAGGATAGCCGTGGTCCGTGTAGGTCCTTTAGGGCCAAATGGCATATGAACACGGACCACGGCTATCCTCTAGATGAGAATATTTTCTTGTTTCATACTTTTTAGAGCGCGATTTTTCAGTAGTCGGGTTTTAGTTTATAAACTTACTTTTTATTTAATTATTTTGGAGTTATAGGTAACAATATATATATTTTTGAAATGTGCTCATCAAGCTCTTTCATTTGATACCCCACACGGTTTTATTAAAAAATGTTTTTTTTTAGATCATGACATTATGTCCTCTAGAGGGCGCCATATGCAATTTTATGTGACGTCACATAGCCTATAACCAGCGCGCCATTAAGCCGCTTCTAACGATACCTCATTTGTCAAATTACGACAAGTAGTTTGGAAGTTAGGTGGGAACAGACGCACATACATACATACATACATACATACATACATACATACATACATACCGGTCAAAATCATAACCCTCCGCCGTAGTCGGGTAAAAACGTATCTCGACTAAGGTACCTACCTACCTACTCTATCAAACGAAATCCGCATCTAAATTAGTTTGTCTGTTTAAGCGCTGGGTTCCTCCAGAACGGTGCCGTCATATAACGACCGCATTAGAACATTGGCTATGTAAACTATTGAGACCGGTTTGAACACTGTTTTTGACATAACCAATGTTCTAGTGCGGCCGTTAGGTATATGATTCCTAGGAACCCAGCGCTTTATGGTTTTGCTGGCGTCTACGTTTTATGTCACAGATAAAGGCGTAAACTTAATAAAGCATTCATTTCGTCCTGATGCCGCGCATGCCTCGCCCGAGCACTCATGTTATGACATTATCTCTATGCGTTTCGACGTCAAAACTGAGTGCTTGGACGCGGCATGCGCCTGATGTAGACTTCTACTGCTGTTGTCACGCTGTGACGCGTACGCATAGCGGATAAAGAAATTAATTCTCATGTTATTAATCATGTGTGCGTAAAGCGCATTACACACGAAAGTCGCCGACCCTTGGACACATGTCGGCGGCTTATTTTGAAGGGCATCTTCGCCGACAGTCGGTGACTTTGGTGTGTAGTGTGCTTAACGCAGTCTGTCTCGCAGAGACAAACGTATGAAATGCCATACTACATTCTGGTGTACAGAATGCTTATTAGTAATATTGTAGCGACCATACATACATTCACGACGCCACCAATAGATGGCGATGAGTGCACGCACGCTTCAGGACAAAATGAAGTCTGAACCACGCAAGCAAGATACGCAAGACACTTAGTATATATAGAAGACCCCGACAATAACCATCGGGGCTACGGCTGGAGCCGCACTTGGCGCGCTCGCCCTCAGACCGGTGAAGTTGTTAAGGCCACTCTGGCCAACAACATATAGTAATACAAAAAAAATAAACCATCGGGGCATAGCGGCCGGCCCCGCCAGGCATACCACCCGCCTGGCTGGAAGATCTTCTAAAATATTATTATAATAATTGCGTTTAATTCACGTTACTTCAAGCAACAGCTTCAATGTTTAATTGCAGCGAAATGCGAAACGTTTCTCGTGTGTAAGCAATTTTCCTAATTATTTCACCGGCCCAATTAAGCAAGTAATTGGGCGGGGAAAATGCCCGCTGCAACTGAAATAAAGGATAATGCAATGAGCTGATTAAATAAGAATGATTAATGTTCATGTGGAATATTGATAAAGAATAAAACTGCCTCGAGCTCGACCGGGGCAGTACCACCCTCTCACAGAAAATCGGCGTAAAGTAGCTCTTACAGCTGCGTTTCGTACGATGAGTGAGAGAGCCGGAAGCCCAACACACCCCCCCCCCTCTTCCCCTCCCTTCGTACCACTCCTCATTAGGTCGGCAACGTGCGAGCAATGCCTTTTGGTATTGCACGCATCTATAGGCTACGGTAACTGCTTAACATCAGGCGGGCCGTACGCTTGTTTGCCAGCTTAGACCTATAGAAGAAGAAAAAGTTACATCCGATATGATACGCTTCCAATCGTCACTTGAGCTCTGACCTCTCAGTATTTTTGACAAACTTAGCGCCGAGTTCACCAATAAACTATCAGGCCGTTAACTTGACGCTCCACGCTGTTAGCGTTTAGAGTCAAAATAAAATGTATCAATTTCTAGTGAAATACTGTTAGGGCCTCCGCCGACTTGCTACTTTTAGCATCGGCGACCGGCGATTTTGTGACGTATCGATACTGCGTCACGTTTCTTCGAGCGCGAACGAGCGAGACGCAGCATCAAAATCGCCGATCGCCGATGCTAAAAGTAGCAAGTCTGCGGTGGCCCTTAGGGCTGTTATTTAACTGTAACTTTAACCACGGCAGAAACTTCAATCGACCAAGACCAGTCACCGTACATACACACCGAATGGTCTGAAAATCTATGAAATTAAAAAGTTTCTGAATCAATCGTCGTACATTAAACCAATTGACTTTGATAAGTCCAATGATTTACTTTCTGGTTCTATTAGGTACGCTTTCGCTAAAAGGGATTCGCACATTGATGTACTATTTTAGTAGATATGGTACTTCATTACATTGCAATCATCAGACTTGTGCTCAACGCACAATTACATGCAGCAAAATTCACACATCTATACTAATATTATAAAGAGAGAAGATTTGTATGTATGTTTGTATGGATGTTTGTTATGAGTAAACTCAGAAACTACTGGACTGATTTCAAAAATTCTTTCACCATTAGAATGCTACATTATCCCTGAGTAACACAGGCTATATTTTTGGGATCCGGGATACGGGATGCGGGATCCGGGATCAGAGACCCGATTTTTTAAAATTTAAATTCTACGCGGACGAAGTCGCGGGAAAAAGCTAGTCTGTTATAAAGGCAATTATAAAGGCATTTTGATGCATATAAAGCACCAGAAAATGAACTGTATTGGCAAAACCGACATGTTGGTAACATTATATCTGCGAACGACTGAGTCGTACTATGTCCATGGACTGTGTTTAGTGAGATATACTATTTTGACGGTCACATGTTTCCCTCTTTCTTAGTAATGTCTTTGGATTGGTAACGTAAAAAACATTGGGAATCTCGGACTAACTCGTAAATCGAAATAACGAACGCTTGGAAATCACATCAAGCATCCAATTTAACTTTTAGCTCGTACTAACTTACTTTTATTCTGGTAATTTGTAACAAATTGTTAAATCGACATTTTTTTGCCGACATTCTGAGCGTAAGGACGGGAGAGGACCTCTGAGTGATTCGATAAAGGGAAACAATTTTATAGGTGGAGTGGGATTGGTGGTAGAACCAATCTGTAGTCAATTGACTGCAGCTCATATATGGGCTGGCTCAAATGAGGTAGTACCACCCTCTCACAGAAGATCCGCGTAGAGAAGCTATTGCTACTGTGTTTCCTAAGATTATGGAGGGAGCCGGAAGCCCAACGGCTCCCCCCTTCCCCTCCCTCTGTCCCGCTCCCCTTCAGGTCGGCAACGTGCGAGCGACGTCATTGGCACGGTAACTGCTTAACATCGGGCAGGGCCGTATGGAAATTACTTATTAAGCCCCTATAGGTAATAAAGTGGTATCTACTTGAAAAAGGAAATAAAATCCGAGCAAATAAACAATAAAGGAAAACGTGTAGTATGACGTAAGAATATCAGTGTTTTTCAAAATATACAAAGG
Organism: Drymonia ruficornis; assembly: GCA_947859195.1. NCBI lineage: Eukaryota > Metazoa > Arthropoda > Insecta > Lepidoptera > Notodontidae > Drymonia > Drymonia ruficornis. The sequence goes on along the minus strand of OX401926.1, from coordinate 4,161,040 downwards.
CCCAACCAGCCACAAATGATGTTATAAGAAAAGAGATAGATAGGTTACCTAGACAACTTAAAGTGCAAATGGCACGAATACCGCGCGCACACACACTGTCAGTGGCGGACTGAAGATGTGGCTAGCTTTTATAATAAGTAATGATTATTATAACCACGTGTTAATAATCAACAATATACGTAATAAAATGCAAAATAAACAGTTAACGCGTCCATCAGTGACACGAAACCACGTGCGTCTGAGCTTAGGTTAGCCAAAAAACAAAGTTGTTATGTGCCATTTACGGAGCGCGTATAACCTATCTATATTGTTTCAGGTAGGCATAAATATGTATGTAAACACATGTCAGTAATAAATCTCAATTTCTACCCTCCTCCATTTTCTTCCTCTACAGAAATGACAGTAATCGTATTATCGAGGTAACCACGGCGGGGACAGAAATGTTTGGTGAACAAACTCAGCCCAAAGAAGCTTATGACAAGGAAAGATAAGTGCAGAAACATTATAATCATTATTTATCCCGGGAATACCTATTAACAGATATACTTTGGCATAAGAGTTCGCGCACAAATTCGATTATTCGACCGTTAGAATTTTTTTCGTGGCGAAATGGATATTGTTTGCGTTTTTTTTTTCATATTGAAAGTTGGGAGTGAGGGTGAGGGAGGGCGATAGAAAGAGAGACCCATGTATGTAGGTGAATATAATTTTAGGCACACAGAGCTGCGCGAGAGTTGCTCTTTATTGTCTCGATGCAAGAGTCACTATTTATTTAATTGTATTTGTCGAGTGTACAGGACCTACATACAACTGTTCGTATGTGATCTCTGCTAGGCGTTATTTTCTCAAGTATGCTTTATTGATTTATTTACCTATCTATTTAGCAATCATTTTTATACTGGTTTCTGTGATTAACCTCTCTCTTTAAATCGGAGAAACGCAGCTTAAAATAGTTCGGACTATTAATTTTATACCTTTTAAAATATTCCATATTTACCTCACCAAGACTTTTTAAAACTCGATATCCAGCAATAAATCGATCAATATATCACACAAAAATCAGTTTTCGTCGACTAAACGACAATACGCGCCGCACTCTCGCTATACCAGGCACAATAGCCGGCGCGAACAATACAAAATTGTGCGGCTATCTCGGAGGACCAGCCGCAATACACAAGCACAGTACTCCACAACTGTTTATACTTCGCTATAGCAGCCGTTACGATGGTGACGAACACCGATTTGGCAGTGGCTCGATCAGAGTAGTACCACCCTCTCATAGAAAATCGGCGTAAAGTTATTACAGCTACGTTTCGTACGATGAGTGAGAGTATCGGAAGCCGAATCCCCATACTATTTATCGATGGTAGAGTCAAGCAGTAGCCAATGGAATGCAGCACCTATACGGGTTGATTCGACCGGGGCAGTACCAAGTAGTCACAGAAAATCGGCGTAAAGTCACCAACTTGCGACTCAATTGACGAAACCTAAATAGAATCGTTACCATCGATTATTAGTGCTATATCGCACGAGGACACCAATGGTAGCGCAACCAGTCGCCCCACCATCAAAATGTATAGAGCTGTATGGAGCGTATCGCACCTGGTGTCCGCTTGGTAGCGCAACCAATTCAGTGTCGGCGATCGAATCACCCACTTAGGCGCAACTACGGTTGCCTCGTGCGATATCGCACTTAGGTTAGCGATTCATTTTAAGGACTGCAACTGAGTCGTAATAGGGGCACACTCAACCTCCCAAATTTAAAGACAGTTATAATAGACTCGAAATGGCACTAACCATACGATAAGAAGAAGAACTGGCATTACAAATCACTTTTGAACCTAGAAATGCTTTTTAAAACCATTGTAAACTGTCTATAATCTCTATAAATTTGGCGGTACTTATTTGACTAGACTCTACTTATTTAAAACGTCAATTTTCGACGTCAAATTATATCCTACCTAAAAATGTCAAAAAGTTAAAGATGTGATTGAAAAAACTTTGCTTATTCGGCCGTTATCGATTGTCGCAGAGAGCCCTTTCCAATCGTTCTGTATTTTAACAACTAATTTGTTTTCGTCCTCCGTCGGAGTTTTGATGGATTTTTTTAAAGAAATTTCCTTTTAGACCGTCCGCGGCAATATCCACTTTAATCCCCTGGAATTATACCCGATATTCGATTAATGAAACATCGATTTTAGAGGTTGAAATATCGATACAATCACGTTAGCAACAGTTGATTGGTATTAAGTGAATGTGAATTTTAGTGGTGTAGTTATAGGGTAAAAAATTGATCGTTAAATTTTGGGGCGTGTATTTCGGAAAGCGAGGCTACGTTTATTGAATCCAGCTGGACTGGTCGGTGGGCTTTTAGGATAAATTCCCGTTTATTGGGGGATACGATGATAGGAATTGGGTTAAAAAACTATGGTGTTCAGGAAAAGGCATTGGTGCATCCAGTGAGGCAAATAGCAACGCTATGCAACAATGCCAATACAATTAATTTTTCTGATTATCTGAGGAATCCTTAGCGATTCCGTTAAAATGTAAAATAGTCGCACATTGTACGCCATTCGTGACCGTTTCACGAAAATTTTGCAGATTCTGCTGAAGAGTCGGAAAAATTAATTGCTTTTTTAGAATTGCTGGAATGTTGCATAGTGTCGCTATTAGCCCCGCTGATGCCTTGTATGCATCGCCTGAGCACTCCTATGACATTATGTCGTTGCGTTCTGATGTCAAAACTGAGTGCTCGGGCGCGGCATGTTAGCTGACATGTAGTTACACTCGGTGCGCTTACTTTTACCTATTGCGCAAAGAAATCGGTTACAAAATGAAGTAATAAACCAACTACATGAGTTTATTCAGAGCTTGTACAGAAAAGGTTAACATATTCGCATAAGCGCCAATAGTGGTTCGAAACAACGGATAATCCTTACTTTATTGTTCGTTCGGAGTTTGTTTTGCATTTTGTTTTGGAGCGTAGGTACCTCTATTGAGAGCGTTCGGTTTAAATAATTCTAAATACCTGCAATGAACTAAGATGAAACTAGATGTTACTTAGACTGGAAGAAGCGTAGACTTTATTAAACACCAGGGGGCTTACCACAAGCTCTTATTGCGATTCAATTATAGGAACGTTTTAACGACGTTTTAATGACGTTTCTTATTGTCATGACAATAAGGTACGTCATTGCACAAAAAGTCGCTGAAACGTTAATACCTTCCTGTAATTGAATCGCAATAAGAGCTTGTGGTAAGCCCCCAGATGTAAATAAATGATAATAATAAATATCGTTAGACGAACACACCAACTATGGTCACTAACTTTTGTTATAGATGGGGAGCCGTAGAAGGGGTTTCTGGATTCACACGAGCGCGTTAGATTAAGATAAGGGAGATAGCTTACATATTGATAAGAACCTCAAAAAATTATGAGCCCTTAATATTGGTGGGTTCGCTCAGGGGAACCAAAAAAAAATAGACCATCTTAATATACTCGAACTCGTCAGATTAAGATAAGGGGGATTCATTACTAGCTAAGAAGTGTCAAAAGTGTCAATTTTGCTAATTAGATCGTCAGTCTAAGAAATGGGAGCATGTGGAATGTGGATGAATGAATGAAGTCAATGAATGTGGAAATTGTCATGTATACGCTTCCGCCACCGCTGAAAGTGGAAACATCTAGAACAACGTATTCTTCCTATCATGTCATCTACCGAATCTACTAGGTTTGGACGACGCTCGTGCAAATCCACGAATTGCACGCTGGCCTCCCCATCTATTAGGCATCAAATCCAATATTTTTCTTCATCCAAACAAAATTTTGGCATATTGCTAATGTTTGGTTTTTTTACCAACGTTTAAACGTTTAACGAAAAACAACAACAACAACGTTTAAAGAGTATTACCGATTTTAAATATTGGCAATGCTTAGCGACTTATGTTGCTAACTGTACCTAAGTGTGGAAATCGCTAGCACATGTGACATTTTCCTCCGCTCCAACCCATTTCCCATAGACTACGTGACGTCACAGCACGTGCCGTAGAACTAAGGTCGCTCCGAACGTCCCAAGAGGGATGATATCCCTTTGTTTTATCAGAACAAAAAAACTATGTTCTTCTAAAAACGAAATTGGTTTTCTTTGAAACTTCAGCACATATTTTCTTGTAAGTTTTTCAGCTAATGGCTCTGATACGGGGAACTGAAGTATTGTGAAGAGAAAATAATGGTGAGGGATATTTTAAAGGTCTCTCCATAAGTTATTTGAATATACAACTTAACCCTAAAGTTTAAATTGTTTCAAAAGGGTTTTTTTTTTCGTATTTTTTACTTGAGCGATCATTAGTTTAATATTAACTTAGTTATTTTCTCATAGCTACCGCTGAAAGAAACTACCTATCTACAATCTGAAAGGTTGTCCTTCAAATTTCTATATTTTTTTTGCCAGTTTACAATCGTCTTATAAAGCATTGCTAGAAACAAAAGTGATTTGTAATGCCATTGTAAGACCATCATAACTTTCTATAAATTTGGGGGTAGGTAGGTATGTGTAAATATATTTTTAATTATAATAATAATATAATATCCGGGGACATTTTTGTACACACGGTTACCTGATCCCAAACTAAGCAGAGCTTGTACTATGGAAACCAGATAACTGATATTACTACATATACTACTTTTTTATTTGTAAATACATACTTAATATACATATACACCCAGACTCCGGACATACAGACATGTTCATGCACACAAATGCATGTCCCGGGTAGGAATCGAACCTACGACCTGCAGCGTGAAAGGCGCCTCCGCGCCAACCACGCTAACGGGCCCGTCAATTACCTACACTGTTATCTGGAGGGGTGGACGGAAACGGCGTCTAATAGAGACATGTGGAGAATTGGGAGAGACTTTTGCCCAGCAGTGGGATAATGTAGGTTGAAAATAAAATCAGGCGTTGTTATACCAAGTAAAAAATATTGGATTTCAATAGAAAAAGGTCAGTGACAGAATTGCCAGCCTTTGAACGTGGCACAGTTTTAATCTTTTCGCTCGGTTCGCACCATATGCGACCTAGAAGTATGTTTTCCGTGAATATATTAAGGCGGATTTATTCAGGCTCGGCAACAAAGACATTACCAAGAAGCGGTAGACATGACACTGACCAAAATAGTATTTCCTACTAAACGAAGTCCACGGATACAGTATGTAACAACTCAGTCGCTAGCGGAAAATAATGTTGAAAACATGTCAGTAATGCCAAGACGGCTCATCTTCCGGTGAATAATGACTTCTAATGTATTTGTTAAGGATATTGTCGAATTACGTATGCAAAACAGGTGTGTGAATTTTGCTGCATGTAGTGTTGCGGTGAGCACAAGTATAGTGATTACGATGTTAGAAGGTATCATATCTTTTAAAATAATACATCAATGCTCGACAGGGACCTGAGAAAGAGCAAGAAACAAGAAAGAGTAGTTTGTTTTTTCATATTATAGTAGGTTAATATTTCCACGAGCTGTGCTACGATTTTCATAGTCTGACTTCTTTGCTGTAGTATAATAATATCGCCAGACGAATATACAGACTGTATGGCCCAAACTATGTAGCACTCGTACTATGGCTACCGTACAATGACGGGCAATTTATGAAAAGGCCGTTGCCGAAATTTGCTGACCACGTATTATTGTCATGAAACTTGAAATGACTGCTTGGGCGCGCCACTCTCATATTTTAGACGCACCCTTTCACATCGAGTAGACAGTCTAGGCCGCGCTCACTTTGGATGCGTTTTCATCCGAATTTTACTCGTGCGTACAAGTACGTGGTCGTACGTGTAAGTAACCGCACCCAGTGTGCGCACTCCCGTAGTACTTGGAAGGTCGGGATCATTCGTGTTGTTCGTATGTGTATGCACGAGTAAAATTCGGACGAATACCCATCCAAAGTGAGCGCGGCCTTATGTTCATAAAAAACATTAAACAATTTTCAACATGTGCCACTTAAGTAAGTTATAATAAATAAAAATCTCTTTCAAGTTCAAACACGTAGGAACTAAACTCTACTCGAGAAAGAAAAACTAACATTATTTCTCGTAGGTAACGTAGTACGCCGTACGTATCTATATAGGTATAGCACCTACACTAAGCCAACGATATCTGGGCGGCATTATCCGCCTAATACCCAGTTTTCGGTGCGAAATAACTTTTACTAAGCTTAACTTGAAAAAAGTGGCGTCGTATTGATGTCATCTTTTCGCTATATTCCATGTGGGATGTAAAGAATTATCCAACATTTATAGAAAGTTATGATGGCTTGGTAAAACCATTGTAAGCAGACTAAAATTCTCTATAAATTTGGCGGTTAATTTGTATCTCATCACTAAACTATTCTTGAATAGCTGTACCTCGCGGCTTCGTCCGCGTGGAAATTGATGTGTAAGATTAGCCTATGTCTTATTCCAGAGCCTACACTATCGACGTTTAAAATTTCATTAAAATCGGTTTAGTAGTTATAGAGATATGTGGTAACAAACATTCACACACACACTTTCGCAATTAGTAGGATACATAAACATTTATTTTTCAACTTATTCATATTTATATCTCGTCATTTAGTACGTCCACACCAACCGCAGAGCCACGCGAGGCTGCCGCGGGCACATGCAGTCAGTTCACAGCGAGAGTATCCACAAATTACCGCGCAAGCCTCCTCAGTATACCTACTGAGTGAGGCAAAGCAGCGGCCTCGCGCCTATGCGGGGTTGGTGTGAACAAGCCTATACTTCTGCCGTGATAATTAAGAATGCAGTACTTGCAAAGTGATTGTTCTGCAAGCACTGTATTCTTAATTATCACGGCAGACTTGTAGCCTTGACTTGTCGTGCCTTTAACGCCACTTCAGCGGTTTTTGGCAAACTTGCCGCTGAAAGCCCGTGACAGGTTTTCAAAAGAGAGTTTTCAGAAATTTCTAATTAAGGCCCTTTTCATATAAGTTTTAAAGCTAAAGGTACTTGTTAAATGTGTATTTCAAGATCTTGTGCCTTTCTCTTCAAACAAGAGTAGTAACGTAATTCAACAAATAAGTTTGGTGTCCTCCGTCTGGTTAAATATTGCGTTTATAAAAGCCGACTTAGTGTAGCCGTATATTCAAGTGTGAGTACGGTTGCAGGTCTAAAGTAAGAATGACAACATAGGCGGAGCCCTCGTTGTTATTGACACCGGTAAATAAGAAGCTCAGCTTATGTTGGAACTGTTAATATAGACGTGCAAGCGACTGTACCTATGACTCGCTCGAGTTATCTCGCTTTTGTTAAAAAGATATTGGTTGATGATTCATTTGAGTACCCGATAATATAGGGATGCAAGATAAGACATCGCTGTAAATACTCAAACAACTAAAATCCTCATGTATACCTAATCAAAGAAAATAATTAAACTAATAAGGGATTCTAATTTAATTATCGCAGGGCACGCTAAAGCCGATCTCAACGAGATTATCAGTTGTAAGATGTCGAACAAATCCTTGCAATTACGCCCCCTGACGTCCGTCTGGACGAATTAATTGTTTGTTGTTGAGCGTAGGGCAGTGTTGGCCGAATTCGGCCGGAAATTGGAAAAGGATTGAAAATCGTCCAATCTCGCCATTTACCCCAAGTTTTTTTATTATTATTATCCTTTGAAAACTGATGATGACCTGCTGACTAAATCATTAAGAGGTTACATGCGGATGGCAGCTATGGTACTGAAAAGGCGATGACGTTTGTAGCGAATTTGCGATTTTATTGAATAAGTACCTAACTAATGTCCAAATTTGTTAATTACATTGTTGTTTAAAAAGTGTAAGCATTATTTTAGTATAGATTTAAATTCAATCCAATCCATTTTTTTTTGTATTCATGTAAGCTATATGAAGTCGGCAAAATTAAAAAAAAAACTATATTTTAGCGTTACCACCGGTTCGTAATGTTGCTTCCATAGAGAAGAGCAGGCAAGAAATTCAACTTCACATAGTATCTGTGAGCCGTTGTGGAGAGAATTCACAATTTAGGTTGAAAACAACATTTTTTTTACTAATTTTCTACGATATTTGGTAACATTTAACACAAGTCACCAAGTTTGTTTTATTCCTGACCATGACGGTATGAAGTTTAATGTTATATATTTTATAAAGCATATGGGCCGACGGATTTATCAACAATTTTGCGTAAAGTCACCGTTTTGAGCATTAGCCCTTAGACAAGAATGATTTATGACAGAGAGGCAAGGAACAAATCTACTAAAAAATAATACTTATAGGTATGCCAAGACCGTATTAAAACATAAAAAAGTGTGCTGAGCTGTAAAAGACGATATTGCTCATAATTATAATTTTCTAAAAATTACCGGCCATGCAAATGATTAGGAGATTTTACGTAATCAGGCTGACGGGCACTTATTAAGTGGGTGATTAATGCGCCTTGCTTGAATTGGCCAAACAACAAAGTACTTACCCAGGGCCCGCAAAATAAATGTTGTTAAGTACTAGGTCATAATAATAATTATAGCTTAGGTTATGTTAGCGGTCATTTGCTGTACATTTTTTATACATGTTACGGTTGGGTGTCGAATACAGCAATAATGACAAAAATTTACCAATAGAAAAAAATCGTTGACGTCTTTATAGTGTGCTTATAGACGTAAATTCCTTACATTAGGTACCTACTCAACAGCATGGTCTTTATAAAAGGTAATCACTTAAAAAAAAAATGTCTCATTACAGAAAAAAAAACTGGTGTTTTGTCATAAAAAATATCTCGAAACCCCTTGAGAATTATTTTTTTTAATCACCTATGCTGTCCCACTGCTGGGCAAAGGTCTCCCCCAATACACTCCACAGATCTCTATTTGAGGCCGCTTCCATCCATCCCTCCAGATAATAGTCGAGGTCATCACGCCATCTTTTTCTGGGTCGACCACGACGGCGACGTCCGTTATCCGTTGAGACATTTAGAAATCTTTAATTAACAAATTTCAGTGTTACTTTAAAACAATAAAAGTCCTCCCTACTTCATTTCCTATTTGTCTTCAGAATTTTACACCACTTTTCCTCCACGACGAAAATTAAAACATTTACTTGCGTCGTTCCCGAAAATGCCGAAAAAATCCATCGTTGCCCAACTCTAATCATTTGTTTTGTCCACAATGACACAAAGGAGGGTGATTCACAAATGAATCCGATCCATTTGGGGATTCGGAAAACATTTGTTTGAAAGCATTCAGAATCCAAATATTTGAATAGGTTTAGTTGATGTCGTATTGTTTAAATGTCAATGTTATGGATGGAAGATGAAAGATTGGATTAAATTTAATGGCGACATATTTGTTTTATTCTTTTCTTTTGGTGCCTCGCATGCCTCGCCTGAGCACTCGTGTTATATATGATATTAAGTTATGTGTTCCGACGTCAAAACTGAGTGCTCGGGCGCGGCATGCGCATGTAACTTTCATTGGCAGATAGGTAGCTGATGTCATAAGGAGTAACTAAAGCTATAATGGTTTCGTCGGAAAGCGGTACCGTCATATAGCGGCCGCTATATAGCGGCAAATGACGTCACTAGAACGTTGGCTATGTAAACAAAATGGTGCGGTTTCCTAGAGTGCGGTATTGGACACCGTTGTTTACATAGCCAATTTTCTAGTGACGGCATTCACCGCTATATAACGGCCGCTATATGAAAGTACCGCTTTCCGAGAAAACCATAGCTTTAGACTACTTTTAGTACCTATAGCAAACAATAGGTAACAAACTTTTTTTCTTAAACTCGACGCATACGATGTCCCAGCTGTTTGTATTCGTACCTAGTGCAAATAGAAAAACATATCAAGTTTGATTCCGTAAAGTGCCTAATATATCTCTGGTTATTTTTGGTTATTTCTTTAAAAAGCGACTGTAGCCTAGGGGTGAACAGGTTGGGCTAACAATCAGAAGGTCCCAGGTTCGATCCCCGGTGGGGCATGCACCAATGGAGGAATTTTCATCTATGTGCATAATTTACAGTTCGCTGACGGTGAGGGAAAACATCGTGAGGAAACCTACCTATCCCCCGGGATTAGGTAATAGTCAGTTCCTGTATACACGGCGACACGGTTCACCACCTGTCACGTTGGGTCCTGACTATCTAGTGAAACGTGGGCTTTGAGTTGGTTAATACCTCCACAATGTGGTGGTGTATGGCCACTCAAGCCTCTGACTACCCCCGAACGGGGATAAAAGTCGTGACGTTACATTACATTATTTTATTTTTTATTTCTAGGGATTGCCGCGGCTCATCCGCTTATAAATATTGTAAAAACTATCACTGAGGGTGCGGGCTCACGACCCAGTTGCTCAGTGGACTGGCGGGGCTAGGCTAAACATAGCCTCACGCAGAGCCCCGTGTCGTATTTTAACATCAATCGAAACATGTTTAATATGGTGATAGACGATTGGTTAAGCACGCGTCTTGCGGGCTTAAGGTCCAGGGTTCAAACCCCGGCTCACGCCTCTGGATTTTTCGAAATTTTTATGCGAATAATAACTTTAAAATCATTATTACTTGCTTGGAAAACAACGTGAGGAAACCTGCATGTCTTAGAAAATCTAACAAATTTTCGAAAGACATGTGAAATCCACCAATCCGCACTGGGCCAGCGTGGTGGATTATGGCCTGAATACCCCTCGCATTAAGGGGAGGCCCGTGCCCAGGAGTGGGGCAGCTAATAATATTATGGTTAACGTGGGCCACTCTTATGCCCCGTTCACATTATGACAGTGAACGGCGCCGAAATTCAGATTCACTGGGTCCGAACATTGGAATCGTGTAGACGGGTCAACCCAGTAAGTCAGTTTGCTGCAGCTGTCCATTTTTTGCTAGCGAGCGACTTTTCGCTGTCTTATCCAAGGTTCGTAGCTCTACCATGCATTTTTAGGGTTCCGTACCCAAAGGTGCCAACGGGACCCTATTACTAAGCCTACGCTGTCCGTCCGTCCGTCTGTCTGTCAGCGGGCTGTATCTAACGAACCGTAATAGGTAGAGACTTGAAATTTTCACAGAATGTGTATTTCTGTTGCCGCTACAGCAACAAATACTAAAATAAAATAAAAGGGGTCCCCATACAAAAAACGTAATATTTTTAACTTATGCTCGGTTTCCATAGAAAGACTTCAACGTGTGACTCTAAATATCACCATTTTGGGGATGTTTGTCTATATTCTACGGTGGTACGGAACTATTTAAGTGCGAGTCCGACACGCACTTGGCCGGTTTTTATAATTACCTTCTTTTATAAAAAGCTCTTTGTGACTACACAAACTTTGTCGAATCGATTAAGCAAACGCATTGATATAAGTAAAATGATTCTTAGAAATGTCTGAGTACCTAAACGGCACTTATTAAGAGTTCATAGACTTCGCTACAAGTCCCTCAGTGAACTCCTTATAAACTCAAGTCAATTCCACATCAAACGAATTTCTAAGCTGTTTACTTTTGAGTTTTAAAAATTCATTTGGAAACATCGCGGGTGGTTTGAATTCTTAAAGTGCACTTAACTTTGTTGCGATGAGCGATAGTGCAGCGGCAAATCGAATCTTAACGTTAAAGACTAAATGAAAGTTTTATGAGGTGTTTTTTAGAGCTCCGTACCCAAAGGGTGCCAACGGGACCCTATTACTAAGCCTACGCTGTCCGTCTGTCTGTCTGTCTGTCTGTCTGTCAGCGGGCTGTATCTAACGAACGGTAATAGTTAGAGACTTGAAATTTTCACAGAATGTTTTTAAAAATAAGTTCAAATTCAAATTCAGTTATAAAAGATAGTGTTACCCATTGATTTATTATTTTAGCAGATATGGTAACTTGTGAGAAACGCACCACTTGGTAAATTTACACATAATTTATTTGTATCCTGAATTAAAAGTGTGCAATAATTAAACATAGAATAACCCCCGTATTTATAGAAAGTTACGATAGGCTTGCACTGGCTTTAGAACTCACTTTTATTCCTAGAAATGCTTTGTAAAACCATTGCAAGCTAGCGGAAAATTCTGAATGTCTATAAATTTGGCGATATGTTTTATTGAATTATAAGCTAGAGTTATAGCATCCTTTTCTCAAAGCGTTTCTCCGGTTATTTTAACCCGCCTATCTTCGGTCTGGGTGCGATTAGAAGTTTCAAATTTTCAGATTATAATCTATCTATACAAATAAATAAAATTTAAGGGTCTGTTTGTAATGTCACGGTAACCAACTTTTTACTGAATGCGTATGAAAATATATACGGTACCTACTTATTAACAAAAAAACAATATTTGTCTGTTAGTTCCGGCTAATCTTCGAAAAGCTGTACTACTTTTCACTGGCAGATAGCTGATGTTATAAGGAGTACTTAGGCTACTTTAATTTTACCAAACAATTTTGTTTTATTTATATTTTCCACGCGTACGAACTCGCGGCACAGCTAGCCCCCGCAGACTTGCTACTTTTACCATCGGCGACCGGCGATTTTGCAATTGTTTTGATGCTGCGTCGCGTTTCTTCGAGCGCGAACGAGCGAGACGCAGCATCAAAATTGCCGATCGCCGATGCTAAAAGTAGCAAGTCTGCGGTGGCCCTAATATGTAATACATAATGTAGGTCCATAACGCTGAACTATTAATGAGGACGCAAAAACGATGTTCAAAGGCACAACGTGTCCCAAATACCGCGGTCTGGCCGCTATGTGGCATGTTTACCGCATATCCTATCCGAATACCGAGTAGTGCCCTTAAATTGTTCGATATACCATCACGCTAATTCATTGAAGGAGTAGGCTGAAGTGGTTCATTTTACACCCACGATGGTAGGGGAATAATTCCACTAGACTGTTTATGGTTCTCGAAAATACCAAAATAACGCTAACGACATCTAACTAGGATTTTATAATTAAAAAGAACTGTACCGCTGATCTCGCTACATTCTAAACAAGCACAACGTCACTAACAGGTGGCGCTGAGTACACGCTCCAATACAACATGCGATTATGCATGGAATCCTGAATCACGATATCATGATTCACCAAGGCACATCGTTATATGAAGACCCCGACAGCAACCATTGGGACGGTGGCCGACCCGCAGGCACCATTTTCGCTAAATCAATCAATTACGTCTAATCGTAAGTTAAGTGATATTTAAACCTCAGTTCATTAGTCTAATGAGCGATTTTATAAATCTAATCTGGCTCAAACAAAACATTGCCTTTAATTACAGAACGAATTAGGACGACGGAAACTTCGGGGATTTTGATTCCATGGGGAGATGTTAACGTATTCCTTGTGATTTAGATACGATTCTGTTTGTAAAAAGCCCTTAGATATAAGCACGGATTAAACAGTAGAAAAATTTAAATAAATAAGTAGGTAGCTACTCAGATACGACTCCATTCAGTTTAGTTCGCATAGCGCCGAGTGCCTTAATTTTAATCTCCCACAATTTTAGCTAATTCTATCGCGTAACGCTAAGCTTTATAACCTAACCTTATGTTATTAGGTAAGTCTAAAGGTCTTTGGTTATTTCTGTTTATTTAACTCTACCATAAACTATATTTTAAAGTAGATATTCCTGTTTCACGAAGCTGTTCGACGGAGCGAGCAACAAAGTTCCCGTAACATTTCTACGAAGAATGACTTGGCACGCGAATGAACAACGGAAAAGTTGTCCAAACGTCCAACAAAACATTCACTGGCGAGTTCGATTTTAAAGTTCGTTAATTATTTGAAAAGAGGAACGTTTATTTTGGTTTGGTTTATTTTTGGAATGCCGAGAACTTTTGATTATCAGGAAAAAAATAATAAGCTTTCCAGAACAATTCAGACGAACTGCATCCAGGCTGCAAGCCGCGTATAACATTTCAGTTTGGATGCAGTTGCACGCCGAATGCAAGCGGTTTGCACGCCGATTGCAAGCGGTCTTCACGCCGACTGCTAGCGGACTGCCCGCCCACTGCAAGTGGACTGCACGCAGACTGCAAGTAGACTGCATGCCGACTGCAAGATGATTGTACGCCGACTGCATCTGGACTGCTAGTCCGCTTACATTCAGCAACGCAGTTCGCTTGCAGTCGGTTGGCAGTTTCAACACAGTTCTATAAACTGCCCCCTCATCATCATTATCAGCAATTCGGCCAAAAGACGTCCACTGTTGGACATAAACTGCCCCGTAGTGCATACAAACTAGAATTTGACAGTCGGATTTAGCTTGTATTTAAAAGATCGACAGTGGTCTCCAACGAAGACGCTAATGTCTGACCCTCGACAAAGCCCGGGGAAAAGTAATTTGTCTTGGACCCCACGATGGTATACCTATCTGATGATCTATCAAACTTCGAAGACTCCGGCTGCGGTGCCTACGATATCTAGGGAAAGTTTTGACGGTTATTTCATTAAACTTTTCGCTTACACCCTTTCATGTCAGCCTTCCCTTTAGCCATCATGTTTCTTGAATAGACTAGTTTGGTCTAAAATATAAACTTTGGGTGTAAGGTACAGTTATGATTAAGACCAAATATTAGGTACAAACAAAGGTCCACGTAAACGTGACAAAATTATGTCTCACTGCGTCTTTCTTAATTGATATAAGAAATGAGGATACGAAATGTATATTTCCCACACTTTATTTTGTCACAGACGGCTGCACCTATCCTGAAGATAAACATGTAGCTACGTCCCTATTTATACTTACTGAAGAAATCAAAACTTTACAGCAAGCAATATGTTTTCGTCCGAATAATCAATCGTACTTAAGTGGTGCCTCTGCCTAATAATATACTTAAGCTAAATAGATTCATAAAAGATCCAGATCATTTATTAATATTTAAATTTTAATGAAGAATATTGAACAACACTCGTAATAATTAATCTTGGACCAAAAGCTGCCAAACAAGAAAATGTGGTCAACAATATTAGGCGGGTATAGGCACTGCCACAAACTCGAGGCATTCGCACAAACTTCCCAAGTTGCCTGAATATAATATCCCTCCTCGACCGCCATCATTACCTGACCTTTGCTAACAAGTTCACGGGTTTGTTTTTAAAGGATTCTGAAGTAGAGTTTAAGGGGCTTTTGAGATTGTCAAAACCTTTCGTTACGGCCCTGCCTATCTACACTTGAAGCTTTTAAATATATAAGTTAATACAATTATAGTCAATTTGCACTGATTTAAGTTGCTATCTCTATTTCATGCTGTCAAATTTTAAAGACACCATCATTGTTTTATTATTTTAGCAGATATGATACTCCCTAACATTGCCATCACTAGACTAAAAAACATGCATTCATACATCTGTTTATCGTCCTCGCAATTCGCATTTCAATGTCCGTTATTCACCAAAAGATGAAGATGAAGATGATATTCGTAGTGGCAATATTGACATGTTTTCAACATTATTTTCCGCGAACGACTAATTTGTACTGTGTCCATTGACTCAGTTTTATAAGTCATCATATTTTGGTCAGTCACATATCTGTATGTGATTTGTAATTTTATGATCTTTAATTTAATTTAATAATTGCCTAATATTAAGAATTAATTTTGCACACAATGTGGATATTTAGGTATTTTAAATGTATACTTGACAAGACATATAAGCGTTTTGGTATTATACTGTAAGCTCATAATGTCAAGAATAAATAAATAGCTACGTCCAGATGTGTCACATGCCGCGCGAGGCAAATTGCCTCACGAAGTTTGAATTGCCTCGCGCGAGGCAAATGCGCGTCCTGCCTCACCTGAGCGCTGTCATTTGCCTCGCCTAGTTTGGCATAGTCATCAGTAAGAACGATGTCAAGCGTGTCAAACTGATTGCTCGGCTATACCTTTCTCTGTCTAGAGTGTCAGTTGCCTCGCCATGTGCCTCGCGCGGAATGCTACTGAGGCAATCGTCGTGCTTCGCGAGGCATGTGGGCGGCATGTGTATGTTGTAGACGTCTAATGAATAAAAATCCTTGTAACATTAAATTTTGCGTTAGTAAATAAGAGGTAATGTTGTAAGTTCGTTTTACAGGGCCCACCTCATCCGTTGGCCACAACATGTTGAATACTGTGCCTAACTCGTAACTAGGTAATTAAAGTTAAATATAGTTGTAAGTTAAATATTCAACATATACACATACCACCAAATTTACAGAGAGTTATGATAGACTTACACTGGCATTACAAATCACTTTTGTTTCAAGAAATGATATGTAAAATCATTGTACTAAACTGAACTTATAACTCTACTAATTTCGGCTTTAAACTCTTCGTATAACGCCCTACTGTAATTTTCTTTTCTCATCACTCAGCACGAAAACATTCAATCTATCTATCCGTTAAAACAATAGACTGCGAAATAGTGAGGCTTTTATAAAAGATTTCAAGAGTAACGGCTGAAAAATCCACAACGCAGCAGACTTTTTGTTAACTTTTTTTGCTTTTTCGTTGTTTTTTTAGTCCGGTCTATTGAAGATATTCTGTTATTCTATAGGCAAGAAAAATAATTAGATTTTGTGCTATTTTTCCCAGACGGTCCGTACGTAGCCTATCCTACCTAGCATTGGAATCAGCTATCAGAGAGAATTGAGATGTTTTTATTGTAATTTATTGATATTTATAATCAGATTGAAAGCAGGTAAAGTTGCGTATACTAAGGTGGCAAGATTAGCCTGATGTTATGCAGTTACCGTAGCCTATAGATGCTTGCAACACGAAAGGCATCGCTCGCACGTTGCCGGCCTGAAGGGTAGTGGGACAGAGGGAAGGAAACAAAAATGGTCTTCCAGCTCTCCCACTCATTGTACGAAATGCAACTAAAATAGCCACGCCGATCTTCTGTGAGAGGGTACTACTCCGTTCGAGTCAGCTTGTATATGAGCTGCAGTCAATTGGATACAGCTTGGCTCTACCACCGTGAAATTTGATGAGATGAGTCAGTAGCTACCTATTACAAAGTACATATTTATGAATCCTAGCCTTGCCTTGGTAGTATAATACCTATATGAAGATACTATACTAGATGGGTACAATAGATCCGTTTACAGCAAATAACAGTTAATATTAGTACATCTGCAAATGGTTCTATGCTACGTGCTCGCTACGAGCGACTACGGCGTAGTATGTACTACGTCTTGCTACGAAGCGACCTACATTTACGATTGTGTAGATGACATGATAATAAATAGGTGTGGCTATATGCCATTTCTTGTGTTGTAGAGATAATTAATATGAGAAGTACTGGGTAACCTAGAAACTACTGGGTACTGGGTAAACAAGCTTTACATATTACCTAAATCTTGTTTCTAGGTTACCCAACCAACTAGATATTAGAAATTTAGAATATATAATTGGGTACTTATGTTTTAGGGTTCCGTACCCAAAGGGTACCAACGGGACCCTATTACTAAGCCTACGCTCTCCGTCTGTCTGTCTGTCTGTCTGTCACCGGGCTGTACCTCACGAACCGTAATAGCTAGAGACTTGAATTTTCACAGAATGTGTATTTCTGTTGCCGCTACAATAACAAATTAGTATTTGTTGTTGTAAAAATAAAAAAAAGTTTAAAAATAAAGGGGGTCCCCATACAATAAACTCGATATTTTTGACGTTTTTATTTATAACTCATAAATTTAACTATTTATAAAGGGAAAACTAATATTTTAACCATTAGTGACCATTATAATAGCTTTTACATAAATTGTTGAAAAAAGATATTGTAAAACTATTTTTTTTTACCAAATAATTAACTTTTAAGCGACAGCAGCGCCATCTAGTCGCATATGTGTAAACTAACATTATGACAGAATGAATTTCAATTACTAAAAATTAAATTAAATTTATACGGCGGTTGGTACCGAACCCTCTATGTGCGAGTCCGACACGCACTTGGCAGGTTTTTAATGACTATAAGGCCAGTCGTCCACGGCGCTACTCAAAAGAAACTGGTTACTAGAAAAAATAATAATTTGTTTTCTTTTTCAGAACGTATAAAATTCGCCTAAGGACAAACTGAAAAGAGTTTTTTCTTTGCGCTGTATTTTTTACGTATTTTTCTCGTCCCGTTTTTCACCAAACTAAACCGTACGAATACAGCCGTTTAGGATAACGACTGTCTATTTGTTACACATACAATAAGCGTGCACTTAAAAGAGCGAATATTTCTTCGTTTCTCTGGCTACATTAAACAGCTACATTAAACTTTTAGGTCGACAGCCTCGGAGTTTAGTGGATTATTGCGTAAGACTAAAATTCTAGAAACAGCGCGTCGAATTAAATCAATTCTCTAAAAAGTCTGAATAATAATATGGCAATAGGCCTTATTATGGCCGCGACTTCGTAGACGTGGAATTTAACAAAAATATTTGTATTTTTGCTCTAATGAAAGTAGCCTAAGATACTCCTTAGAACATCAGTTATCTGCCAGTGAAAGTCCCATCAAAATCGGTCCAGCCGTTTTGGAGATTAGCCGGAACAAACACACAGCCAAAATTTAAAAAAAAATGTTACAAGTAGCGTATACACTTTCATAGCCGTTTAATAAAAAGCAGTTATTATGATATTACAAACACACTTCAATTTTATTTATTTGTAGGCTTAGAAAGGTAGTAGGTATAGATTGTCCATTAGCGACGTGGCAAAGTTTTCATAAAGCTTTTACAAATTTCATTCGACGCGTCTGTAATGGACACCTGCGGCGGTAACTATTTTAAATCATTTGAATCTATATTTAAAACGGATTCGAATACTTTAAACATCTGCATTTTTGTCAATAATTTATTTATTTCAAAAATTATTTATCTGTTAGTAGGTACATAATCGTAAATTATTATCTACCTACCCAATCGATTTTTTATTTTTTTCATGACTACAGTCTGGCCGTGTATCCCGATATGTTTTCAACATTATTTCCCGCCAACGACTGAGTCGTACTGTGTCCATGGACTCCGTTTAGTAGGACATACTATTAAAGCTTGTCACGTGTCTCCCTCTTTCTTATTTGAAAACATAAAATCCCCATCAATTGTTAAATCACAGGTTATAATATCAACCTAATAATATAAACAGCACCATTCATCATTTGGTTTAGGTATTAGCATTTCAAATGGGAAAGCTCTTTTACTAATTAAGCATTAATTATGCGCGGGCAAACCAGGGCAAACACAGTTGTATTAAAAAGTAAACATGGCTATTGTTTTATCTACCCACTAATGGAAGTGGGCCTAATTTGATATTATACAAATTAATAACTACGTACCTATCTACTATTGGACCGGGAGCCCAGCGTGCAATTCGTTGATTTGAACGAGCGCCGTCCAAACCTAGTAGATTCGGTAGAGGAGATGATAGGAAGAATACATTGTTCTAGATGTTTCCACTTTCAGCGGTGGGGGAAGAAAATACATGAAAAAAAAATTTTTTTTTTTTGTTAAAAAGCAATTACTTAAAAATACTCAAGCGTGTCAGATATTGACACTTTTCATGCTCCAACATGATAAATTGAAAAAAAATATTACTCGAGCGCGCCAGATTTTGTAAGCATCTATAGGCTACGGTAACTGCTTAAAATCAGGCGGGCCGTACGCTTTTAGGTCACCGCAGACCTATATTAAAAAAAAAAAACTGACTGGGTGAAAAAGTGAAACTTCCAGATGCTCCCATTTCTTAGAATGACGAATTAGCAAAATTGACACTTTTGACACTTCTTAGCTAGTAATGAATCCCCCTTATCTTAATCTGACGAGTTCGATTATTTTAAGATGGTCTATTTTTTTTTTGGTTCCCCTGAGAGAACCCACCGATATTAAGGGCTCATATTTTTTGAGGTTCTTATCAATATGTAAGCTATCCCTCCCTTATCTTAATCTCTGACGCGCTCGTTTAAATCCAGAAAGTCCTTCTACGGCTCCCCATCCATATCTAATTAGTACGATCGGCGCCATTCCGAGTAGGTAGACTTACCAGTAGGTAGAACATTTGAAAATGTACACTTACTAGGCCGTGGCGTTAGGTGGGATGACGGCAGGTGGACCAGGGCGGTAACTGAGTGGTGGCCTAGAAAGGGACGTAGGGAAAGAGGCAGACCATCAGCTATATGGTCCGATGACATAAGAAAGGCCGGCACTTGCTGGACAAGAATAGCACATGACCGGAACGAATGGCGTGAAAGAGAACAGCGGGGCGATTGCGTAACTTTTTCAAAAATGTTTCAATTGGTTTCGTTCATCCTGTATTGCTTTATCAGTTGAAATTTATTGAAATCGGGAAGAGTGAACACCAGACTCATCCGGATTTCAATTAATTTCAACTGAAAATGGAATACGGGATGAACGAAACGAATTGAAACATTGACGAAATAGTAACGGAATCGCCCCGCTGGCCTACACCCAGCAGTGGGTGGATACAGGCTGAGAGAAGGCCGGCCAACTCAATGCGGTTGTCGCGCATCAGTAGTCACTACTTCATCATCATCATCATCATGTCAGTGAAAAGACAAAGCACAAAGGCCACCCCCAAAGTTTTCCACAACGACTGGTCCTGTGCTGCTTGCATCCAGCAGTTTCCCGCGACCTTCACTAGGTCGGTCCACCTTGTGTGGCTAAACTCACTGCGTCTTCCGCTACGTGGTCGCCACTCAAGAACCTTTGTGCCCCATCGGCCATCAGTTCTTCACTATGTGCCCCGCCCACTGCCGCTATTGAAATGAATGTAGTCTGTGTCCGGATAGCTAATTACATGACAAGTACCAACTATGCTTTGAAAACGTCTGGAAAGTTCGTCCAATCAAAGGGAATCGCTAATGAAACTTAACCGTCGCGTTGTCCTGATAACTTTCACTAAATATGGCTTTGAGAAAACTAATAAACCTTCAGTTTTATTACGGAGGGCTAGACAAGAGAATAGGGCAAGGGTTCCTCATCAGATTTCGGATATACTTGGATCAATTTCCAATCTTTGTTGCAAAATGAACGTGAGTCTGTTATTCTGTTCATCCGATGGATCAGTTGGGCAAAAATTTACAAACAAATCACAATTACCGAATTGTTAATTATGACTACCACATGCAATTAAATTCAATTGAAATTAATGTTTTCCCAGCTCTGCGATGGATAGGTATGCATAAACGTAGCTACCTAGTACGGTGGTAGAGCCAAGCTGTAGCCAATTGACTGCAGCTCATATACGGGCTGGGCACAGCTGATCGGCGTAAAGTAGTTATTTTAGTTGCGATTCGTACGATAAGACTGACGAACGAAACACATGGTTGGGGTCCTAATAGGGTTGCGCTCTCGTCTCAAATCCTTGTTTTGTCATATCCTTCTCAACACAAAGTTTCGCTGTCTTATACGAGCACTATCTTTTGAGTAGGTACTTACTTACCTATGTACCTATCAGTTTAGGTTTTCTGAATAAAATATTGTAGGATCAATTCAGTATTATTTTTATTAACAACACCGATATTTCAAATATAGGTACTTCTATTTTCACACAACGCAATACATTCATTTACATTTTCATACATAAATATTTAGGCATTATATCATAATAATTCATCAATCTCAACAATATATTTCTTCTATCCTCATCTTTATAATTTTTGTACAGTATGTCTGAATAGTTTATCTTCATAAAGCCGAGTTTAGACTAGCGAGTAAACTTTCAGAAGTCGCCTCCCGTAAGGAATACCGTGTAAACAATTACGGCTAACTTTAGTCGGAGGAATTTCTACCGGAAGTCAGCGATATCGATGGCGGAAGTAAACTTCTGCAAGTTGTGTTGCTAGTCTAAACTTGGCCTAAGCAATAAAATGATTTTTTAAACCCTGATTTCAAAATTGCACATCATTAACTACCCGTTAACCTAGTACGGAGACTTTGAGTTAGTAAAGTAAATAAACGTGTTTTAAACACTGTTTCAATGCAATGCCTCCATGCAATATCGCGCTCCTGACATTTTAATGCAGTCCAGTGGCCAAAACAGAATTAAACCACTTCTAAATTCATCGTGATAAACAAAATCACCAGCTATCAATTGGCGGCGTCTTCATCAGCACTCACTTTTGACGTCGGAACGCATAGACGTAATGTCATAATATGAGTGCTCGGGTGAGGCATGCGCGCCATATGGACACATCTATTCGTTCTAAACCCTCACAACTCAAAAACCAAATCAAAAAACTACAATAAATCATTTATTTAAAAATAACCACTGGGTTCAACAGAAAATTTAAAATATACTTCGTGGACACTACACAGTCGTTTGCTATAGTCTTACATAGTTCCGAGAATTTAGATACAGATGGCGCTTTCGAACGGATCGTGCCTCTCGCTTGCTTGCACTCGAGACAATTGATCTCATAGCCTCTGATATTCAGGTCCTTAGAGCCTATATAAGGTCCGTTTTCATTCGAAAGTACGCCTTTAAATCTAATTTTATCGTCCACTCGTAGCAAACGCGTGAAGTTGGTGAAATAATGGTCGAATAGAATTGTGATCTCTGCGTGGCGTTTTAGAAGGCCTCCGCTTGTTTCCATCACTAGGTTTACTTCGTAGGTGTACCTGGAAAATGGAAAATTAATAAATAATAGCAATCGCCAGACTAACATACCAACTGTATGGTCCCTAACTAACTAGTTCCAACGAGCTTATGCTATGGCTACCAGAGTTGGGCAAAATTTAATTGCAATTAATTAATTACTAATTGCATGTGGTGTCACAATTAACAATTAATTGTGATTTGTTCGCAATTGACAAACAAATCTAAATTAATTGTTAATTGTGACATCACCCGCAATTTGCAATTAATTAATCGCAATTAAATTTTGCCCAACTCTGATGGCTACCATACAAAGGACTGGGGGCGAACCCAGTGACTCCCAGATAAGAGCAAATTATGAAAAGGCCGTTTCCAAAATTTGCCTCTGGCGGGAATCGAACCCGCAACCACCCGATGCAGTAAACTGTCGTTTGCACATGAAATCCAAAAATCCTAGACGTGCAAACCGCGATTTAAACTACACCCTTTATGTTCCAAAGTATTTAGGGCACGGACCTCCTCTCAATGCGAGGGGGATTCGGCTTTGGTGATGTGGTGGTTTCACATGTCATGCATGAATTTCAAAGACAGACAGGTTTCCTCACGATGTTGTCCTTCACCGGAAGCAAGTGATAATCATATAAAATTATGATTCGCACATAGGTTTCAAAATACGCAGAGGTTTGTGCTGTTTGAACCCTGGACCTTCAGCACGAAAGACGCGTGCTAAACCAATTGGCTATCACTACTGTTTCCAAAGTAAGGCAAAATTGTTAGTAATAATAACTTACTCATTCAAATTATTCAAATGACAAGTTTTCCCGCTCTGCCTGGCCACACTCCTCACAAATTCGCACTCCTTAATCGAATTCAGACTCTCGACGCCCTGACACAAGCTCGAATACTCCTCGCCGTAATAGCATCTGAAATACTCTTGAAGGAATCCAGGCAACCAAAACGCGAAATCGCTCCATCTGTTATCAACTCCCCGCAACTGCACATCCTTGACGTAACCCTCCCAGTTGACGTTAGCGCCATCTAGTACCGAACACTTGATTTGTGTCGCCGCGACGTTCATTTCCGTCCAAGAGGGGGTATTACACTGGTTGTAATAATCGTCCCAGCTGATGTGGTAGGTGTTGTCTTCGTAATCCGACATGAATTCGTTCTTGAGTAGGTTCTTGATGCTTGATTTCTCGTCGCCTATGAGTTCGATCAGTCTTATGGGCAAGCCGTCGTCTTGAATGTTTATCATGAATTGGTTCCCGAAGTAAACAAGGGCTAGGAGGCCGACCGCGAGCTGTGGAATACAATCTACTTAGGGCCTGTCACAGAACCGTCAGATAACTTTTATTCACCAAATAAATAATTTTTAAGGTGGTAGAGTCAAGCTGTAGCCAATTGACTGCAGCTCATATACGGGATATACGGCTCGACCGGGGTAGTACCACCCTTTTACAGAAGATCGGCGTAAAGCTGATATTACAGCTGCGTTTCGTACGATGAGTGAGAGAGCCGAAAGCCCAACCCCCCCCCCCTCCCCTCCCTCCATCCCACTCCCCTTCAGGTCGGCAATGTGCGAGCAATACCTTTGGTATTGTAAGCATCTATAGGCTACGGTAGCTGCTCACATCAGGCGGGCAGTGCGCTTTTTTGCCACCGCAGTCCTATAAAAAAAATATGACGTTTTGACGGATATTCTATTGAAAAACTGACAAAACGCCATATTTATCTGGAGGATAAAAGTTATCCGATTCTGAAACAGGCGCTCAATAAAATTCTAATGACTGGCAGACAACCATAAGGGTGCGTTTCCACTCACGCGGAGCGGAGCGGACCGTGAATTGGCCACCACAGTGCTCGAAATCTCCACTCCGCTCCTGGCCCATCACACTTGGCCAATCACAGTCCGCCGCTCCGCTCCGCCCAGCTCCGCTGCAAAGGAAACGCACCCTCAAACTTAAATAAAATAATACGTACCTGGAAAGGCGTGACAAACTTCTTCGTAGCCTCAGACTTAGCCAAAAAGCACGTGACCCCCAAGCTCAGACCAAACCCTATCACCACCGACACGGTATAAAACACCCTAGACATAGTGATGTACTGGAGAAACGCTATTATAGGCAGGGTTACAGTAACAACACCAATCAGAGGCAAGAACAGGAACGAACACACTAGCGCCAAAGTACCTCTAATCAGACCATAAGTCGTACACCCATGAGAACATGTTATAAACATTTGCAACCAACTCAAGGTAACACAGTGAGGCAACATACTCTTGAAGAAACCTTGCCAACCACTCCGTCTAGCCATCAACGTTAATATCACAGGAATTAATAGAGAAAAGAAGACGCGAGCGTTCAAGCAAAACTCGATGCTGTTCCCAAGTATATAAGACGGATAATTTGATACTTGGAGATCCAAAAATCGCCAGCCTTGGTGAACGACAGTGTCTTTCTCGTATGGGTATTTAGCGAGTACGTTTATAGCGAAAGATAATAAAGCCAGCATGTCCGGGTATGGCTGACCATTCGTCCCGAACGCTATAAGAGTTAAGAACATCAAAAAGAATGAAAGAACGCAGAATTCAGAGAACGGGACCCATTGAATCGCTATAAACGGATACAAAAACAAATTTGTAAATAACGCTAAGAAAAACTGCACGAAAGGGCCCAAATTATTTCGAACAAACAAATTCTCTGACTCGTCCGGTTGCAAGTTACCGTCGCTGTACCGCAAAAATAATCCTGACCATTTGCGAAAGTCTATAAACTGTCGTTTCGCGTGGAGCATTTTGAAAGTGCATATAACCATTGCTACAAAACTAACGTAATACAACGTTAAAGGTACTAAATGGTATAAACTCTGAGTATTAACTGATAGATACGCTATTAAGAGTAAAGACAATTCTACGTTTGACAATCTAAAAGAGAATGTGGCGAAATAATAGAGCAATTTTAAGTATAATACTTGGATGAAGACTATAGGGTGTAGGAACGCTTGTTGGAGCAAAGGGACGTGGTCTAGGGCCTTAAGGCTAGGGTCTGTTAGGGTCAGTTCGTAGCTGACTAGTGGCAATTCGCCTTGGCAGTAGTCGACGGCGGCTGTGACTAAGTTGTCGACTGTTAGGTTGCGGATTTCATCGTTTTGGTTGCATCTGTCGGGGTATTCTGTGGAAAAATAACGTTAATGAACATGTGGTATTATCAACAACTAGTTTGAACAAGTTAGTGGGTCTTGGAGGGCCGACCACAAGACTGATTTAATAAGAATAAGATCGATTCTCTTGCATACTTCCATAAGACCAAATTTTATTTGTAGTGACAGGTTAAAACTAAGGAAATTCTGTATACCAGGGCCAACAAGAAGCGAAACGAAATGGTAATGCGATTCAATTCGGGCAGACATTTTTTTTTTTTATATAAGCGAAACTTTAAATAAAACAATCTTATTCATTTTATTTTATAATCACTTCTTCTTGGCCATAGGTCTCAATTCAGATTGGCCAACTGATTGAACACTGATTTATGTCGGCTTGTTGATTGAAAGTTGTCACAATTAGTGAAGGAGTTGCTAGTAAAGTAAAAGTATTACCTCCTTCCGGTGGTGGTGCTGTTCGTATGGTGCCATTAATACGTAACTGATCGCCCGCCTGCAATTGTGACGGTTCTAAGGCATGTTCCCCGTTCAGCAAGCGCGCTTCATCTGACAAATACACAACGAATAACAAAATTTACTTTTTATTACTGTTTCTAGGTATTTATGGGTGATACTTAATCCAAACTTGAGCGATATTAGCATCAGAAACTTTTGTTCTGAGAGATCAACTGCATTCTTTGTCGACTGTACCTAATTTTACACAACTAGGCCTTTATGGCCTGGACGCGTTTAAGGTCATTTACGCATGGCATACTTAGCTATTCCCAAACTATTTTGGGCAAGAGACCCCTTTTCCAAAATGAACTGATACCTTAGACCCCCATAGCCATATATATTACTTTAAAAATCCTATCTCTAGTATGATTCCTATTGATACAAAATACTTAAAAATATTTTTAAGTATAAGTAGGTACCTACTACGACACCTGTACTTACGTAGTAGTACTAAGTAGGTAATTATTTTTTGTGAAAAAACATTAAAATCGTAAAGTAAATAAAAAAATCAGTGTGATTCAGTCATTCTTATAATAAGTTGGTACACGTAACACAACTTATACAGCATCATATTGACCCCTGAGAAACTGATATGGGGTCGATATCGACCACTTTTGGAATCCCTGCTCTAACGCCTTGGCTTAAATACGCCCCACGATTAAATAAGTACGGTTCAAGCGAAAACTGCTCTTAAATGGGGAGTACGTCTTGTTGTACGTACCCAGTGATTCGTCATCCGGTGAGTCACTATCCTCTGGCTCTTTCCTAAGCGTGGTGTTGCATATCTCGCGTATCCGTCGCTCCAACTGCGCCGTAGTAATGTACTGCTCGCCGTTTGACAAACTGTACAATGGGAGATCAGTATTGGATTGGAACACCATCGGCTTGTCAATACAATACTTGTTTGACGGAGGATTACCGCAAATTTTGTAGAGTGTACGTGAATAGATATCCCCTTAAACCGGAAAAATAATGCTATACGTGAACTGTGCCTGAGGAAACCTGCATGTGTGCTAAGACTTGTCCCGATGTGACCAAGACTTGTTCTAATGTTACCGGGACTTGTCCCTATATTACTAAGACTTGTCCCGATTTTACTAAGACTTGTCCCGGTTTTACCAGGACTTGTTCCAATGTTACCGGGACTTGTCCCTAATTTACTAAGACTTGTCCCGATGTTACCAAAACTCTTTCCAATGTTATTGGGACTTTTCCCGGTTTTACTAAGACTTGTCCCGATGTTACCAAGACCCTTTCCAATGTTACCGAGACTTGTCCCGTTTTTACTAAGACTTGTCCCAATGTTACCAGGACTTGTGCCAATGTTACCGGGACTTGTCCCAATTTACTAAGACTTGTCCCAATGTTACCAGGACTTGTCCCGATGGGACTACAACATATAGGAGCACCAGTGGTGAGTGTGTAATGGATTCTAAAGATTACCTGGCAAACAGATCTCTGGCCGCCTTCCTGGCGACTGTCTCCTGTCGGCTGGCAGCGAGACACGATTTAGCGCGAACTATAGCCGCGCTGTCCTCGTCTATTACACCGCTGCGGATGCACCTGTAAAAGAGACGGACTTTTAATAGGATCAAAAAATATCGCTAGATGTCCGTTGAGTCAAGTAGGCTGTCGTTATGTGTCACTTCACTTCTGTCAGTGTCAATGTCAGTGTCACTATCAACACATTTTTTTTTCCTAATGGCCTCTTTCTATTGACTGCATCTACAGCAGGCGCATGCCATGCCCGAGCACTCAGTTTTGACGTCGGAACGCGTAGATATAATGTTACAACATGTGCTCGGGCGAGGCATGCGAGGAATCTGGACGTACCAATTGAGTCAGGCCCAACGTGAATCTGCCAATGTCAACATAGTGGCGAAGACACGAAGGAGATAATTATTGGTCGGCTGGTCCAATACTAATTGTCGCGAGAGATACGATACTGTCCTGACTGTCACATCCGCAGTGTCAATGTCAGACCACGCTAACGAGTCGCCACCCTGCGTAATTTTTGGAATATGGAACGACCGTTTTCTGGAATACCCCGTTCACATTATCCAGTAACTTCCAGTCTAGCACTGAAATATTCTGAAACCTATTTCCATTCCAGTTCCGTAAAAACTAGCACATATTTGAATGGCCGCAAAATCATTATCAAGAGAAAAGGATGTTTTCTTTTGTGTTTTTCAATGCAGTGCGTCTTGACGCGTCCATAAACTGTGGTCTTAATTGAATTGGCGATCTACTTTCCAATTCGTGTCATTCCTACAAGTGGTTGCAATCCAACGACCTCAGTATGTATACTTACTGTAATAATTAATAATGGAATACCTAATATAACTGTATAAAATAAAAGCATTGACTGGCCGGTATCCCACGCGATTATATGGAATGCACCGCCTACATAAACAATTACTCAATGAGTCGAATGAATAACACTTCTCGTAGGTGGTTGATACTAACTTTAGATTTGCGAGACTACGAAAAAATGGTTCCGTTATCGGTACTCTATCTGTCGTTATGACGGAAACGCAACGGATTGCACAAACAGCACTAACTTGCCACGATTAATCAGAATTCCGGCGCTAAATTTCCGGTAAAATTGACCCTACCATGAGACACCCTTATAAAATAATCTCTTACATAGATTTCCGCAACTCATCTCGAACTCTATCCCATCTTATCTTCCACACAGCGAAGTCGTGACCATTTGCGTTCATTTATATAATATACATTTAAATACGTGTTACGAAGATAATACTGATTTACTGATTGCGAAAATAAGTGCAAAAACTGCAAACAATGTGGCAAAAATGCAGTGAATGTGCCAAATTATGGAATTCACTGGCAACTGGGCAATCCGTTACCAATAACGTCGCCGCACGTAATGCACAGCAATGTTACTGGATGTTTATGTTTACTGTAATGTGGTATGCTTGCAATCCATCACAATTACCTCATTTCATTGTTGAATCGATTGTGGCGGAGATTCTTCGAATATCACCGATTCTATTGAATAGCTTGATTGTTTTGACAGGACGAAGTTTTTCATTGTCATTATTTTTTGTTTTTTAATGACACGATTTGATATTTGTTGCCAGTGACGTATTCTTTTATTTAATTTATGCAGCAACCTCTTTGTAACTTCTGGTAAAACGGCGACAGATGGCGCAAAAAACAGCGGTCAATATGATCGCTATTTGACATTACGAGTCTAAAACGCGCAAGAGAAATTTACAAGCAGCGCGATTGAGCAATCGCAGACCTTATCCAACATCTATGTATATATAGTTTTGAACCGTAAAAACCTTTTTGGCAAAAGTTCTATAGTATGCCTTGTCTGTTCCTAAATTGGAGTTAGATGACTCGGAATAAAGGTTGTATAGACTTCTTCTTCTTTTCGTGTCAACAGTTCTACTATTGTTAGACCTTGTTTAAAAGGTATTTGGCCACATTAATAGCGTTGAGTATGGCCGCGTTCATTTCCTCCCTCGTGCAGGTGTTCGGGCACAAGGGACACTCCAGCAGGTGCTGCATGGACTGGGTGGGATCACCACAGTCACACTGCTTCATTGAAGGATAGACTAAAGATAGAACAGATACTATACCTTCTCAACATTCTTCTGGCTTCAGGGTGCGCTTGTTCTGTGGCACATATTAGCCACTCCAGGGCTTGTTTGAAGTTCGATATTTTATCTGCTTCTAGCTCTGTTAACCAATGAAAGATCAGAATAAAACACCTATTAGTGTCTTAAGAATAAGTATTTATCCATCCTTCACATGCTAGTAAGGGCGGAAACCCACCGCGGCGCACGCTATGCACGAAATGACGTGGTGTCCAATAGTTCATGACGTCAATTACGTCATTTCGTGCACAGTGTGCGCCGCGATGGGTTTCCGGCTTAATGTTTGAGCAATATTTAGGTTGTCTTAAATCCAATTTATCAGTAAATCAATCCTAACCACATACATAAAACTCTGCTTATATCGGATACAGAAATAAGAAAAACTACTGCAATATTTTTGCACACATATTACGAACAATGAAATGTTTATTGAATAACATGTAAATTGCCACTGGGCCTGCGTGAACTACGGTCCTAACCCCCTTGCATTGAAGGGGTTAATATGCCTGGTGGCTACGTATAATATCATTGTAAATACGTTGTTGTAGTAGTTGTATGTATATGAGCAGGTACTTATGGTACGTGTAGCAAGCTTTAGTAGGTAGGTAGGAATTGCTTAATATTCAACCTCGTTTCGTTGTATTCATGAGAATGACACTTGTGTCTACATTGAGGATGTGTCGATCAGGCTATTCAGAAAAACAGCTGTTATAATACAGGTATAATTAAGGATGAAACTATGTGCATTTATATGCAATAATAATTATGTACCTACTTACAATGATAAAGGAAATAGGTAGATAGGTTACCTATACAACAAAAACGGTTTCCAAATGGCACAACGCCTTGCATTGCTCGCTTTATATTGATAGTTTTCTTGTTATACATACCACATTTCTCTTCAAGTAACTGCTTGGCAAGCACCACTTGAGACTCTGCACACCCATCCTCGGCGAGTTGGTTGCGAAGCCGCTTCAGAGAGCCTTCTGGTCCATCTGGAGCAAGGAGAACCTTAGAAAGTATACTATAACACATCTATGTTAAAGTATATCACTTTTAAGTAGGTATTTGTATGAAAAAAGTTATTATAAGTTAGCCAGTTAATAATCAAACAGGGAAAACACATTTATTTATATTAATGGGCACACAAACTTCAACTGTATTTACATGCAGTTAGTTAACAATGTTGCCTGTTGACCATAAGTCAAAAGAAGAAAAAAAACAGTGTAAAGTCTGTTTCAATCAGAAAAAAAAACTTTGTAAACAAAGAAACGTCAAAGTGCTTAAATAGTTTTAGTGATGTGCCTATTGTATACTATAACGAATATGAACGAATGAGTGAATGGATTGTTTTCATTCGATGGAATAAACTTGATTAGAAGGTATCGGTTTCTTTACGTCAACTTATAGAAATATAGTTATGAAATGAAATCAATAACCCATGCATAATAAAACTTATTATAAATTTAATATTAGTATATGGCTTTTCTTAGATTTTAACTATTGTTATGCATTAAAATATAGTGTGTACATAATTACAATAAACAAAAGAACTAATTTATTAGAATCATCAGTACGTATGATGCCGACAGTCGAGATAAATACGGGCTGGACAATAAATCAACAAAATAATAAACAAAAGAGGTAATTTTTACTATGATTATAACTACGCTCGTGGCACACGAGGCCATAAAACGTTGCTGGAGTAGGGAATATTACGCGCTCCCTTGCACTTACGGATCTTATGGGCGGGCCCATAAGTACAAAGGAGCGCGCAATATGCTCAAGTTTTATGGCCCAAAATTGTTTAAAAAAATCCTAATAACACTGACTATAGGCCTCATAAGAAGGCTCAAGGTCACTCAGAGAGCTATGGAGAGGGCTATGCTCGGAGTTTCTCTACGAGATCGAATCAGATATGAGGAGATACGTAGACAAACCAAGGTCACTGACATAGCCCTGCGAATCAGTAGGCTGAAGTGGCAGTGGGCGGGGGACATAGCCCGAAGAACTGATGGCCGATGGGGCAGAAAGGTTCTTGAGTGGCGACCACGTACCGGAAGACGCAGCGTGGGTAGGCCCCCCACAAGGTGGACTGAAGACCTAGTGAAGGTCGCGGGAAACCGCTGGATGCAAGTGGCACAGGACCGGTCGTTGTGGAAATCCTTGGGGGAGACCTATGTCCATCAGTGGACGTCTTTTGGCTGAAATGATGATGATGACCTAATAACATCAAATTTATCTCTATGGGCCTCTATGTGATGGACCCATGTCCTCATGCAAACCTTCCAAAGGTCCAGGTTTATTTAGCCCGAGTGGTCAAAATAGAGCAACATAATAATAATCATTTATTTCAAGTTAAAAACTCAATATACAGTCAAAAACACATTTAAGTAAAATAAATTTGAGATTAAAATATAGTGTAAAGTGCAAATTGCACTCGTTGTACATAGAAGTAGAAACAAATCGGTAAGAAATAAAAATTAAATGAATTTTCTTAATTTCTGTTTTTAAAACTACCTGAAAATGCAGTGGGCAACAACAACATACGTACTGATGATTCTAATAAATTAGTTCTTTTATTTATTGTAATTATGTACACACTATATTTTAATGCATAACAATAGTAAAAATCTAAGAAAAGCCATATACTAATATTAAATTTATAATAAGTTTTATTATGCATATTGGCATAATGGCCTAGAATTCCTTTGCCTTTACACTTTTTTGAATCTGTTTTTCATTCATTCAATATGGTACAAATCGGCACTTCACTAAAGCATTGGAAAAAAAAAACAACAAACTTATTACAATTTTATAAGTTCTTTAATTTTTACATGTTGTAGTTGAAATTACAAACTAAAACGAGTGTAATATGAAGGCGACAGTATTTCCGAAGATTCCCACATCAGAATTTAATGTAGTGAAAACGAAATAAGTGTGATATCGACGATTTTGTGTTGAGTGATGGTTTGTTTACAAAGTTTTTTTTTCTGATTGAAACAGACTTTAAAGTGTAACAGTGTAACAGTTTCTTAACGCTTAAAGATCGCAGAATAATGCTGGATCAAATGGTACTCTTAGACCTTATCCGGGGTCACCTCGACAACCCCTATTTACTTGCCCAAATCAAATTCTCCACTCCCTCCTACCGCACCAGACACACAAAATTGTTCGCTATGACTTTTACTCGTACTAGATATGCAAGCAATTCCCCCATTAATCGCATATGCTCCACATATAACCGCTTCTTTTCTGATGTAAATTCGGACTTGGATTTATTTAGCAATAGTAAATATATTTTGAAAAAGCATATATTTTGGAAACTATTCCAAATCTCAAGCACACACACACACACACACGCACGCACGCACGCACGCACACACACCCGCACACCCGCACACCCGCACACCCGCACACCCGCACACCCGCACACCCGCACACCACACACACGCACGCGCACGCGCACGCGCACGCGCACGCGCACACGCACACACACGAAATAGCGCACTATGCCATTTCATTTAATTATATGCAGATATACCTATAGCAGCAAAACTAATTTTAATATTATACTTTTTTAACTTTTATATCTAATAATGTTTAGTCTCAACTTCATGTCCTTCCGACAACACAAATTATAAGAATATGTTAATTATGCTAGGAAAACCTGTAATTGGCTCACGTTAAGTTTAATATTCATGTACAACTTTAATTGTATAAACTGCAGTTGGTTTTCTTACTAATAAATAATAAATAAATAACTTTTGCTAATTTTTGTCCAGCACACATTCTATACTAGACAACAAGTTCAACCCTTAATTAAAGATATTCTGAAGGAGGTATTTAACCTGACTTTGAAAATCAGGTGACATTTAAATTATTAATACTTACAGGCAAAATAAATATCCATGAAAGAACATAATGAATGAACAACCACCTAATTTGAATTTTATTTGGTCAGACAATTAGGTACACCCACTTGCATCACAAGTAACATAATCACAACTTAAAACGAAAATTTGGATTCATATGGTGAATACAAGGACACCAAAACGTATGTAGGTGGAACACTAGTGGGTAGATTCTACCTTAGTACCTATAGCATAACGCCTCTAGCCTTAGTACCTATAGCATAACGAAACTAAAGACGTAATATACTAATGTTAGCAGACTTCTCTGCTGCAACACCTACACGCCACAGTTAGAAATTAATTATGAATTGAGGACACAACTTTATCTTTACATTTTTTACACTTACCATGTATTTGCCAGCGCTTTCGACCAACAGGCATCACTCAAAGCTTTTCAAAATCTTCTCATGAAATATTACTTTCTTGAACACGATACGCAGGATAGGCTGCACTTGGTTTTATAAATGAAAATCAAAATAATTTATCTTGTTTTATTTACACAGACGACTCGCGATCGCCATCAAATCCATCAGTCAAAATCAATCGCGAATTTGTTGCAAATGTCAGTGTCAAGTTGTTTCAATACTCCAAATTGCGAAATCTTTTTATTTAAACTAAACGCAATATTACACAAAAATATTATTTCTTAGAGGGAAAGTTAATGGCTCCGAATTCAACGTTAACGTGTTATTTTTATCCCTACACAACCCCACCCACAGTGGCAATAAACCCACACATCTAATCCTGAAATAGATTTTTTCAGAGGATTTCCTGTCGTTGTTCACCAAACTTAACATTTTTTTATTTAACTTTGCTTTCTTCCAATATTCGTACCACCATGTACAATCAAAACGCAAACGTCAGTTCAGTTTGACACTACTTGCTTTAACAGCGGAGTGGCTAAAAAGCAGCGTTGTAACCGCCGATTGAAATAACCGAATAGTTAGTCAGGTATCGATTCTATAATTAATAATAAATAATAATATATTAATTTTTTTATATAATTAAATTAAATCACCATGCATAAATATGTTTAAAATTTATATCGTAAATAATTATTCTAAAGCGAAATATAAATAAAACTTAATATAATTATTATTATGTTAAAAAAATACCTATTAATGATTTTAAGTTTTCAACTGTTCCTAACCACTATATGAATCCCTAATGACCGGAAAAAAGAGTTATTATTAATTTGATTTTACATGAAGGTTGGCTTTAGTAGAATAAGGTAGGTACCTTATATTCACTTTAATCGATTACAATTATCGATATGACTGACTACATTTTGGCTAAGTTTGTAACGCTACAACACTATAACCATTAAAAAATAAAATAAAAGTATTTTTCTCTTCTTGTTTCACGTGTTTTACGATTAATTGAATTAAAACCTGCCTTAAATTATAATTTGATGTTAGTGCCCTATCAATATGTTGACTCCACGATTTAAAATAAGTCAAGACGATAACCACGTTTATATTAACGTCCATGCGCCTTACACCAATATCGGCGACACAGAAATCGACGTAGACGGTGAAAACTTTCTTTTCGTATCAAGCCCTTACTTCCTGCGGCTTCGTCTGCCCGGGAGGATTGTCGATAATGACCGTTCTAAAGGTTCGTATGTCTGTGACTCGGGTGACTTCAACCTAACCTTCGACAAAGAAGTGCCTGGCGAACATTTCGAGAATTTAGACATGATTACGAGCTTGCTAGCACCCAGGGACATTCCAGATTTAAACCCGAGCTTGGTCGAAATGCTGGAGGAAGATGGCATCACTTTGGAAACCGAATGTGACGAGGGTAGTGATAGTAAGTTTACATACGGATTTGCAAATAAAATAACCACTGAGTTTACCAATATTGGCAATGAGTTTCCGCAGATATTTGAATTAAGGATCCCCGAAAATGTTGAGATAGATGACCGCCAGGCTCTAAGAATAAAGCATGAAGATGAGAAATTCTCTTCTGACCATTATTTAGCAGATTTCTTTGACGAAGAACTTCTTGCGCCATATTTATCTACGGAATCATACTGGGATGATAAAACCTTCACCAAAGATATTGATTTCACAGAAGACGAAGTTGGAGTATTAAAGGAATTACCGAATAAACATTATTTGTTAAGTAAAAGTGAATATAAGCAAGTATTGTATGGATTAGTTGATATTCTTTATGGCTACTGTTACGATAAGAGAACAACATTGAACGAGAGTACTGTGGAGTCTAGTTGGACAATAAACAAGCTATCTTCAACGTTAAGTTGGTTCTGCACATTCAAAGATGTGAAACATACACTAGTAGCGTGCTACAGACGTGCACTAATATATCCAATATTTAGAAACTTTGAATTATGCAAGAAAGTCAAGAAAGATCTTGTGTTTTTATTCAGGAAAGGCAAGAAATGTATTATAAAATGCATGATTGATATTCATCAGATGTTCAATTCTAGTAACGATGCACGGTATATACTCAATCAACTGTATATAAAAGACTATTTAGTGTTTCTGCAAAAATGTAGGAATGAAGAGTTAGACGAACTGTGTAACAATATTGCTAATATTGAAATCTCAAAGAAAGATCTGGATTTAGACTTGGATGAATTAGAAGATGCTGCAGAGATGGTTAAACTTGAGGAAGCAGAGATAATGGAAAATGAAATGGCAGTCAGAATGGCTTCTATGGCATTACTGCCAGGTTTAAAGAAGAATAATCCAGTTTACATCGATGGGAGTGATGAGGAAACTGATTCTTCGTCAGATTCAAGCAGCGATTCGTCCGATGACTCTTCAGATGAGCTTGACTCTGATGACGATCCGTCCTGACAGTTCTTCGATTCCTAGGATATGTCTAGTAAAGGCTTGTGAACAGTTTAAGACTGAACTAATGGAGTTATTCAAAGTAATGTGATGGTTGAAGCATCTTGATTCATGTAAAAGTACTCGTGTATTATAAAATTGATTTTTTCTATTACTTAAAACAGCAGGTTCTTAGGGAGCGTCCATAAATTACGTGAGGCATTTAGGGGGGGAGGGGGTCGAGAAAAATCGCACCAAATCTCACGTGGGGGAGAGGGCGGGTCTCGGCAAATCTCACGTGATTTTTTTACCGCAAGATACAGTGTAAAATTGCAAGAAAACTGGGTAAAATTAAGTAAAACATGTTTCTCCTCTATAATAGCTTTTGAAAAATCTCACGTGAGATTAGAGGACGGAGGGGGGGTCGAAAAATCTCAAAAATCACCTCACGTAATTTATGGACGCCCCCTAACTGTCTATGGTTTCTGACATACTGTCTATGGTTATTGCTAGTGGGTAGTGACATTAATCTGAATGTTCTATAAGTAATCGAGAAATACTATGTACTTGTAAAGTTATAATACAACAATTACTGCACATACAGCTACTTTAATATTTTTATGTAATCTGTAATTTTATTATTTATAAGAATTAATGTTAGTTATACCACACCAGTTAGACCTTAGGGTATCACCTATCGATCGATCGCCGAATAATGTTTGATCAATCATCGATCGACGGTCGATGATCGATCAAACATTCGATCGATCAATTAAATCGAACATTGCTCCATTTAAAAATCGTCAATCGACGTCGACTCATCACATTCTACTATTGATAGACTGATCGATCGAAATAAATCTGAAATAAATAAAATTTAAAATGAAACTGTCGTATCTATATCTATACTAATATATAAAGAGGGAAATGCTGACTGACTGACTGACTGACTGACTGACTGACTGACTCATCAACGCCGAGCCGAAACTACTGAAGTTAGAGACATGAAATTTGGATAGTAGATATATTTTGTGACGTAGACAAGCAATAAGAAGCGATTTTGGAAAATTCAACCCCTAAGGGGGTTAAATAGGGGATGAAAGTTTGTATGCAAGTTCGTCATTTTTCAAGTTAGAATTATGAAAATTTGTGTTGAGGTGTCTTTTTAAAAATAAAAAATATGGTTTTCGGGGTTTTTGAATATTCAACCCCTAAGGTGGTAAAATAGGGGATGAAAGTTAGTTGGGAAGTTTGTATAGATGTTCGTCATTTTTGAAGTTAGAATTATGAAAATTGGTGTTTAGGTTCCTTTTTAAAAATAAAAAACTTGAATTGCTGCGTTTTTGAAAATTCAACCCCTAAGGGGGTAAAATAGGGGACGACAGTTTGTATGAAAGTTCGTCATTTCCGAGGTTAGCATAATGAAAATTTGTGTTTAGGTTTCTTTTTACGTATTAAAAATAATAATTTCATATTTTTTGAAAATTTAAACCCTAAGGGGTTAAAATAGGGGGTGAAAGTTTGTATGGAAGTTCGTCATTTTTTGAAGTTGGAATTATAAAAATTGGTGATTAGGTGACTTTTAAAAGATAAACAAAATTAATTTGAGGGTTTTTGAAAATACATCCCCTAAGGGGGTAAAATAGGGGATGAAAGTTTGTATGGAAGTTCGTCATTTTTGTAGTTAGAATTAAGAAAATTGGTGATTAATTGTCTTTTAAAAAAATAATAATAATAGAGTTTTTGAAAATTATACGGGGTATGGGATACGGGATACGCGATATGGGATACGGGATTTCGTATATGGGATACGTGATACGGGATACGGGATACGGGTTACGGGATATGGGAGGCGGGATGCGGGATGCGGCATACGGGATGTGGGATGCGTGATACGGGATACGGGATACGGGATACGGATACGGGATACGGGATACGGATCCGGGATACGGATACGGGATACGGGATACGTGATACGGGATACGGGATAAGGGATACGGGATACGGAAATGGGATGCGTGATACGGGATACGGAATACGGGATGTGGGATGCGTGATACGGATACGGATACGGGATACGGGATACGTGATAAGGGATACGGGATATGGGATGCGTGATACGGGATACGGATACGGGATACGGGATTTGGGTTCCAGCAAAAGGAAACGTAATTTTTAAATTTATATTCTGCGCGGACGAAGTCGCGGGCAAAAGCTATGTTTTATAAATTACTATCTAAATAGTAGGGCTTTCGAGTTATAGGGTTGTGTTGATGAACTTGATGACCCTTGCTGTTTCACAAAATGTATGCTTACTTATTATAAAAGAAGTAGGTTTTTTTTTTTTTTCATATAGTACATTTTTAGGGTTCCGTTCCCAAAGGGTGCCAACGGATCCCTATTACTAAGCCTCCGCTGTTTTTCTGTCAGCGGGCTGTATCCCACGAACCGTAATAGGTATAGAGTTGAAATTTTCCCAGAATGTGTATTTCTGTTGCCGTTACATCAAGAAATACCTACTAAAAATAAAATAAAATTTTACAATAAAGGGGTTCCCCATATAGGTACAAAGAACTTGATATTTTTGTCGTTTTTATTCTACGGTGTTACGGAACCCTTTATGTGCGAGTCCGACACGCACTTGGCCGGTTTTTATTATCCCATTATTTTCTGTCATACCTACCTACTTTTACCTGCTTACTTACCTACTTATTTTTAAAGACAAAAACGTGTAGAACAAAATAATAATGAGAATATTTTAGTAGCTACTCATACCTACTTGAGGAAGTAATTAGTATCTAGCTCAATAAACAAAGTAACGTTTGGTGAAAAAATATAGGCACTTTGCCCATGGCGTGATGTGACGTGTGATGTGGATATGACTTGCTAATGAACTAAAAAAAAAAATGAAGCCTTAGAAATACAGGGTGGATTTTTGAGACGGGGCAGTAAGGGCAGCTACTTGAACCGTTATAGTTACAGGAAAACGTTCGTAGGAGACCGTCCAATACTTTTTGAGATATTCTGAACTGCATTAACAGATTTTGGAAAAAATTTACAGTCAGCGAAAAAAATGCTAAAATACCAAAATATTATTTTTATTCCCATCGATCCCATTTCATATAGGGATCAAAAGACTATCGGACCATTTAAGGTTTGAGTACCTACCTACTAGAAATGACAGAAATGCCAAAAACATTTCCCATACATTTTGTACCTACTGAACGATTAATCAACTCGAAATATTATTTTTTGCCAAACGATCCTACTTCTTACTGTGATCAAAAGACTCTTTGAGGCGAACTGGAGTTTGAGTACAGAAACTACGGTAAGTCACATGACCGGGTTTACACGCAGGCACCTTGTGCAGCGGGCATAACTCCAGTTCGCCTCAAAGAGTATTTTTATCAGAGTAAGAAATAGGATCGTTTGGCATCAAAAAATATTTCGAGTTGTTTAATAGTTTTTCAGTACAAAATGTATGGGAAAAGTTTTTGGCGATTACTGTCATTTCTAGTAGGTACTCAAACCATAAATGGTCAGATAGTATTTTGATCCCTACATGAAATGGGATCGATGGGAATAAAAAAATTGGTACTTTAGAAATTTTTTTCGGTGACTGTCAATGGACAGTCACCTCCGCCGTAGTCGGGTAAAAAATGTTTTACCCGACTACGGCGGAGGGTTATGATTTTGACCGGTATGTATGTATGTATGTATGTATGTGCATCTGTTCCCACCTAACTTCCAAACGACTTGTCGTAATTTGACAAATGAGGTATCGTTAGAAGCGGCTTAATGGCGCGCTGGTTATAGGCTATGTGACGCGCTCTAAAAAGTATGAAACAAGAAAATATTCACATCTAGAGGATAGCCGTGGTCCGTGTTCATGTGCCATTTGGCCCTAAAAGACCTACACGGACCACGGCTATCCTCTAGATGAGAATATTTTCTTGTTTCATACTTTTTAGAGCGCGTTTTTTCCGTAGTCGGGTTTTAGTTTTTATTGAAACCCAAATATCACTAGGTTCCAATGGAATACAAACCTAATTAAATAAATTGGCTTATACTTATTTGTCATCGCACTTTAATTATGATAGGTACCTATACCTATTGTTCTTTAATTAACAATTAATCTTTAGAATAATTTCCTCGTCGATTTTCCCAGGGATTTTATTTCTATTGGCTGCTTGGTAATTTTATATAGCTCTGCTCAAAAACAACGCTAGTACTTACAATGTTGTCGGCTGTGCTGGTAGTGTGTCTGTTGGTCGCATGGTGGTGGCAGGGTCGCAGCGGCCGCGACCAGCGACCCCCCGTGTACCCTGGCGCCTTCCCTATCATTGGCCACGCGCATCTATTTATGCATAAAGACAGTATGTATATTTACTACTACGCCAAGCCAACTAGGAATTTGGATGGAATGCGGCTTCCCCGCCCGCATACCGCCCGCACACCCGCCTCCGCCTGCTTCCCTCCCGCCCGCCTCACCGAGCGCACACCGCCACCGCCTTTTTGTGCGGGTGACGTCACATTTGACAGGTTCCTAGTTGGCTTGGTGGAGAAGTATTTTGTTCATGGTATTTAACCGCCCAATTTATGGAGCCAGTACCTATTACAATGGTTTTGAGAAGCATTTCTATAGAAACCAAAGTGATTTGTGATTCGAGTGTAAGTCCATGATAACTTTCTGATTTGGGGGTTAATCTTTAAATACCCAGACCCAGTCTTTAGCACGTCGGAGAGGCTCTAGGATGCATAGGTATATGCAAAATACACCAACTGAGTTTTGAATAGGTAGGTACCTTACCTGCGACCTCTAAATTAGTAGATACCTGCTAATAAACCATTGGAAAACCACTGGTTTCTGAATGATTAGCTTCATCAATTATTGATTGTACCTACCACTTACTTACCTTAATCGTAAATTCTTGACGGTCGACTATTTTCGGCCATCTGTTAACAGTACTCTAATCTAAAACATGTCAATCGCCAGGAACTGGCGGAGACTTTAAGAAGATAATATTAGAGACCATTGTTTTTCCATTGATTATAAATGTACATGTATGTAAATGTACATGTATGTTTATGTATGAACAGTCGGAAGGTGTCTAACAAGGCTCGTTTGGCTGTGCATGGGGGGGTGTTGGTTCCGACACTCATGTACGGAAGTGAAAGTTGGGTATGGCAGAAGAAACATGAAAGCAGAATAAATGCAGTTGAGATGAGAGCGTTAAGAAGTATGATAGGAGTTAAACTGAGTGACAGGATAAGAAATAGTGTGATAAGGAAACGTTGTGGTCTGAAAGAAGATGTAGTGACAAAAATTGAGAAAGGTATGCTGAGATGGTTTGGCCATGTCGAGAGAATGAAGGAAGAACGATTGACGAAAAGAGTGTATAAGGCGAGTGTGAATGAAAGTGTTGGAAGGGGTAGACCTAGGCGGACGTATCGAGACCAAATCAGGGACGTCTTGAAAAAAGGTCAGGTCAAGAGTACCCTAAACCGAAGAGCATGTATGAAGGGAATAATGAAAGTGGACGAAGCGAAACAAGTATGTAAGGATCGTAGCAAGTGGAAAGAAGTGGTCTCTGCCTACCCCTACGGGAAACAGGCGTGATTATATGTATGTATGTATGTATGTTATAAATGTACATGGGTACTTAGGGCCCCGTGAGCGCGCTGAATCAATCCTACTCAGGCTAAATAGGTTGTTCAACCCAGGTAGACCAGTTTAGGTTAGGGTTGGGTATTTTTTATGACCACCCACAAATCCTTACCAAGCTGAACGACCTCAAACTCAATATTTTATTATCAAAAAAAACGCGACTGTAGCCTATGGGTGAGCAAGATGGGCTAACAATCAGAAGGTCCCAGGTTCGATTCCCGATGGGGCATGCACCAATGGATGAATTTTCATCTATGTGCTTATTTACAGTTCGCTGACGGTGAGGGAAAACATCGTGAGGAAACCTACCTATCCCTCGGGATTGGGTAATAGTCAGTTCCTGTATATGTCGCCGCCAACTGGTTTAATACGTTATTCAATTGGGCGGCTAGCCCGTTCATTAAACGTCGACACTCAATTAGACGCCTAGGCCGTTCGTTGAATTGACACATATTGCTAAACGTCCAACGAGTTGGCTGGTTGAAAGTTAGCCTTTTGGAGAAGGCTGAAACAAAAGCCGCCGGTTCATTTAAATTTAATTCCTTTTTCCGCCACTGCAGCGCCAGTAGTCATCTAACAAATATGGCGTCCCTATTTGTCATCAGCTGATTAAATGTGTATTGTTTTTTTTTTGCGAATTACCGTATTTAGTGATTTTATAGTGTGTTAAAAAGTTCTATTGATAATTATTAATATTAAACAAGACCGTAACATGGATTTATTTACGAATAATGAGACGGAACCGAATTTTAAACGAATTGAGGTTATCAACAATGTTCAAAAGGCTAAGGTGACCATGAATTATTCTAAAAGCATACGGACGCTTATGCAGGATTACTGGATATCATTTCGTCATCTGGATACCTTAGTAAAACAATGTTCAGGATTAAAACGTTTCACATACTGCACGCGTGAGCGAGCGAAGCGAGCTCGGGACTTTGGGGCACTCGACTTGGCTGGGTTAGGTTCGAAGGAAATGATGGGGGTTAGCGAGCGAGCGGAGCGAGCCAGCTTAACCCCCGTCATTTCCTTCGTGTTAGGTTACTGGTGACCCCGAACGCAGAAATAGGGGCCCCGCGAAGCGGAACTCCGTCGACTATGTCATAGAAGTCATGGTCACCCTAATAATATTCACAAATGTCATTCACCCAAGCGGCTAAGCAACGTTCAGCCCCCTTATTAAACGTTGCATTGGTTCGACAATTTGCCTAGGCGTCCTTTAGCCATTGTATTGAGTGCCGGCGTTTAATGAACTGCCTAGCTGCCCAATTGAATGAAGTATTAAACCAGTTGGCGGCGACATATACACAGCGACAAGGTTCACCACCTGTCACGTTGGGTTCTGACTATATGGTGAAACGTGGGCTTTGAGTTGGTTAATCCCTCCACAATGTGGTGGTGTATGGCCACTCAAGCCTCTGACTACCCCCGAATGGGGATAAAAGTCGTGACATTACATTTACATTTATTTTTTACAAAAAAAAACATTATGAAAGTTTATCAACCAATCAGAGGCCGCATTCAAAACTCAGTTGATGGAGTTCGCTTATGCCTCCGGAATCCGAACGGAACGCACAGCCGCTAGTATTTTACGCACACGCTGGCGACTAGCGACTCTACTGAACATATTTATGACCTCATGGTAGAAAAAAACATTGTAGGTGGTTTGTGGTGGTATTATAAATAGAAGTGTGGGCACTATTCTTTTGGTATGAACAAATATGGTAACTTGCTTCTATCGTCCGTCCATTTCAGAATTGTTCGATATGATAAAAGATATGGTCAAGTACACCAGAGAGAATCAATGCGACTCTATTACCTTGAAAGTCGGCCCTTTGTCAGCATACGGTAAGTTTTTTTTATAAATACCTAGGTATTTTAACTCTAAAAGTAGGTAGGTAGGTACCTACATAAAAATCCTCGGTCAGTCCAGTCCATTTAAAGATTGTATTGGTACCTATAGGAAGTCCTTAAGGAGGACCTATGTCCAGCAGTGGATGTGTTTCAACTGATGAATGGAAAAATGATTCACCAACAGTGCCTCGAGTCTCTTAACAAGTAACAAATTCATGAATAAATTCTTGGCCGTCGACATGTTTTCGATATAATGAAGAATTTACGAAGATAATTGGATACCAGTGGTTTCGCATGGGTCATAATTAGCAGACTTGGATCCCTATGTTAATGAACATTAAATGTTTCAGTAATAACAGATCCCGATGACTGCCTGACAGTATCAAACACGTGTTTAAAGAAGTCGTTTGTTTATGACTTCTTAGTGAGAGCAGTTGGTTCAGGACTATTCACATCCAATTGTAAGCATTAAATAAGGTCTTAGAAGCGCACTACACGCTAAAGTCGCCGACGGTCGGCGGGTTGGTGACGGCGGCTTTAGCGCTTTACACACTGCGAAGCGCCGGCGCCGCCCTTCAAAAGAAGCCGCCGACATCTGTCGGCGGGTCAGCGGCTTCAGTGTGTAGTGCGCTTAATAGTGCTTGTCATTGAAAAGCGAAATACACACCCAAGTCACGGTTATTATATCATACAGTAGTGGAACTGGGGCCTGTCCTTAAAATAGGTAACTACCTACAACCGCGCCACGCCGCTCGGTACGTGAACACGCGATAGGGCTACCCGCCTACAGTATATTAATTCCATCTATCTTCTTCGTACCTATTAAAAATAATCAAATTACGTACTAGTAGGTATATAACAAATATTTTATAGGGTTAACTTTCGGAGTTTCCAGGTAAT
The DNA here is from genome assembly GCA_947859195.1 of Drymonia ruficornis. NCBI lineage: Eukaryota > Metazoa > Arthropoda > Insecta > Lepidoptera > Notodontidae > Drymonia > Drymonia ruficornis. The sequence goes on along the minus strand of OX401926.1, from coordinate 4,116,061 downwards.
TTAAAAAAAAAATATTTCTGGATGCGTTATTGAAGAATTCAAGCAACCAAAAACAGCACAATATAGACTATAATTACTCTTTGCCATATTAAGTAAGTACTTGTACTTATTTCAATCAAATATTCACAAATCACATGCTTACTGCTTACAAAACCATCCCACCGTTCGTTCGTTCTATGAAGACGGAATACTGTAGATATAATTACCGTGCCCAAGTCGCCAACCCGGCGCCCGGCGATACATGTCGGTTGGTTGTGACGGCGGCTTATTTTGAAGGGCGGCGGCTTCGGTGTGTACCTACCTAAAGCGCTAAACCTGCCGACACCAACCCGCCGACATTTCAGCGGCTTCAGTGTGTAGTGCACTATTTTCATTGTGTAGTGCCAAATTTCGAGTGCCATACCTAACATGAATTTCGTTGCATGTCTTGGAAGTCTAGTGATTGCAATGTTAGGGGGTACTACCATAATATCTGATAAAATAATACATCAGAGAGCCAAGTAGTGGGTGCTGGGCACCCATGAGCCCAGACATTTAAAATTGATCAGTAATCGGTTTTGAGCATTATTTCTGAAACCTTACCAGCTCGCACGTTTCAATTGATTTATTTAGTTTCAAATTAAAACGATGGATTTTAAGTAAGAATATTTTCTAGCTTTTTGGGATTCCAATTTAAGAGTTAGAATAATTACATCCAAAATTTTTTATTCAAAATTTTACATGAGCGTTTGAGGTGTGAACTTTTGGATTTTCCAATTTTTTTTCACTTATTTTCCCTACCTCTAAAAAATGCATCACCTTTTTGTCCTACGACTTGTCAGTTCTTTTCATCATGAGCACCCACGGGATTGTTTAAAAGCCGGCGCCCCTGACTTTAATCCCAAAGATGATACTTCAAAGATGATGGTACAGTCAGCAGTATTTTCGAAAACACGGATAATTTTTCAGTTTCCTTGTTGTTTTCAGTAGAGGAATGGAGACGTCACCGTAAGATCGTCAACTCGACATTGAGTCTCGGGATGCTGAACGAATTCATGACGATATTTAACTGCAAAGCCAAGCAGCTCCTCGGGGACATGGCGCCCCATGCAGGGAAGGGTGCTTTTACACCCGAAGAGATAATAACGGATTTTGTTTTTGAAACAACGTGTTGTAAGTAGATTTAGTTCTTTTTATCTAGCTCTACAATGGACGGACAGATACTTTAATAAGTCAAGACGCTGCTTATGTCCACTATTAGCTTTTAACTCTATCCTACGATGAATCGGAAGGTCTTTCTAAGTATTTTACTTACTTGGACATTGATCTCACACACACATTTACAAACCCCACACCACACCAACCTCACATCCATGGTGAACATAGTCGAAACCAAACATCAGCAGCATGTCTAAATTATGTTTCGATGAAGACAAAATAATAATGGTTTCGATGCAAAACAAAAGTGCAAGCGATTTAAAGAACTGAGTATGTTTAGCGAGTAAGTGTGCATTTCCACTCACGCGGAGCCGACCGTGAATTGGCCAATCACAGTGCTCGAAATCTCCACTCCGCTCTTGGTCCATCACAGTTGGCCAATCACGGTCCGCCGCTCCGCTCCGCCCAGCTCCGCATCAAAGGAAGCACACTTATGATGCGGTCCGCAGCCTTCATCCCTATGCCTCGCGCGAGCTCTCATGTTATGACATTATGCGTTCCAACTTCAAACTGTGCCCTGAGTCGCTTAGCCATTGCCATTGAGCTGCTATAGTGATCAAACCTCTGATTGGTTGGCCGATCAGCGGATCGGCCGCTGATTGGTCAGACTCAACCGACCAATGAGAAGGTCGATCACGATAGCAAAACGCCACAGTGGTGCCACAATAGCTTAGGGCACTGAGTGCTCGGGCGCGGCATGCACCCGATGTAGATGCAGCCATTGTCTGTTTTAGGTACTTCATTAAATATTAACACAGATGCCATCATCGATAAATCATTCGTACACCTCACGGACGACCTTTGTAAGGTGTACTGGGAGAGATTCATGAAGTTCTGGCTGCATAGTGAAACTGTTTACAGCTGGAGTTCTCTGAGGAAGAAAGAAGACAAGCTTATAGAATCGTACATGGATTTTGTGAATAAGGTAGAGCTCTGATTGAATAATCGTCGACCGCTTGGCGCAGTGATTCGAGCGTATAAGTACGTTTTTTTATACTTGTCCTATTTGGTTAGCAAATATAGCGTTCAGCGGGGCGATTGCGTAACTTTTTTGACAATGTTTCTATTGGTTTCGTATATAATTGACACAGGATGAACGAAACCAATTGAAACATTGACAAAAAAGTTACGCAATCGCCCCTCTGGACGCTATCTTTGCTTACCAAATAGGACAAGTATAAAAAACGTACTTATAGGCCGTTCGGCTCAGCGAGGTGCCTGGCTATGCGGTTTCTACGGGTTATTGATCTGTGGTACACTAATAATTTGTTCTTTATATTTCAGCATATGCTTAAACGCAGATCAGAACTGTCACAACACATGGATAAAGACAATGAAGATATTAATTTAGGTAAGAATTACATATCGTGGTAAGGGGGTGTCCATCAATGAGGTGATTTTTTAGATTTTTCGACCCCACCTCCCCACTTGGTGAGATTTTGCTCGACCCCCTCGCTCCCCCTCTAATCTCACGTGAGATTTTTCAAAAGCTTTGTTCTATAGGAAAAACATGTTTTACTTAATTTAACCCGGTTTTCTTGCAATTTTACACTGTTTCTTGTGGTAAAAAAATTACGTGAGATTTGCCGAGACCCCCCCCCCCCTCTCCCCCACGTGAGATTTGGTGAGATTTTGCTCGACCCCCTCCCCCCCTAAATGCCTCACGTAATTTATGGACGCCCCCTAAGTGGCCAACCTGGTGTCAGAATTGTTCAAGCCGCCCGAAGGCCTCTGACAAGGCTTAACAACTGCTGCCTGGATGACAACAACCGGAACCGATTTTTTACTCATTCTCATGTTTTTTTAGGTACTAACAGGAAACCATTAATAGACCTCTTGCTGCAACTGCAACACACAAAAAATGCGTTCACGGACAAAGAGATACTGCATAATTTGGTAACAATACTATTCGCTAGTTACGATACAACTTCCAAATCTCTGGTGTACATTTTGTTAGTTGTCGGATCCAACGAACGAGTGCAAGAACGGGTTTATGAAGAGTAAGTCATGATCATGTTTTTTTGTTAATAAGACAGGTGGTAGCAGTGGTAGCCGATTGGTTAAGCACGCGTCTTGTGGGCTTAAGGTCATAGGTTCAAACCCTGGCTCACACCTCTGGATTTTTCGATATCTATGTGTGAATCATAACTTTAATATGATTATCACTTGCTTACGGTGAAGGAAAACATCGTGAGGAAACCTGCATGTCTTTAGACATGTGAAATCCACCAACCCGCACTGGGCCAGCGTGGTGGATTATGGCCTGAATCCCCCTCGCATTGAGAGGAGGCCCGTGCCTAGCAGTGGGACGTTAAAAGGGCTAAATTATTTATTATTAGGACAGGTGGCAAACTTGCTTATCGCCTGCCTGATGTTAAGCATGATGTTAAGCAGGTACCGTAGCCTATTGATGCCTGCCAAAGGCATTGCTCGCACGTTGCCAACCTGAAGGAGAGTGGGACGGAGGAAAGGGAAGGGGGGTTGGGCTTCCGGCTCTCTCACTCATCGTACGAAACGCAGCTGTAATAGCTGCTTTACGCCGATCTTCTGTGAGAGAATGGTACTACCCCGGTCGAGCCAGCCAGTATACAGGGTGGTGACGACATCATGACAATAAATTTAAACACGATCCCTACTAATCTATCACAATACTTTAAAATTGTCAAATTAGATTTACATCAAAATTGTAAAATACATTTTCACACAAATTAAAAGCGGAAATAATCTAAACATAACATTACATCCTTTATAATCGTCTACTGACCTCATCGACTGACCTGTAGGTACGAGGGTGGCAAAATCGCTTCGGTGTCGGTGTAGCGTAAATTAAAATGGTAGAAGTGAAAAAGCCAACCCCTGGCTATACCTTTGAATATATTTTGATTTTGTTTTTATGTACGAACTACTCACGTCATACCCTGTATGTGGTTTCAGTTATTGTCGTTATGTCGTCACCACTCTGTATGAGTTGCAGTCAATTGGCTACAGCTTGGATCTACCACCAATGAATGTTTTACGTTTCCTAGCGTCAACTTTAAATGGTATATTCCAATTCCCCCACACGAAGTTACCTATTCTTCTTCTTATCGTATGGTTAGTGGCCAACCTGGTGTCAAGAGTTGTTCAAGTCGCCCGAAGGCCTCTGACAAGGCTTAACGACTGCTGCCTAGATGACAACAACCGGGACCAACTTTTTACGTGCCCTCCGAAGCACGGAGACGCTCAGTTCAAATGCCACTAAATGGTCACCCATCTCTGCCTGACCTTGCCAAGCGTTGCTTAACATCCGATCTTTTACCGATCAGTGATTGCAGCTGGCTATGAGCGCCTCATCTATAGTTAACTATTGCTATGCAATAAATGGCTGTAGGTATAGGAAATTTCTGTACCTATACAATACTCGTATGTTAAGAAAACCCTGTCCGACCCGAAAACGTATTGTTGGGTATCGAGATTAGATTCTATTTTTGTAAAAAAAAAAACATTTTTTTATTATTATTTTTATATTTTTTTACATAGTAAGTGACCCACTGCTGGGCAAAGGCCTCCCATATTTTTTTGGTAAACAATACCAATACCCCGTTTACATAAAAAATAATCTCATAAAATGACGTCATCACATACTTTGTGGTCAGAGGTGCCGCCACACGATCTAACATAATTAGTTCCGGTAACGGTGTTGTCATTGGTCATCGGTGTTATTTTTTAAACTTGCTACATTAAGAGGGAAAAAGGCAAAAAAAAATGCATTTGTTTACTATCATGAATATTTTTTTTATTTTTTTATTTGGTCATGTGGGAAACCTAAATACCGGTTTCGGCTCGGACAGGGTTTTTTTAACATATTGTATACGACATTCAACAGGTTACAAGAAGTGTTTGGTGATACAGACAGAGATGTGGATAAGCAAGATCTCAGTAAACTGGTGTATCTGGAGGCGGTGATCAAGGAAACCATGCGACTGTATCCAGTGGGTGCATACGTCTCCAGATCCTCGGACACAGAAATGAAACTGAGTACTTATTTATATACAGTTTTTATAACGATTTTATAGCTTTATAAAAAGTAAGGTAAGGAGCTAATCGATAAAATACCCGGGTAGTGCGATTATGACTCGCGCCATGAGGATTCCGTACAAAGATAATAGGAATGATCAAAAACGCCGAAAAGTATATTAGTTATGTATTAGTAAAGAGTAGCCCAAATCCAAATTTTCATGTATAGTACGTTTCTTTATACTTGTCCTATTTGGTAAGCAAAGATGGCGTCCAGCGGGGCGTCCATCCTGTGTCAATTATATACGAAACCAATTGAAACATTGACAAAAAGTTACGCAATCGCCCCGCTGGACGCCACAATTGCTTACCAAATAGGACAAGTATAAAAAAATGTATAGGTATCTAGCTTCAGAAAAATCGGGACCCTATACTAACTTTTACAACCCGCTACAACTGCAGCTGTCGGCACCGGTCGGCGCTAGCCGTCGACATGTCGACAGCTACTGCCGAACAACGTCAGCAGCAGCCGCCGACGAGCCGACCAATGTCGCCGGCTGCAATTGGCTCTGTTGACGGCATAGTGCCGCTCGTGTGTTTGAGGGCTTAGATGGTAGATTTCTCGATCTCAAGCCTCAAGGTAGGAGTTCGATGGACGCGGCAGATGGCAGACGTCAGTCGGTCTCATAGAAATTATAATGCCGTTTGCCGTCGCGGCACATGTCATCGCCACAATTTGTATGAGACCGACTGACGTCTGACGTCTGCCGCGTTGATCGAACTGCCACCTTCAGAGGGAACTTTTTTGTTTGAAATTCGTAATTTGTACTATTCAGAACTAAGTAGCGACTTTTAAATATTCTGCCTAGCGATATTTGCGTTAGCCTAGTTGGCTACTCTAACGGTGGTGCCTGGCTATCTGCGTCCTTTGAAGTCTCTCAAAGCCCCTAGAGCCTCAGTTTTCTTTTCCAGAACAGTCCACGCTGCCTGCCGGTAGCGACATCATGATACTCTCGTATGCCGTGAACCGGCATCCGGTCTGGGGCCCTGATGCTGACGAGTTCCGCCCCGAGCGGTGGCTGGAGCCGGGTGGCGTGCCCGACAACCCTAACGCATTTGCTGCATTTAGCATTGGCAAGAGAGCATGCATTGGTAAGGGTAAAACTAAAAACATGCCAAAGATAAAGTAATCATCGCCAGAGTTACACCAACTGTACCTATGGTCCCAAACTAAGCAGCTTGTTCTATGGCTGCCATACAATGGACTGGGGGCGATCCCAGTGACACTCAGACCAGGGCAAATTACGAAAAGGCCGTTTCCGAAATTTGCCTCTGGCGGGAATCGAACTCGCGACCACCCGATGCAGTGAGCCCAGCGTCCAATGCTCAAACCAGTGCGTCAAGCGGTCGTCAAAACTTACCCCACTGCGATAGGTACTTCGCGGTCGTGGTTTGCACCCTACCTCGATAACATCTCGATGTAAAACAAAAGCATTCCAATAGACACGCGCGCACACGAATACGCAAACCTCGCTGCAATACATCGATGGCTACTTGGAGGTTCAAAATATTCCCACTTCCCATGTAAGGGCTACCTCCCCCTTCAAACTTACTTTATGACATTTTATATTTTTGAAATTAAGATTTTGCGCTGTTGCTGTGACAGACTGGGACGGACGGACGGACAGACTGGATGATCAAAGTATAAAGCGCACTACACACTGGAGCCGTCGACCCGACGACATATTGTGTTGTCGGCAGCTTATATTGAGGAGCGGCGGATCTTCGGTGTGTAAAGCGCTAAAGCCGACACCAACCCGCCGATATGTCGGCGGCTTCAGTGTGTAGACTACGGGACCCTAAAAATGATGAGACTTAAATCATCTACAGTAGCGGCATTTTACGATGGCCGGTTTGACATGTGGGGGGGGGGGAAGAAAAAGAACCTTATTATAACGGAATAAGACTGGCCGTATTAAAAATAAGAATGTCAAAAAATGAATGCGAAAATGAATTTTATTCCGTTATAATAAGGTTCATCCTTTCCCCCTCCCACATGTCAAACTGGCCATCATAACGTGCCGCAGGTATAAATCAATTATAAAAATTGAAATAAAAAAAACACCTACTGTTTCTCATTCTTGACTACAAGAGTCCACTCATGTTACAGGTAGACAATACGCAATGACGATGATCAAAGTAACTCTGGCGCACTTCCTGAGGCGGTACCGCGTCACAGGCGACGTGAACAAGTTGCAAGTGCAGTTCGATAACATCATTATGGGACCTAAATGTGGTCACGAAATTACTACAGAATGTAGACTGTGATGTTGGCACCAATAAATAACTTATAATTGAAAAACTTAAGCTGTATTTTATTTTCAAAAATCCTTTTGTTTCAACTCCCGATGAAAAAAGAGGGGCGTCTTAACATTGGATAAATCTTTAGTTTACGAACCTAAACGATGTACCACTAACGACGACTAACGATGTGACTTAGCCAACCACCGACGCAATGAAATGAAATGAAAATATTTTACTCATAGGTAAAGGAACAATTTTATATATACTAGCTTCTGCCCGCGACTTCGTCTTTTCTGGGATAAAACGTATATCATGCCCTTCTCCAAGTTCCTGTCGAGTCTATACCAAAATTCATCAAAATTGGTTTAGCAGTTGAGTCGTGAAAACTTAAAAGACAGACAGAGTAATTACTTTCGCATTTATAATAGGTACAGCCGTCTTCCATCATTTGTAACAGTCTCGTTTCTGCTGCAATCCAGCCTAGACTGTTATTTTTGCGTCCCACTTTGTAACGGAGGGATATGTCGGTAATCTGGAATTCCGCAAACACCATATGAAGAATTCTGATAATGTGAAACAATGCAGAGTTAGTGGAGGAAAATGGACAAATGTTATGAACGGAAATAAACAGTAACAAACAAAAATGTAGGTATGTGCCCGGGGTTGCCACACTTTCGAGTGACAAGAGAACTTTTACTTCCGTTTTGGAAATGGATATTACTACTAGCACTACTAGTGGATTGAGATCGCTGACTACCTACTTTTTTTACCTAGTAAGTACTTTTTTATATGACTATGTTGGCAAACAAGCGTACGGCCCGCCTGATGTTAAGCAGTTACCGTAGCCTATGCTGATTGCAATAACAAAGTGCTATATCGTACGAGGACACCAGTGGTAGCGCAACCAGACGCTCCACCAATAAAATGTATAGAGCTGTATGGAGGGTATCGAACTGGTGTCCGCTTGGTAGCGCAACCAATTCGGTGTCAGCTATCGAATCACCCACTGGTGGCGCAACCATGGTTGCCTCGTGCGATATCGCACAAAGGCATCGCTCGCACATTGTCAACCTGAAGGGAGGTAGGACAGGGAGGGAAAGGGGGGGGTGTTGGGCTTACGGCTCTCTCACTCATCGTAAGGAACGCAGTTGTAACTTAGATAAAAATCAACTCAGTAGCAGGTGTTTACCCGATAACGGCAAAGCAAAAGGAAAGGGTTTGTTTCTAGCAATCTACGTATTTTCCTTCAGATCATGGCAACACTGGAGCTGTCAGTTTATAAGTAGCCTGTTTCGAATTTCGAATGGCTAGTTCAAAATACGCTTCTGAATAAAGTGGGGGTTAACGAGTGGTTAACGTTGAACTGCGAGCTATTCCACTTCCGTCGTGGAAAATAAGCCTTATGATTGGTAGATATAGAAGGTTGATACAGAAAAAAATATGAAGGAACGACTAACCGCGAAAATGTTGAAGATATTATTAAGGTTAGTACAATAACGAAAACCAGGCTGTAGGTACCTATAAGTAAGTAGAAATAATAAGTAGGTGGTTTTTACGTTGCAGGACTTTAAATATATTTCGCGACCTCTATTCTGTGGTCTTAGAACGCATACAAATCTTAAAAACAGTGGGAACTGCATTCGGGATGGTGCTACTAAATATATATTTACCTAATAAAACGAAAAAGGCTTGAAGTTTCGAAAGTTCGTACCTATTTACTTGCAAATGTTTGTTTAGGAATTATTCATGATAGGGATGCATGTATTATAGTTTGACCGCTACCGCTGTGCCACTCCTTAGGTACGCGAGCGGCGAGACGGGGTGGGCGAATCCACTCCCCACCTCCCCGCGCATTCCCCGTGCATACTTATGGTTTCACATTCACTGTACATTCACTGTTAATTTTGTTAATTTCGTTATTTTCGTTCACAAATCTCGTTCCACTCGCACCAACTTGTACTGAAAGTGATCATTATTATCGTTTTTAACTGTTTTTGTGGGTAAAAATAACAAAAAATACGGTGAATGGAACGCATCATTAGTTGCCCACTCCCCCCCTTCCCGCGCATACCTAAGGCGCGGCACAGCGGTAGCGGTCAGACTATAGTACTTATAGTAGGTAGGTACCTACCCATCATTTGGGAGTTTTAAAACATGCTGTATACGGTGCGATTTTATTAAAATTGGTGCGTCCAGATGATTCGCATGCCTCGCCCGAGTACTCATTTTATGATATTATTTCTATGCGTTCCGACGTTAAAATTGAGTGCTCGGGCGCGACATGCACTTGATGTAGAAACAGCCAATGAAAACGCATCAAAATGCCTTTAAGCCCGCCACATAGTAGGTACATACGGAATTCCCTTTCGATATTTCGAAAGGGAATTCCGTATGAATGTGGCGGGCTTTAAGTTGATTGTCGGATTGCGAGTGCGAGAACAGATTGTGTTAATTTCGCCGCGTGTCGTGGTGCGCTGAGCACAAGTCCGGTGATTGCAATGTTAGGAGGTAAGTACTTATCTGCTAAAATAATACCGACATCAATGTCTTTCACATAATCTATTACTACACTACCAAGCCAACTAGGCGCTCGGGTGGAATGCGGCTTCCCCGCCCGCACACCCGCCACCGCCTGTGCCTTCCCACCCGCGTACTGCCACCGCCTTTTTGTGCGGGTGACGTCACATTTGACAGGTGCCTATTTGGCTTGGTAGAGTAGAGCTGCCTATCTCTGGTTTCAGCACCCTACTCCTATCACACGAAGCAACATGCGTCCTACTGGTTGGTTCACGGGATCCTTCATACTACCCCCCAGCAGAATTGGAGCACTTTCCGGAATGGTTCACGAGCACTATGACCCCGTTTATCAATGGGACGGAGTACCAGATCCCAGGGCCTGAATACACGCCAGATTACCGAGTGGAAGAGTCCCCGTTTTTCGTGTACAATTATTATGGTTATTTAAGGGAAGAACTGCGGCCATACAGATTGTCGCCACATGCTAAGCAAACTTATAGATGGCCCAAAAAAGTATGTACAACTTTTACCCCCTTTATATTAAGAGCTACACACACTATTACACTTGGCTAAATTTAGAAGCCTAAATTCAGAAGCTTCTAAATATTTAAAGCATTCTGGCTTCTGAATAGCTTGCTGAATGCGATTACTCTTGCCTAAATTCAGTAACGACTAAATTAAGTAGCCTAATTTTAGTTAAGTGTAATAACCCCTTTATACCTGAAGTTATGATGGACTTGAACTAGCATTACAAATCACTTTTGCTCCTAGAAATGCTTTGTTAAATCATTGTAAATTGGCTGAAAATCTCCATAAATTTGGCGATTAGGCTACATTCACTTGGCAAGAACGATAACGGTTGCGGTGACAACAAAAAAAATGGTAATTTTTGTAGGTACAGTAGCGGCACGTTATGATGGCCAGTTTGACATGTGGGGGGGGGGAAGAAAATGAACCTTATTATAACGGAATAAGACTGGCCGCTTAAAAAAATAAGAATGTCAAAAAATTAATGTGAAAATGAATCTTATTCCGTTATAATAAGGTTCATACTTTCCCCCTCCCACATGTCAAACCGCCCTTGGTAGTGCGCCGCTAATATAGTATTTGCCTTGAGCATGACGCCATTTTTTATGAAAAGCAAATTAAAAGATTACTTATTATATTTAATTCGATTATGAAAAGTAATATAAATACATTTTTATATTAGATAGGTTGTTCCGTTTTCAAATATTTAAATTTCGCGCCACTCGCCGTATACGTCCGATGTGATAAATTCGTAGTCGCCATTCGTTAATGCGCGAAAAGCATGCACCGCGGCGAGTAGAGAGAGACCGCGACTCTCAATCCCGAGAGTGAGCGAGACGGAACGACGCCCAGCAGGATTTGACAGGAACCGCTCGCGCGTGCACTTCAATTTAGAAGAAAAGTATGCAAAAATCGGGAAGACCATACTCCTGGTCTTCAAATCGCTCGAACTGTTTATAGACGTTATCCGTGAAGTGTCCTAAGTGTTTTCCTCACCAATCATCACCTCATCATCGACGACGAGCGACCAGGGCCCTGGTGAACCGCCGCCACGTGCTGGACTGCTGGGAAACTACTATCCAAGGCTCCCGCCTGGACATCCAGGTAGGTGCATGCTCGTATATCGAACCTTATCGCATCGGCGTATTTAACGTACTTGTTAATACGATCTTTTTTCAAATTCGTACCCAAATGCGACGAGACCATACGTGGTTTCATCACATAGGTACTAGCAGCACAAAATAGAGAAAACAAGATGAATCTGATGATTGATAGCCAGCGCTCATAGCCAGCTGCAATCACGGATCGGTTAACGTTAAGCATCGAAAGTTAAGCAACGCTTGGCAAGGTCAGTCAGAGTTAGAGCTGAGTTACCATTTAGTGGCATTTGAACTGAGCGACTCCGTGCTTCGGAGGGCTCGTAAAAAGTCGGTTCCGGTTGTTGTCTTCTAGGCAGCAGTCGTTAAGCCTTGTCAGAGGCCTTCGGGAGGCTTGAACAACTCTGACACTAGATTGGCCACTAACAATACGATAGCAGGAAGAAGAAAAAGATCGATGTAGGTAGATGATACGGTACGCGATAAACCTAGTCCTATCAATTGCAAGGAAAAAGGTTACTACAGTAGCGGCACGCTATGATGGCCGTTTTGACATGTGGGGGGGGGTGAACCTTATTATAACGGAATAAGATTCATTTTTTGACATCCTTAATGTTTAAAACGGCCATTCTATTTAAGGCCTTCAGTCCTTTTACACGTGCAGCCTATGGGTCAATTATACGCAGCGGACATACAATGCCCTGCGTGTCCAATATAACAATGCGTTCAGGATGCTGTTGGGGCTGCCCCTTTCGTGTAGCGCGTCCGGCATGTTTTCTGAGGCGCGTACAGACGACTTCCACGCGATAATGCGAAAACGCATCTCGTCCATAATTTACAGGATACGGGAAAGTACCAACAACGTCCTGAACACAATAACGTGTAGAATGGACGCGGACAGTGCTCTCATGAAGCATGGACGAGAGCGCACGTCCCTTATAACCCTCCGTAGACTTGTTTTATTTATTTAGTTTGTTTTGTGCTACCTTAATAGGTATGGATCTTTCCGAAATAAGTGATTTATTATTATTATTATTTCGTTATAATAAGGTTCATTTTCTTCCTCCTACATGTCAAAACGGCCATCATAGCGAGCCGGTACTGTAAATGATACTTGTGTTTTCAGTATTACGCGAATAGAGAACTGGAGTGTTATTGTACTACGGTGTATAGAAGATTACATCTGCTGGCCGGCTGCGCGCTCATTACGACGCGCCACGTACTAACCACAGCAACTTCGACAGAACATATCCTTAGAAAGCACAAGGGTGTGTCTACTCTAGAGGGTATCTTGGGTGTCTGGTACGATAATAACTGGGAAGTATGGAATTCGTCGATGTATTTGACACCCGCGAGGATTCATTATCATCCTATGGTGAGTTAATAGGTATCTTCTATTCTCAAGCCCTGGTATATTAAAATTCGCGCGGGTTCTAAGACAACTTAGCCTTTCCCCGGGAGTCGTCGAAGGTCAAACCTTGGCGTTATATCGGACACCACATTGTCGATCCTGGCTTACTGTTACTCCTGACAATGTGATAGGAGATCTCCTGATAGGAGAGTGTGGCGGGCCTAGTTCCATAAAAAACATAGTATCATGCAGGAAGGCCAAGAAGGCCAAGTGACCCTGCGCGAGTTTAACCGTTTTTACCCATCCCAAGAAAAGTGCACAACGCCGCTAAAGAAGTTTTCACTTCAATAATGTTTTGTTTCAGTACGCACGCATTGATGAGGTCAATGCCTCACATCCCATACCGTGTATGTACGACCTATCACTGTGGGCATCGACGTTCCGAGTTCCCGGTTTTTTATCCCTATATGCTGCGACAGAAGTTTGTCAGAGAGCGGCTTCTAGCATGTAAGTATTATATTAATAGGTAATAATAAGCCCGCAGGGCAGCTTGTGGCGCGCTGGTGGTGAGTAGCGACACCACTGTCCCGAGTACCTAGTTGCCTTCTTTTGTAACCTTACGGTTGGTAGGGGGGCCACTATAATAAATCTCTTCGTAATAGGTATGGGTGTTGTCCCGAGTACCCTAGAGAGTCGGTCAAGGCTGCGGACTCACTGCCTCAGCGTGTCTTCGCCGGCCGAGTGGCAACCGACGGGGCCCGAAAGACTCTCGGCTCTGACTTGCCTCAATTGGCTGTCCAGAGAGGGGTCGTTAGAGCTATCAGTTCCAGGGGTGGAAGTTTTAAAGGGTATAGGGCCACGAGTAACTTCGGAGAAAGCGCAGCACATCTCTCTACACTCCTGAGCCGTCCACATCAGTGCTGCCCTAGCCATCTTTATAATTTACCATGGTAATTTAAGGGGCCCACCTAGTGATCGGCACGTCACCACCTGCCAACGATAGTTTTACACTGGACTATAAATGGCAGGTGTCCGAACCCTTCCCGTAGGCCAATCTCCAGTCTATCCAAACCTCATGCAATAAACCCAACTTATCTTTCCACAATCTTGCAATAGTTCCTGTATCTGCTGGGGTCAAGTCGCTGTTTGTGTCTCATCATCTGCAGCGGTTGACGCCAGCAGGTGCCTTATTCATCAAACTTATCTCTAGGGGCCTCTACGTGTTGGACCCATGTCCCCTCGCAAGCCTTTCAAAATTTCAAATGTCCGGGTATAGGTAGTCCGAGTGGACAAAACGAGAAACATAAAAAGTATTTACCTATTGTCAAGAAACTTTTTTAAGCTGTAGCCTAGGGGTGAACAGGTTGGGCTTGCAATCAGAAGGTCCCAGGTTCGATCCCCGGTGGGGCATGCACCAATGGATGAATTTTCATCTATGTGCATAATTTACAGTTCGCTGACGGTGAGGGAAAACATCGTGAGGAAACCTACCTATCCCTCGGGATTAGGTAATAGTCAGTTCCTGTATACACGGCGACAAGGTTCACCACTGTCACGTTGGGTTCTGACTATCTGGTGAAACGTGGGCTTTGAGTTGGGTAATACCTCCACAATGTGGTGGTGGTGTATGGCCTCAAGCCTCTGACTACCCCCGAATGGGAATAAAAGTCGTGACGTTACAAACATTTTTAACAATATTTTTAATGTTGTTAATATTGTGTTTCCTGAAATATGCAGCCGACAGTACCTCTCTTTGCTCCAGATTTTACTACACTTCAACAATGGCTCAACCTGGTGACATGGCTATCATCATTGGTTTCCAATTCATCAAAGCTTACAGACGGAAGCCACTGCCTTGGTATAAATATGGAGTAAAAACTAGAGAACACGTGATTCCTTGTCCGAAGGTGAGTAAATTTATTTGATGGTAATTTAAGTGGGTGCCACAAAGTAAAGACTAAAGAAAGAGGTGCCCTAAATAGATATATGTATGAAAAAAACGTGGTCATTGTTTTTCATTTTCATTGTTCTATCTACCGGTAAATAGTTGAACTTCTCGCTTCGTTTTATGTCGATGTTAGTAATAGGCCGACCACCCGGCCGAGTTGCTTAGGGCCAGTCCCCTTAGTAATTGCTCCATGGTGGGTACGTACCTACCTACCATAGATTAATTTTGGTTTCCACGAGGGCGTTCTAACTAGATGAAGCATGCGCACTATAGATATACCGCAAGCGCTGTACCGCGCCTTAGGTACGCGAGCGGCGAGACGGGGGGCTCATCGCTCTCGCCGTCCCACTCCCCCACCCGTCATCGCTCTCGCCGTCCCACTCCCCCACCCGTCATCGCTCTCGCCGTCCCACCCTCCCGCCTCCCCGCGCATACCTAAGGCGCGGCACAGCGGTTGCGGTAGTACTATAATAAAATGCGGCAAGTGATAGGTATACTACCGTGGTCCGAAGTCGTATGGCACTTTACCCTAAAAGGACCCAGACCACGGTTATCATCTAGAACTAAATGAGAATAATTTCTTGCTTCATAATTTTTAGAGCTTGATTTTTCAGTAGTAGGGTTTTATTAGGGTTCCGTACCCAAAGGGTGCCAACAGGACCCTATTAAATAAGCCTACGTTATCCGTCTGTCAGCGGGCTATATCCATGGGCCATACTCACGAACCTTATGGTAGAGAGTTAAAATGTTCACAGAATGTGTATTTATGTTGCTACAACAAAATTGGCAAAATTTTAGGGGGTCCTAATACAAGAAACTTGATATTTTTGAAGTTTTTTTTCTACGGTGGTACGGAACCCTTTATGTGCGAGTCCAACACGCACTTGGCTGGTTTTAGAACGTGATTTTTCAATAGTTGGATTTTAGTTTTTAGCACTTACTTTTTCCATATTATGTTTCAGACGGAATGGGGTTGGTTCCACTGCATCATGGGTGACTGGGCGAAACTGGGCTTGGATTCCGGAGCGGGCTATCACATGACGGAAATGTCGCCAACATGGCGTATCGACGGCTTGGCTGGCCTCAACGCATTCTCCATGAAACTCAGATCACTTCAAATTGTTCATTATTTTACTGTCTTGGACACTTACCCCGTTTTAGATTTCTTATATGACGCTACTTTAGGGAAGCAAGACTATGAGTTTTTGGATTATAGGTTCTATAACTCCTTGTGGATGGCGCCTAGGCCGAAACCTTGGGAATGGATCAAAACCGACCACACTATGGGCGAACCTAACTACAGTTATGATATACCTTATTATAAAAAGTAGCCTCTTGGTCGCTCTGCAATTACCTCATAAGTAACCTTAATGTCTTGTTTAGGGCGAATGCTTTCAGATTTACCACTTTAGGAACACATCTCTTTATTATACATTATAAAATCCACGCAAGCCGCGAGTTTACAGACTACCTATTAGGGGCTATGCACACAGGCAACTTTTGCGGCAACTGGCAACTAGCCGTTTTCATATAAAACAATTGCGAAACAGTTGCGGCAATCGCGGCAACTGTTGCTGCAACTGGCAATTGTTGACTGCAACTGCCAAAAAACTTAAAAAGTTGATAGTTTCGGCAACTAAGTTGCTAGTTTCGGCAACTAAAGTTGCTCCGTGTGCATAGCCTCTTAGGGTCGGACCGAGATCTCGGTCTCGGCCGTTCTTGGCAAAAAATTTACGTCTCGGTCTCGGGTATTCCCTTAATACGAGAGCTCATCGTTCGCAGCGTAGGGATAGCCCACGTTGCGGAACTTTTTGCCATATTTTTGTTAAGTTTTCTCAGTCATGTTATTTAGTTACGTGTAAGCATGAATCTGGGTTTAAATACGCGCCTTGTATAACCTAACACCCTGTAGATTCTATTTATTTTTAATTACGTACGCAAAAAAATAATTAAATAATGCCTTAAAATTGTTATGCCTTTGGCAAAACATAGTGAGTAACTTACGAACATAATTGTACCTATGTTTAAACAAATAAACTTTATAATTATGATTTTGAAAAAAGGTTTCCGCAACAAAAATGCAAGGAATTTTAACAAAACCTTTATTGGCATCAATATACATACGTGTAACCCTAACATAATGAACAAAAACAAAATATGCACAACAGTTTCGTGGCTGCGTCTACATTAGCCGCGCCGCGCCCGAGCACTTAGATTTGACGTAACGGGCGAAGCATGCGCGGCATCTGGACGCACCCACTTCATTCGACAATGTGACCAGTATCCCATATTTGAAAACCATATTCAATGTTTCAACCACTGTTCTGTTACCGGTTATTCTAATTACTCTTATAAATAAATGCGTTGGATTGAACATTTAAAAAGACTGCTACATTATTTAGTAGCTTAGTTTGCTTTATGGAAATACTCCTTGCTTTCTCTGGGACTAGGCTTGATTGTGGCCGCATTTGTCTCTGGATTCCAATTCGCGGGGCATACTGTAAACAATTTAAATCTTAAGTCTCTTATCAATAATCTTTTATCGGGCGACTGTTCAAAGGCTTCTTTTTTATGGCTGAGGTGGCAAACAAGCGTACGGCCCGGCTGATGTTAAGCAGTCACCTATAGATGCTTGCTTTAGGTACCAAAGGCTCGCATGTTGCCGACCTGAAGGGGAGTGGGACGGAGGGAGGGGAAGGGGGGTTGGGCTTCCGGCTCTCTCGTCGTGCGTAACGCAGCCGTAATAGCTGCTTTACGCCGATCTTCTGTGACAGCACAGCTATCCTCTAGATGAGAATATTGTTTTGTTTCATACATTTTAGAAAGTGATTTTTTGTAAAATGTATTATGTTTTGTAAAAAGTCATAGAACAAAAGTTGTTGTTTCTGATGTCAGTAATACAGTCCTGCATGGTTGTTAGTGTTTTTCCAAAAACCCTGTAGAAGACATACCTTCGCCATGTTTATCTGCAAACTGGAATGCCTTGACTAGCCTGAGTGTCTCGTCTACAGACCTGCCTACAGGGAGGTCGTTGACCGACATGTGCCTCAAGATGCCATTTCTGTCGATGACAAACAGACCTGGGAATAGAAATATACAATTAGAAGCAGTTGAGGTTTGAACCGTGGCCCTATATAGTACGTTTTTTTATACTTGTCCAATTTGGTAAGCAAAGATGGCGTCCAGCGGGGCGATTGCGTAACTTTTTTGTCAATGTTTCAATTGGTTTCGTTCATCCTGTGTAAATTATATACGAAACCAATTGAAACATTGACAAAAAGTTACGCAATCGCCCCGCTGGACGCCATCTTTGATTACCAAATTGGACAAGTATAAAAAAACGTACTTTAACTTAGAACATCTTAATTTAGTTAACGAGTTTGATTTACATGTCAATAGATGACATTAGTAACTACGTCACTCAAGCAACTATAGTCTGACCGCAAGCGCTGTACCGCGCTTTAGGTAAACGCGGGGAGGTGGGGGAGTGGGAAGGCGAAAGCGATGACGGTTAGAGGAGTGGGACGGCGAGAGCGATGAGCCCCCCGTCTCGCCGCTCGCGTACCTAAGGCGCGGTACAGTGCTTGCGGTCAGACTACAGTGAAGCAAATTTTAATTTTTGGCTTATACTCATTCATGTAGCTCAGTGGTAGTAGCGACCCTTATTTGGGATCGGTTAGATCAGGTTCAAATCCACATTATGGATGCATGTTTTCTAACTTTGTTATTTCCTGAATTGATGCATTAACATAACACCAGAGTGCGCTGTACGCTGCGTGCTTGAATGATACATCTATCTCAGTTTATAAAATGTACTCTGTGGTTTGAACTGTGATTCAAACATGCATTGTTTTGAACATGAAACACAACCATGTATAATATAATTCTAAGCCTGTTTACAATGGATTTACAAAGCATTTTGAGGAAAAGTGATTTGTAATGCCAGTGTAAGTCCATCATAACTTTCTATAATCGGGGTAGTATTTTCAGTCTAAAGGGGGTGATCCATTGGCGAGCAAAACAGTCTACTTTCATCCACTGGCGGTTTTTTGCACCGCGTACTTAGCATTTCAAGCATGCACAAAGAGCCAGCGAGCAAAGCCGCCGGTTTTTAAGTCCTCAGACTTTTAGGTGCTCCATTGGCGGTTTAGACCTTTGGCTCGCGAGTTCGTTGGCGTACCGGCGGTTTAGCTCGCAAATGGATCACTCCCTAGAAATAGTAACGCAATGTGAGTAGGCAACACCATTGCCACTACAGTAGCGGCACGCTATGAAGGCCGTTTTGACGTGTGGGGGGAGGGAAAAAATTTACCTTATTATAACGGAATAAGAATGACAGTTATAAAATTTAGGAATGTCAAAAAATGAATGTTAAAATGAATCTTATTCCGTTTCAATAAGATTCATCCTCTTCCCCCTCTACATGTCAAAACGGCCATCATAACGTGCCGCTACTGTAGAAAATAATAGACATTGATAGAGCATGTTGTCACATTCATTCTTATTCCTTGATCTGTGACGTGAGCGGGACAGCATCTTAAAACGTAAGCTACGAAATAAATGGCTCACCGCGTAGGGCGAATCCTTCATCCAGTAATACGTCATAGTCTTGTGAGATCTTTTTCTTGTAGTCGGCCAGCAGAGGAATTTCCAACTTTCCTAAACCACCATCCTGGAATTAATAATAACATAATTACACCATGCTATATTTAACAGAGAATTAGTAAATTAGTAAAAGGAGAGTAAGTACACCTATATTGTCAGTTGATTTAAATTTGTGTAAAATGCAGTATCTGACATGTACCTATCTAACTAACAAGTTTTAATTTTAAATAGTGCCGGATTATAGGTATACCGCAAGCGCTGTACCGCGCGGTACAGCGCTTGCGGTATGCCTATAGTACGACTCCACTGTAAATAGTGTCAATTTTAATATGCTTGTTTTGCATATCAACATCAACACTATACACTCGCAGTCTGTAATAGTACTTAGCCTAGCATACCTTTCTTGGTGTGTTGATCCAAGCCAAATGACTGAATTCAGAGTCTGTAGATACTCCGATGACTTGACAGTCAATCCCCGCAAAGTCTTTTTCCCTGTCACTAAAGGCAATCAGCTCGGTCGGGCAGACAAATGTACTGAAATATAAGATAGACGTTGCTGAAGTTTTCGATAAATCTGTAGACTAGGCAAAAAATTATAGGACACTTTAATAGAATGGAATTTTAGGCGACAAAAGATGCTGAATATTTAGGATAAATAACCCTACATTTGCATAGAATTGGTTTACAGGACCGTTTTCAATGGACCCATCTAAAGTCTGTTTTTTTTTTTATTTTTTTTTTATAGGACTGCGGTGGCAAAAAAGCGTACGGCCCGCCTGATGTTAAGCAGTTACCGTAGCCTATAGATGCTTACAATACCAAAGGTATTGCTCGCACATTGCCGACCTGAAGGGGAGTGGGATGGAGGGAGGGGGAGGGGGGGTGGGCTTACGGCTCTCTCACTCATCGTACGAAACGCAGCTGTAATAGCTGCTTTACGCCGATCTTCTGTGAGAGGGTGGTACTACCCCGGTCGAGCCAGCCCGTTTATGAGCTGCAGTCAATTGGCTACAGCTTGGCTCTACCACCTTCATAAGTTCTTTATTATTGATTCAGTGGAGTAAAATGACAGCTTTTTATGTCAAACGTAAAATTAATTTGATCCAATCAGGAATAATGTGGTTTTTATTATGATTCTAGTTCAAATTAATTAAATCTTATTTACTAAAGAATAACAAAAACATGATCACTCAAAAAAAAGATTCAATTTGAATATAAATTTACATTTATAGCTATCATTTTACTCCATTGAATTATTAATCAGACTATAGATTTCAGTCTGATTTTATATAGGTACCTATTGGATCCAGAATAGGTAGGTACCATGAACCTAATACTAGAGGACTGGGTCTAAGCAGCTAATCCGCGTTGCTTAAACATCGCACAACTAGGCCGGTGACGTAATCACAGTAGGAGTGGCTTAAGTCAGTGTGCTGTTGGCGTTCGTCCTGTGCAGACGTCTTGCCAACGTTCGCATCCCAAATATAATTATATTCGACACTAGATGGCGTCCCTTTGTACGTAATTTTTCATGATCATACACTTAGTGACATCTAGTGCAAATAATTAAACTACGTACTAACATCGACATAAAACGAAGCGAGTAGTTCAGCTATTTCCCGGTAGATAGATGCCACGCATGTCTTAACCCCCACCACCCGCGCCATCCCGTGCAAATTATCACGCGTTGTTTAATAGAGAAATCTAATAAGGGCACCTCTTTCTTAAGTCTTTACTCTATGGTAGGTACAGTCTTTGCATGTGTGAACTTACTCATACAACTACAAAATTATGTTCATTGGTAAGTGCAATAAGGTTTTAAGGAAAAGAACAACCCAGACTTTTTCTAAAATTTTAGCATTATAAGGATAAGAGTTATCTCATGATTCTGAAACAGGGCCTTATAGAAACTTCTTCAGGAGTAAATACATTGTTCTTTGGTTATACTTACAAGTCCAATGGATAGAAGATGAGTACAACATATTTGCCAGAGTAGTCAGACAATTTGATCTGATTAAATTCGCCGTTCACAACTGCTATGGCTGTGAAGTCTGGAGCTGGCTTTTGCACCTTGGGTACTAGGGCTGTTCTGGCTGGAAAATATAAGTAGTATAAGTCTTAAACTACGTAACGCTTGTTCTATGGGTACATGGACACCGGGTACACCGTACAATGGACTGGGGGCGATCCCAGTGACACCCAGACCAGATCAAATTACAAAAAGACCGATTCCGAAATTTGCTCTGATGGGAATCGAACCCACAGCCACCCGACACAGTGATTCGAGCGGCCTTCGCTCGAGCCAATGCGCCAAACGGTCGTCAACTCATGTTTTACATAAGTGTATTCCAGAATAAAATTAAAAATTATAGGTTATGTAATGCCGATGATAAGTAATATGAATGGTTTACTTACTAGTAGAAAAGTTAGCGGTCCTTACAGCTGAAAAAGCTGGAGTTACGACCTAAACACGTAAAAATATAATTTTAATGCTGGAACAAGGTATCAGCTCAAACCTGTTTTTATTATGAAGGTAGCTGGCTACTTACTCTACGGATAAGTTGTTTTACCAGAAAAGACATTGTCGTTAAGGTAAACGATGAAATAAACGACTAATTCTTTTCAATTTCTACAACAAAATGTAGATTTATTCTTTGAGATAAATTTCTCCCCCAGCCGGCCTCTATTTTTTTTTTAAATATTGTCTCGACAATAGACATTGATTGATTTGGTTTGACTGACACATTGACATTATGACATGACACTGACACAATATTTTTTTATCTATCGTCATTTTGTGGATTGCGTTCAAATACGTAAACTTAAGCCAAACGATTTTATTTAAAACGGGCAAAAGTAAGAGAGTTGATCATCCAGACAAATTTCCATAATATATTTGGCTGCTGTTCCAATATTATTTTTATATTAGGTAGCTTTCTATTGTATTGTTACGATTGTTCCACACTATCTATCGAAGAGAAAAGTGAGCCTGCACAATTTTATTGGCCTGTCTGATGATTGATCATACATTCGGAACGCACATCAGCTGATAACCGTGAACATTTGGATTTGGATGGATTTGAGTTTTTTTTTTATTGTTTGTTTATTTAAAGATAGCGGTAATAATCTAATGTAAAATAAAACAACCTTGAATGCTTGACCGGTGCCGTACGTAGAGCAAAACATTCAAATAGTTACGTAATCTATCAATTTCAAATATGAGCGGCAGTATGTGCTTGCGCGCGTCAACGTTATCAGGTATAAAACGGCGGTTGTTATCAAAGGTGTATGCCAGTACCAGTTTAACTTGTGCAGTAAGAACTTTAACAGTTACAACCAGCAGAAACATGAAACTCGTTCAATTCGCGTATAATGATAATCCTAAGGAGATTCGAGTTGGTTATCTGGAGAAGGACGACGTCGTCGACATAAATAAAGCAAACTCAAGTCTACCGAGCACGTTGATCGAAATATTAAAGAATGGACTAATGGATAAAGTTAAGGAGTAAGTTTTATTTTACTACCCCTAAGCCAACTAGGCACTCGGGTGAATGCGGCTTCCCCACCGACAGGTGCCTAGTTGGCTTGGTGAAGTAGTATTATTAATATTCGTTCCTACCTGGTTTAAAACTAAAAAGCACACACATACAGCTGCGTTTCGTACGATGAGTGAGAGAGCCGCAAGCCCAACCCCCCTCCCCCTCCCTCCATCCCACTCCCCTTCAGGTCGGCAATATGCGAGCAATGCCTTTGGTATTGTAAGCATCCATAGGCTACGGTAACTGCTTAACATTAGGCGGGCCATACGCTTTGCTGCCACCAAAGTGTTATAAAAAAATATATTAAAAAAAGCAGGTTAGTAAGTACTTTTTTATTAATAGCCGTTATTCATCCCACTCCTGGGCAAAGGCCTCCCCTTTACTTCTCCACATGTCTCGTTTTTGGGATATTAAGTGTATTTGGTTCAATCATTAGTGATATTGTTTACAGCATGATAAACTAACTGATAAGTAAGTATGTAGATATCTGCCTAAATAATAAAAAATAGTTAGGTACTTACCTAAGAGTCATTAGAACTACCAAATTCATAGAAATGGTAGCATGTACCTATGATGGCTACATTTCATCGCTGTATCGTTAAGTAGATTTTTAGCTGTTTTTAGTTAGGTAAGTAGGTAATTTATTATTTTATAATTCTTTCATTTCATTATTACTTTAATCCGATGATCACAATATGTATATTGATGATTTAAAAACTACCTACAGAAGAAGAGGGTCGTTAATTGACAGAAGATCCTTCCTTCGTATAATACAGTACCTATGATTTATTGAAGTGGGCCAGTATGAGTCCAATGTACTTAAAAAAATAAAATATAATAATAATATATCACGACTTTTATCCCCATTCAGGGGTAGTCAGAGGCTTGAGTGGCCATACACCACCACATTGTGGAGGTATTAAGCCAACTCAAAGCCCATGTTTCACCAGTTAGTCAGAACCCAACTTGACAGGTGGTGAACCTTGTCGCCGTGTATTCAGGAACTGACTATTACCTAATACCCAGGGATCAGTAGGTTTCCTCACGATGTTTTCCCTCACCGTAAGCGAACTGTAAATGTACAATGTACTTAATAGGGAACTAATTTAATTTTGTTCACCTACCTACTGACTAGCATATCCTTCCTTCATTATTATCATGAGTTGTAGATGTAAGAAAAATTGTTTTGTTCTGTCTTGATATTTTAATGTGGTGTACATTAAGATAATGGTTATTGTAAATATCATTAATTAAGTACCTACCTAGGTACTGAATGTCTATGCTTTTGTATTGAAAATGATAATAATGATTAACTGTGCTTAAAATATGATTATCATTAGTATCATAAGTAAGTAGGTTTGTATAAGATATATCGCTAGAATGTCCCAGGCACAGATTAATAGAAGTAGGCAGATGTAGTCTTGGCAACAAACGATGTGAAGCCGGGTAGCATTTTATGTGTGCATGACAACTAGGAGCGGCACTAGGGGCACATACATCTAGAGATGTGCCGAGTACAGCCTGACTCGAGTACTTACTCGAGTACTTAGTAAGTACTCGGGTACTCAGATTATAGAACTCGAGTACCCGGTACTCGAATACGGGTTCCGAGTACTTGCTGTAACAGTTGTAGTTTTTTAGAAAATACGTTATAATTCGGGGCTCTCGCCAAAATTTTCGCCATTTTCTCCAATTTTCACGAGTACAAGTACAACGCAGTAATTAAATGTGAAGCTCGGACGTTTGAGTGGTTAAAAATACATAATACAAAAGTACTCGAGTCCTATTAAGTACTCGAGTACTCATTACAAGTATTCGAGTACCTGTCCGAGTCCTCTGACTCGAGTACTTACTTGATTCTTTTTTTAACGAGTACCAGAATACTCGAGTACCAAAAATAGCGTACTCGGCACATCACTACATACATCTGTGTGCGTGTAAAGTTGTGTAGTTATAAGGCGAGATTGTATCCGCTTTTTGTTTTGTACCTATTTGCTTTAGTGGCCTCACTTTCGTGTTCTATGCACTCCATCTGTAGCTCTTAAATCTATGGTCCCAGGTATAAGATATATCGCTAGAAAAACACAACAATTGTACTTCCAAATTAAGCAAAGCTTGTGCTATGGGCGCCGTACAATGGACTGTGGGCGATTCCAGTGACAACCAGATCACAAATTACGAAAAGGCTGTTTTTAGGAAATTTGTCTTTGGCGGGAATCGAACCCGTAACCACCCGATGTAGTGAGCCGAGCGGCCGACGCTCGAGCCATTGCGCCTAGCGGACGTTTAACATGTAGGTACATAACGTACGTAATTTGCCCTGGTCTGGGTGTCACTGGCATCGCCCCCAGTCCATGTACGGTACCCATAGTACAAGCTTTGCTTAGTTTGGGACCATACAGTTGGTGTGTTTGTCTGGCGATATTTATATTTACTAATCCACTGAGCCAACTAGGAACTCGGACGGAATGCGGCTTCCCCGCCCGCACACCCGCCACCGCCTTTTTGTGCGAGTGACGTCACATTTGACAGGTTCCTAGTTGGCTTGGTTGAGTAGTATTTATTTACTAGCTTTTGCCCGCGACTTCGTCCGCGCATAAATAAAAAAAAAGTAGCGTATGTGCTATTCCAAACTATAATCTATCTCTGTGCCAAAGTTCATCCAGATCCTTTCAGCCGTTCTGGCGTGATTGAGTAACAAACATCCATCCAAACTTTCACATTTATAATATTGCCTGCGACTTCGCCGCGCATAATTATAAAAAAAAGTAAGGAGCCTATGTGCTATTCCAGACTATAATCTATCTCTGTGCCAAATTTCATCCAGATCCGTTCAGCCGTTCTGGCGTGATTGAGTAACAAACATCCATCCAGGCCCGTTGGCGTGGTTGGCATGATGGCGCCTGTCACGCTGCAGGTCGTAGGTTCGATTCCTACCCGGGACATGCATTTGTGTGCATGAACATGTTATTATTATTATTATTATCCATGCATCCATCCATCCATCCAAACTTTCACATTTATAATATTAAGTGGGATTTTGTTGTAGACTGCCCCACACGTGTCCTTCGTCGTCGCCGCTCTCGTGCGTGACGCTCGCCGCGCCGATATACGGCTCGGACAAGGTGCTCTGCGTCGCGCTCAACTACGCCGACCATTGCAAGGAGCAGAACCTTACGCCGCCGCCCTTGCCGACCATATTCAGCAAGTTCTCCAGCACCATCATCGGCCAGGACGAACCGTTGAGGATAAGGACTGATGTTACTAAGGTATCGGCTCATTACTGAAACGAACATTTCTCTATTGAACATTTTTGTTCCTCTTTGGTGGATTTTCGCGGCCACGTGGGACTGAAACATTGAGTAGGTACATAAGTCGCTGGATATTCTCCGTTTTTCGAATCGCTGGCACACTTTTAATATGCATCAAATCCAAAATCCATTATTTTTCTTCATCTCAACAAAATTGGGACATGATGTTAATATTTGGTTTTGACAATGTTCGTCAACATTTAAAACACAAAGAGTATCATCGATTTAAAAAATGTTCAGCAACTAGCCCTGGGCCCTAGCCATCCATTAATTACGTCACACGAATTTCATGATTTTTAGACCCCTCCCCTCCCTGTGTGACGTCACATAATTTTCAAAATGTTTCGTTCAAAATTCAAATTTCGGTTTTAATACTTCGATATATTAGATTTTTAAATGTGACGTCACCAAACATAGGACCCCTCCCACCCCCTTGTCACACAATGACACATTTCGTCGACCCCCTCCCCCCTTTACGTGTGACGTAATTAATGGATGGCCCCTTATGTTGCTGACTGCACCTACTCAGTGTTTAAGTTCCACGTGCCACAAAAATCCACCAAAGAGGAACAAAAATGTTCAATAGAGAAATGTCCTATAGCGACTCCATTGATGGATTATTTTAGCAGATATAGTAGGTACCGTTTTTGATCGCATATTAAACTTTTTTTTTCTACGTGCAAAGGGGCTCTACAGTGCAGCATTTCCCAAACTTTTTCAACTTACCCAAGATGTTATTACGAACCAAGGACCCCCTATGAAAACACATCTTGTCTGTATTGAAATAGATTTATTTCCATTTGTCCGTGGACCCCTTAGATTAGATTAATTCGCGGACCCTTAGTTGGGCAACCATGCTATAAAGCATAAGGTTTAGCTTGCGAGAAAAATCATACCGGAGGAGGTACTGAATGTGCCGTAGCTTCTTACAGTGTCGTCTCCTACCGGAGGTTGGCAAACATTAGGGCTATTTCCACTTTAGAGACCACAGCTCGGAATAGTTGTGGTGTTGTCTTGTCGAACCACCGTCGTAAGTTTTTCAACCACGATATCCTTCTCCGACCAGGCCTTCTTCTGCCGTCTATCTTTCCCTGGATCATCAGTTGAAGCTAGAAATTCCAAGGATCTTAAACGATCCCTTTCAGTGATAATTGAAATACATTTATCAAGCTAGTCAGGTCAAAATGTTGTATGGTGAATCACAGGAGCTGCGACCTCAGCGCGACACAAATTGGGGTCAATTATGAGACTATTTGAGTGGGTAATTCGTGCCGTGTGTAGGTGGAATATGGTATGACGAAATAATGTCGGTCCTATGCAATGAACAGGAATTATTTCACTTTTTTTAAAGACTATTCTAGGTACTCGTGTTTATGGTCTAAGCCACCGCAAACACCCTGCTTTTTGCATCGGCAGCGATCGGCGATTTAGTCGCTTTTAGCATCGGAGCAGTCGCTGCGTCCGAACGCAGAGAGTCACCAAATCGCGATGCAGCATCGATACAATCGTAAAATCGCCGATCGCCGATACAAAAAGTAGCATGTCTGCGGTGTCCCAAGCCTAGACATACCTGTCGCTAGATATTGCCTAGATCCTTCATTTCTAGACTTTCGTACCATACTATATAACGTAAGTAATTCCTTTGTACCTTACAATAGGAAACATTTAAGAGATCCTTGAGTTTCACATCTACCTAATTTCATAATAGTAATCACAAAGTATACAGGATTATGTAGGTACGTACCTAATCAGTTAATTGGTATATTTAAATAAAACGAGTTCTTTAATGAATGGTTTATTTATTTGGTAGATAACTTAATCCTCACACTAATTAAAGCAATATACCTACCCTTCGGTAGGTAGTTAATTACAAATTTTATGAATTTCGTACAGGAAATTCCCAGTTAATTAAGCAATTTCATTGATTATCATTTCGAACATTGTTAATTTAAGCATGATTATTTAAATTTAAGCAGTGGTAGCCGATTGGTTTAGCGCGCGTTTTGAGGGCTTAAGATCATGGGTTCAAACCCTGGCTCACACCTCTGGATTTTTCGGAATCTATGTGTGAATCACAACTTTAATATGATTATCACTTGCTTACGGTGAAGGAAAACATCGTGAGGAAACCTGCATGTCTTTAGACATGTGAAATCCACCAACCCGTACTGGGCCAGCGTGGTGGATTATGGCCTGAATTCCCCTCGCATTAAGGGGAGGCCCGTGCCCAGCAGTGGGACGTTAAAAGGGCTAAATTATTATTATTATTATTTTAAAAGAGCATAAGTAGGTACTTTTTTATTTTTGGTAAATGCCTACTTATACTTAGACAACTTATAAGATGTTTTCATAGTACGATTTTATCGTAGCCGGCTGACGGCTCTTCCCGAACACAGAATAGGTTCGTACTACAGAAGGATCACTCCGCAAAGACATTTAAATAAGTAAATAGCTACTCTTGCTACGCTCCGACGCGACACAGTGCAATGCTATGAGCTCTCACATCGCTGCGTGCGTAAAATTATATTCACCTACAAGGATTCTTTCTATCGCGTAACACTTAAGCGCATTACATGCACTTGTAGATTCGTACCTAAAGTGCGGAGTGCGCCAGGAGACCGTCAACTTCAAGGTACCCGCCTATACAGGATGTTCGTCAAAGGGCGTACACTGTTGGCCTGTACACTGTTGGACATAGGCCTCCCCAAGGTTTTCCACAACGACCGCTCCTGTGCCACTTGTATCCTGCGGTTTCCCAGGACGGGATCTTCACTAATCATAAGAAATTATCTTGTTACTAAATCATAAAAAAGTAGAAAAAGACGCAGCAGTCTCTCCAACCCACTGTAAAAACAGGCACCAATATTCAATTTTTATTCCAGAAAGTGGATTGGGAAGTGGAACTGGCTGTGGTGATCGGCAAGAAGGCTAGTTTCGTGAAGGCGGCGGACGCTTACCAGTACGTGCTGGGGTACACCGTGGCCCAAGACATCTCCAGCAGGGACTGGCAGAAGGAGCCTAACGGAGGACAATTCCTGCTGGGCAAGGTAAGGGTAACCCTTAAAACAAGAAACAAACAATTGGCGGTAGAGCCAAGCTGTTGCCAATTGACTGCAGCTCACCGGGGTAGTACCACCCTCTCAGTGAAGATCGACGTAAAGCAGCTATTACAGCTGCGTTTTGTACAATGAGTGAGAGAGCCGAAAGCCCAACCCCGTCACAAAGCCACCGCAGTCCTATAATTTTTTTTTATTAAATATACTCCACCAAGTCAACTAGGCGCTCGGATGGAATGCGGCTTCCCCGCCCGCACACCCGCCACCGCCTGCCGCTTCCCGCCCGCACACCGCTACCACCTCTTTGTGCGGGTGACGTCACATTTGACAGGCGCCTAGTTGGCTTGGTGATAAACAAACAATTGGTTGTAGAGCCGAGCTGTTGCCAATTGACCGCACCTTGTATACGGGCTTGCTCGACCAGGGTAGTACCACCCTCTCACAGAAGATCGGCATAACGTGCCTATTACGGCTACGTTTCTTTCGATGAGTGAGAAAGTCTACCCAAAACCGTAAAACATGGCAAGGGGTCTATGCGACAAAAAAGTTTGGGGACCTCTGCTCTAGCTTATATGAGTAAAAAACCGGCCAAGTGTGAGTCGGACTTGCACCTAACGGGTTACGTACCAGTATAGATTAAAATCGTCAAAAATATCAAGTTTCTTGTATGGGGACACCCTTAATTTTTAAATATTATCAGATTTTTAGTACCTATCTGCATTGTTGTAGCGGCAACAGAAATACACATTCTGTGAAAGCTTCCAACTCTCTCCCCCTTATTCATAGAGATTTTGCCCAGTTTGCAATGGTTATGAAAGGCATTTTTAGGAACAAATGTGATTTGTAACTCCACTGCAGGTCGATTATAACTTTCTATGAATAAGGGCGTCTACCTATTACGGTTCGTGAGATTCAGCCCGCTCACAGACGGACGGACGGACGGACAGCGGAGGCTTAGTAAGGGCCGGGCCCCATTAGCGCGTTGCGTTACGTCGTCGCAAGATTTTGTACTGGCGCATCACCCTCCCCGCTTCGTCTCTCGCCCGTCGACCCTTTAATCCGTTGCGACTATAGCGCAACGCGCTAGTGGGGCCTCGCCCTAATAAGGTTCCGTTGGCGTTTGATGTTGATTGTGTTCTTCCGTCCCCAGTCCCAAGACACGTTCTGTCCGATCGGGCCGTGCATCGCGACCACCGACGAGGTCCCCGACCCTCAGACCCTGGACATCAAGTGCAGCGTGAACGGCGTGCAGAAGCAGAGCAGCAACACCTGCAACATCATACACAAGATACCAGATGTCATTGAGAGGCTGTCCTCGTGAGTACTGCTCTTACTTTTTTACGTTACTAACTTTTTCTTTTAATTGGTACTAGGCCCGCCACACACTCCCACCACTGTTACTCCTGTAAGTCAGGATCGAAAATGATGACCAACGATGACGCAGATAGGAGCAGTTGGAAGATTATCCATTTGCACATTTTACTGAGGTTGCAAACAAGCGTACGGCCCGAATGATGTTAAGCAATTACCATAGCGTATAGATGGTGATATCAAAGGCATCGCTCGCAAGTCGGCGATCTGAAGGGGAGTGCTAGGAAGGGAGGGGAAGTGGGGGTTAGTATGTCACTATTTCCCAGTATTCGTTCCGTATTAGCGATACTATCGAATGGTGTAATAGAGTGTATTTTTTTTTCAAAATAAACGCGTCCGATTCTTCGCTAGGAATATAGATTTTTCATAAATCCAATGATCCAGTGTTAGTTTTCATCAAAATCAGCACCGAAACTCCTTTGAGCACTTTTCGATATTCCTCATAGTTTCGGATTTGGCCATGCACGCCCATTTGAATAATTCATCCTGTATACTTTTATATCCATTTAGTAAAAATCTGGTACCTATTTTGACATTACAACAGACACTTCAATTTTATTTATTTGTATAGTCTACGTACTCGCCTTTGAATCTGTTTGTTCATATTCCAGGCTGATGACCCTCCTGCCAGGCGACCTGATCCTGACGGGCACCCCTGGCGGCGTGGGCATGCACCGCAAGCCGGCCGAGTTCTTGAAGCCAGGCGATGTCCTCTCCAGCGAGATCGACAAGATCGGCAAATTCGACGTCAGAGTCGAGAAGTTTTAATAGGTACGCGCTAAAATGAATCTTAATGTGAGTGAGTTACACTTAATTTGGCAAAACTTCATTGACCGTTTCTTCACTGGCCAACACGGCCCGGCAATGGCACCGGCCCTGCACCGATACCGACATCATCATCATTATTTCAGTCAAAAGAAGTCCACTGTTGGACATAGGCCTCCCCAAAGGTTTTCCACAACGACCGGACCTGTGCCACTTGCATCCAGCGGTTTCCCGCGACCTTCACTAGGTCGTTACCGACATGTCGTTGCCGGGCCGGGCCAGTGAGACAGCGTGCAGTACAATTTCGTAGAATTATGCGTCCACTTATGTCAGTAACGCCAGACCGGTGTCGTTGCCGGGCCGTGTCGGCCAGTGAAGAACGCCCATTGTTGGTGGATGGAGATTGGCCTTTCTCATTGCGTATTTGCACAAATATTTGTGTAGTTTAATTGTTTTTTAGTTATCAAGTGAATGTTATAATGTAAACCAAAGTTGAGTTGCCAATAGTAATACTTATCTACCAGTAAAGACACACACTTTCGGGCCTAGTCTTTTAACTATTGTCTATTGCGAAACCACTGATCTCTTATATTATCTACGTGAATTTTTCATTGTAAATAGCAAATTCTTACCGGTCGGCATGTTGTCAGCCAGAGGACTGCTAACAGATGATTCGCAATTGACAATGGTTAAGAGTCTCGAGGCTCTACTTAATCGTTTTTATGGGAAATAAAATGATTATTATTTAATATTATTCTTATATATCTAGGCGCCTACTTCGAAATACGAACCGAAATGCTTCGGCTGACGGATCGTACGATTCCTAGTGTTCCGGATTCTTTCGGAGTCCCTACTCCGAAAGAATCCGGAACACTAGGAATCGTACGATCCGTCAGCCGAAGCATTTCGTTTCGTATTTCGGAGTAGACGCCCTGAGTCGGATCGTGAGACAGGACTGCCTTAGATTAGATGAGGTATAAGTACAGAGAGGCACTAAAGTTGAACTGTTAATTACTATCAAATTGACAGCTACTAATGTCAGTTCGCTGTGAATTTGAAATTTATTTGTTCGGTGATGACAGCACCTGTCATTTTGCGCCAACGAATTTAAAGTTCGACTTTAGTACCTTACAACAGGGTTTTGTGCAAAATATTGTTTTATTATTACTATTGCATGTATTTCAGAGAATATTTTATAAGTAATTGTATAATTTATTCTTGTGGTTATTTTGTAATGTTATTGCAATGTTATACAGTTACATATATACCTACTTGATATAATTATATATTGAAATAAAATTATGTGGCCTTTGTATAGTTTATTTATTATTTACACTCAATACATTAGCTATAAATGCTATAATCTATACGACGAGATAGACGCAATGCATATTATGACCAAGTAAGGAAGTTCTAATCAAAGAGAATTGAGCACTTTGCGAGAAAAACGTGAAATAATGAGCGATATTTAAAACGCGATCTAAAACATTTCGTGACTCCCAAATTCGCTTCGTGGAAATTCGCGATTTCGCATTCCATTTTTAAATTGGACAGGTTGACCTGCAACCATATCTGAACGCTGATTGGTGAATGGGCCGCGCAATTGAGCCAATCGGCATCTTCCGTTCGCTCACAGGAAGGACCATTTGCGCGCGAGTCGTTCCTTTTCATAGACTATTAAATTTAATGTCAGCCAAGGGGAGTTTTATTGAGTTAAGTGGTGTATACGGGCTTTATGCCCACAATAGGTTGACCTCTCGGCTCTTAGCAATACCAGCTTGTGTGTAGTGATGTGGGGTTCTTTTAGAATTGGTGTTATATTCTGACGCCCGCAGATTGTGAGTGCGCTGTCGAACGGACATTCGTCGTTATCGTTATGAATATTATTTCGAGCAATTTTATCGTTAAGAACTATTATGTCGATATTGCTTGTAGTGGATGCAATTTCGTGACTATGCAATTGAGCTTTGTTTGTGTATCGGAGGGTGTGGTGTGGTCAGTATTACGAGACGACCGTTTTAGTCTGAAATAGTAACGGATATGAAATGTATATGTTAATATTACATACATGCATTGGCTATACACGCTGATTCAAAAGTGCGAGCAAATATTTTAGACTAGCTGTGCCCCGCGGCTTCGCGCGCGTGGGAATTGATGTGTAAGATTAGCCTATGTCTTATTCGAGAGCCTACTCTATCTACGTTTAAAATTTCATTGAAATCAGTTTAATAGCTATGTAGATACCTGGCATCAAACATTCACACACACGAACTTTGGCATTTATAATATTAGTAGGTATGTAAAGTCACGACTTTTATCCCCATTCGGGGGTAGTCAAGGCTTGAGTGACCATACACCACCACATTGTGGAGGTATTAACCAACTCAAAGCCCACGTTTCACCAGATAGTTAGGACCCAACGTGATAGGTGGTGAACCTTGTCGCCGTGTATACAGGAACTGACTATTACCTAATCCCGAGGGATAGGTAGGTTTCCTCACGATGTTCTTCCCTCACCGTCAGTGAACTGTAAATTGTGCACATAGATGAAAATTCATTCATTGGTGCATGCTCCACCGGGGATCGAACCTGGGACCTTCTGATTGCTAGCCCAACCTGTTCACCCCTAGGCTACAGTCGCTTGATATTAGTAGGATAGGTACATTATACTGTAGCCCACTGGCACTTCACATAGCCCGCAAAACTGATGGCCGATGGGGCAGAAAGGTTCTTGAGTGGCGACCACGTACCGGAAGACGCAGCGTGGGTAGGCCTTCCACAAGGTGGACCGACGACCTAGTGAAGGTCGCGGGTAACCGCTGGATGCAAGTGGCACAGGACCGGTCGTTGTGGAAAACTTAGTGGCGGCCTATATCCAACAGTGGACGTCTTTTGCTGAAATTATGATGATGATGGTCTGACTGATGTAGCTGGTAAACGACATGTGATGACTGGAACGTCAGTATTTACAATCAGTAACGACCAATGCGAAGGCTGAAAATGATGCTGAAGTTACCCGGATGCTGATGTTCGCAACAATCCTAGTACAGACTAAACAATTCTAGACTAATTTCCTGGGTCTATTGTTCCGTGTCCCGTATAAATTTTTCTTCTGACGTCTTGTGGCTTCTGTTGCGGTTGTGACACTAAATACTCATTGATAAGCACTTAAGCAGCAGGAGAAATGACAAACGACTCCTGCGGCACTAGTACTTAGTAACAAGATTTAGTTGGCTTCGTTCTTCAAACCTTTATGAAGGTTGTGGTAGTCCAGAGTTGTTGTTGATGCACTTTTTAGGGTTCCGTAGTCCCTACGAGGAACCCTTGTAAGATCATCTAGTCCGTCCGTCGCAGCCTGTCACAGTACCATAACTTCTATACGTATATAAATTTCGACGGAAGTTTATAATGATACAACTTTTGAATAATTCCTACCAAAAATGTAACGTCACGACTTTTATCCCCATTCGGGGGTAGTCAGAAGCTTGAGTGGCGATACACCATCACATTGTGGAGGTATTAACCAACTCAAAGCCCACGTTTCACCAGATAGTGAGAACCCAACGTGACAGGTGGTGAACATTGTCGCCGTGTATACAGGAACTGACTATTACCTAATCCCGAGGGATAGGTAGGTTTCCTCACGATGTTTCCCTCACCGTCAGCGAACTGTAAATTATGCACATAGATGAAAATTCATCCATTGGTGCATGCCCCACCGGGGATCGAACCTGGATAATTCCTACCATTTAAAGAGTTATGACAGCATACAGTATGTGTCCGATAATCTTCTTATAAGAAGACTTCAGAAGGGTAAGCACACGTGCCAAGACATGATTTTTAGGTCACGCATTATGTCACACCGAATCGCTCTCTCTCTTACTTAATGCATAGGAGATAATAAGACAAAAGTGATTTATCCCGCGTTTTGTCTTGACACGGCTGGCTGTGCTACCAGTTCTGAAAAGTGCAGTTCTGTTTGAACTGTGTTACTAAATCACGTTTTTGGCAGAATACATTGTTGTATGTATAGGTAAGATAGCTATTTATATATTTTATCCTGTATGAAATAACAGGATATTTACTTTGGAAGCCTATACGGGGTATTGATAAAGAAAAGCGTTAGGTACCAGGCGGCAGGCGCAGCCACCCACAGAGGTCGAACTAGAGTTCCACCTACTTATGCAGAATGTTTCAAAAGTATGTACGAAACAATTTTTGGGGGTTTGCAATGAGTTTCGGGCATGGGGTTATTTTGGGTCTATTTTTTTTACTACTAAACGGCTAAACTATTGTTTTGCTACTAAATATTAGTTTTAGTTTAAAATGTATTAAATTGCTTATTTTATTCACGCATTAATCTGAGTTTCATATAAAGCAACTCTCGAGCAGTTTAATAAATCGTTCTTAATTATTTGTCCAGCTCCATTACTATTTGAAATTGTTACTTTTGAGAAAAAATAAAGTTTGTTACAAAAATAGTGAGCGATTTTATTCTGTAGTCCTAATCCCGTTTGCTCTATTCTTGTGGCTATTTCATAACATAACTAGTTAGTTCTAAGAAGGAACAATAACTACACGTGACATGACTCAGATAAAAAAAATCTGTAACTTCAAGCCGTTCTTAATTATATGACCACAACTGTATGTGGGTTGGGTTAGTGTTTTTTCAGAAATCATACC
The DNA here is from genome assembly GCA_947859195.1 of Drymonia ruficornis. Lineage (NCBI taxonomy): Eukaryota > Metazoa > Arthropoda > Insecta > Lepidoptera > Notodontidae > Drymonia > Drymonia ruficornis. Next base: position 4,079,793 of record OX401926.1, on the reverse strand, counting down.
CAGATTAAACGATCTAGTTAGCTAGGTTAGGTTAGAGTTATTTTTTAACCACCCATTAGGAAATTTCCTCAATTCTGAGGATCGCGACTGTAGCGGATTCGCTTCCATATTATGTTATGGTGAATGGCTTTATATATTTACTAGAGTCGGATGAAACAGCTGACTGCTGAAACCGCGGTATTATCAAATGTAGATGCTACATGTATTAAAATAAGATTCCAAATCATCCGCCCTTACAAAATCCCATGCCGTGCCGGGCCCGCCTAGTGAAAAATCGTTTTAACAAAACGTCGAAAGAAACATGTGTAGCAAATAATTGTGAATCCAGACGATGTTAATTGCTACTAACTACATGTGTGTATGTTTAGCGATATAAGGGCATTTATACACGGCGATTCGTATCCCAATCTTTGTGAAAGCTGGAGAATGTCCTATGACCCAAAGTGGATGTGATCCGGCTAATGGCAGGAAACTTGTACTTTGGTCTTGTCACTGGCTGACAAAAATTGACACACGTGAATCGCGTGCGAAAAATGTGGAATAAAAAAGTAACCAACTTTTAAATTTCGAATTTACGACACCATAAAAATACAACCGAGCGAGCACATGCGCAGTGTGCGGTAGCTCACATCTTCGTTTAATTGCTCAATTGGTCGCATCCGCGGAACGCGCTCACGAATCTACCAGACGCGGCCTTATCCGTGTCTCACTTTAACTTTTAACTGGAGTTAATAAGACTAATCCGATCAATTGGCCGAGGTGAGATTTAAACGGTGACGGTGACACCCACTGGCAATTTGAAAGTGGAATTGAACGGTTAAATCTCGATGACCAAGATGCCTAGATTTCCTGATTTATTCTCATTTAGCTTTGGTTTTTTTAGTGACCATGACTCTCAGACAGCCTATTATTTTTATTAAACTGTAGTAAATAAGTAAGTAATAAGTAGGCGATCCTAGTTAAAAAAGTCCAAATACACAGAATAGTGACATTTCTAGCTGTCAATTTACTTCGTCTAATAAAAAATCTAATTTAGAGATTTTTAATTAGTGCAAGAATAAAATATGCAAATAACGTACGTGTCCATTCTATAACATTTGATTTCCCGCCATGAACACAACGTGCGCGCCCATATGGCCGCGGGATGAATGACCAGCGCGCGAGTTTCGGGCGCGCTAACTGTTCGACATTTGAAAAAATTAAAAAGTTTTTAATTGCCGCGTCGCGGTAACTAACCAGCCAGTAAAACTCGTGCAATGTGGTCGACATAAACAATTTTGTAAACATTCCATTTAGGTTGGTAGGTACTTAGGTACCCCTTGTTTCTGTGGTAATCAGCCTACTACTTAAGTATACAGTTCTCTTTTATCTCTGGCTTTGCAATGGGGGATTTTTTCTAACTCAATATTTTTACTTGTGATTAAATTTGTGCTGATTCAAAGACAGTTTAGCCTCTCCGCCGGATTATCGCACCTTCGACACAACTAACAGCCAGCTTTAGCAGGACCTTAGAAATACGGCCATGTGTCATTCGGATGAGTTCAAACGTAATTAGATAAAATATAGTGCTTCCATGTATATTCACATATCTACTCGGGCAGCTTTATTAAAAAAAATAACGTAAATAAAAAATACTTAAGACATTGATGTATTATTTTAGCGGTTTTGGTACCTCCTAACCTTCCATGGCTCTTCTAATTATTTAAGCCGAAGTCTAAACAAACGGATGAACTATAAATATAACACAACGAGTGTTCGCTTGGACAAGTTCATCACACTGTCACTGCCGTTATCTTGTGTGCTCATCTTTAACATTTGCCCCTTACTATCTGCCGGCAAGTTGCCACCCCGCATTATCGAGCGCCGTAAACACATTTTATTTGTTCATTCACAGTTCGTGTACAATGGGCTTTATTTTTGAATTTATAACGTGTTCATTCATTATATTTTTTATTAATGCTAGTGTGGCCGCAGTGTCCTTGTGACCTTATTTATTATCTAGGTATGTTATTAATTGTAGACATTCTTGCTTCTATTGATTAATTTTATTCATAACCCCATAGAAAGTTGTGATGGACTTACAACGGCATTACAAATCACCGTTGTTCCCAGAAATGCATTGTAAACTGGCTAAAATCTCTATAAATTTGGCGGTTAGTCTTAGTCTTCTTGGTTTTAAATATTATTCTTAGACTTTGGGGTAAGTAGTCACTTTAAAATATACCTAGTAAATTTCGACACCATTTGAATGCCAGCCCCCCTAGATAAGTGGCATGAACGCTAATCGAATAGAATAGACTTCACAATGTATGAAGCACGTCGCACGTCGCTATGTAGATCAACAACAAGTTAGTAGGTAAATCACGTGACTTATATCATTTCGATACATGAAGTGTAGCGATTTCAAGGAACGCTTGTAGACGTCAGCCACACGTCTAGTCCTTCTGCACTGGTACGTCGGCCGACTGTGACAAGACAAAACGCGAGATAAATAGATTTTGTCTCATTCTCTTCTATGCGGTAAGTAAGAGAAAGCGACTTGGTGCGACATAGGTAATGCTTGACAAAAAAAAGTCTTGTCTTGGCGTGTGCTAGCCCTTCTGGTATCCTACATTGTTTGCATTACAACATGGGCTTCTTCAAAGGGCATGTTTACAGGTCCCTAAGAGGTCGGCACGGGTCTGCTCCCTTTAAGTAGCAGATGTCCTAGATGACTTATAGGTACAAATACAGGGTGGAAAAAAGACCTAGTTTGGAGGGAAAGTACCTACCATAAATATTGATGATAGCTTTTACTGAAAGGAAACATTCCTTTATTTTTAAAATCCGGTTAACATAAATTCAAAGGTTTTTGATATATCACCTAAGGCTAAGAACACCACATATCAATTCTGCATACGCATTTTTCTGATTTTTTTTCTATCAGAATCCTTAGCAATTGCAAAAAAAAACGGTAAATGGTCGTATTATGGTAGATTATTATGTTTAAATTAATAGTTTTTTAACGTTTCTCCTGCATTTATTTTTAACCGACTTCAAAAAAGGAGGAGGTTCTATGTTCGGCTGTATGTATGTTTTTTTTTTTTTTTTTTTTTTTTTATGTATGTTCACCGATTTCTCCGGCATTTATGAACCGATTTGAAAAATTATTTTGCTCTTCGGTAGATCGTAGCTCCAAGTTGGTCCCATAAAAAAATATTTCCTAGAATCAACCCCTAAGGGGGTAATTTTGGGGGGTGAAGGTCGTCTGAACATTTTTTTTTTATCCGATTGACTTGAAACTTAATATGTATATTTTGCATAAGAAATAATGAAACTCATGTTTCAGGATTTTGGAAAAATCAGCCCCCAAAGGGGTAAAAAGAGTTGTTGAAGTTTGTATGGAGAGTTACCGTTTATCTCTAACATTTATGAACCAATTTTTCTTTTTAAACTGTTATTTGGTAGGTGACTAAGTCGTTTTGGTCCCGTAAAAAAATCATTTCGGAAATCTACCCCCAAAGGGGGTAACTAGGGGTAGAAGTACGGTAGTAAAATATATTTATGTCCGATTGACTTGAAACTTAGTATGTATACTCCATATAATAAGTTAAGAAACTTTTGTTTTGGAATCTTGGAAAAGTCACCCCCCAAAGGGGTAATTTGGCGTGATAAAGTTTGTATGGCGCCACTAAAAATCATGAAATAAAATTATTTTTATAAAAAAATAAAAACCGACTTCAAAAAAACCTGCAGCACTAAAAAGCCTGAAATAATATTTCTATTACCACCACTGCCTACCCCTTCGGGAAAATCAGGCGTGATGATGTGTTATCGAGTATTTGGAGTCGGTGCCAATCTTGGTATGCAGAGTCTACCTACTATAAAAGTAAGAAAATAGATTGTCACCGACCCCAAATACTCGATAACACATAATCACGCCTGATTTTCCCGAAGGGGTAGGCAGTGGTGGTAATAGAAATATTATTTCAGGCTTTTTAGTGCTCCAGGTTTTTTTGAAGTCGGTTTTTATTTTTTTATAAAAATAATATAGCCTTACGCTTTCCGACACAGGATGAACCGCGAATTTCTAAAATAGCCGTCCGAATGATCGACTAACATGACCATTACTTATAAGGTACTAGGCACCAAGTTCTGCCTTGTCTATTGCGAAGCACACGACACCAAAAGATGATTGATCAATGATTCACTATGCTACTTGCTGGCTAGTTGTTAATGCTCTAAATAGGATCACGTCATACCAAGTGTTGTTCAATGTACCAAACAATTTATCCTTAAATTATTTTCCCACTGCCATACATTTTTTGTTCAATTTGAGACATATATTTTAAAACAATGTTTTTTTACACTAGTCTTTTATTGATTGTGAAATAAAATGACGGTAGTTTAGTGACGCACGATTTAATAAAATGGCCAAATAGTGTTGTGCACAAATATAAATAACTGTAACTTGTATTATTTTGCAAACAAAATGAAGCTGTCCTTTTCATGATTAGAGATGAGAGCGAGAGTCACATAGTTTTAGCTGTTACGTATTGACCATAGATAAATAAAATAGTAAATAAATATCGCCAGACCAACACCAACTGTATGGTCCCAAACTAAGCAACGCTTGTACTATGGGTACCGTGCGTAGTACAATGGACTGGGGGTGATCCCAGTGACACCCAGACCAGGGAATTTATGAAAAGGCCGTTTTAGAAATCTACCTTTGGCGATGTCAACTAGGGGCCATCCATTAATTACGTCACACGAATTTCATGATTTTTAGACCCCTCCCCCCTTGTCACAGCTGGTCACATTTGCGAGACCCCCCCTCCCTGTGTGACGTCACATATTTTTTTTATAATTTTCAGAAATTTTCAAAATTGTTCGTTAAAAATTCAAATTTCGGTTTTAATACTCCCCCTTTACGTGTGACGTAATTAATGGATGGCCCCCTATGTAGCTACTTATCCTTTACCTAAAAAGGGCTTTTTCTTACTTAGTTATTATGTAAGTAAGTAGGTAGTAATCTACTTATAGTTTTTTATATCTGAAATAGTTAAACCCTGACCTCTGGTTGTATAAATGGATGTATTAATGTGTAGGTAGGTACCTAAGCTCTTATCGGTAGTAAGGAATGTTCGCAGGAAATTATCTTCGACGCCCTCGTCTGGTATAAATAGCACTAAAAATTTTCCTTTTGTTTATATTGATACCCACATTTGTCATCCAGCAGTAAGTTGCTACTTAAAATAAGTCCATATAACTATACCTACTTAAACCAATTTTTTTACCATTACTCATACTACCTACTAATTAGATAGTACTCTTCTTATGGCAATTTAATTTTAATTAGCTGCATCCAAACATACCTACGCAGTAGATGAACAGCTCATCAAGTAATGTCCTAAATAAAAGTCCGAAACCGCAGAGCCGTTAATTAAAGTGTCCATGTAATTCCCAAACTCACCGCCACACAAAGAGGACGCAAGAAATATCCATTTCCAACTGTCACTGCTTAACGTCAAACTGTACACATGAGAAACGACCGCCGCGTTCGGTATTTCAAATAAAACTGCATCAAAAACAAAATGGCGGCGGACGACGGCGCCGCGTCGCGCGCCGCCCGCGCACCAACACTGACTATTCCTTAACTAAGTTTGATTAGCTTTAAATAGTGATGCCCACATTATCTACTTATTCCATTGAAGTCGCGGGGAGATGTGGGACTCCCTACATTAAGGTTCTTTGAAAGCTGTGTTAGTTGACGACTTTTATTAGGTCCCTCGATGCAGGTGACATGACGTCAGTTCGGGATGAGGATAAAGAGTTTGGATGCAGTGTTAAGGAAAAATAGTGTCTTATTTGAGATAGGAGCGGGCGTCGGGCGTTGACATTATATTCTAGCCACACAAAATATTCCTTATTCTATTGTTAATGCAATATTCTGGAAAATTTGGAGAAGGAATGAACAGAGTCTTAAGAGTTTTAATAATTCAAACTGTTAGGCGTGTAGTAAGTAACTAATTGTAAGTAAGTGTTTAAGAAATCATCTAGGAAAAGTAGGAAGCATAGGATGTCGTAGAATATTTTGATTTACCTACTTTATTAGGTACCTACTTACCTATAGGAAAATTATTAGACATTAAATATGATACTCAAAGTTTTGATTTACAAGTGAAGTGAGCAGTGTTATTCTGTAAAGACAAACTCATTTGTCACGCGTGAATCTGCTGATGAAATGTGACATTGCAAAAATTAACATAATAATATCACCATTTTCACCAACGATTCTCGCGTGAGAAAGTTTATCGTTACAGAATAGCTACCCAAGAGGAAGTAACACTTGAGGGAAAGAAACTGAAATACCCATCAGTAAAGTTCGAAGTGCTGCCATTGAAGTGATTAACTTACAATTAATTTAACGTGCCGCGACGGTGATAATATTATTTAACGTCTGCCGATCGATGTCAAAGTTTAAAGTAACCGCCCTAATAATGCGGTGCGGTGAAACGACCAATTGGTCAATTGTCATTATAATACCTGCCTGTTAACCCAGATTGACGCATGGCACTCGTGACGTCACGCAGTTGTGACAAACCGTCATGGTCTTTGTCACATACACTGTTGAAGATCGAACTCCAATACACAGAGCTTTTGATTGTTGCTGAGGGTACCTACATGGGTAGGTCTAGCTTTGGTCTTCGTCTAGGTACTAAAAAAGCGATGACGTTAAAGCGCTGGAGTCCTCCAGAACGGTGGGCGTCATATAACGGCCGCACTAGAACAAAAAAAACGGTGTCCAACCGGTCTCTAGGCAACCGCGCAATAGTTGACAGCCAATGTACTAGTGCGGCCGTTATATGACGTCCACCGTTCTGGAGGACTCCAGCGCTTTAGCGAATTTACGAATTTTGTAACGTAACGTTGCAACGAAAGACTTTGAATGGGAATTTTGATTTTCAACATCATTATCTAAGCTCTACCATTTCGATCGGTACAAATAGATTTTAAATTGTTATTAAAACGACACATCCTCTTTATGCTGTCATTTCCGGCGGAAGTCGCGCGGTATTTCTTTCATAATTGAATCTGATTCAATTAAACCTTGTCATGGTGTGGAGATGTGAGCTGTTATCGGTGTTATTTAAGTTTTTTATTTAACTAAGGCGGCCAATAAGTACGGCCCGCCTGATGTTAAGCAACCGTAGCCTATAGATTCTTGCAATACCAAAAACATAGCTCACTTTGCCGATCTAAAGAGGAGTCGGAGGAGGGACGAATTTTTAAAGAACACAAAAAATTTAGCCTAGAGATGGCAAAAACTCTGGGCCCGTATTAATAAATCGATCTCAAGATTGAGATCAAACTTGAGATGCTGTTTATGACAGATGTTCCATACATTAAACGTCAAAACTGCATCTTAAGATCGATCTCAACTTTGAAATAGATTTATTAATACGGATTACGGGCCTTAATCCTACTCCGTCTTTTCCTGCATGTCTGCTAATAATAAAATACGCTTTACTATTGATTACGATGACACCGAGGACCTTAAAAATTTACAGTGAAGCTATAATACCCTAGTACATACAATTTTAGGTAGGTTTAAATTTTGGTATCTACCTACTTATCCTTTTTACCTCCAAAATAGAAAGTTAAGCTGTGCCCCGCAGCTTCACCTGCGTGGAACATTCCTTCCACTCGACACCACCAAAACGACACCACCGGTGGTGTCGTATGGAATCTCTAGTCCATACGACACCACCGACTATTAGTGAGGTTACCTACATACAAAGTTGTTGATATGAAAACTCCAATTAAGTTCAAGCAGTTTCATTAATGAGGTATGTCATTTGATAAAGTTTATATCTATCTGTTAGTTTATTTATTTCATAAACTCTGTTTTATTAATTATCGTTTAACTATAGATAACTTGAAATAATAACTTTGGGGTCGGATCAATGTATGTGATGTTGTCTGATATTTATTTATTTATTTTAATGAACTGGGAGCTGTTTGTCAAAAACACGCGTTTCTGGACATCACTAGGGTGGTGTCGTATGGACTAGAGATTCCAAACGACACCACCGATGGTGTAATTTTGGTGGTGTCGAGTGGAAGGAACGGCGTGAAAAGTGATATATGAGATTAGCCTATGTCTTATTCCAAAGCCTACGCTATCTACGTTTCAAATGTCATTAAAATCAGTTTAGCAGTATGGAGATACGTGGTAACAAACATTCACACACATTTACTTTCGCATTTTATAATATTAGTACGATAATCGACTTGCACTGGTTAATAGAAATGCTTTTCAAAGCTATTGTAAACTGGCTAAAATCAATAAATTTGGGGGTTAGTGTTTTCGGAAGTCACCCCCTGAAGCTATTACGATTAGGGAGGAGAGGGGAGAGTGGAAAACTGAGATTATACCTAATACATTTTAGGAAATGTCACTATTTGCGTAAATACCTAGTTATTGAGAGAAGGTTATCGCGTCACAAATAGCATTCCTTGACGCAATCCAAAGTATTCAAGTATGTAACTCTGACGTGGGCTATAAAACAGTAACTAATAATAAAATTATCATATATTTAGGTAATTATGGCATAAAGCTTTTAAATATCGTAGAGCCTGTGTTATCCTCCTAGCGTCTAAACACTAAGGTTTGTCGCCCACGAAATAGTGGCCGTGGCCACGATCTACCATTCAGATTCAAGTGGCTGTCGCAAATATTTCCTCCTCTCTACTTCTTAGAATCGTTATTATTATTGGTGGTAGAGCCAAGCTGTTGCCAATCGACTGCAGCTCATATACGGGCTGGCTCGATCGGGTTAGTATCACCCCCTCACAGAAGATCGGCTTAAAGCGACTAGCTGCAATTCGTACGATGAGTGAGAGCGCCGAAAGCCCAACCCCCCCCTCTTCCCCTTCCTCCGTCTTACTCCCCTTCAGGTCGGCAATGTGCGAGCATTGCCTTTGGCTAAGCTTAACTGCTTAACATCAGGCGGACCGTACGCCTTTTTGCCACCGCAGTCCTGTAAAAAATACTTCACTGTAAGGTTTGCAGTTGCTATATCATTAGATCAGGCTGGCCACTTGTGGTAGTCGTCTGGTAGTCTGCGGGCTGCCTAAACCTAATTTCCATTAAGCGAGTCACACCACGATTTGAACCCACTAGGGTCGGTGCACACTAAGTGGTGACTTCCTTATTTACGAACGGTCTGCCGGGCTGCTGCTTTTGTGATTTGATGCTGTCATACTGTAGACCAGTGGTCGGTAACCTTTTAACAGTAATAATAATTCTGTACCTATTGATGATATCAAGAATAATTTATGCAAAAACATTAAAGTACTGACCTACTTACTTTAACATTTTATTTATAAGATAGAAACAACAAAAGGAAAGGAAAAAAATACTTTAAACTTGATGAAATTGTATGTGATTTTTGAGGCCGACTCTCTCACTCATCGTAGGAATCGCAGCTGCTTCTTTACGCCGAAATCTGTGAGAGGGTGTTACTAACCTAACTCGGTCGACCAGCCCGTATATGAGCTGCAGTCAATTGGCTACAGCTTTGCTCTATCACCGATTGACACCATAGAAGTTTTTGAAAATATCGTTACGGTAGATTAAAGATCAGTCACGTTCATTTGTAAATTGCTGGGTACGTGTCCGCAATACGGACATCCGGGACATCCCGTAGCGGGCCGCAGGTTGTCAACCACTGCTGTAAACGGAATGTTCTGGGCGTGGTGTTGGTGTTAAATAACTCTCTTATAGAGACCTAAGATTTTGCGGGACTAGAAAAAAATACCTAACACTTTAACAAGCGGCGAGCAAGTGATAACGCGGCAGTAATATGAAGTCGGTTAAAAAGCAAATAAAAATGGAACCATGTGACTCTACTAGCTTACTCTACCATGAGCTTATACGTTCAAGTAAGTATTCCGTGTAGACTCTACCTAAACGAACTACTACTCGAACGAACGTTTAAATGAACTTTACATTATAGGTAGAGTATGGAAATATATTAGTTCTACTATTTGTATGATAAAAATGATGAAATAGATGGTAGTGTTTCTCTAGATGAGAAACTAAATACTTACCGCAAGGTTACCTCCAGAAACTGAGGCTGCCATAATGACTCTATATTTTCTTAAACCATCAATACAAGCATGAATCGAAGGGCTAATATCATAAAGACAGCCGATCGAAACGTACTTAAAATGATAGCACCTTGAAAACCCTTGAAAACAATATGTATATTCAAGCTGTAAATATAATATTTGATGTAAATATAAGTAGACTTTGTATGACTTCTAATAACACAAAGCCAGACAGAATCTACTTAAGTTCACAAACAAATAATAATATGACAATAAAATAGAATAACGTTTTAAAAAATAAAAAGGTTAAATAGAGAAATACGTAGGCAGGTAATTTCTTCTCTCCATCAGTTATGCAAAAAGCATTGGAAGGCGTCTTAAATGCCAGTATAAGTCGGGTTCGTGCGACTTTTAAAATTAAGAAGTCAGACGAAACCTACTTAAAGTCGCATTAAATCCAATAACATTTAAAAAACAATAAACAAACATAAAGTAGATGTCGATAGATATGAAAATAAATAAAAAACTAGACTCTATACGACTTTGTAAATTTAAAAAAAACCGTAATTCCCTACTTATTATATCCACATCGTTTTTATTATCGTTATGTTGTATAAGTAGGATACATAAATATTTTCTAGATGAGTTTATTCTGCCGTAATGATAAATAGAAATTGAGCGACTTGATTTGAAAAAGTCGGACAAAATCTACTTATTATCGCGAAGAAATATTCTGTATTCAAATTAAATCAGTTAATTGCTTCGATGAAGGTCAATTGATAGCAGATAAGTCTGACATGGACTTAAGTAGGAATTTTTTGACTTGAATTAAAAACAGGTCAGAAAATCCTACTTAAAGCCAGGCCATAGATTCCTTAAGTCTTTTCCAGACTTAGAGGTATACATTTGGTCGTTTATTTTTGAAGTAAATATAAGTAAAATTTGTACAGCTTATTTGCAAACCAAGCCGGACAAAATCTACTTATAACCACCCCAAAATTCAACATCTTCGAACAAAAACACTATAAGGCCGGCCGCACATTATCAGAAACTTTCTGACAGACATTTTATGGACGACCTTATGCAGTCCACATAAAGCACCCAACGGGTCCGGCATATTTCTGATAGTCCTTTAAACAACCGAATAACCACACTTTGAGGCTTAGAACGAAGCCCTAAAACACTAAGAACAACTGATTATTTTTAAACGTCACTAACCCGATAAATACTGATACTGATTTGAACATCAGCAAAGTGATACTATTTATACCTACCTCGAATACTTATAGGTAATTAGGGCAAAGATGGGGGTATCTCATTACCCCATTAGTTAATAAGATACACTAATTAATGTGTTTATTATATTAATTGAATTGTTTTTACAGTCGTTAGCGATATGTAAACAACTTTCTTTTGTAAAAAAAATGCTTGTACTTATTTAATGTATGTATTTCAAAGAAACCTCATTGTCAAATCAAACCAAAAACAATAATTGATATTGTTGTAAAAAAAATCGGGAACGGCCTTTTCGTATTTGCCCTGGTCTGGGTGTCACTGGGATCGCCCCCAGTCCATTGTACGGTAGCCATGCAAGCGATGCTTAGTTTGGGACAATACAGTTGGTGTATTTTTACTAGCTTTTGCCCGCGACTTCGTCCGCGCATTTGTCCCACGGGAACATACTATCGGGATAAAAAGTAGCCTATGTGCTATTCCAGACTATAATCTATCTCTGTGCCAAATTTCATCCAGATCCGTTCAGCCGTTCTGGCGTGAAAGAGTAACAAACATCCATCCATCCATCCAAACTTTCACATTTATAATATCAGTGCGATAATAACACTACACAGAACTTTCTGAAAATGCTTTGTAGAGCCATTGTAAATGGATAATTTCGGGGAAGTACCTATGTGATTATAGACTATCGGCCGAATACTCAAGGGTCTTAACCACAGAGTAAAGACTAAAGAAAGAGGTGCCCTTATTAGATATTATGTATGAAAAAAAATGTGGTCATTGTTTTTTCATTTTCATTGTTCTATCTACCGGTAAATAGTTGAACTACTCGCTTCGTTTTATGTCGATGTTAGTACTAGACCGACCATTCGGCCGAGTTGCTTAGGGCCAGTCCCCTTAGTAATTAGTCCATGGTCTTAACTATTAAGACGTCGTTATCCGTCATTTACGTATTCTCAAAGGTTGATCAACTCCCCTACTTATCAGATAAATTCAAATGATACAGCACAAGGATCGAACCCGGCCTTCGTGAACGGTAGGCCGCACTTGCGACCACTGCACACACTTACCAGCATTAGCTATTGTTTGGTCTTCCTGACATGGTTAAATTTCTTAAAAGGTAAAAAAAACAACGTACTTTATTAACGGTATTTAATTTGTAAAAAATATGATCTGGAAAATAGGGTTCCTGTAATTTGTCAATTTATATACGTCATCCCAAAATGTCCCCCTTTTTTAACCGACTTCAAAAAAGGAGGAGGTTCTATGTTCGGCTGTATGTATGTTTTTTTTTTTTTTTATGTATGTTCACCGATTTCTCCAGCATTTATGAACCGATTTGAAAAATTCTTTTGCTGTTCGGTAGATCGTAGCTCCAAGTTGGTCCCATAAAAAAATAATTCCTAGAATCAACCCCTAAGGGGGTAATTTTGGGGGGTGAAGATCGTCTGAAAAAAATATTTTTGTCCGATTGACTTGAAATTTAATATGTATATTTTGCATAAGAAATAATGAAACTCATGTTTCAGGATTTTAGAAAAATCCCCCCCCCCCAAAGGGGTAAAACGAGGTGTTGAAGTTTGTATGGAGAGTTACCGTTTATCTCTAACGTTTATGAACCAATTTTTCTTTTTTTAAACTGTTATTTGGTAGGTGACTAAGTTGTTTTGGTCCCATAAAAAAATCATTTCGGAAATCTACCCCCAAAGGGGGAAACTAGGGGTAGAAGTACGGTAGAAAAATATATTTGTGTCCGATTGACTTGTAACTTAGTATGTATACTCCATATAATAAACTAAGAAGCTTTTGTTTTGGAATCTTGGAAAAGTCACCCCCCAAAGGGGTCATTTAGAGTGATAAAGTTTGTATGGCGCCACTAAAAATCATGAAATAAATTATTTTTATAAAAAAATAAAAACCGTCTTCAAAAAAACCTGGAGCACTAAAAAGTCTGAAATAATATTTCTATTACCACCACTGCCTACCCCTTCGGGAAAATCAGGCGTGATGATGTGTTATCGAGTATTTGGAGTCGGTGCCAATCTTGGTATGCCGAGTCTACCTACTATAAAAGTAAGAAGATAGATTGGCACCGACCCCAAATACTCGATAACACATCATCACGCCTGATTTTCCCGAAGGGGTAGGCAGTGGTGGTAATAGAAATATTATTTCAGACTTTTTAGTGCTCCAGGTTTTTTTGAAGTCGGTTTTTATTTTACAGAGTTATGATGGAGTTACACTAGCATTACAAAACACTTTTGTTCCTAGAAAAGCTTTGTAATAACATTGTAAACTGGCTAAAAGACTCTATGAAGGCGGAGTAAGTATACGAAGTATCTAGGTGTATATATTTATAGCATAATAATGTATTTAATTGTAAAATATAACAAAAAATGATAGAGAAAAAAATAATATTTTATTTTTAAAATTCACCGTAATACTAAACTTTTTGGTTAGTTAACAGTTAGTATCTAGCTGCTGGCTGGTTTCCTGAAAAAAATGTCAGATGCCATTAAATTTTTATTTTAAATTTATTTTTCTTTTTATCAAACGGCTAGCCATCTTGGTTTTTTGACGTATGATGGTCAATATTATTGTATTGACTTTGAAAGGAGGTTCTATGTGTTAGTTTAGTAGCACGGTGGTATACAAATGAAATTTAACGAAAATGGTTTGAATTTCTTAAATATTCCTACCATCTTATTACTAATCATTTTTATGTAAGTATTCTTCTTCTTATTGCTGTGACAGACAGTCAAACGACGAATATTCAAAAATGTTACCTGATTTTCAGTTTTTTTTTCCAGTGAATACTCACCACGAACGTAAATACATACTGGACTGTTCACTACTGCACAAAAAACGAGCCGAGCGAGAGGCCCTAGTTGGGACCGTGTCCCTCTCATTTCGAGTTGCCATGCCAAAATAATATTATCGTTGGGTAGTGATTGTTAGTTTTTAAATCAAGCAAATAAATTAAATTAGTATTTGTCGTGACTATTGTTAATATGATAAAACAAAAGTCACGATAAATAATAAATTAATTTATTTGCTTGATTTAAAAATTAACAACACTACCCAACGATAATATTATGTTGGCATGGCAACTCGAAATGAGAGGGACACGGTCCCAACTAGGGCCTCTCGCTCGGCTCGTTTTTTCTGTCTAAGAATTGTCAAGGTATAATAGACCTTAAGGCAGCAGAATAAAGTTGAATTTCTTCTTAACCAAAAACTCAACTTGTCTATCCTCTATTAAAAGATCCTTGATACTCACAGAGTCAAGCTTAGAATATAAATAAAAAAATAAGTGTATCACGGCCATAAGTTTCTTCCATCTTCTTGTTATTTGTATCTTCTCTTCTGGACTTGTCATTCGTAGAATATAGTTAAGCGAGTTCATTTTGCGATCGGCAAAACGGGCAAAGGATCGAACACTGCCCGTTAGTGACGGTCACAAACCAACTTCGCCTAACAACTAAATCCCTTACGTAGAAGTCTTGTATAATATCTTCTGTAGAAGTTGTATTCAACTGCTCTCTTTTGTAAGTCTTCTGTTCAAGTGGCATAATCTCTCTTAGAACTCTTCTATTCAACTGTTACAAAATCTCTTCTAGCAGTCTTTCCATTCCACTGGTATACTTAATCGTTTTAGAAGTCGTCTATTCTAGTCGCATAATCTCTCTTATAGAAGTTTTCATCATCGTCTTCTCATCGCCTGGGCCCTAAGGCCCCTAAGTCGCTTAGCCATTGCCATTGAGCTGCTATAGTGACCGACCCTTTGATTGGTCGTTCAGAATCCTGATTGGTTGGCCAGAATCAATCGATCAATTAGGGGGTCGATCACTATCAATGGCAGTGCAATGGCTCAATAGCAATGGCAAAGCGACTAAGGGCCCTGGGGTCAGACTTGTTCAAGCGGCCCAAAGGCCTCTGACATGGCTTAACGACTGCTGTCTAGATGACAATAACCGGACCTACTTTTTACGTGTCCTCCGAAGCACGGAATCGCTCAGTTCAAATGCCACTGGTCACGCATTTCTGACTGACGTTGCCGAGCGTTGCTTTGCTTCACCTCCTATTGTTTACCGATCAGTGCTTGCAGCTGGCAATGAGCGTCTCAAGTTGTCGTCTATTCAAAATTTCAAATGGTATCAGTTCTCCTGAAGAAGTATTTTATTCAACTGATATAATCTCTCCTGTAGAATCCATCTGTTTCTGAAATGTGAGGTATGATGAGATTATTTCTGAAAATTTATATAAAACTGAGATTCGATTTGCAGTGGTTTCGAATGACAAGAAAAAAAATTCTAACTCGATAGGTACCATAGAGGGAGCTGCTATTTTTTTGCTAAGTTTTAATAGTTATGTTTAAATACTCTCGGTAGCCAATGAATCTCCAGATTTATCGATGAACTCCATAATGGCTTGCTGAAAACCTACATCCTGTATACTGAAAGGACCTCTTAACAGTGGTAGGCACCTCCTTTGCTCTATGCCACGTACGGCTTGAACCTGAAAAGAGATAAAATAACCATTATTAACCATTATTTATTTGTAAGTACCTAATTGTAAATTATGAATTGGTTGTTTGTGATCTTCATGCTTATAAAATGGTTGACTTTATAGTAGGTAACTTTATTTTAATCTAGGTTAGTATGTAATCTTTTTTCTTACAAACATTAAAGTCAGTTAAACAGCTGGCTGATTCAGGTCAGAAAAAAATAGGATGCCATTAGGTTTACTTTTTTATTTTTTCGGAAGCATATGGCTACCACGCATTTTTCGACGTAGGTAGGTAGGTACCCAATATAATGACCAGTATTACCATAATATTAGTAAAAAAAAGTTATAAACCTATGGTAATCCATAGGTTTATAACTTTTTTAGGCACTCTACAAACTATATGTTTTCCATAGTTGGTTGATAATGACAATGTGGTCATGTGGTGGTGTTTGGTTCGTTCGTGATTTTGACACTAATTTACTATGGAAATGAAATTATCGAAATTTAAAATTCGAAGCCCGAAACGGATTAGGTAGGTATCTAATGACGGAGAAATCAGCAAATTGCGAATTCGTAAATTAACTTAGAGTTTTACGGACTTAACAAAGAGTTTTGCATACCAACCGTTAGTGATATTTACAGCAATAAATAAAGTTCATTCAGCGCTCCCGACTGGGTACATACGACCACCAGACGAGGTTAACCAACACAAAAGCATTTCGGACACTTGAACAAATAGTGGCAATGTTTGACTCATACGAACATTATTCTCATAATTTCGAGGTTGCAATTAAATTGGATGTTTTGGGAAAATTAATCGAACTGTCCAGAAGTTACAACAGCTCTGCAATTGGTTTTACACTCGCAAACGGTTGCGTTAACTTAAAATATTTGTATGGAAACTTCTAACGTATCTACAGGCCCCTTCCATCAGTCTCCCGAGGAGCTTTTGCGATATCTATTATCTTTTTGTAAGCCCACCACACTCCCACTACTGTTACTTTACGCCAGTGGGGCTAATAATAATAATAATAATTTAGCCCTTTTAACGTCCCACTGCTGGGCACGGGCCTCCCCTCAATGCGAGGGTGATTCAGGCCATAATCCACCACGCTGGCCCAGTGCGGGTTGGTGGATGTTCACTTGTGTGTCATGTTCAGTGGGGTTAATACGAAAAGAAATGTTTCGGCTGACGAATGGTACATTTTCCTACTCCGAAAGTGTACCTATCGGAAGTGTTCCGGATTCTTTCGGAGTAGGGTCCACGAAAGAAGAAACGTCAAATCACGACTATCGAATCCGAACTTCGGATCCGAAATACTTTCGGAGCGTAGGAAAAAGTACCATCCGTCAGCTGAAACGTTTCGTTTGGTATTTCGCTCAGCCTCACAGGATCGACAATAGTATCCAATGATGACGACGAGTACCAGGGATAGGCTTAGTTGTTTTTCAGCGTGAATTTAACCAAAATAAAGAAAGGGAGGATCAGGTTGCGTCTAAGGCTTCACAAAGTCATGATCCGCAATAGATCACACTTCCATAAACATAAAGTAAGATCGACAAAAATTAGGGTATAGGTGACATAGATTTATGATAGTTTTGCGGGCGCAATACTCTCGCGGAGACCATGATAATCTTTGTTGAAATTTTCCATGAAATCTGAAAATCACGATGCGAGCCGCGGTTTGAACCCGCACATCTTGTTTTGAAGTAAAACGTCCTATTACTGGTGTGAGTTATGCTAAGTTGCACGTGGAGAGCACATCCTTATTCTGGGTTGCATGTCGACTGCGTCAATTGCATTTGCAACTGCGTTTGCAACGCCATTTTAGGCAATAGTTCTTCAGGTCGGCAACGTGCACAGATTCCTTTTCTTGTAGCAAGGCAACACGAAGCACCACGAAGGTCTCGGGTTTCTTAACAATTTTCCATTGCGAAACCAACCAACCATTGGTCTTTGAATTATCTTCGTGAATTCTTCCTTATAAATCGTAAATTTTCGCAGACGGCATGTTGTTCGCCATCTGTTAGCGGACCTCTGGCCGACAGCATGCGGACTGCCAAGAACTTGCGATTTACAATGAAGAATTCACAAAGATAATATTAGATACCAGGTGTTTCGCAATGGACAATTATTAAGAAACTCGAGGGGAGAGTCCGTACGCTTATTTGCCACCTTAGTTCCATAAAAAGAATCGTATACCTATTTGTTGCGTCCTAATGCACGCCTTGCCACTCACGTTATGACATTATGTCTATGTGTTCCACCGTCAAAACTCAATGCTCTGACGCGGCATGCACCTGATGTGGACGCAGCCATTGATTTCATTATTTTAGACGGTTAAACACGCAGTGGTAATAACTGACAGTGGCCAATTACACCTAGTTTTACCTAAGCAGGTATTATTATTAAAACGTGCTTACCTCCCAACCTCGTGGTCTCCACTACGATATCCGGGCACGGGTACATCTGTTTAAGAAGGTGGTCGGATGAAGACTGAGCTGGGTGCCTGCTGCGGTTCTACAATGTAGGTCTTGTGAACGATGCCATGCAGCCTTCGGTGTACAGGGCTGTATTCAACATTTAAGTGTAATATAAAACGGTACTAACATTCCAACTGTATGGGTGTAGATGGTAGTGGATTTACAACCCAAGCCGGGGCCGTTTTCTAAGCGTCGCCCTAGAGCTAGCTGTCTCCCCTGCCTGGATGGATGAAGCACACTTTTTACTTAGGTACTCATCTATTTACCTCGAAAAATTTAAAAAGTTAAACTTTTAGCTGATGCCTCTTCTTTGTATAGCTTTGCCCCCTTTTGACCAACTAGAATAGCCGGTCTGATGTAAAGTAGTTACCGTAGCCTAGAGATGCTTGCAATACCAAAGGTATCGCTCGCACGTTGCCGACCTGAGCGGGAGTGAGACATTGGGAGGGGAAGAGGGAAGGGTCGGACTTTCGACTCTCTCACTCATCGTACGAAACGCAGCTGTAAAAGCTACTTTACGCCGAACTTCTGTGAGAGGGGGGTAATACCGTATATGATCTGCAGTCAATTGGCTACAACTTGGCTGTACCACCATTATACGTACTACAGTTGGTTTCTCATAAACTGCTCAAGTACAGCCCTGCGTCCGTGTGGTTTGGTGTGTGTTCAAGTGTCTCCTATATTTGTTCTAATTCCTGCGTAAGAGTAACTCGCAGTATGTACGTCACATTATTCTCACCACACCAAGTTCCCTATCCCTAAAATAAGATATCTCTCCAATATGGCTTAGTCCTAGCCATCATCAGTGACGAACAACTGAGATAAAAGCTCTATATCCAGGACTAAAATTACCTAGGTCCATAAAAAAAATATTGGCATTCGAAAACAACTTGAACTACCCTCTCATAGAAGATTGGCGCCCCGCCTCCCCCCCTCTGTCCTACGCCCCTTCGGGTCGACAATATGCGAGCGATGATTTTGGTATTGCCCGCATAACGGTAACTGCTTAACATCAGGCGGGCCGTACACTTGTTTGCCGCCTAGTTATTATATTATAAAAAACCTAACTTATACTTACGCAGCTAGATAAATTGCTGTTACTAAGTTTAATTAAAGGTTTAGTTACAAATGTATACTTAAGCGCCTGTTGTATTTTTCAGAGTTAAGTATAATTCGAAGTTCCTTGCGAGGTGTGATTGAGGATAGAAAATCCAACTAATGTGACCTTCCTGTATGTTTGAAAAGAAATAGTAGGTAGTAATCATCGTGATAGGTATAATAGACACGAGCATCCCCCCAGTGCGAAGGGGAATCAGTGGGGCTTATAACGTCACAAAGATGAATTGCAGCAATTCTGCTAAAGCAATTCATTTTTCCGACCCTCCAGCAGAATCCGCTAAATTTCCGTGAAACTGTCACGAATGGCGTAAAATGTGTCACTATTCTTCAGAAATATAGAGGAATTGCTAAGGATTCCTCAGAAAATCAGAGAAATGAATTACATTGGCAATATTGCATAGCGTCCATATTAACCCCGCAGGTCATAATAACCCACCTCGTCAGCTCAGTACGAGTTGGTGGATTTCACATAAATCTTTCGAAAATTAATAGTTAGATTTGCTAAGACATGTAGGTTTCCTCACGATGTTTCCTTCGCGTTAAGCAAGTGGAAATCATATTGAAATTATGATTTACACGCAGATAAATAAAATGTTGCATGGTCATAAACTAAGTAACACAACATACCTAACACTTCTACTATGACTACCATACGATGGACTGGGGACAATCCCAGTGACACCCAGACCAGGGCGAATTACGAAAAGGCCATTTCCGAAATTGCCTCTGGCGGGAATCGAACCTGCAACCACCTAGTGCAGTGATCAGAGCGGCCTACGCTCGAACTACAGCTGTGCCAAGTAGTTGTAAGATTTCGGGAATAGTGATGGGATGTTCTCGAGAACATTCTCATCCTCGGAAACTTACTCGGAAACATACTCGTCAGAATTTTTGAGAATCTTATATTTTGGGTGACATTATCCTAACTTTCAATCTTAGGTAAAAACTATTAAAACCACCATACTTGCATGTTTAATGAGGTTTATGCCAAGTTTAACATGCTTCAGAAGATTAATTCTCGAAAATTCTCACGATTAAGTTTCCGAGGGTGAGAATGTTTTCGAGAACATCCCATCACTATTCGGGAAACACAGAGTTGCGAGGTGGGGTTTGAACACGCAAGGCGTGCTATCATTGCAAACCTATAACTGTCCCACTGCTGGGCAAAGAAAGGTCTCCCCTTTTCTCTTCCACAACTCCTCCTCCTGAGCCATTTGCTGCCACGTTCCACGTTCCGCAAAGTTGACACTTGACCATATTATGACCTATTTCAGGAAAATCTTTTGCCCATTCAATACAGGCGTTATGGTAGGTATTACCTCATGGAATCTTTCCAATCGGAAACACAATAGTTATAATGAAACGACATATTCGGGTCAGCTTCAAATGATCAATTATTATCCGTATGCAGTATACGTCACGTTGGCACATTTGTACAAATACTCCACCATGTTTGCGGAGAGCTGGCCTCCTTCTCCACCAAGGTCCGCTTTTGTATTAATTAATTACAAAATGTAGCTTTGTACCTATTGTAGGTATCTTTTTATCGCAGCATTGTAATTATAATGAGGTTTATTTTTAATAACGACGGCAAAGTGTCGTTCCTATTAATTTGTAACGTATTACATCGGTGAAATGGACATCTCTGCCTGCCCTTTCAGGAAATACAGGGATATTAAATTTTAAGTACACTTATTGACGCTATGTATTACGTACTTACATTAAGCAGTCAATGGGTGCGTCCAAAAAACATTTTATGACATTATGTCCGATCGTTGTGGAAAACCTTGGAAGCCTATGTCCAAAAGTGGAAGTCTTTTGGCTGAATGATGATGATGTCTGGTCTTGGTCAGACGTCAAAACTGATTGCTCGGGCGAGCCGCTCTCGCCTCGTTTGGACGCACCCAATGGCATGCGCCACAGCAGACGTGGAGAGCGCGGGTGGGTGAGGGAAAATATTTATTTATCGCCAGACTTACACACATGGTACTATGGCTACCACACAATGGTCTGGGGATCCCAGTGACACCCAGACCAGGGCAAATTAAGGAAAGGCCGTTTCCGAAATTTGCCTCTGGCGGGAGTCGAACCCGCAACCACCCGATGCAGTGAACTGAGCGACCTACGCTCGAACCACTGCGCCAAACGATCAGACGATCGATAAGTAGAAATGGCTGGGAAGTGCGGCTATAGGGCCGCAATTTAAATGGGACAGGATAGTGCGGTGTCTGCTCTAGGCTCTAGTAAGTACGTAGTAGGTCCACGTGCCTACTACGGTAACTCGTTTGCTTCGATCAAAGCGTTAGCTAACGCTAATGCTCTGTGGTCTTCTGTGGGTATCATAAGAGGTATTATACCTACGTTTCGCTATGGACTACAATATAATTACAAATGATTTTGATTGAGGTAGGTACTTAGGTACTTATCTACTTTCAGTAGGTCACCTACATAGTGCGTAAATATGAAATATAATATTAATAATATATAAATCTTAGAAGCTAGTTGTCTACATAGGTATTATAGGTGTATTAAATAAGTAGGTAAGCATAGCGAACTAGCGCAAAGCTTCTAGTATTACGTGGTCTCATTTTTAACCGCAACTAGTGTGAATTACTGCAAATAAGGTTTAATTCTATATCATTGCACGGAGATAGGTACCTACCGACGACGTACACGCATTAGTAACGGTAGGTAGGATAATAAGTACACTAATAAATACTTTCTAGACTGTGCCAATAATTACAATGAAATACATTTTGATAACACACACAACTGACCGAAATTGGTTCCCTTTCTATACCATTTGTTTCTAGTAAATACGATTAGCTTATGAGGCCCCATTCTTTGGACAGATTTTGAGTATCTAGCCCTCCTAATAACAAGAGCGTGGCGTGATGAAGACATGGATGAGGATTAATAGGTACGGCAAAAATATAAAAAGTTTGTAGGATTTCTGAACGAAGAATCAATAGTCATTTTGACAAACTAGAGCTGTCAGATTGACAGCTAGTTTAAAACGGCGACACTCACTGTCAATGTCACCAGTCTTCAACAAGTGTTTGTGTTGGAAGTATGTGTGAACTCAGTAGTGTTTAATTGAAGTTGTTTTTGTGGAAAAATGTATATTTACGAGCTTCCATTTGAGATAAACAAGGAGCTATGTAGACTTTTGGACAACGAGGACTATTGGAAGGAGTTGGCCGGCCACCAGATGAAATATTCACCTTTCGACGTAAATGTGAGTGCGTTCGAAGTATCTACGTAAGATTTGGGGTTTTCCTGAGTGTAAAACATCTTCATAACGCAGTATCTAGTAATTTCCGGTTTATTTTTAAATGTTAATCGGTATAAAGCTGGTGGGATGTGTTAAAACGTGTTTTTTTAGGCTTTTGGCTAGGAATACAGTGAATACAGTAAAGCAAGCTGTGTTATGGGTTTCTTTTTATCAGACTTTATCATGTGCGTATAGTGGAGATAATATTTTATACCTAGTATATTGTAGTAAAAACCTACAACGCACTAGGTATACAATTGTATCAATGAAACGTAATTATTCTTGTCATAAAATTTAAAAATAACTTTTTTTAAATGATATTAAACAATTCTGTATTTTGTATTAAGTTTAGACACCTAGTTAAAAAATATACCTACTAACACAGCTAAATATTTTGTCTATTTGTGCAGTCAACATCAAAAGGAATGAAATAATATAAGGTTGCAACACTCATGTGTTTACATTCTATAACATACAATCCTGGTATCATTTTATACATACAAAGCCAAGTTGTAGCCCTTTGACTGCAGCTCATATACGGGCTGGCTCGACTGGGATTGTACCACCCTCCCACAGACGATCGGCCACAAGCCCAACCCTTCAGGTCGGCAATGTGCGAGCAATCCTTTGGTATTACAAGCATCTATAGGCTACGGTAACTGCTTAACATCAGGCGGACCGTACGCTTTTTTACCACCGCAGTCCTATAAAAACATACGTCATAGCCTGTCTTTTGTTTATTCATAGGAAATAGAACAGACAGCCCGACGTCTCACGATGTCCCCAACGAACCAGCTGTTCATCCGATGGGGCCAGCTGAACCACAAAGTCGAGGAGCTGTTCATATTATTGTACCGCATGAAGCACATACCAGCTCTGCACTGTCTCCGGCCAGTTGTGAGCAACGATTTCCATAAGCTGCTAAACAAACACAAGAACTCAAATAGTTTGAAAGGGAAAACGAATGGTGCAGCTATTAGTAACGGTAAGTTTATTTTCACAACTAGTCATAATTGATGGAATCAGGCAACTTTGCAGAAATCCATTGTTAAACAATTATAGAGCGGGACCCACCACTCACCCTCGGTATTGTCAACCTCCTCAGGATAGCTGGGCTGCGATTGAGTGGGCTCAGTCGCAGCCCAGCTATCCTGAGGATGCCTCGTTTAGAGGCGAAACACATGTCGAATTTATTTTGGATTTGCTTTGTCTGCGGAGAATTTTATTAGGGTCCATGACTCATGACAGACATACTCTCGACTGATAGGGAGTTAGGTCTTGTTGGCCTCTTCTATTATCAATCAATTCATTTGGTTTATAATTTTGAAGGTTGACAATTCCGAGGGTGAGTGGTGGGACCCTCTCTATTATTGTTTAACTAGTCATGTTTAGGTCGACGATCAGTTGGCGCAGTCACTCGGGTCACTGCATCATGTAGTTGGTTCGATTCCCGCCAAAGATAAATTTCGGAAACGGCCTTTTTGTTAATTTGCCCTGGTCTGGGTGTCACTGAGATCGCCCCTAGTACATTGTAGTGCAGCCATAGTACAAGCGTTGCTTAGTTTGGGACCATACAGTTGGTGTGTAAGTTTGGCGATATTTATCTATTTATTTATAGGTGGTAGAGCCAATAGAGTACAGCTCATATACCGGCTGGTTCGACCGGGGTAGTAGGTGCCACCCGTTCACGGAAGATTGGCGTAAAGTAGCTATTTTAGCTGCGTTTTTACAATGAGTGAGAGAGCTCGAAACTCAGCAAGAAAAAAATCGTATAAAATATGAAAAATCGTGAATATCGTGATCGACTTTTGATCCCATTTAATTCTATGCCCGATACTCAGCCAGACCCCCAAGTATTATTTCTTACTTTTGGAACATTCTGTATAGGCTGTATAATGCGTGCAACACTGTTGTTGCACGGTTGCATTGGTCAGATACATAAAAAAACCTGTAGGCGGCTTTTGATGTATTATTTAATCAGATATGGTACCTCCTAACATTGCTATCATCACGGCCGAATACTCAAAGGCTACTTTAATATTTAAGTCCCACTTAGCTGTTTGAGACGTCGTTATCTGTCATTTTATGTATGGCGTATCAAAGTTAAGCAGCTCTCAAATTTAAGTTGCGTACGAGTATTCGGCCATTAGACTTGTGCTTGAACGCCTGAGTCGTACTGTGCCCATGTACGCCGTTTAGTAGGACATACTATTTTTGACTGTCGCATATCTCCCTATTTCTTAGTAATGTCTTTGCAGCCGGAAGTTTTTGTAAAGAGTCCGCGCATATGACCGTGTCATGACATGAAGGGCATCCCCAATAGTTACGATTCTCGGAATCGAAGGCATGAGGAAGAAGTATAGTGTTATTATCCAGAATTAAAACGGGGGAATACGTTTATTTGGGCTAAACATCACTCGCGTTTCCTTAGTTTTGGTAAAACCCTGCTAACGTTAGAACCTACAAATCAATGAAATTACCAAAGAGGGGGGAAATGTGACTCCAAAATAGTTTCTCCTACTTACACATTACCTACGGAATATCTTGAAATTGTGTCTGTATTGTCGATATCGCTGATTATTCATTACACTTTTGGTCAATAATACCTACGCATTGTTATGTATTTAAATAGGTGTTTTTAACTCAAGAAACAAAGAAATGATGTGAATTTCGCTGCAGGTAGTGGTGTGCTGAGCAAAAGTTTAGTGATTGAGATGTTAGAAGGTACGATATCTGGCTAATCTGTGCTACAAATCATAATAATATGAATCGGCATGTGTTTTGACACGTACGCTGCGATTTCTCGGTAATCGCCACGAGAGGATTGCTCTCATTCGACCTCGTAATGGGGTCAAAGGTTTGTGAATCGCGGTATTCCCGCTCACGCCGCGCGCTTTTAATGAAACAACACATTGATATGAGTTGTGTATCTGTCCCAGTAAGATAGACAATTATATGCCTAGTAATCGTCACATCGTGAGGAAACCTACCTATTCCTCGGGATTAGGTAATAGTCAGTTCCTGTATACACGGCGACAAGGTTCACCACCTGTCACGTTGGGTTCTGACTATCTGGTGAAACGTGGGCTTTGAGTTGACTTAATACCTCCACAATGTGGTGGTGTATGGCCACTCAAAACCTCTGACAACCCCCGAATGGAGATAAAAGTCTTGCCGTTATATTTATTTTATTTTTTATTTAATATAAATAAATAAATATCGCCAGACTTACACACCAACTGTATGATCCCAAACTAAGCAACGCTTGTACTATGGCTACTAAACAATGGAATGGGGGTGATGCCGGTGACCGTAGGGATTGCAATCCAGCAAAGCGGGATCCCGCAATCCAGCTGGATCCAGCATAATTTTAGGGCCTGCGGGACCCGCATGCGGATCCGCAAGTATGAAATCGCGCACATTCATTCAAATTTTACTCCTTAAATTCACTTCGCAGCGCATTGTGATTGGAGTCAATCCAGCAAAAATCCAGCTGGATTGAAAACAGTGCTGAATTGCAATCCCTAGGTGACACCCAGACCAGGGGGCTTACCACAAACTCTTATCGCGATTCAATTACAGGAACGCTTTAACGTTTCAGCGACTTTTTGTGCAATGACGTACCTTATTGTCATGACAATAAGAAACGTCATTGCACAACCGCCGCTGGCCGCTGAAACGTTTAAACAAAACTGCTATGAGAGGTGGTGGTTATCCCCCAGGGCAAATAACGAAAAGGCCGTTTACGAAATATGCCTCTGGCGGATATCGAACCCGAAACCACCAGAAGATGAGCTGTATTGGCAATACCAACATGTTTTCAACATTATTTTCCGCGAAAGACTGAGTCATACTGTGTCCATGGACTCTGTTTAGTAGGACATACTATTTGGGACAGGTATGTCTCCCTCTTTCTTGATAAAGTCTTAGACTAAGGTTATAATTACTATTTACTATACTATAATTATACTAGGTAGGTACGTTTTTAACCATCGTACTTCGACATACTATATCCGTTACATGAGTAATAATAATTGTTATCTAAGGTTATAGGCTATAAAGCCAGTTTTGTTTTTACAGATTCGCCAGCCGGGCTGACACTTTCAGCCCTCACTATGGCCAAAAGTTTCAGCCCCTACTCCGAAATACGAAAGTAAACGTTTCGGCTGACTGGTGGTACATTTTCCTACACTCCGAAAGTGTGTTTCGGATGCGAAGTTCGGATTCGATAGTCGTGATAAATACTTTGTAGTAGGAAAATGTACCGTCTGTCAGCCGAAACGTTTCGTTTCGTATTTCGGAGTAGCCCCACTGGGCCAGCGTGGTGGACTGGCCAGAATCCAGCTCGCCGATGCTCCCTCAATAGGGAGGATACGCCCCGTATAATGGCAATAGACTCGACCTAACATTGGGACCTAAAAAAAAACCACGGACTCAACCAAACACTAAGTTGGTACATACACATTGCCATCAAACACATTACCAAGAAAGAGGGGGACATGGGACTGTCCAAAATAGTTTGTCCTACTAAATGGAGTCTATAGACACAGTACGATTCAGTAGCACGCGGAAAATGTTGTAAAGACGTTGGTATTACCAATTCAGGTAAATAATAACTTCTTAATTAGTTAATTGTCAAATTGGGAGTGCGCAAAGAAATTGGAATAAATAGAGGAGTTCGAATGGAATGTCGCTGCATGTAGTGGTGCGCTGAGCACAAGTTTGTGATGGCTATGTTAGAAGGTACCTACCATATCTGCTAAAACATTACATCAATGGGCTCGGCGTACCCAAGCGTATCTACTACACCGCCAAGCCAACTAGGCACTCGGGTATGCTCAACGAAGTGAGCCTGGGCCAATGCCTAGGCACTCCTGTGGCAGTAGCTCCCACTACGTGGTGGAAGGACCGCGGAATCATTGACTTATATCATTTTATATTTATACCCGAGTGTCTAGTTGGCTTGGTGGAGTACTACCAACGAAGCTGGGGCTAGCACAACCGCCAAAACAAGGCTTATGTTGCACCGAATTGCTCTCTCTCTCTCCACCTTAATGCATAGGAGAGAAGGAGACAAAATCGTTTTATCGCGCGTTTTGTCATGTCGCGGACCGGCTGTGCTACTAGTGTACCCTTAGGTACCTACGTTAACATTATCATACTACCTATTAGGAGAACAATGTATTAGCTGGTAGGATAAATATTTTTAAACATAATTTACCCTGGTTTTCCCCGCGTGGAATTTTCAGGGAGAAAAATAAGGCACTTACCCATTTTTATTATTAGATTCCGTTATTATGTCATTGCAATTCTAACTCTGTAGCTATCAGCCGTTCAAATTCAGAGTTTGCAGCATGGAACTGTAACGAACTTAGTAATATTTTTACAACCGCCTCCAAAGAGAATAGGTACTTATACACCATCATCGCCATGGGAATAGATCCAAAAGACATAAAAGCCCCATGCGGTGGGCTGAACAAATAAAAGCGTTAACAAAAGCCCCTTAATTAGAGCGTCCGCTTGACCTTAACTCGAGACCCATGGAAGCAAATTGCCAAGAGTGCCTTGATTAAAAGTCCTCTTGACCGAATTTCGGTCAAGACGACCAATCTTAGCGGAGACTAGCCAACTACGCAGGGACATAATAGTGCACAAGTGTGTGCGCAAACGCAGGTGCACTACTACTCCGCCAAGCCAACTAGAGACGTGTCAAATGTGACGTTACCCGCACTACAAGGCGGTGGCGGTGTACGGGCGGGGAAGCAACATTCCATCCGAGTGTCTAGTTGGCTTGGTGGAGTAGTATCTCTTCCCCCTCATATTCGGATGAGAAGGCTTCGACGTGACCGGGGAGAGTTCAGGCGCATGCCCTCCTAGGCACGGAGATGCTCAGTTCAAATTGCCATTAATAATCACCCATCTCTGACTGGCCTTGACAAGCGTTGATTTACATCTAGCAATCTTCAAAAGTGTGTTGAACGACGCTGATATTGTTTTTTTTTCTCTGAACTTACAGACAATGGACTGAACAATAATGACAGCAGCTTCAGTTCGATTCCTCTGCCTGTCGTGCTAATTGAAAAGGTAATAACAAAGTACTATACATCTTTCCTGAATTCAGGATTTCTAGCTTGCTTTAGCTGTCTCTGTATCGATAGCACTGTGACACTCGTGCCTCAGCTAGCCTGCCCGAAAATTTAAAAGCTGTTAATTTTAGCACTTATTAGGTACTAGCAAGGTACAGACGCGTAACTTTCAAGGCAGGCAGGCATTTTGAATTATCATAAACGGTTTAAACTGTTAGGAGTTTCACCGTTGCGTTGGATCAGTTTAAGCTAATCAATTAAACTCCACGATCGACCAATTCTTGATATTAGGAAATCATCAAACACGAGAGATTGAACTCTTTCTCGTGGATTAAATTTCCATTGTTCTTACGGCCCCAAATGCTCAATTGAGCATTTGCTTGCCATGCTTTCGGGTGCTTTCGGGCTACTAATGAGAATTTTTGACCGGATATTCTAAAGCTGAACAAAATTAAGATCTGTTTAATTATCGATAATAATCCGTAAGAAAATGATGATGTCTCAAAGATCCAAGTGCGTTACTGTATTTTGCGACCGAGAAAACTGGTGTGGTCGTATACAAGCGTGCCCACGAAACGTTACGCTTCAATGTATGGGAATAAAGTCACGTTATCTACTTATCTAAACGTCCAGAAACCTCGCCCGAGCACTCGTGTTATGACATTATGCCGATGCATTCCGACTGAGTGCTCGGGCGCTGATAAAGACGCAGTCATTGAGATTGTGGAGTTTTTTCATCAAAACCTGAATTTTAGGGGCATTTTACTGCCCTCATATAGCCTATAGTAGCGCCGCATGCGGCTGATGTAAATGCAGCCATCGTCATGTAATGTCATTCCCATACATTTAAGCCTAACGATTTGTAGAAGTGCCTGTAGATGACCACTTGTCTAGGCCTCTTGCGTTGAAGGGACGCCTGTGTACAAAGGGTTATTGTCACAGGGCATCCAGTTACCCTCGACCAGCAGGGTGCATAACAGAACCACGCCGACGGATGAGTCAAGCTCTGACATGAGTAAGGTAAGCATTCTTTGTAACTTAACAATGTGTAAGGAACCGGTATTTACATACAAAGTAGGAACGTGACGGTAAAATGATTCATTGATCGATTGATAAGACGAGTTAGTTCCTATATGATGTTGTTCATGTTATTCTGAGTATTAATTATATAGAGTTACTGGCAATTCGACGTATTTCTTGCAGGGTGTAAAATATTCGCTGAAAACCAACAAATTGTATTCGAAGTACCACTTTGTTCTATGAAATTCAGTGCTTTTCTGGATATCTCCAAATACTGTGATCCCATTTATTACCAAAAGAATTGTAATTTAGTCAGCCTCCTAATGTACTACAAGATGGGGTTCTTCAAAGATCAAAATCAAAGGTTATCCCTAAAAGGTCGTCCCTGCGTTTGCTCCCTTTAAGTTGCAGATGTCCTGAACGGCGGCTTCCACTTACTGGGGGACCGTATGTCAGTGTGTATTCCTTTCCTAGAAAAGTTTAAACTGCTATGTATTTTTGGACCTTTTATGAATACTCCTTTATTATCCTCACGATATTTTCCCTCACCGTATAACCTACCTATCCCTCGGGATCAGGTAATAGTCAGTTCCTGTATACACGGCGACAAGGTTCACCACCTGTCACGTTGGGTTCTGACTATCTGGTGAAACGTGGGCTTTGTTAATACCTCCACAATGTGGTGGTGTATGGCCACTCAAGCCCCGAATCATGCCCGAATGGC
Organism: Drymonia ruficornis; assembly: GCA_947859195.1. Taxonomy (NCBI): domain Eukaryota; kingdom Metazoa; phylum Arthropoda; class Insecta; order Lepidoptera; family Notodontidae; genus Drymonia; species Drymonia ruficornis. The sequence continues at coordinate 4,049,243 of OX401926.1, read as the reverse complement.
CCCGAATGGGGATAACAGTCGTGACGTTATAATTTCCTTTATTATGGGGTCAACAATAAGTTCTTACCTACTGAATTAAAGTTGAATCAAATTTATATCTACTATCTAAGATCTTTTTGACGACTGCTTGGCGTAGTTGTTTAAGCGTAGACCGCTCGGCTCACTGCACCGAGTGGTTGTAGGTTCGATTCCCGCCAGACGCAAATTTCGGAAAAAAAATGGTCTGGGTGGCGATATTTATTATTATTTTCACATCTCCATAACCCAGAATACGACATCAACGCAAAGCGGCAAAGACAACGGCGATGATGAGATAATGAGGAATGTGTCCGCGATACCCAAGCTGAGCTATCAGGAACTCATGGAGGCCACGGACAACTGGAACGAGAAGAACTTGCTGGGCAAGGGCGGCTTCGGACAAGTGTTCAAAGGCAAGTCCAATTATACTGAGCCTAAATTCCACGTGATTAAGGCTCGCACAATAAATGCGTGCTTCAAGCTATGGTTTCCTCCGATACCGGTGCCGTCATATAGCGGTGAATGACGTCACTAGTACGTTGGCTATGTAAACTAAATTGATCGGTTTCCTAGAGAGCATGTTTGACACCATGGTTTACATAGCCAACGTTCTAGAGACGTCATTCACCGCTATATTACGGCCGCTAGATGACGGCACCGCTATCGGAGGAATCCAGAGTTTAAGGCTCGTATCAATAAATGCATGTCGGAGATGGCAACTTTGAAAGAGTATTGAAACGATCGAAATGGTACGAAAGCGCCATCTGTAGGCGTTGGACAGAGTCCACTTGCGTTGGCCGGCACCGGCGGGGAGCACAGTACGGTTTGCACCGCCGCGCCGAGCGGTCGAGCGAGACATGCGATTGGAAACTGTCTTCGTGCCATTTTGAGATCTTATTAGTCATCTTTATACCCGCTGAACGCCCACAATATGAGAAAGCGACGGACTCCTTCCTTCCTTCTCCGACATCAGAAGTGGGATCGAACGATGGCTAAAAACGTTGATGATCGCGTAGTAATTTAACTGTTGGCAGTTACTTCACAGTTTCCAAGTCGTAGTGTTAATTCTCGTTGATTTTAAAAATTAAAAGTGCCACGTGTTTGTACAATGAAAAAAAAAAAAAATTGCGGTGCACAAAGAACATTATGCGATTTGCTAAGTCGCAACGGACGTTTGAATTATTGTGTGTGAAGTGTTAATAGTGTCGTTTTAAGTGTTTTGTGTGGTAATGCGGTGCTGTGTGCAAGCGGATGGCTGCGATGCGAGTATCGACAGACGGTGTGGCTGCCGACGGCGCGGAGCAGCATCGGGACGGCGATGGTGGTGGCAGGTTTGCATGAAGCAGAATCCGGTGAGTCGAACCATGTTTATTTGATACACGTGTTCTCTAAAGCGAGAGTACATGCGGTACATGCTATAACATTGACAAAGAAAGTGCGGGTGTGCGTGATATTGCTATTTGGATTGGAGGGTGGACGAGATTTAACTGTTTTCTGCCTATCCTCAATTTACTCTGGTCGTTTTCTGCCTACCGTCTATTTACTCTGGTCAATGTTGCTATGTGATTTTATTTTGTTGCGGATATTATTTTACGATTGCAGGCGGACTATTTTGCCAATGTGATCAAAGTTGGATCGTAGTTCTTAATTTTATTACGACGAAGTTACGTTTTTAGAAGCTTTATGTAAAGGACTATAATTTGCGTGAAGTCGGTCAGTGTGTAATGTGTATCCTTAGGGGCGCTAGTAGGTTTAGGTTTATGTTTAGGTTTAGGTTTATGTTTAGGTTTATTTTTAGGTTTATTTTTAGGTTTGAGTATAAGGGTGGCGAAAAAGGACACGGGTCGACTTTGACCTCGAATGACTTTTGACCTCGAGTAACCTTTGACATCGAATGTTATTCGCTCTCGAATGAACTTGAAATTTGACTTTGACCTTGAATGATCTTTGATCCCAAGGTCATGGACCAACACCTCGAAGTTTTTAATAATAACCAAATGGGTACTATTTGGCTCTGGCCACGTTGTGGTCACTGTTCTAAACTAACCTAACCTAACCGAACGCGTCAAAGCATTTAGCAAGGTAAAAACACCCTAACCGCGACATCTCAGCGGTGCCTTTTGGATAAACGAGTGTTTTAGTGGTTGGCCATAGGTGCAACAGTGAAGTGTAACTTACTTACCCGACGGTGTTCTTAAATAATGAAGTTGTGTTCGAAAATTATCAATAACGTTTCGATCGATGAATTCCGATTCTCTAGTTAACCAACTACAGTTAGCCATTTAACCAATTATTGCTCTAGTAAGACTGACGAGAAAAATGGACACTGATGAAGGGATTGGACTTTTTGTTGTATTTAGCGCCTTAAGTAGTATGCAGACACTTAGACCGAATACACCTTCCAGCCATTCCCAAACGTAGGCGTAAAACCGGGTCTAATTACCCGTCTCAGTGCGGCCACGAAAGGCGTGTGGCGTGCGTTTGGCTTGGAGATGTAAGCAGTCGCTGTTGGAATTGCCGGATGGTGGCAATGAGTTGTTGTTGTTGTTGTGTGGAACTGGGTACTCGATGGAGGTCACCCAAGGTGGCTGTTTGGATGATAAACGGCGAGGTGGCTGTTTGGATGATAAACGGTGAGGTGGCTGTTTGGATGATAAACGGTGAGGTGGCTGTTTGGATGATAAACGGCGAGGTGGCTGTTTGGATGATAAACGGCGGGGTGGCTGTTTGGATGATAAACGGCGGTTTGCAGCCCGGAGCCTAACTTCACTTACTACGTGTTACTATCTTTGCGCGGTCCAGGCGAGTTCTGAAGGAGTTCTGAAGGAGTTCTGAAGGAGTTCTGAAGGAGTTCTGATAAGAGTTCTGATAAGAGTTCCGATGGAGGGTTCCGATGGAGGATTCCGATGGAGGGTTCCGATGGAGAGTTCCGATGGAGGGTTCCGATGGAGGGTTCCGATGGAGGGTTCCGATGGAGGGTTCCGATGGAGGGTTCCGATGGAGGGTTCCGATGGAGGGTTCCGATGGAGGGTTCCGATGGAGGGTTCCGATGGAGGGTTCCGATGGAGGGTTCCGAAGGAGAGGGTTCTGGAGGAAGTTCTGACAGAGTTGTGGTCAAATTGTGATTAGGTAATGGCAGCGATCTCGGTGACGATTAAGGTGACGATTAAGGTGACGATTAAGGTGACGATTAAGGTGACGATTAAAGTGACGATTAAGGTGACGATTAAGGTGACGATTAAGGTGACGATTAAGCTGACGATTAAGGTGACGATTAAGGTGACGATTAAAATGACGTATAAGTTGCCGATCAGGGTGAGTATCACAGAAACTATTACGGTAACGATTACGGTAACCATGGTATTGGATGATTTTGGATTGGAACTTAGGTCAGGAGTGACCGAGCGGTTAGATTAAGAATGTTTTGCGATGCCAATAGACACACGAGGACGTGTGATTCGCAGGATGGCCGTGTCGGAGATGGCAACTTTGAAAGAGTATTGAAACGATCGAAATGGTACGAAAGCGCCATCTGTAGGCGTTGGACAGAGTCCACTTGCGTTGGCCGGCACCGGCGGGGAGCACAGTACGGTTTGCACCGCCGCGCCGAGCGGTCGAGCGAGACATGCGATTGGAAACTGTCTTCGTGCCATTTTGAGATCTTATTAGTCATCTTTATACCCGCTGAACGCCCACAATATGAGAAAGCGACGGACTCCTTCCTTCCTTCTCCGACATGCATATAATTGAGATCGATCTAAAGATGTAGTTTCGACGTTTAATGTATGGAACATCTGTCAAAAACAGCGTCTTAAGATCGATCTCAACTTTGAGACGCATTTATTAAAACGACCCTTAAGCATTGATAGCCGATTGGTGAAGCAAGCGTCTTGCAGGCTAAAGGTCCAGTAGGGTACACAAGGTCCAGTAGGGTACGATACACTTTCGGATTAGGAAAATGTACCATCCGTTAGCCGAAACGTTTCGTTTCGTATTTCGAAGTAGGGTTCAAATCAAACCCTAGCGAGCACCTCTGAATTTTTTTAAATCTATGTGCGAATCATAACTTTAATGATTATCACTTGCTCACGGTGAAGGAAAACATCGCGAGTAAACCTGGATGTCTTAGAAAAAGAACTATCCAATAATTCAATATACCGCATTGGGCTTGCGTGGTGGATTTTGGCCTGGATCCCCCTCGCATTGAGGGGAGGCCAGTGCCCAGGAGTGGGATGTTAAATGTGCTAATATAATGATTTATTAATATGTAGGTGAATGGAAACACCTGTCAGTGGCGGTGAAGCGGTTGCGTGACAATGACGGCGGGTACAGAGAGTTGATCCGTGAGATGGCGCCCAACCAGTACAGACACGACAATATCCTGCCACTATACGGCTATAGTCTTGGAGGTATGTATACAAGTACATTACTAGTAAGTACAAGTTATTGCTGTTAGAACCAAACTGTAGCCAATCGACTGCAGCTCATATAAACCCGGCTTCTCACAGAAGATGAGCCTTATTATAACGGAATAAGATTCATTTTCGCATTAATTTTTTGGCATTTTTAAATATCTCCCCCCCTCATGTCAAAACGGCCATCATAGCGTGCCGCTATTGTAGTCGCACTCATATTGTAGGTCCGGAGGTGTGTTTCGTGTATGTTCTGTGTATTGTATTGTATTGTAGGTCCGGAGGTGTGTCTCGTGTATGTCCCGTGTATTGTATTATATTGTATTGTAGGTCCGGAGGTGTGTCTCGTGTATGTCCCGTGTATTGTATTTGGTCTAAGATACATTGAAGAGCGACCTTCACTGATCGACTTACCGGATCAACCCTGGATTTTATCAAATAAAATATGTGTCTGAACATATACCAATAGGGTTGCCATAAAGAATATGGTCAAGGATAAAAAAAGAAAAAAATAAAAAAGCTAAAAGCATGCACGGTTTCGTCGCGCGCAGCTGTTTTACTGCATCCTATATCGCATGAAATAGTACTCGGATGCGCTATGCTTCTCTGTCAAACAATTTTTCAATTTCAAAGCCCGGCTACCGTTATTCTTGACTAGATTTTCGCAAGCAACACTATACACTGTATTCGCAGTAAAATTGCCCTCATTTTGATATAATTTTCATTTGGCAAGCTCGTCGGTGAAAATTGTTAAAAAAATGGTTTTTATAATTTTTATTAATCATAGCCATGACCATATTTTTTATGGCAACCCTATTGGTATATGATCAGAAACATATTTTATTTTATAAAACTAGGGTTGCTCCGGTAAGTCGATAGGTGAAGGTCGTCCTTAAGCGTATCTCGTACTAATTGTATTGTGTTGTAGGTCCGGAGGTGTGTCTCGTGTACCAGCTGATGTGCGGCGGGTCGCTGGCGCAGCGGCTCATGTGCAGGACCAGCCACCCGCCGCTGTCGTGGACGCAGCGGTACATGATCGCGCACGGAGTCGCCAGGTACACTCATCAGCCTACTAACATTATAAATGCGAAAGTAAGAGAGAGTGTGTGTGTGTCTGTGTGCGTGTGCGTGTGCGTGTCCGTGTACGTGTGCGTGTGCGTGTGCGTGTGCGTGTGCGTGTGCGTGTGCGTGTGCGTGTGCGTGTGCGTGTGCGTGTGCGTGTGCGTGTGCGTGTGCGTGTGCGTGTGCGTGTGCGTGCGCGTGCGCGCGCGTGCAGGCGTGCGTGTGTGTGTGTGTGTGTGTGTGTGTGTGTGTGTGTGTGTGAATATTTGTTACCACGTATCTACTACTGCACCGATTTTAATAAGATTTGAAATGTAGATAGTGGAACTCTGGAATAAGATGTAGGCTAATCTTACACATCAATTTACGCGGGCGAAGTCGCGGGGCACAGCTAGTGAAAAATAAAAAACCCCCAACAAGCGTACGGCCCGCCTGATGTTAAGCAGTTACCGTAACCCATAGATGCTTGCAATACCAAAGTCATTGCTCGCACTTTGCCGTCCTGAAGGGGAGTGAGAAGAAGATAGGTGAAGAGGGGGTGTTGGGCTTCCGGCTCTATCACTCATCGTACGAAACGCAGCTGTAATAGCTGCTTTACGCTGATCTTCTGTGAGAGGGTGGTGCTACCCCGATCGAGTCAGCCCGTATATGAGCTGCAGTCAATTGGCTACAGCTTGGCTCTACCACGTCCTAAAACTTTCGTGATGTTTAATCAGAGGTCTGCAATTCCTCCACAATATGGAGGGGACGCCGCTCATCCACGGCGACATAAAGCCGGCCAACATCCTGCTGGACCAGTGCTCCATTCCCAAGATCGGAGACTTCGGGCTGGCCAGGAAAGCGCCCCATAGAGAAGACAGAACGCATATGAAAGTTTCCAAGTAAGAGAATAAGTCGCTATGTCGTAAAATTAGTAAAATAAAGATAACATAAAAGTTCTAGTGATTCCGTCCATCAGCTTAGCATATTGAGTAAGATTCGGCAAGTTGGGACAACCGACCGTGTCACTCTGAGGTAGCCTTAGGGGGCGTCCATTAATTACGTGAGGCATTTCACCAAATCTCACGTGGGGGAGAGGGGGGTCTCGGAAAATCTCAAGTAATATTTTTTTACGGCAAGAAACAGTGTAAAATTGCAAGAAAACTGGATTAAATTAAGTAAAACACGTTTCAACCAACAATATTGCTTTTGAAAAATCTCACGTGAGATTAGAGGGGGAGGGAGAGGGTCGAGCAAAATCTCACGACATCTCACCAAGGGGGGAGGGGAGGGTCGAAAAATCTCAAAAATCACCTCACGTAATTTATAGACGCCCCCTTATAGAATTATTCGCAACGCTAAGGGTGCGTTTCCACTGATGCGACGCTGGGCGGAGGGAGTGGAGTGGAGCGAACCGTGAATTTGGCCAATCACAGTGCTCGAAATCTCCACTCCGCTCTTGGCCAATCACAGTGCTCTTCTCCGCTCCAATCCACCCAGCTCCGCGTCAGTGGAAACGCACCCTAAGCGTCAGTTAAAGATGTATAATACGACTGTTGCCTCACATGTTGAACGTCGTAGAAGTCAACTCATAATTCTAATTCTGATGTCCATGCCTTCCATGTACCAAGTTCTCAGACCAGTGAGGTTACAAGGTTGCAGGACGCTTGACCCTGTGTCAGCATTAAGCGTCATTCCATTCTCGACCAATAGCAATTCTCAATTTGAAAACTCATTCCATAACCAATGAGGTGATTCCACAGGATATACGGCACCGGGCCGTACCTACCAGACGAGTACTTGCGCTCGCGCTGCCTGTCTCCTGCCGTGGACGTGTTCAGCTACGGCGTGGTGGTGCAGGAGATGGCCACCGCGCTGCCGGCGCTGGACCGCGGCAGGGCCGTGCAGCTGCTCAGCGTCTACATGTACGAGCAGAGCAGGAATAATGTCGATATGGGTGAGTGAAGACGGTGTTGGTCAAGGATCTATATTGGGTCCACTGTTGTTATTTTGTCAGGCAACAAGCACGATGTTTATATGACTTCCACTCTCATTGTTAGATATATCGGTGTTCCGCAAGGATTTATATTGGGTCCTCTGTTGTTATTTTGTCAAGCAGCAAGCACTGCCACTCGCATTATTGGCTATATCGGTGTTCTTCAAGAATCTATATTGGGTCCTTTGTTGTGTTTTATCTATGTGAATTAGTCACGCGGTAAGGAGGCATGATATTGATATGTGTAACTACTGCTACTCGCATTATTTCAAATATCGGTGTTCCTCAAGGATCTATACTGGGTCCTCTGTTGTTGTTTTTTTTTATGTTACTAAGTCGCTCAGCAATCAGGAATGATGATGATTTAGTAGCTACTGCTACTCGCATTACCTACAAGATTGATGTACCTCAAATACCATAATTAGGTCTTTTGTTGTAGTTCATAAATAAATTATCTGTACGTTTGAACGGCCATGTTGAATAGACTAAACGTGAATAGACTACTTCCGCTCGCATGCCTGCAAAATGGGTGTATCTCAAGGATCAATACTAGGTCCTCTGTTGTTTTTAATAAAGTTTCCTTCAGTGTGGAAAACGGGTGTATCTCAAGGATCAATACTGGGTCCTGTATTCTTCCGTTTCTTCACTCGATCTTAACCCAGATAGGTGTCTTGATTACGTTTTTGACATGCGAGTTTGTACTGGACACATTCCAAGATCGCTTTCAGAATTGTTTGTTTTATGAATGCCTTAATGTTTATTTTCAGCTTTGTTAGAAGACCCAGTACTTCGCAACACGCAGAACTCGAACCCCGCTCTTTGCCGTGAGTTTATAGCCATCGGCCTGCACTGCACTAGGTTTTTGAGGCGGGAACGACCCACAATGTTGGACGTGTACAAAAGACTAGACAAATTAAAAATGCCCGAAGTTAACTTCATATGATTAAAAGAATGTTACAGTATCCGCCACGTCAGTTTGCGGTTATGAAGTTTTAAAGTGCTAGGCCCGTAATAAATGCATCTCAAAGTTGAGATCGATCTTAATATGCAGTTTTGACGTTTAATGTATGTTTAATGGAACAACTGTCGAAAACAGCATCTCAAGTTCGATCTCAATCTTGAGATCAATTGAGGCATAAAAATGATTGATAGTTTCAATTAATTATTTTCATACACAATTATTTTATTAACAGTAAATTTTCATTTTGCTGGTCGATGATGCACGTTGACACCCGGACCTCTGATCAAATAAAATAGACAAGATAGAACGTTACGAACAACGATGTAGGGCCGGTTAATACTACGCCTTGTCGTGTACATACACACACTTTCACACATAGACGTATCTACAAGGAAACTACGCTTTGCGCGTCGCACACATGTTTATAAAACCGGCCTCACTTCGTTGCTCGCAACGTTCTGTCTTTTTTATTTGATCTGAGACCCGGAATAGTTTGAATTAAGCTTGATTCACAGCCGTAAATTTAAGTTGCGGATACTGTACTTATTAAAATTAACTGAATAATGATGTGTGCGATGTAATTATGGGTATTTCGTTATAACACTAAGTCGTCAATATTTTATAAGGCTGCTATAGGTACTTAATGTTAATGTTATTACTAATATTAAACACGTTAATAAATACCATGAATAATATATTTTTTGTAATATACCATGAATACCGACTATATAAATTGGTATTTCTTATTTAAGGCTCAAAACAAATTTACGCAAAATTGAGGATGAATCCGTGGGCAGATGTGCTTTTTAAAATATACCACATTAAACTCCAGAATGTCAGGAATGAAATGTATTTGGTAATTCATGTTTAAATGTTACAAATTTTTGTATAAAAGTTAAAAAAATATGTAAATTCTCTGCACAAGTACTATGTGAAATCTAGACCCCTTTAAACCATGTATATTTGGCAGATTTGGACATCAGTCGCCTTTTTAGCACCGTAGCTATCTAAGGGCTATATCGAACGAGGACACCAGTGGTAGCGCAACCAGTCGCTCCACCAACAAAATGTATAGAGCTGTATGGGGGATATCGCACCTGGTGTCCGCTTGGTAGCGCAACCATTTCGGTGTCGGCGACCGAATCACCCGCTGGTGGCGCAACCGCAATGGTTGCCATGTACCCTCAAAAGATGGTTCAAAGCGTTTTAAAACAATAGGTATACAACCGGTATACCCAATAAAATATGTCACAAAATCCAATAGAACAAAATAAAGTTTTATTTAAATAATAAGTACAAACAATTCAATTATAATAAGCAAAGTTATCGAATTTTAATATTGTTATAAGTGTATATAGTTTTAAGGGAATCCACTATTTATGACTGATAATGGTTAAATAATAATAATAACTTAAATTAATATTTATTTAATAACCTTTAGATATTAATAGAATATTTTAACTCCTATAGCTCCGGGTATAACAACTATAGGTAGTTTTATAAATGCAAGTTATGTGCCTTAACTAAAAATATTGTATTTTTCTATTAATAAATTATACTTTTTAAAAAATAAATCATTTTAATTGTGAAACACGCTTATGGAGCTGAAAGTAGGATACCCCACTTGACTTTTAAATTAATTTGGCTATACTTTTGTTTTATTTTTGCCACCAGGGGGCTCCAGCCAAGTTGTAGTGGGGTGACATTGACAGTTGAATACACTCTTTCCTTATAGTAAAAAAATTGGTCTGTGCTACTCCAGGAGCTGCTACAATTTCTTTCTATTTTCTTATTTATTTCTTTCTATGATATGGCACTGACAGAAGTCAAGTGACAGATAACGTCACCCCAGATTAATCAGGCTACATTTGTGCTTAAACAAGTAACATTACATTGCCCACGATAAAAAAAAAACATTTTATAATATCGCCATTTATTGCAGTTCAACAAACATTATCAAAACAAGATAACGTCATCTGGTAATGGTTCTTCCGATTCTTCGTTTAAATGTAATATCCTGGTGGTTAACAGCTTCCGGTACCAAAGGGCTGAGGACCTGGCTCTGCGGGGCCTCTGCTCGTCTTCGAAATCCACTTCGAAGATACCGAATTTCGCACTAAAACATAGAATAAATAAGTTGTTAATGAGGGCAACTAATTTTCAGCTCACCAGATGTCGCTTGATTGACCTGGACTGACGTTATTTGTCATTTCACTACTGTCAATGTCACTCACTACAAATATAAATTATCGCAAGGTCGGAGAAAGATAAACCACGAAGATAGGTATACAGGGTGTCCCAAAACTTTGCCACATGGAGGGGAAGTACCTTAAATATTGTAGATAGAGAATTTTACTGAATGAAGACTTCATTTTTATTTTAAAAACAATACGAACTGCATTCAAAGATTTTTGAAAACTCGCTTGCCACACTCGGGAATCGAACCGGCTAAAATCCGAAAAAATAACACCCTGTTCTTTTATGGCATCAATCGATAGGATCAATGATAAGAACCAAATCTCTCTAACAAACATGGTAAATTAAATGAAAGGAAAACCATGAAATCTAAACTTATAAATTCATGAATTCAAAGATAAAGTGTATCCACAAAAAATGGAGCTAATTTCGAGCAACAAATTAGTTAGTTTACCATTTTTTATTCGTTCAATTAAAATAAGTGAAGATGTTATGGTTTCCTTTCATTTTGAAAACTCGCTTGCCACACTCGGGAATCGAACCGGCTAAAAACCGAATAATAACATCCTGTACTTTTATAGTATCAATGGATAGGGTCAATCATAAGGATAAAATCTCTTTAAGAAACATAGTAAATTAAATGAAAGGAAACCCATAAAATCGTTACTTATTTTAATTTTCACTTATTTTAATTCTTATAAGTTAAGATATGACGTCCGTTAGATAAACAGACTGTCAGAACTGTCAATGTCAGCCCTCTCTAGTGGCGCCGCCCTGGTGACAAAAATATCCTGAACGCTCATTGGCGACATGGATCTATATTAGAGTATCATAATTATACGTTCTAATAACTTCTGTTGGTCTGAATAGAACTTGAACAGTTTTGCCTTTTTTTCTTCTTAGATTTGGGCATGATTTGGATTGGAGTTGAGCAATGGAGTTGGGACTTGGGGCCCCAAAGACCTCTAAGATGCCTCATATTAACTCATTTACGTACTAAAGAGTCTAAACCAACCTCAATCCGGAGCTCCACTCGAAGTTGTCCATCAAACTCCAGGCGGTGTAAGCGATGACGTTGCACCCGTCCATCTGGACGGCGTCCATCACGCTGGCCAGGTACCGCCGAAGGTAGTCCACGCGGGCCTCGTCCTGGATACCTCCGAGGGTGCCGTAACCGTTCTCGGTGATCATCACTGGTGGGTTGTTATACGTCTCCCGCACCCAGTTCAGAGCTTTCCTGATGCCGTGCGGTATTGCCTGCAGGTCATATTAAAGGGCTATTGTATCAGCTAGTAATACCGCTGTTTTATTGGGATAAGGTTAGGAAAACCAAAGTCTTATCCAGCTGTACACGCTCGTTGAAACAAATGATATAGGATAGGCCGAGACCCGAGTACAACTGTGTTTTCTGCGCGTTTTCTGGCCCTCGATCGCTCTGGAAGCGTGTCAGTTTTTGCACTCGAGGCAAAGGGTTTCTTCTTAGCTCCATCGAATCGCAGTGGGCATCATTCGGAGTTCAATTGATACAACGAGTGTGTACATGGTGGAACCTCTACCCGAGGAGATGACCGTGTACAGCTGGCATAAAGATGACTTCTGACCGACGTAGCCAAAGCTCTCGCTCGGTGGAAATGAACGTGGGCTGGCTACCATAAAGCCGCGGAATAGACAACCGATGAAAGGAATGCTTGGGTGGAGATCACATACTGGACGCAGAACGGTAGGTAGGGCACCAGCATGATGTGCGCCGGACCGACGGTCTGGTGAAGGTGGTAGCAAAGACCTGGATGCGGAAAGCAAAAGACCGCAAAGAATGGAGTGCTATGGAAGAAACATACACTCCACATTGGGTGGAGATACGTTTAATTTGCCCTGGTCTGGTTGTCACTCGGATCGCCCCTAGTCCATTGTACGGTAGCCGTGATAGTTCTTCTTCTTATCGTATGGTTAGTGGCCAACCTGGTGTCAGAGTTGTTCAAGCCGCCCGAAGGCCTCTGACAAGGCTTAACGACTGCTGCCTAGATGACAACAACCGGAACCGACTATTTACGTGCCCTCCGAAGCACGGCGACGCTCAGTTCAAATGCCACTGAATGGTCACCCATCTCCGACTGACCTTGTCGAGCGTTGCTTAACCTCCGGTCGTTTATCGATCAATGATTGCAGCTGGCTACGAGCGCCGTGAGAGTTGATGTGTACTTACCGTACTATGAAGTATGGGTGCAGGCTTATAATCCAAATAGTTTCCCACAGCACCTATGTCATCATCATACGAAGGTATTGGAAACATTCCCTTCTCATACGTCTTGGCTGTGTAGAACCTGGTGGAATAGTGGTTGAATCCGTAGAAATCACTGGTGCCTGAAACGAGAACAGAGAGACGAATGGAGACTTTGGAATTGTCGACCTAAAGTCCCCAACCCGTAGCCATTGAGGCCTGGTAATGGCAAATAGTAGGTATTTATAGGCACCATGAAGCTTTGGGCACCTATGGATTTATGATAATCACAGTGGGCACTTTTGTATCTCCAAAGTCAAAAAGGATAATTTAATTATACATAATAATAATAATTTAGCCCTTTTAACGTCCCACTGCTGGGCACGGGCCTCCCCTCAATGCGAGGAGGGGGATTCAGGCCATAATCCACCACGCTGGCCCAGTGCGGGTTGGTGGATTTCACATGTCTAAAGACATGCAGGTTTCCTCACGATGTTTTCCTTCACCGTAAGCAAGTGATAATCATAATAAAGTTAAGATTCACACATAGATTTCGAAATATCCAGAGGTGTGAGGGTTTGAACACATGACCTTAATTAAACATGTTAAGGAATAAACCAGGGTTAGTTGATTGGGGGTTTTTACTACTTTTTACACAATTATGGGATGAAATTTAGTCTTGGGGAAATTAGATATTTGGGGAATACAAAATCGCCATGGGGAATTTTCGGGTTATTTTGAACATGCTTGGTAACATTGTTCTCTATATAGGTACCTAATAATTTCATTATTCTTCTTCAAACTTATTATATTATCGTGAATTGGTGAATAAAAATTGCAAAACATATCATTTTGGGGAAAAATATATGAATATGGGGAAATTACAGGATCTCGATGTACCGAACCTCGTTAAACAGACTTTATACAGCGTTGAAGCGGTAGGTACACTGTCTGCTTATACTATTTAGTTTAGTATATTAGTGTGTGGTAGTGTGCTAGTTGGGTATTTACGGGACAAAAGCTGGATACGTCCAAGCACGTATTTAGGAAAACGTGTTAGTCTAACATGTGTTTTTGGGAAATACCGCATTAGACAGCACAGGCGGCTTGTTTGCCACAGTTCACACGTCATCCGGGGAAAATTAAATAACGTCTGCACATATGCGCATTAATTAACCTTTTCCTTAAGATACGCTCTTCTGTTTCTTTAGGTGCGTTGATATGAGCCTAGCGGCGCGACTGCACCCGAGCAATCTTTAACGTCTGACCGTTTAGACATAACGTCATCTGATTGCTTGATGGGTGCGCCCCCTGCGCCGTGCGATTGCTCGGGGCTTGTGGGGAGGACATCGGGAAATAAAATAAAACTTTAAAAAATAAATTCAAATCAAATAATAAGTAATTATATACTTAGCTCTTTCGAAAATCGGTTATATTTCCAAAGACATGCAGATTTCCTTCACCGTAAAACCGTATCGAATCACCGCAAGTGATAATCATTTGAAAAACCCAAAAGTGCAAGCCGGGGTTTGATCCCTGGATCGGCTATACCTATTACTGCACGGGAGTACGCATTACCTACCTTTAATGAACTCAATTTCTTGCTCAGTAAGTTCCGGCAGGCGGCTCCTAGGGAACCCTTGCTGGGCGCTCCTCTCAGCCACGCGCCGCACCACCCGCTCAGGGAAGCCGCCCTCCTCAGAGAATATCGGATGACTGTACAACCCAACCTCGAAGTCCAACACCAACTTCCCGGTTTCAACATCTTCGGGAGAGTCGGAGGCACCTTCTCGGAAATCTGTTGCGATTGTTATGCCGCAGGTGCCTGATAGAAGAAGATGGCTAGGATATAATCAAGAACGTAGGCGGGCGTTGGGGGCGGGGAAGCTACTGCTCCCCTCGCCCCTCCCCTTAGCCAGGATGTGTATAAGTACTCGGTCGGAGCGGGCCCGAGAACAGGGATAAAATTGCATGTGAAGTCCTGGAACGGTTTTGTGAAGAACCTCGATGATTACCTACTGCTTGATACTTAATAGTTTGTTCTTTCACACACCCTCCCCCTCCCTCCCAAATAGAATACTGGCTACGTCCCTGAATATAATACGTGATAGTAGGTACTCCCTACGTATAAGAAGGTCTTCTCCCTAAGTGTCCGAAGACCCTTGTCGGTGTAGCTGATGGAGCTCTCATCTCCATATTTTTCTATCTAAATCCCTAGGGTAGTCTCTTTTCCCCGGCATGTTTGTCAAAGTAGTCATTAACTTAGAAACTTCCGAAACTGAATCCTTACCTTGCTGCTTCTCCCTGAACTCTTTATCATACAAATGCCACGCCCTAGCATGTGCCATGAGCATGTTCTTCACCACCAAGTAATCACCAACACCAGCCGACACGATATTGGGTGCAAACCTTTCAGTACCGTAACCGTATATCCCAAACTGTTTGGGTTCATTCAAAGTTATCCAAGTTTTAACTCTATCGCCATACGTTTGGTACAACACTCTCGCGTAATCCTCAAACCATTGGGCAATCAGAGGGTTGGCCCAACCTCCCAAATCTTGGAGATTCTGCGGCAAATCCCAATGATAAATAGTGACTATTGGCTCTATCCCATTGGCCAAAAGTTCGTGAATGACCTTGTTATAGTAATCAACGCCGTCGTCACTAATTTTATTGGGCCAACCATTTGGCAGCACCCTCGGCCAAGATATGGAGAACCTGTAGAAGTCAACGCCCAGGAACTTCAGCATTTGTATGTCCCGTTTATAGAATTCGTAGGATTTGCACGCGTCATTAGCTGTAGTGCCGTCATTAACGCGTCCTGGGATATTGCAGAATACGTCCCAAATACTGGGGGACTTATCTGTAAAGATGTAAGTAAGTAAGAAAGCCAGTAAGATAATACCTAAGTACTTAATGCGTTGGTTGTAGTCATTCTAGCGGATTAAACCTATCAAGTTTATATGATTACGGGACTGTAGGTACATGCTAGGCGTATTTGGTGCAGTCGTTGCAAAAATTAAGCGAACGACGCCTCGGCCCGCACCCTAGGCTGGCAATTAAAGTAGGTACCTACCTCGGTATGAATAATTTTACAGTAGTTCGGATAACACTTACGTTGATGAATCCAAGACGTACTTTTTTAGGGTTCCGTACAAAAAGGGTGCCAACGGGACCCTATTACTAAGACTACGCTGTCCGTCTATCAGCGGGCTGTATCTCACGAACCGTAATAGGTAAGACTTGAAATTTTCACAGAATTGTGTATTTTTGTTGCCGCTATAACATCAAATACTAAACCACAGAATAGATAAGGAGTACAGAAGTTGCACTCCTTTGATCTTGAAGAAAGCCGACATTTTAAATTATTATTATTACCTAAACTTGCCGCGCCCGACCGCGCGCAATCTAAATTGTGCCTTGACGCAACGCGTTAGCGTATGTAATTCGCCGTCCCGCTGCCGCACGCTGCTGCACGCTACTTAACCTTCAATCGGTAGGGTTGTCACAATTAATAAAAATAAAATAGTACCAACATTTTTGTATTTAAATGTTAATTAAAACTATACATTTTAAAAAATTACAGTTGTTGCACTTTAATGTAATGCCTTCGATATTTTTTGTCTTTAAAATAGCGGTTATTAAATTTAATGGCAGCATAAATGCGAAATCTAACAAATAATTTAAAAATGTAGTCTGAAGGTAAGCATGGACATGGAGTGGTGAAATTAATATGTTTTAGTAAATTAATTAGCGCATATAACAGCACGCAATAGCATGGGAACAATACGCAATAGCATAGCATGGATGCATAGTAGAATATCAAGCAACAGCAAGTGCAAGTCGCTCATTGAGTTATGACCGTTAACCTTGAATTTATAGTTCTCTCACTCGCTTTTTCCGCCGGTGGCCGAGTGCTCATAAAACGCTACGGCAACTAGTATCTACTTATATCGACTTAGGTAAGTGTCTAATACGAATATAGGTAAGTAGAAAAACTGGCAACACGATGGATCTCGTCAACTATGAAAGGAATTAAGGTAGGTAGGTATTCCGTAATCGATGCTAGTAGGTATAACGTGGTATAACCGTAAAAAACTGTCATTTCATTCTGTTCCAAATTACATATTTTCGCTTCAATTCCACTATTCGATCCTACCTCTTGTAAATAACGTCTACTGCACTGAACTATGAGCTTCTTTTTATATCTAAATAACAAAATAAAACTTCAATTAGCTTCAATTACCTTTTACAATCAGCTGGCAAAGAAAAAAAAGACAATTTGCAGTTTCTATAACTATTTAGACAGCCATATACGCCACAGTTCGTCTTGCTCGTCATTTTTAATTTTAAAATAATAATTCCAACGCGAGCGACCAACCAAAAGCGCGCGAAACGTTATAGCGCGTGTTCACGCCAGGAGCGCGGCGGCCATATTGAATTGCGTACAGACTTTGTACGCGAACCGATCGGAGCTAGTTTGACCGAAACCACAGAGTGACTGAGGCCTGACTAAACATAAAAAAATTATTAAAAATAAAGAGGTCCCCACACGAGAAACTTGATATTTGTTTTCGTTTTTATTCTACGGTGGTTCGGAACCCTTTATGTGCGAGTCCGACACGCACTTGGCCAGGTTTTTTTTATTTTGCCCGATGGGAATCGAACCCGTAACTATAAGTAGGTACCTATAATGCAATGGACAGTTCGTCTCACGTATCACCACAGAATAGGTACCTATCACCTTCTAGTCAGTCCAGAACAATAGGTAGGTACAAATCTCTTACCTGCAGCATTCCAGCCTCCTTCAATCTGATAAGCCGCAGTGGCCACCCCTAATTTCAGATTATTAGGAATTTTCCACATTGTAAAACAATTATTCAGACAATTGTTTGATAACTGACATGCACAATATGATACAAACAGTTACAGTGCATTGGTATAATCATAATAGTTTTATTAACAAGCACACTCAACAAATATTTGCCTGTAGGTAGATAGATAGTGCTAGATTAGATACGTGCCTATGTAGATTAGGTGTCGTAAATAAAATGCAAGTAAGGTAGGTAAGTAACATTAATTCCTATTATGCAAAAAAAATGAAAGTCAACCATTGATGTATTACCTTAGCAGATAATGGTACCTTGTAACATCGCCGTACATAAGTACAACGAAATTCACACATCTGTTAGGTATCACATTTGCAATTCTAAATTCGTGGAGATTCGTATAAGAAGGCATTATTTACCTACTAGAAGATCAACTCCCTAATACTTTGGTATACTAACTTCTGTTGCTCTTAACTAAAGCTCTTCACCGACTTGTCGCTCAGAACCATGGACAAAAGACTAAGAGGACTTGGTCTATGCAACCAGGCCATATGACTCAACTAGGTCTTTGCTTAGGCGTAGGCGTGGCTTAAGTCGGCGGCGTTCGTCTTGCCAACGTTCGCATCCCAAATATAATTCTACTCGACACTAGATGGCGACCCTTTGTATGTCCGTTTTACCATCCTACACTTAGTGACATCTAGTGTGAAAAAGTTAAACTACATACTAACATCGACATAGAACGAAGCGAGTAGTTTTGCTATTGACCGGTAGATAGAAAATAAACAAGTGGGTGTAATCTAACACCCCTTCACCCGCGCAAATTGTCAAGTGTTGTTTCATAGTGAAATCTAATAAGAACAACTCCTCTATCTTTTTGCTTCATGCTCAGAACGTTAGTTTGTATTAACCAGTTGTGAAATAAAATACATGTTTTCAAATTGGCAAAACATTATATATTTCAAATGATGTATTATCATAGTATGTTCATCATTGACCTGCTTAAAGTCATAGAAACTAGTCAGATTGATTTAGCATTGAGCTACTATGCACTTCGTACAAGAGGCACTATGTAAACCAATGTGCATGTGCAACACTCAGGTTTGATGAGCCTGGAAGGGTAAGAGACAATAAGTAGAATGAGTGAGTGAAGTATGCCAATAACAGTGTGGTGATGTGCATGGTCTGCTCTAGTATGTATGTACATTATAGCTCAATGAGATTTACATAAAATTAAATAATCTTTGATAATGTTGCCAATCACCTAACATTTAATTTCTAAATATACTAATCATTTTGCATTAATGTCTAACAGGGTTTTTCCGAGTGTATGCAAATTCTTCCCTCATATGGTATGGTGCGTATGGGTCATCAACATAGTACTTTGGTCTCTTCCAGAACTTAGTCACCATCTTGTCTAACATTGAGCATTGCTTAGCATTACAGAACACATGTTGTCGGAGACGCCTTTGCTGGGGAGGAGATTTCTTCCACAATTTCTTATGTCTACCAACTTTTGGCCGGATCCAACCACCCCAGTGCAACCTGAAGAACCTCCGCGTCGCGTTCTTCACAGTTTTCCTTTTACCCTTCTTTAGACTTAATTTAGTAACCGACCTCACTGGAGTACACATTATTTTGCTCGATATATCCAAAATTTGTTTGTTGTTGGATAATGGATTTTGTATAAGGGTATTGCTGAAAGTCCCAGCAACATTTTTAAACGTCGTAAAGTTGCACAAGTCATGAGAAATAATCCTGGCAGCACTAAAATACGGAACTGCCAGTGGCCGTATAGTGCGAACAGCTGAAAAAGAAAAAAATAACCTCAAAACAAACCGTCACAAACAAATTGATAAAATAGTCTCCCAATAAAAAAACTACAAAAGATTTTGTGAAACTATCAAACGCAATAGAATACAGGATCTTATTAAGTGAGTATAAACATGAATTTACCCGAAATTGCACAGCGAAACATCTTTTTACAACATTTATTTTCGTTCGTAGTTTTATCGCTAGTGATGTAATTTTAGGTAGCTGTTAGAGATGAGTCGTATTTACTAGAACAGGTGCGAAGAACAGGTATTTTACGAGACTAGGTGGCACCTATTCCAATTTTGACAGTACTTAGTCCACCTAGTATTTCACTCAACACGTCCCAGCGGACGTGTTGCTCTCTCGATTGTGTGCGGCGATCGCGTATTATTAAGAGTATTACGGATTGCTTAGTCTACATAGTATGGTAGCGAACTAGTCTTCTAGTCCAAGTAGTATATGATATTTTTTTGTTAATGTAAGTGTTAATTTTTGTTAATATTGTGATAACGCATTTTTGTCTTTATAACAAACACAATGGCTCCAAAGGGAAGTAGTCATCATCATCATCATCACCGTCATCGTCATAGTCATCGTCATCGTCATCGTCATCATCATCGTCATCAGCATCATCATCATCATCGTCATCGTCATCATCGTCATCGAGATCATCGTCATCATCATCGTCATCACCATCATCGTCATCGTCATCAGTAAGCAGTAGCGTGGCGACATGACTGAAGTGAGCAAAAGTCATTTTTTGTCCCCATTTGATCTCATGTATCGAGTCCTATTATAGATCTAAGGACTAAGTACGCGAACCATACTCGATAAGTACTTCAGACTAGGTGGACTAGGTGGAACAGGTGTTTGGATCACGTATTTTTAAATACTAGGAATAGGTGCACCTAGTCCCAAATTTACCTAGTACAACCCATCTCTAGTAGCTGTCAATTTGACATTCGTTTATTCGTGCAAAAATCTAACACTACAATTATTTTATGGTGCGTTCCATTCACTGTTAATTTTGTAATTTTCGTTATTTTCTTATCGTTTTTAACAGTTTTTGTGGACGAAAATAACAAAATTAACAGTGAATGGAACGCACCATTAGTAAATAGTAGATTTTTTTAGTTTTGCTAATTAAGATTATAGTTTTTTACGAATGAAAATGTTTGGAGTAACGTACTTTTTCTAATTTGGTACGTAAAATATTCAATTTGCATATTGTTTCAGGTTAATCGACTAAACTTTACGGGCGGATCTATTAATTAACAAATCTATTCTCCATGGTAACTAATTTACTCTTTAGTCTCTGAAATTTGACAGCCGAAGTGGAAACTTGGAAAGGGATTCGTGTCGAAAAATGTATAGATTTACGAACCATGTAACCAATTCTAATTTGGTTTTGGTATGTACAAGCTAAGTTTATTATATCCTAAACAATACAGTTGAATTTTTCACCCAATACAGTGTAAAACAATTTCGCTCAAAGTTGACACTTTTCTGTTTTGATTACATTTTTACATGTTTTGGGCATGTATTTGAGTTTTAATTAATTAAAACCCTTATATTATACTTCGTTATTGTTATGTTATTCATAGCACAAACCTGCCTCTTGTTATTATTGATCCTTACATAACAATCTTTGGACGTCATATTCGTAAATAACCTAGAAACCTGCTAAGGCTGTGTACAGACTGCGCGATAAGCGGAAGGAAAGTGAGGACTTAGGTACCTACCAACCTATTGAGTTGATTGTGAGCTGATGTTCTTCCGATGGATTCTTTTAACTCGATTACCAATTAAAAATTAAAAAATCAAATTACTACAACAACAAGCCAACTGGGCACTCGGATATAAATATCAAATAATAAGTAGGCAATGATTCCATGGTCCATCCACAACCTAGTGAGCCTGGGCCAGTGCCCGGGCACTCCTGTGGCAGTAGCTCCCACTATGTGATGGAAGGACCGTGGAATCATTGACTTTTATCATTTGATATTTATACCCGAGTGCCTATTTGGCTTGGTGAAGTAGTACCTACCAAACCATTTAACTTTGCACACTATTCACACGAACACAGTTTAAATTCCTACAACAGATTGAATCCTGGGACATTCTTTTACACAGGGCTACCTGATTCCAAACTAAGCAGAGCTTGTACTATGGAAACCAGATAACTGATATTACTACATATGTATACTACTTTTTGTTTGTAAATACATACTTAATATACATAATTACACCCAGACTCGGGGCATACAGACATGTTCATGCACACAAATGCATGTCACGGGTAGGAATTGAACCTCCGACCTGCAGCGTGATAGGCGGAATCTTACCAACCACACTAACGGGTCCGTCAATCAATCTCCTTACTCTTTCCAGGTAAGGCGTCACATTGGAGACGGGCCATGTAATGGGTTGATAGTACTGTGCGCGCCCAGGCGGCGGTATGCACAGCAACCTCTGAAGGACAAGTGCCCCCCCACCCCGCGAGCCGCGCCCAAGTCGTACAAGATCTTCTGGGGGGCAGTCGGTGCCACCGTACTGACTGGAGCTGCTGTAGTTTATGCTAAGTATGATATTGATTAAATAGGATACTATGTAACACTAATAAATGGTCAGTGTCATGTCCTAAGGGGGTAAAAGGGTCACTCAATATGCTGAGAGATGTGTAAAGCGCTTCATTAGATACACTGACACTGAAAGAGGTACCTGAGTTAGAAGATGATAATTAAAGATCATTATAAGTAGCTACTTTTGATGGATTTATTCATCTCACCATGTGTCACTATGGATTAGCAGCTACTATGGATTAGAACTAGATATGTATGGAGCTCATATGAACTGTTCATACAAGCAGTGCCAATTAGACAAAGCCTAAGGCCCTTTTAACAATTCAGCAGCCTCTTTGTCTGGTTGTACCCTTACCCTACGTTCACACATAGTCATGCCGGATCGGATATTTGCGGGATACGGTCTAGTCACAATATAAAACCGGATCTTTTAACCGAATGCACATGTGAACTCATACATATAAATTATATTGTGACAACCGTATCCTGCAAAAATGCTGCCATGTCTCCGTGTGAACTTAGAGTTACTGCGCCCCTTACTGCACCTCTTTATCGTGCCTCTTACTGCGCTCGTTAACGCCCAGTTAACCATTACCTAAGAATAAAGCACAGTATAACATTTTCTTGTCCTCAGGAGCAGTCCAGATGCACGCAACTGGCTCGAGTCGAACGTACCGTGGGCCAATGACTTAGTAGCGTTAGTCTACCAAGAAAACACCACTTACTGGAAATCTGCGGTGAACCAGTTCAACAAGACGAGCACTCGGATCAGTCACTTTATGTTCGGAAAGGTTTGCAAATTTCTATTTTTAAGGCCCGCCACATACATACGGAATTCCGTAACGGAATTCCGTTTCGAAATATCGAATCGGGGTTTCCGAACGCGATACGTCCATACATTTGGATGGATTTACTGCGTTAGCAATCCCCGATTCGATATTTCAAAACGGAATTTCGTAACGGAATTCCGTCTGTATGTGGCGGGACTAAGTGTCCCCATAGGCCTAAGCAATGTAAACTTTCGCTTTCTCCCAAATTTTAAAGATAGTTAAAACATTATTTCAATGTTAGTAATCATAACTTATGGTAAATTAATTTAATGTATAATTTCATTGCATACAATACAAAATCAAATCAAACCCCCGATGGGCAGAAAGGTTAGGTTGTCGAAAACCATGGGGGAGGCTATGTCCAACAGTGGACGTCTTTTGGCTGAAATTATGATGATGATGATGACCCTATTATTGATGGTTATTCAAATCACAATGACAGAAAGAAAAACCTATAAAAAATTGGGATAAAACCTGTACAGACCGAAATCAAATCCGTAATACTCATTTAGTTAAAGGTGATGTGTTCAGAATGGTGTTTGATCCACAGGAGGGTGTTTCTCCGCTAGAAATTCAGCCTAGATCTGAACAGGACATAGAGAAAGATGCCGAGAAATCATATGCAAAGAAAGAGTACCAATGTGAGTATTAACATCTATGCTACTAACCAGTGCTGTGTAATAGTACTTTTTTAACTGTCACATCTCATTAATAGTCTCATTTACAAAATAATCTCACATTGCTTGTAAATATTGAAGTTATTTAGAAAAAAATCCTGTAGAATTTAGTTGGGTTTCCGCCCTTATGGCAATGGATGGACGCTCTCGATAACCTTGTAGCGACATCTCGCTACCAACAGATGGCGTTGAATGCAACTCTCCAATACAGCATTCGATCCTGAATCGCGATATCAAGATTCTCAAGGCATATTATTATAAGACCCCCAACAACAAGTGTTTCTACAAATCGCTACGCATAAATGTATAGAAATGACATACAATTCGCTAAGTAGATATGGCCCAACTAGGCCGTTGACGTCATTACAGTAGGCGTGGCTTAAGTCAGGGTGATGTTGGCGTTCGTCCTGTGCAGACGTTTTGCCAACGTTCGCATCCCAAATATAATTATATTCGACACTAGATGGCGACCCTCTGTATGTATTTTTTATCACCCTACACTTAGTGACATCTAGTGTGAAAAAGTAAAACTACGTACCAACATCGACATAAAACGAAGCGAGTAGTTCTGCTGTTGACCGGTAGATAGATGCCACCATTTCTTAACCCTCACCACCCGCGCCATCCCGCGCACATTTCCACGCGTTGTTTCATAGAGAAATCTAAGAACACCTCCACTCTCTAATAGCTTCATGAGTAGATCACATATGACTTATGTCATTTCCATACATGAAGCGTAGCGATTTGTAGAAACGCGTGTAGACGAAGCCTCTTGTCTAGGGAGGCTGGTCGGAAGATCTTCCCATTACCGCTAACACCTTAAAAAGGTTCTTCCTAAACACTACGGAACCCTAAAAATAGCGGTGCATTCACATAGTGTGCGAAGCTTCATTGTACAAACGTAAAACATAATTATAATGGTTTTTGTGTTTGCATGTCTAACAAATCAATTGTATTTATCTATCAGTGCCGCCAACGAAATTTGAACCACTTTACACGGAAGAGAAGAAACTAGAGACGCCTGAAGTTGAGACGCCGGGTTAGTATACACAACAACAAACAACACAACAAAACAACAGCACAACACAACAACAACTAGTATAAGTACTAGTAGTAGAGTGCTTTGACGTAGCCGAAATAATGCTTACTGTATTCTTCTAATAGATGTGGGAGCCGTAGAAGGGATTTCTGGATTTACTCAAGCACGTCAGATTAAGATAAGGGAGATACAATGGGACCTTACGTATTGATAAGCACCTCCAACCAGTATGAGCCCTTAATATAGGGGGGTACGCCCAGGGGAACCATTAAACAAAATATACCATCTTAAAATACTCTAGTGCGTGCGAAGGGTCAATATTGCTAATTTGATCGTCAGTCTAAGAAATGGGAGCATCTGTAACGTTCACTAACCACCCCCTCTGAAAATCAGACGCGCTTGAGTAATTTATTTTTTTAAATTTATCATGTTGCAGCATGAAAAATATCAATATCTGTCACGTTTTAGTATTACAATGTTCGTTGTTTTTTTTACAATTTTGAAATTTATATGTAGACGCTTCCCCCACCGCTGAAAGTGGAAACATCTAGGACCATTTATTCTTCCTATCATCTAATCTACCAAATCTAATAGGTTTCCGCGACGCTGGAGTAAATCCACAGTTAGCATCATGGGCAGACAGTTGCACAAAACATTCACATAGCACTTCAGCTCTCATTGCCCCACTCTCCTTCAGGTCGGCAACGTCCGAGCGATGCCTGGTATTACAAGCATCAGTGCTCTACTCTCTAGGATTGTTTTAGTAGTCGGGTTTTATTTAAAAAAACCGGCCAAGTGCGTGTCGGACTCGCATATAAAGAGTTCCGTACCACCGTAGAATAAAAACGTCAAAAATATCAAGTTTCTAGCCCCCATAATATTTAAATTTTATTTTATTTTTAGTATTTGTTGTTGTAGCGGCAACAGAAATACACATTCTGTGAAAATTTCAACTCTCTACCTATTACCGTTCGTGAGATACAGCCCGATGACATACGGACGGACAGACGGATAGCGTAGGCTTAGTAATAGGGTCCCGTTGGCACACTTTGGGTACGGAACCCTAATAAAAAGTAATTTTATGTTTTGAGAGATTCAAACTTAATGGCGACTGTGAACTGCGGTACGATCGCGGCTACGCGCAGTTCAAGCCAAAATTCATCAAAATTTGTTTAGCGGTTTAGTCGAGAAAACTTAACAGACAGACATACAGACCTACTTTTGCATTTATAACATTAGTATAGATTTATTAATCTGTATTATACTTTGTAGCGACCATGATTCAAACGGACAAGTGCACGCCGGAAGCGCCGCCGTCAGTGAACATCACCAAAGACATGGTAGAACTAGAGCACGACATGCACGAGAACACCAAGCTCGCCATAGACAACTACAAGAAGGCAACGCAGCACTGCCTCAACTACAATAAGGCGCTTTACAGGGTGAGTTTTTTTTTATTCGGCCCGCCTGATGTTAAGCATTTACCGTAGCCTATAGATAGATGCTTACAATACCAAAGGCATTGCTCGCACATTGCCAACCTGAACGGGAGAGGGATGGAGAGAGGGGGAGGGGGGTCGGGCTTTCGGCTCTCTCACTCATCGTACGAAACGCAGCTGTAATAGCTGGTTTACGCCGATTTTCTGTGAGAGGGTGGTACTACCCCGGTCGAGCCAGCCCGTTTATGAGCTGCAGTCAATTGGCTACAGCTTGACTACAGCTTGCCACCTCGGAACTATAGTAAAAAGCTGATAACATAACATAACATATACGTCACGACTTTTATCCCCATTCAGGGGTAGTCAGAGGCTTGAGTGGCCATACACCACCACATTGTGGAGTTATTAAGCCAACTCAAAGCCCACGTTTCACCAGATAGTCAGAACCCAACGTGACAGGTGGTGAACCTTGTCGCTGAAAACTGATATTTGTTAATAATGTGTGTGATAACCGACTGTAGCCTGGGGGTGAACAGGTTGGGATAGCAATCAGAAGGTCCCAGGTTCGATCCCCGGTGGGGCATGCACCAATGGGTGAATTTTCATCTATGTGCATAAATTACAGTTCGCTGACCGTGAGGGAAAACATCGTGAGGAAACCTACCTATCCCTCGGGATTAGGTAATACTCAAGCCTCTGACTACCCCCGAATGGGGATAAAAGTCGTGACGTTACATTTTTGTTTGTATGGGACAGATAGTGGAGTCTTCGGTCGGCGACTTGGACAAGAACAACTTCACAGCGCTCCAGGGGGCTCAGAGCGAACGGAACGCGTCTGTGAAGGTCGCCAAGGAAGCCGCGGCGAAAGCAAAGTGCGCTATTGGTAAGATTCAATACTATTTGATATTAATGTGGTGGTAGAACTAAGCTGTAGCCAATAGAAAAATAAATAAATTAATATAACGTCACGACTTTTATCCCCATTCGGGGGTAGTCAGAGGCTTGAGTGGCCATACACCACCACATTGTGGAGGTATTAAGCCAACTCAAAGCCCACGTTTCACCAGATAGTCAGAACCCAACGTGACAGGTGGTGAACCTTGTCGCCGTGTATGCAGGAACTGACTATTATCTAATCCCTAGGGATAGGTGGGTTTCCTCACGATGTTTTCCCTCACCGTCAGCGAACTGTAAATAGCCAATAGACTGCAGCTCATATATGGGCTCATATATGCGCTGGTGTTAGAAAAAAACTATTCTTACAGAGATACCTTTATACCGTAGGCATCAAGTCCACTAAGGAAGTTTTTTGTAAAATTCTACACCTAAGGGGGCAAAATAGGTGAAAGTTTGTAAGGGGGTTTAAATTATTGTGATGGTTTTTACTAATTAATTGCTAAACAGTTTCTTTGGAGTAGCGTCGTGTACGAACCGCCGCCATAGAAATACTAGTGCAATTACATTGTAGCGACTCATTCGTAATTTAAGATAATAACCAGTTTGGGGGCGTCCATTAATACGTGAGGCGTTTAGGGTGGGCAGGGGGTAGAGCCCAATCTCACGACATCTCACCAATGGGGGAGGGGGTTGAAAAATCACCAAAATCGCCTCACGTAATTAATGGACGTATAGCGAGAGTGGAAGACCTGCCTGTATAGAAGGAGCTCTGGGTTAAATGAGTACAGAAGTTTTGTGATTATTAATTTGTATTATGTTCAAAAAAACTGATAATAAATTCTTAGTAGTTATTGCTCTATTGACAAAGTCACTATAATACTGAACGATGTCCATGGAAACCTGAGACAGAATAATAGACTACCAGATTTAAATATTTGAATAATTATAGTGTGCCGTTACGATAGCATGGCAAATACTAAACATTATGTTACTTAAAGAATACCGCCACAGACGTCCCCATTGGCAGTGCCCCGGCATTGGCCCAGGCTCACTACGTGGTGGAAAGACTGCGGAATTATTGACTTGTTATTATACGCCAACTTGTCTTAGTGTAGTAGTAGCGCCGTAGACGAATGTCTTTACTCGCACTTGTTTGTTTATTTCTTGTTTTTTTTTTTTTTTTTCTTTAGTCCGGGCGCTTTTTGGCCCGGCCCGCGATCTCCCTCTGGTGTGCGGGCCAGAGACTTTATTGACTTAATATTAATGTGTAAAATAATTTTTTCGCAGTCTTTTTATTTCAATGATTTAGGAACACAGATTTTTTATTTAAATAATTAAAAAGAAAAGCAGTTAAAATACATAAAATGAAAACTTGTCAATTAAATCTAAAAATAAAATAACAAATTAAAACGACAAATGGACAAGGATAGGTGGAGTCATACATAAAAATACGATTTCTCGTGTTGTGTATGGTCGTAACTGGTCGGTACAGAGACGCTGGACCGCATGATCAAGGCGGGCGTGGCGGCGCCGCCGGAGAGCGTGGCCGCCACCAAGCGCTACATCAAGCAGTTCCGCGCCGACCTCAGCGACGCCGAGGACAAGTACAAGCGGGAGCTCGACAAGTCCGTGCTCAGCGACAAGTACTGGAACAAGGTGCGACTACGATACTCGACCTATTGTTTTTACTACTAGGAAGCATCCATCTCGACCCCAGTTTACTCGCAATTTTACACTATTTCTTGCGGAAAAAAATCGTGATATTGGCCGAGACTACCCCTATCGCCCCGCCCCCCTATACGCCTTGCTAAAATAAAAGGTACTCCTTATAACATCGGCTATCTGCCAGTGAAAGTCCCTTCAAAATTGGTCCAGCCGTTTCGGATATTAGCCGGAACAAACAGACAAAAATGATAAGAATTGCTTTTTGTTATAAGTACCGTATACAGGATGGTGACGACATAGTGACAATAAATTATAACACGATCCCTGCTAGTCAATCACAACACATTCAAATTATAAAATTAGGTTTACAACAAAGTCCAAAATTTCAAATTTTCAAACAAATTAAATGGAAATAGTCTAAACGAAACACGACATAAACGTCTACCGACCTCATAGACTGACCTGTAAGTACAAGCGTGGCAACATCGCTTCGGTGTTTTTAGCGGTATCTTTGTAGGCGTAAAGTTAAAATAGTTAAAATAAAAAATCAATCCCGTGATCAATCCCCTTGAAAATAATTTAATAATATTTTATGTGCGAACTACTAATGTGATACCCAGTATGTGGTTTCAATTATTGTCATGATGTCATCACCATCCTGTATACCTTTCAATTATGCATTTTGCAAAGCTGCGATTTTGACATTACAAACTGACACTTCATTTTTTTATTGATTTAACCCGGTATTATAACTCGAGTTGACTCCCTTTTAGTCTGTAATGGTGCCTCTGTCCGTATCGTGATTGTGTGGTATGATGGTCAGGTGGAGGAGGCTCGCGCGGCGTACAAGGAGCAGCTGCAGCTGCTGTTCCCCGGCGTGGACCTGTCCGCGCGCACGCTGGACGTGCGCGGCGACACCGACCTGCTGCTCGTCTACACACTCAAGCAGGTACGTACAAGGAGCAGCTGCAGCTGCTGTTCCCCGGCGTGGACCTGTCCGCGCGCACGCTGGACGTGCGCGGCGACACCGACCTGCTGCTCGTCTACACACTCAAGCAGGTACGTACAAGGAGCAGCTGCAGCTGCTGTTCCCCGGCGTGGACCTGTCCGCGCGCACGCTGGACGTGCGCGGCGACACCGACCTGCTGCTCGTCTACACACTCAAGCAGGTACGTACAAGGAGCAGCTGCAGCTGCTGTTCCCCGGCGTGGACCTGTCCGCGCGCACGCTGGACGTGCGCGGCGACACCGACCTGCTGCTCGTCTACACACTCAAGCAGGTACGTACAAGGAGCAGCTGCAGCTGCTGTTCCCCGGCGTGGACCTGTCCGCGCGCACGCTGGACGTGCGCGGCGACACCGACCTGCTGCTCGTCTACACACTCAAGCAGGTACGTACAAGGAGCAGCTGCAGCTGCTGTTCCCCGGCGTGGACCTGTCCGCGCGCACGCTGGACGTGCGCGGCGACACCGACCTGCTGCTCGTCTACACACTCAAGCAGGTACGTACAAGGAGCAGCTGCAGCTGCTGTTCCCCGGCGTGGACCTGTCCGCGCGCACGCTGGACGTGCGCGGCGACACCGACCTGCTGCTCGTCTACACACTCAAGCAGGTACGTACAAGGAGCAGCTGCAGCTGCTGTTCCCCGGCGTGGACCTGTCCGCGCGCACGCTGGACGTGCGCGGCGACACCGACCTGCTGCTCGTCTACACACTCAAGCAGGTACGTACAAGGAGCAGCTGCAGCTGCTGTTCCCCGGCGTGGACCTGTCCGCGCGCACGCTGGACGTGCGCGGCGACACCGACCTGCTGCTCGTCTACACACTCAAGCAGGTACATGCATTACGTTACGTTACGTTCCGTTCCGTTACTTTACGTTACGTTAGGGCGAGGCCCCACTTGCGCATTGCGTTGCGTCGTCGCACGATTTTGTACTGGCGCATCACCTTCCCCCGCTTCGTCGCCGACCCGTTGATCCGTTGCGACGACGCATCGCAACGCGCAAGTGGAGCCTCGCCCTTACGTTACGTTACGTTACGTTACGTTACGTTACGTTACGTCACGTCACGTCACGTCACGTCACGTCACGTCACGTCATGTTAAATTACATAACATTACAGAGCCGGAAGCTCAACACCCTTCTTCCCCTCCCTCTGTCCCACTCCACTTCAGGTCGGCAACGTGCGAGCGATGCCTTTGGTATTGCAAGCATCTATAGGCTATGGAAACTGCTTACAGGCGGGCCGTACGCTTGTTTGCCACCATAGTCACAACCCTACTCTGCTGTCTATAATATTATACAGTGTGGCACATCGAAATGGATCAGTATGGGGATCTTTTCTTTCTCTAAATTCGACGATTATGATTTCTTTCCTTATAATAAATTTAATTATTTATTCTATCTTTTATAGTTTCGGAGGTCCCCCTTTTTGATGTTACCCTGTATAAATGATGTCTTACGACTACCGTTTTGTTCTCAGATACAATATCTGCAAAAGGAAATTGCAGAGCTACAGACGTTGAGAGATCTGAAGATCAACAGAGCTATTGAGTGTAAGTTGCTTTCCATACTTATTGGTGGTAAAGTCAAGCTGCAGTCAATTTGACGGGCCCGTTAGCGTGGTTGGCGCGGAGGCGCCTTTCACGCTGCAGGTCGTAGGTTCGATTCCCACCCGAGAAATGCATTTGTGTGCATGAACATGTCTGTATGTCCAGAGTCTGGGTGTATATGTATATTAAGTATGTATTTACAAATAAAAAAGTAGTATATGTAGTAATATCATTTATCTGGTTTCCATAGTACAAGCTCTGCTTAGTTTGGGATCAGGTAACCGTGTGTACAAAAATGTCCCAGGATATTATTATTATTATAATTGACCGCAGCTGGCTCGACCGGGGTAGTACCACCCTCTCACAGAAGATCGACGTAAAGCAGCTAAACGGACCATGACTATTGGCTACCTCTAACTAGATGAGCAAATTTTCTTGTTTCATACATTTTAGAGCGTGATTTTTTGTTAAATGTATTATGTTTTGCAAAAAGTCATAGAACAAAAGTAGTTGTTTATGATGTAAGTAATAAAGTCCTGCAAGGTTGTAAGTGTTTTTCCAATAACCCTGTATATTTATTTTTCTGACAGGTCACGATGAGAAAGCGATAATTGAAGCGAAAGTAGACGATATGATCCAAGTTGAGAAACTCGAGAAGGAAAAAGAATTCCAGAAGAAGGTAAAATTAACCCTTAAAATAACTTATAAATGACTAGGGAAAATTACAAAAAGGCCGTTTCCGACATTTTCCTCTGGCGGGGATCTAACCCGCAACCATACGATACAGTGAGCCGGGCGGACTTCGCTCAAACCACTGCGCCAAGCGGTCGCATTGCATATGTTCCCAATATTTCCGAGAACGTAAATTGATACTATATATATATATTTATATATATTTTAGCCCTTTTAACGTCCCACTGCTGGGCACGGGCCTCCCCTCAATGCGAGGGGGATTCAGGCCATAATCCACCACGCTGGCCCAGTGCGGGTTGGTGGATTTCATATGTCTAAAGACATGCAGGTTTCCTCACGATGTTTTCCTTCACCGCAAGCAAGTGATAATCATATTAAAGTTATGATTCACACATAGATTTCGAAAAATCCAGAGGTGTGAGCCAGGGTTTGAACCCAAGACCTTAAGCCCGCAAGACGCGTGCTTAACCAATCGGCTACCACTGCTTTTTGATTGATACTATAATAAATATATTTCCGAAAACGTTAGTTGATTTGATACTATAAAAATATTTTGTTATTTTAATTTTAGAGCCTAGAAATCCAAGCGGAGGCTAACAGGCGTATAAAGGAAAACCTGAAGAAACAGTTCGAAATACAACAAGAAATACTGCAGGACAGACTCAATAAGCAAGAGAAGGAGGTAATCATTTAAGATGACAGCGTAATTTAGACGGGCCCAGGAGCGTGGTTGGCGCAGAGGCGCCTTTCACGCTGCAGGTCGTAGGTTCGATTCCTACCCGAGACATGCATTTGTGTGCATGAACATGTCTTTATGTCCGGAGTCTGGGTGTATATGTATATTAAGTATGTATTTACAAATAAAAAAGTAGTATATGTAGTAATATCAGTTATCTGGTTTCCATTGTACAAGCTCTGCTTAGTTTGGGATCAGGTAACCGTGTGTACACAAAATGTCCCCGGATATTATTATATTATTAATGGAGGAAGTACAGCCCTCCTAGCCAAGTGGCTTCGTCTTCAAGCATTTCTACAAATCGCTACGCTTAAATTTCTATAAATGACATTACAATTCGATAAGTAGACTTGACTTACGTCATTTTCATACATGAAGCGTAGCGATTTGTGGAAACGCTTGTAGGCGAAACCACTTGTCTATACCTGCGGCACGTTATGATGGCCGGTTTGACATGTGGCGGAGGGAAAGGATGAACCTTATTATAACTGAATAAAATTCATTTACGCATTCATTTTTTAACATTCTTATTTTTTTTAAACGGCCAGTCTTATTCTGTTATAATAAGGTTCATTTTCTACCGTAGGGGGGCTGAATTGGCGAGTAGTGTATAATAAAAAATGTATTTGTATAGATAATGGGCAAGTTCAGTCGGTCGGTGTCGGAGCAAGTGGAGAAGGAGCGCGTCACGTTCAAGCGCGAGCTGGCCGCCATGGCCGGCAAGCTGAAGGCCATCGAACAGACGCTCAAAGGTAACCACTAACCAGCTGTCGTGATTTGATATTAATCTACAGTCCGCGACCAGTAGCCACTGTTCGACCGTTAGCATTCTTAGGAGTGCGGGTGGTTTTTTTTTTTATAGGACTGCTGTGGCAAAAAAGCGTACGGCCCGCCTCATGTTAAGCAGTTACCGTAGCATATAGATGCTTACAATACCAAAGGCACAGATACATCACTTCTATACAAAAGCTAAAATACCTACGCTATTACGTTATTATTATTATTACGCTACGCCTACAAAAGACGTTGCAAGAAGAAACGCACTCTATGAACGCGCCCCGAGAATCGAGATTCCCGCGTACACCGCGTGATTGCGTCATCGAGCGAAAACGTTAAGGTTGTACAAAGTACATAAATTAAAAAAAGGCTGAAGAAAAACTTGAATTGTATTATTTTTTACTTATACATACATTATAATTAAGTGAATGAGAGGAAAGCCGCTGAATTGAATGTGCTTTATAATTTTATATAAAAATCGATGTTTTTTTTCATCTTTAAACTCATGGTTATTAATTTTTTTTATTAAATAATCTATTGGAAAACAGGGTCAAGGTGTTTTTTTTTTTTTTTTAATTATATTCATTAAATTGTTTCCCGGTCGGTTCATTACGTATTGCTGCGCGTTTTGCGCGGGAAACGCGGAGCGCGTGCGCTCAGTCTCGCATGTGGCGGCCCACTGCCGGACGGCTCTTGGGGGAGCTACCTATTAGCTATGTCTTCACCAGTGCGCTTTCATGTTCCTCTTGCGTCTTCAACTTTCAATTCATCTCGCGTCAAGCGCGTGCAATATTGATTGCCTTAAGACGCATGCAGCTTAGTGTCTACACCTGTGCGCCCTGGTCGGTCGTCAAGATGAACGAGTGTAGCTATTTGTGAAGAATATTTAGTATGAACTACAAGGAAAAAACATAAGATAAAAGAGTATCTGGATAAACGATATTTAGAAGACACGAAACAAAAATTACGAAAGGAAACATTCATAATTACAATGTTTTAACTTTATCTGCCGCCATTTTGTATGTAAAGCGCACCGAATGTTGCACGCGAACCCATCGGTGGCGGATCAGCGTGCGCTACGGGCGTGCTCTGTTTTTGAGCTAGTATAGCGCACGCGTTATGGCATGCGCTATGGCGCTTCATGCATGCGTCAGACGAAAGCGCAAGATGAACGTGAAAGCGCACTGGTGGGGACATAGCTATTAGTAGGCATTTAAAACGCTTGTTTGCGCGAGTGACGGTGGCCTGCCAAAGGCATTGCTCTGCACATTGCCGACCTGAAGGGGTTTTATCCAGAATGGTACCGGAGCTGTGAGTCGCTCACCACAGATAGTCAAGCTCGAGTTTGCAAGGTTGTAGAGCCAAGCTGTAGCCAATTGACTGCAGCTCATATACGGGCTGGCTCGACCGGGGTAGTACCACCCTCTCACAGAAGATCGGCGTAAAGCAGCTAATACAGCTGCGTTTCGTACGATGAGTGAGAGAGCCGAAAGCCCAACTCCCCCTCCTTCTTCCTCCATCCCCCCATCCCACTCCCCTTCAGGTCGGCAATATGCGAGCAATACCTTTGGTATTGTAAGCATCTATAAGCTACGGTAACTGCTTAACATCAGGCGAGCCGTACGCTTTTTTACCATCTTATTGCTTTTGTACCGTGTTCGTAATAGTAGGATAGCATAGCCCTGGAAACTCGCTTGCAAATCGCCAGTGGGATATCGCCGTTTCGATGTGTTTTGTGTGTGTGTGGGTGTGGGTGTGCAGAGATCTATTTTTTTGTGCTGTATTTCCTTTTTAGGGTTCCGTACCCAAATGGTGCCAACGGGACCCTATTACTAAGCCTACGCTGTCCGTCCGTCTGTCAGCGGGCTGTATCTCATGAACCGTAATAGGTAGAGAGTTGAATTATTCAAAGAATGTGTATTTCTGTTGCCGCTACAACAAAAATACTAAAAATAAAGGGAGTCCCCATACAAGAAACTTTATATTTTTGACGTTTTTATTCTACGGTGGTACGGAACTCTTTATGTGCCAGTGCGACACGCACTTGGCCGGGTTTTTTCTTTATTTTCTTGATAGTCAAACTATTGTATGTTTTTTTTAAATTTAAATTGTTTAGTGTGTTGTTGAGCTGTGTCAATAAAATGTTTTTTGTCAGAGCGCGCGGCGGCGGAAGCGGAAGCGCGACGGTCGCAGTCGCTGTGGGCGGCGGGAGAAGCACTACTGGCTGCTACACGCCGCGCCACGTGCGAGGCGCGCGTCGACAGCGAGATCAAGGCGCTCGAGAAAGTCGGTCAGTACCACACATCATCATCATCATCATCTCAGCCGAAAGACGTCCACTGCTGGACATTGGCCTCCCCCAAGGTTCGCCACAATGACCGGTCTTGCGCTGCCCGCATCCAGCGGATTCCCGCGACCTTCACCAGGTCGTCGGTCCACCTTGTGGGAGGCCTACCCACGCCTAGCGCACCGGTGCGCGGCCGCCACTCGACAACTTTTCGGCCCCATCGGCCATCCGTTCTACGAGCAATGTGCCCTGCCCACTGCCACTTAAGTTTTGCAATCCTACGGGCTATGTCAGTCACCTTGGTCCTTCTGCGTATCTCCTCATTCCTGATTTGATCTCGCAGGGAAACTCCGAGCATAGCCCTCTCCATTGCCCTTTGGGTGACCTTGAGCCTTCTTATGAGGCCCATTGTAAGCGGCCATGTCTCAGTGCCATAGGTCATCACTGGCAAGTCTTCGACCAGTGTGGTCGAAGACTTTCGTCTTGAGACACTGCGGTATTTGGGACGAGAAGATATTGCGTAGCTTCCCGAACGCTGCCCAGCCGAGTCGGATTCGTCGATTGACCTCTTTCTCGAAGTTGGACCTACCTAACTGGATGGTTTGTCCCAGGTAGACATAATCGTCGACAACTTCGAGTGTAGAGTCTCCGATCTTCACGGGAGCAGGTACAACACGGCAATTCGACATGATCTTCGTTTTGCCCATGTTCATTTTAAGACCAACTCGTTCGGAGGCTCTACTGAGGCCATCAAGCATCGTATTAAGGTCTTCTATAGTCTCAGCCATGACCACT
The DNA here is from genome assembly GCA_947859195.1 of Drymonia ruficornis. Lineage (NCBI taxonomy): Eukaryota > Metazoa > Arthropoda > Insecta > Lepidoptera > Notodontidae > Drymonia > Drymonia ruficornis. The sequence continues at coordinate 4,012,794 of OX401926.1, read as the reverse complement.
ATGTCGTCGGCAAACCGACGTTATATATATAATATATATAACGTCACGACTTTTTTCCCCATTCGGGGGGTAGTCAGAGGCTTGAGTGGCCATATACCACCACATTGTGGAGGTATTAAGCCAACTCAAAGCCCACGTTTCACCAGATAGTCAGAACCCAACGTGACAGGTTCGTTTTACCGAAAATTTGCCGAATTGCTAATAGATGGGGAGCCCATGATGCTAACTGTGGATTTACTCGAGCGTCGCGGAAACCTATTAGATTTGGTAGATTAGATGATAGGAAGAATAAATGGTCCTAGATGTTTCCACTTTCAGCGGTGGGGAAAGCGTTTACATATTAATTTCAAAATTGTAAAAAAATCAATGACATGGAAATACTCAAGCGTGTTAGATATTGATATATTCCATGCTCTATATGCTTTTATATGCTATAATTTAAAAAAAAACTTGTAGGCGTCAGATTTTCAGAGGGGGTGTTCAATCAACCTTATAGATGCTCCCATTTCTTAGACTGACGATCAAAATAGCAAAATTGACGATTTTGACAATTCTGAACTAGTAATGAATCCCCCTTATCTTAATCTGATTTCTTTCTTTCGGTCTTTCTTTTCTTTATTTCTTTGAAAAATGACTGTGATCCAGTTTTAATATGATTGAAGTTTGTAAAATGGTGGAATTGTTTCAGGACAAGGCGACAAGTTAGTGCAAACTGTACTGAAGGGCATCCCACAGGAAGTTCGCGACAAAGGCATCGCCACTGAGAAAGCTCTACGCGATAGGTTCGACAAGGTAAATCAATATTATTACGGGCCATTAATGATCAATAACTCGGACCATTATATCGATAGCAAATAATATCAAAAAAATTTATAATAAACTAATACATCAACTGTATGGTCGAATCAGAAATAAGGAGATTCGAAGACAAACTAAGATAACCTATATAGCCCTGCGAATTAATAGGCTGAAGTGGCAGTGGGCGGGGTACGTAGCCCGAAGAACTGATGGCCGATGGGGCAGAAAGGTTCTTGAGTGGCGACCACGTACCGGAAGACGCAGCGTGGTAGGCCCCCCTCAAGGTGGACCGACGACCTAGTGAAGGTCGCGGGAAACCGCTGGATGCAAGTGGCACAGGACCGGTCGTTGTGGAAAACCTTGGGGGAGGCCTATGACCAACAGTGGACGTCTTTTGGCTGAAATGATGATGATGGTGGTCCCAAACGCTGGCACTATTATGGGTGCCATACAAGTGACTGACGGCGATACCAGTGAAACTTAGTGATACATTTGAGTAGAAATAAATAATAAAAAATAATATAACGTCTCGACTTTTATCCCCATTCGGGGGTAGTCAGAGGCTTGAGTGGCCATACACCAACACATGGTGGAGGTATTAAGCCAACTCAAAGCTCACGTTTCACCAGATAATCAGTACCCAACGTGACAGGTGGTGAACCTTGTCGCCGTGTATACAGGAACTGAATATTACCTAATCCCGAGGGATAGGTAGGTAGGGATAGGTGGGTAGGGTGGAATTGAGTAGAATACATGTAAAATATTATTTCAGATGGAGAAGACCGCGATGAAAGTGGCGTTGATCGGCCGCGACGGGGCGGCATTACCCATTTACTTCCTGTCATGGCTGCAGTCTAAGTTCCTTTTCCAGAAAGTGAGTTTAATTTATTATTTGATGCTTCCTTTTTTGTTACAAATGCTTACAACACCCAGGCATCGTTCGCACGTTGCCGACCTGAAGGGGAGTGGGGTAGAGGGAGGGAGAGTGGGGTTTGGGCTACTGGCCCTCTAATTATACTAATCATACGAAACGCAGCTGTAAGGGCTACTTTATGCTGATCTTCTGTGGTCTTACCTCGGTCGAGCCAGCTCATAATATGAGCTGCAGTCAATTGGCTACAGCTTGGCTCTGCCATTACTACTTACTACTTGTATGGCGATATGAAAAAGTGGCAAAATTATTTTACTGTTAGTCATCGTAAGAATTTATAAGTTGTCATGATGACGATGATGATGAAGATTTTAAAAGATGACAACAACCCCATTTCCACGTGCGAATGTTCGATCCGAATTAGTGAAAACCCAGGAAGAAGCATAAAACTCGTCTGTAACTCGTTTCGTGTTGCCTTTTAGCTCGCGGAAATCCCGAAAGACGAATTGGACAACCTGCCCACCGACTTCACGAACTTGGACACGTTCGACATCATTCAGAGAGCGAGGTATGTATCGAGTTCTCACCGTGAGCATTCGCCTGTAATGTAACATTTCAGATTCGATTTTGAGCATAACGTTACAATACTGCCACCCTGACTGACGAGCATTCGCTTGTAATGTAACGCATTGATGTAACGAGTTGTATCAAAATTGCGCACTGTAATGCTCGGTTCTCCTACCTCACTGATCTAATGCTCAACTCTCTAACGTTACATTACAGGCGAATGCTCCTGGTGACGGAGCACCTTAAGCCTATTATATTAATGCTGCTAAACAGTTCCATTTCTTATGAGTAACGCCGTGGACGAATGTTCAACTTTAAAGGGTGCCGTAAACGATCAAACTCGCTTGACCAAGCCTTGACAAACACCGCCGTAGACGTTCAAACTTGCTTGTCAAGCACGCCGTCTATCCAGATTTCCACCAAACGCGTCAAGCAAAGCGGCAGACGACCAAATGTCAAACATGTATTAAGTTTTGAGTAGTTTGATAAGCAGCTTGATCGTTTGCAGGGTACTTAAGACTGGACAGACACCTAACGAGGCATGTTTGGAGGCTATCTCCTCTTAGACGAGTGGAGTAAAAATTTTGAAAAAAATATCACCGTATTTATTGAACCCTCATCTTTAAAAATAAGCAGGAACAAGTGCTACATGCTCTTTTACTATGTGAAAAAAAATATCAAAGTGAAGCTGTTTTCGTCTTAAAATTTCTATCTCCTAAACGGCTTGGAATTTTTTATTATTTTTTTCACCAAAAGGTGGAGAAAGATAATACCTAAAAAAATAAGTACGATTTTTGTGATGCAATAGTTTTTCACGTCACAATGAATGATTTCCGATATTTTCGCAACAAAAGTGGGCGGGGTATGTGCGCTCTCGACCAATCCAGACGGCCAAAACGCTCGGCCGGGAAGCGGGGCCTTAAAGGTTGAACGCATGTGTGATTACATTTACCTGCAGGTACTACATGGACCACGGCAACCTGCCGGCGGCGCTGCGCTACGTGAACCTGCTGCAGGGTGCTCCGCGCGCCGCCGCCACGGGCTGGGCCGCGGCCGCGCGCAGACATCTCGAGATCCGGCAGGCGGCCGAAGCAGTCATGGCGCACGCCTCCGTCTCCGGACTGCTCTACCTCTAGATCCCACCGTAACACCACCATGGCCTTAATGATGACGGCAAACTTTCATTTCACCACCAGCGGGTCTAATGGCGCCACTAGGCAACATTGTCAATGTATATTTATCTTCTTCTTTTCGTTTCAACAGTTCTACTATTATTGTTAGTAGTCCGCGACAGGTGCCGAAGGCACTCGGGCTATGAGCTTTTTACTGAATAAAATCCGAATCAAAATTAGCAGGACCCGCAACGCAACAAAATAATGTAATTTAATAATTTTGTATGTATAACGTCACGACTTTTATCCCCATTCAGGGGTAGTCAGAGGCTTGAGTGGCCATACACCACCACATTGTGGAGGTATTAACCAACTCAAAGCCCACGTTTCACCAGATAGTCAGAACCCAACGTGACTGGTGGTGAACCTTGTCGCCGTGTATACAGGAACTGACTATTACCTAATCCCGAGGGATAGGTAGGTTTCCTCACGGTGTTTTCCCTCACCGTCAGCGAACTGTTAATTATGCACATAAATGAAAATTCATCCATTGGTGCATGCCCCACCGGGGATCGAACCTGGGACCTTCTGATTTTTAGCCCAACCTGTTCACCCCTAGGCTACAGTTGTTTGTCTTGCTTGTTGCTTGTATAATTTTGTGAGCGATTTTAATTATTTATCGGGTCCTACTAATTTTGATTCGGATTTTATTCAGGAAAAAGCTCATAACCCGAGTGCCTTCCGTACCTGTGGTGGATTAGACCTTATTTAAAAGGTATTTGGCCACATTAATAGCGTTGGGTGTGGCCGCTTTCAAGTCCTCCCTCGTGCAGGTTTTGGGCACTAGGAACACTCCAGCAGGTGTTGCATGGACTGGCACGCGTTTTTCTGATTTTGATGAATCCGCTAAATGTCCGTGAAATGCTCACGAATGGCGGAAAACGTGTGACAGTCACACTCCACAGACATTGAGCGGAATTGCTAAAGTTTGTGCTAGAAAATTAGAAATATTGCATTGGCACTTTATTTTCACTTCACTATTAGACCTGCAGGTATTTCCACATAAGTGTGACAAATGCTAATTGCAATCAAAGTCGGATGTCGGTTAAGACCTTTGTTTTGCTGTCTCATTACATCAGTCGTTTGTGAGTCGTTTTATTGTTGTTACCGTTACTGATCGCGACGAAATGGTACTTATTTCGTTGAGTATAAGGTTTGAAACCAGTTTTAAAGGAATGTGCGTTTCGTTGGATCTTGATCGAGTTCGACTAGGGTTGCGATTGGTATTTTATCGACAAAATGTCGAATGTCGAAACGAAGTGCCGTATGTTAGGTTTGTCATTTCTAGTAACTTTTCGTTTTGCCATCGACAAGACATTGTTTTTTCTAACATGGCGGCGGTGTTAGTAATCGATCGTGAATTTAATTTATTATCTGTTTACATTACGATTATAAGTTAAAAAATCTACGTTTCTCTATTCAATTGTTGTTATATGTCACAACAAAATTCACTTGCAAAATTATAGATAGTAAATAATAATCACTGATAGTCAATGAATTACAGTACATACAGTACTTAACTAGGAAAATTGACAGCGTAAAAATGTTGTTATTATAATTTATTTTTCATTATTATTATGAAGGTTTGTTCAGATGTAAACTGCGTTACAGATAATTCTCGTGATCCGCATACAGCGTTCGACGCTGTCGAGCGCATAACGCTTAGATCTGAACGTGTCTTAAACCTTCAATAAACGATCTTTTGGAGTTTCCCTATCTCCAGAGTGTTGTAAAAGGTACATTAAATCATTATTATGCTGACGTTAAGACACGGACATAAGTCGACTTACTAATGTAGATTTGTAGGTGAAAATTATGGCACTATTTATTGTTTTGAAAATTGTTTTCAAAGTAAATCTGTCTAATGATATAATCTGTAATAGTCTTACTTTTCTTGACTTGTTAAAAAGTCGTTGCAAGATTAAAGAGATTTGATCAAAATATATACTTCCAATAATAGGAAAATTTGTTATATTTTTTCTCTTATATCTTTAGTAGATTTATTTATTTGATTACTTACATTATTGTATTTTTCTAATTTGGCCAAATGAGGGTGAGTACCGTAAAATTCTAGTGTTGTACCCACACATGCATTGCTAGGCACAAGTAGCTGAAATATTATACGAATAATAAAATCGTTTTAAAAGATTTTTCTTTCATTTTTGTACAAGTCTGCATTTATAAAGCCATACAAACAGATGAGAATTGTTTTAGATAGCTTCATATAGCGGTGCCGGCGAAGTGGGGACGTGGGTTCGTTAATTTTAGTAATTTATGTAAATATAAAAATATTGTATGTAATAAAATTAAAAGAATGATTTTTATGTCAATTATGTCGTTTTAATTATAAATTCCTTTTGTGATGTGTTGAATAATGTTGAAGCCCTCATAAATTTTTGTATAAGTCCACTTAAACTTAAAGGTACGTTATTTAGGGCCTCCGCAGACTAGCTACTTTTAGCATCGGCGACCGGCGATTTTGTGACGTATCGATGCTGCGTCGCGTTTATTCGTGCGCGAACGAGCGAGACGCAGCATCAAAATCGCCGATCGCCGATGCTAAGAGTAGCTAGTCTGCGGAGGCCCTTAGACTTAAATTATAATGCTGATATTTGCAAGTAAGGAGACCGACCAATCTTTCCTCAATAACACAATGCTAAAACTTAACAAGAACTTCGAGGACGGCTTCTCGGTTCGCTAGTACTTGTAACAGGTATTTTGTAATCTTATGGTAACAGTTCTTTTCTAAGTTGTTACATCCCTACTTATTGGAAAAAAAATCATCTAAAGTCCAAAACCTCTTTTGAAGTTTGTTTTTAAACACTGGCATCTAAAGTTTGTCCATAGCTGTCTAATGACAGAAGAATCAAATAGAAAAAAATAAACTGAAATGAGCAGTGAGGAAATACAAAAATGGAAATTATTTAATTGCTTAAGTACAACAAAGGAATCAAAACAAAATGTTTAGAGCCACTACCTATGTGCTTACTGCGAGAGCCATTTTGGTAAGTACACAAATACCTGAATATTACCTGTACCTACCTGTAAGTATACCTGTGACAATTCATCAATGACCTGTGTTGTGCCTGTGCCGCCCTGTGTATAACTAACAGGATGGCATATAGGTACTTACTGTTGCTCAAAAAGCAAGCCGATTTAGGTGCTCCATGTGGGAGTGTATCCTTTCTACTAGGGTATCATAGGGTGGGATTAGGAGAGCAGGTGAAAAAGGGAGGGGATCCCTGCCGTGGGATAGTATAATGTAGATCGTATATGATATAGAATTATGGGAGAGTTTACGTGGCACTCCTTAGAGGCTGGCAACTAGGAGTGAGAGGGACACGCTCGGTCCACAGAAGTGTTAAAGTAGGTGCTATAGACCTTAGGTTAATAAATTCAAATGTCGAATAAACCTCAGTCGAGCGCCCGATCCAGTTACATATTAGAGACCCATGGGACTAATATGAAATATATGTCTATGGGTGTATATTTTCTGTTTTCTGCAGTCCCGACGTCCTCTCGGCGACTGCCAGCGCGCCATATCCATCCTTCCGTCTCGCTTCAAGTACAAAGATCCGAAGGAGCGAGACCCGTGCCCCCCGCCCCCGCCCCCGCCGCGCCCCCCGCCCAAGGACGAGAGGCTCTTTTGGGGCGCTATCACGCTTCTGGTTCTTGCTGGAGGCTTCGTTGTTTATGCTAAGTAAGGCCCTTCGCACACGGCGTCGTAACGTAAGCGTATCGTATTACGCGCTTAGGACGAGAGCAATACGAGCACGTACATTTCCTAATAAGTCCGCAGACGAAGCGGTGTTGCATCGGCGGGCATGCAGCGGTCCTATAGGTACGCGCGTATTACGACACGCTTACGTTACGACGCCGTGTGCGAAGGGGGTTCGTCTTGGATTTTTAATATTAGTTTTCATGGTACGGATTACCTTAATGGGTATGCTTGCGAGCTAAGATACTTTAGATACTAGGAGAACATGATGTACGTATACAGAGTTTGCGCTGTGTGTGCGGTTCGGCGCTCGTGCGTGGGTGTTGCGCGTAGAAAATTACTAGGCGCTTTAGTGGAATAATGTTCGTTCCATTGATATAACAGGCTTAAACTAACACATTGACTGTCCGTGTTTTACATGTAATGCATTTTCAATCTAGCTGTGACGTCCGTGCATTATATGTAATACACAAGCCTAAGTTAACTGAACATCACATTGGGCCTGAATCAATGGAAAGAGGCCACTAGGGAAGAAAAAAAAATGTATTTTTTGGACTGGACTTGTAAGCTAGATCTTTGATTTTCAACGGACGTATGAACAAATCAGATTATTAAAAAAATCTCGTTGGCCGTATGAGAGTGTGCACCCAAAATAGGCTGGACAGTCAACGTGTTAATAGTCCGAACTCCGAAACGTGACCCACCAAAACTCCAATCAAAAACCACATGCACAGCCTGCTGAGTCTGCGTTCGACCCTATCAGGAGAATATAATTTATTTTCATAAATTATGATCTACTGATAGGGTACACTCCTACGGTATACTCCTGAAACTTCTCTTCATTTTTCTAGGCGTCAGCCAGAAATCCGCGACTGGCTATCAATCCAATGCCCGTGGTTCGATGACATCATAGCGGTGTTATACAGAGAGAACATGACGTACGGAGAGTTCCTCACGCAGTGCGTTGAAAACTTGCAGAAGACTATCATGGATTACTTTGATGATCGGAAGCCTAAACAGTGCTCCTCTGATGGCACCCCGGTACCCATTCAAGGTACGTTTCGACACTTATTCATGTTAGGTAATTGTTTTAAACGTTTTAATAATATAAATGTAAAAACCGGTAATTATGTTACCAGGACCGAAGGAACGGAAGGATATGCAAAAACATAAAGGTTAGCGATACAAAATATATTCTTACCTTAATTTGTTAAGAACTAGCTGATGCCCGCGGCTTCATCCGCGTGGATGTCGGTGTTTCTCTACTATTATATGCATGTATTATACATATAAAACCTTCCTCTTGAATCACTCTATCTATTAAAAAAACCGCATCAAAATCCGTTGCATAGTTTTAAAGATCTAAGCATACATAGGGACAGACAGCGGGACGCGCTTTGTTTTATACTATGTAGTGATAGTGGTAGTGATGAATCTACGCTTGCTTACCTACCTACTACACCTCCAAGCCAACTAGACACTCGGGTATAACTATCAAAATGATAATAAGTCAATGATTCCGCGGTCCGTCCACCACGTAGTGGGAGCTACTGCCACAGGAGTGCCAGGCATTGGCCCAGGCTCACTATGTAGTGAACGGACCGCGGACTCATTGACTTATTATCATTTGACATTTATACCTGAGTGTCTATTTGGCTTGGTGGAGTAGTAAAGGTAAATAGGACCTAAAGGTACCTACTATTCTAGGTGAACTTTAGGTAACAAAACACTTTAATTACCTAGTTACCTACTATTTAGACCAGATTCCAAAGAGAGGTTATAGGTAGACCGTGTGGTAACCTTTGGTTAGGGAAAATGGTTACCACGCGGCCGAACCGGTTAAAATGAGAACCAAATGTAAGTAGGTATAGGCATTACGATTAACATTTATAGACGGCGACGACGATGCGGAGGTTTGCGTAGTCTTGCCACCCCCAGTTTTGACCAAAGACATTTGTGAGATCCAGCGATGCATGAAGGATCTCGGCGACTCCGCCATCAATAACTATATGACGGCTAGAGACGCTTGCGCATATTATAATAAGGTATGTTTAGTAACTGTCACGTTTCATGCCGGCCGCATTTATTACGAGCAACATAAACTAGCCTTATGTATCTGGCTTTTGCACGCGACTTCGTCCGCGCAGAATATACTAGATTTAAAAAAATCGGATCCCGAATCCCGGATCCCGTATCCTGGATCCCGTATACCGTATCCCATATCCCATATCCCGTATCCCATATCCCGTATCCCGTATCCCGTCGTATTAGCCTATGTCATTTTCTGACCCCTAAAATACCACTACCTATGCAAAAAATCATGACCGTTATTCTTTTATATTTGTCTTGCAGTTGGTAGACGAAACGATGACCAATTTTAACTTCAAGTCCATGAAACAGCTCCACGTAGCGATGGCTGAACGACTGGATCTTGTGAAACAGTCTCTCGATAACGCTGCGGACGCAAACTCACAGCTTAGTATGTACTCACTGTTTCTGCTTTGTCACCTCCATGGGGTGTTTAAAGGTTGGCACTCATCTATCAACCCGGCACCCGACCAGCACCGCCTCGCTGCTCGGCGTCCACTCGTTGTCGACAGGTGGTCCGCGGGCGGACGCTGCTTGTACACCATAAACGTCACGTGATCAACCAGTGGACCGCGCGTGGTCAACGAGTGAACGCCGCGTGGTCAGCGCGTGGTCCACTTATTTCCGGTTCAGTTAGTGGATGCCGAGCAGCGAGGCGGTGCTGGTCGGGTGCCGAGTTGATAGATGAGTGCCAACCTTTAATAGCCCATTTCCATGCACGACCAATACCTAAGGTAAGGTAATGTACTAAGGTACAAAGGGAATTCTTATTCCATCACTGGTGCATTTGGAGTTGGGGTTATGAAATAATACGTAATTCTTTATTACACAAAGGTTCATCGAATCGGCTTTCGTTTTTTTTTTATGTGACTACGGTGGCAAACAAGCGTATTGCCCGCCTAATGTTAAGCAGTTACCATAGCCTATAGATGCTTGCATTACCAATGGCATCGCTCGCACGTTGAGACCTGAATTGAAGTGGCATAGGGAGGGAAAGGGGGGGTGTTGGGCTTCCGGCTCTCTCACTCATCGTACGAACCGCAGCTGTAAAAGTTATCGACTTTACGCCGATCTTCTGTGAGAGGGTGGTACTACCCCGGTCGAGCCAGCCCGTATATGAGCTGCAGTCAATTGGCTACAGCTTGGCTCTACCGCCAATAAATGTAAAGAGTATGATTTTGACGGGCCCGTTGGCGTGGTTGGCGTGATGGCGCCTTTCACGCTGCAGGTCGTAGGTTCGATTCCTACCCGGGACATGCATTTGTGTGCATGAACATGCCTGTATGTCCCGAGTCTGGGTGTATATGTATATTAAGCATGTATTTACAAACAAAAAAGTAGTATATGTAGTAATATCAGTTATCTGGTTTTCATAGTACAAGCTCTGCTTAGTTTGGGATCAGGTAGCCGTGTATAAAAAATGTCCCAGGATATTATTGTAATTTCCCCATATTCCAGGCGACCTGACCAGATACTTGGAGTGCGGTGTCCAGGCACCACCAGATCATATCGAGGATACTAGGAAAATGCTGAATGAGTATCAGGAGAACATCAAGTCGATGGAGATCTTGTATCAGTGGGAGAACGATAAGGCCCTGGTCTTGGACACGCATTGGGGGATGGTACGGAAGATTGCTTTTATCGGGTACCTGCTAGGTAGGTACGATAGGATCGAAAGAGAGGGCAAATGCATTAATTATTTTTGATATGGATGTCGAAAATCATTGCGATAACAATAGGTTCCACAAAAGTCACATTAAAGTGCGTGGAACTTGGATACACGGTTTCCGATACAAGTAGGTAGGTATCTAGCAGCCTAAAGCTAAGTTTACATTACGCCAGCAGCTCGGCCGAGCAAACTGGGCCCAGTTACTCGGGCATTACTCGACTCACCTTCCACCATTTACATTGGTAAAGTAACTGGGCCCAGTAGCTTCTGGTAAAAGTACTGGGCCCAGTTGGTCTATGTAACATTCCTCGCTTTCGGGCTGAGTCGACGGTTTACACTGGGCGAGTAGGCAGGCCGTCGAGTGAAATAGGTGGTGGGGGAACAACTGGGCCGAGCAACTACGCTGCGCACGAGACCACTCGACTCGCCCAGTAGGTACTCGGCCCAGTTTACTCGCCCTTGCGTTTACATTGGTCGAGTTCGCCTGCTTTTTATCGCTCGCTACTCGACTCGGGCGCCTACTTGACCAATGTAAACTGGGCTTATGTATTTTTTCATCCTTCAAACGTGTAGATACTTTGGTAACGTGTTCACCGTGTCGGAAATGGCTGTGGAAGGAGAAAAATGGGTTACTATGTCGGGAATGGAAACTTTCCGTCGACTTTGAATAATCTAGAATTTAAGACACTTGTAGAATACTAGCTCTCGTCAGTGCAGATTGAAAAAGAGGGGTAGAAAACTATACACAATTATCCAATAACATTGCTTCAATATCCTATTTAACGAGGACTGATGCTGAATAGTGATGATTCTTGGTGACGGTGGTTACCTCTACTGCTCCACCAAGCCAACTAGGAGCCTGTAAAATGTGACGTCACCCGTACAAAATGGCGGTGTCGGTGTGCGGGCGACAGTCGGCGAGTTTTATGTGTATTGCGCTGTTATAGTCACTTTAAAGAAAAGCAATCCGTTCTTTAGGTTGAAGAAATGGTGGACAAGTACGTGTCAGAGAACAAGACTATGTTCCCGGGGATAAACTACGAGTCCACTAAGATGAACATGCAGGGCGACGCTGACCTGCTACTGCATCACACGCATCGATATGTAAGCTTTTCCTAGGCCGGGATGGCCTACTTGGGCCTTCTTATCGTATGGTCAGTGGCCAACCTGGTGTCAGAGTTGTTCAAGCCGCCCGAAGGCTTAATAACTGCTGCCTAGATGGCAACAACCGAGACCGACTTTTTAAGTGCCCTCGGCACGGAGACGCTCAGTTCAAATGCGACTAAACGGTCACCTATCTCTGACTAATTTTGCCAAGCGTTGCTTTACCTCCGATATATGAGATAGGCTATGAGCGCCTTTGTCGTTTGCCGTTGTCCTGTAGTGGAAATATTGTTCCACGCGCCATACTGAGGCTTATTATTATAGTGTGTGTGTAGAAGTAGTGTTTAAGTATATAGATTAAGTTTGTGTAATTATTAGTTAGTATTATACCAGTCGTGGACAAAACAACACCTGTTTTAATGGCTCCGAACAACCCACATTACATTATTTATTATATCCTCACGATATTAATGTTTGTAGGCTCAGCAACTGCACGAGGAGTTACAAGAGGCCGTCACAGGCATGACGGAAAGGGTCAACCGTGCTGTTGAATGTTAGTTTAGCGTTCCATTACTAAAGCCTAATTGCAGCAGTTCTTAGGGCGCTTTGCGGTGCAGTGCTACATTTTCAAGGCGCGCACGCATGCCTTTAATTTGAAAGGGCCGTTAACATAACTATAACCTCTTGCCGCACAGTAGCGCGCGCCTACTCCCCTGAGCCTCGCGCCCTCACCGCGTTCAATCGTCACCTGGATTACAATCCATCATGTGATTTGTTTGCGGATGAATGACTGAAGATTGTATCTGAATGTTTGAAGTTTTGCGAGAAGGATGTATGAATGAGTACTTACTTATTTTTATTACCCGACTACGGCGGAGGGTTATGATTTTGACCGGTATGTATGTATGTATGTATGTATGTATGTATGTATGTATGTATGTATGTATGTATGTATGTATGTATGTATGTATGTGCATCTGTTCCCACCTAACTTGCAAACTACTTGTCGGAATTTGACAAATGAGGTATCGTTAAAAGCGGCTTAATGGCGCGCTGGTTATAGGCTATGTGACGTCATATAAAATTGCATATGGCGCCCTCTAGAGGACATAATGTCATGAACTAAAAAAAAAACATTTTTTAATGAAACCGTGTGGGGTATCAAATGAAAGAGCTTGATGAGCTCATTTCAAAAAAATATATATTGTTACCTATAACTCCAAAATAAGTAAATAAAAAGTAAGTTTAAAAACTAAAACCCGACTACTGAAAAATCGCGCTCTAAAAAGTATGAAACAAGAAAATATTCTCATCTAGAGGATAGCCGTGGTCCGTGTTCATATGCCATTTGGCCCTAAAGACCTACACGGACCACGGCTATCCTCTAGATGAGAATATTTTCTTGTTTCATACTTTTTAGAGCGCGATTTTTCAGTAGTCGGGTTTTCATTTTTCATTTTGTGTTAACTACTATTACTTTCTCTACTTAGCTACTAAATAATTTGGTGGAACTGGCCATGTACCGTATCAATTAGTATCAATAAATAAATAAGTAATTACCATCACGTACCAAAACGTTGATAGCGCGTTTGACAGTTGTGAAAGCGGCATTTTGAACGCCATTTAGTACCTATGAAAGCATATAATTTAAAGGTCATTCATCAGTGAACTTTAATCGGTTACAAAGTAGCAGACACTGGTCCTGCCCCCCTAGCCAAGTGGCATGAACGCTAATCGAATAGAATAGAATAGACTTCCCAATGTATGGAAATGTCAAACGTCGCTATGTAGATCATCAACAAGTTGTCTAGCCCTTCTGTATTGTGTTTTAAAATGAAATTCGCATAAAAAATCCTTAAGGCAACTGTGTTGATGTCATGTTTTCAGCTCTGCCACAGGATGAGGCATCTAAAAAAGCGCGTTACAGCGCCATACAAGCTGAATACGCAAAGAAAAAGGCCGAGCTCGAGAAGGAATTTAAGAAAAGGGTATGCTTGATTCGCTAGTGGGTATAATCTCCAAGTGTCAAAGTGTCGAAGTGTCAAAATGTCGAAGTGCTAAGTGTCCAAGTATCATAATGTCCAAGTGGCAATATATCCAAATCTTGGTGATGTTGAATGTCGCTTTCTGGTAACAATAAATAGGCATAATGGTTCAAATTCACGGAATGCGATACTTGTGGCTGTCAGTTTACTTTGACTAATTAAAAACATGCTATATTCCTTATAATAAGTATGATAATAGTCAAAAATGTATTAGCGACTGTAGCCTAAGGGCGAACACGTTGGGCTAGCAATCAGAAGGTCCAAGGTTCGATCCCCGGTGGGGCATGCACCAATGGATGGATTTTCATCTATGTGCATAATTTACAGTTCGCTTACGGTGAGGGAAAACATCGTGAGGAAACCTACCTATCCCTCGGGATTAGGTAATAGTCAGTTCCTGTATACACGGCGACAAGGTTCACCACCTGTCACGTTGGGTTCTGACTATCTGGTGAAACTTGGGCTTTGAGTTGGCTTAATACCTCCACAATGTGGTGGTGTATGGCCACTCAAGCCTCTGACTACCCCCGGATGGGAATAAAAGTCGTGACGTTATATATTTATTAGCCTTATAATAGTCATAGCAAATGGCTCAGGATCGGGAGTTGTGGAAGAGAAAAGGGGAGGCCTTTGCCCAGCAGTGGGACAGTTAAGAGGCTATTTAAAAAAATTGTCATAATGTCGAATAATAGTGTTTAAAAATGTCTCGTAACTGTTTGTGTTGCAGTATGACGACCAGAAATGCGCAAACGACAAACTTTTAAAGGATCTGCTGAAAAAGCAGCTGGACCGACACGAAGAAACATTGAGGATCAGACTTGTTCAGAAAGAGAAAGAGGTGAGCACGAACGTAAATACATACTGGACTGTTCACTACTGCACAAAAAACGAGCCGAGCGAGAGGCCCAGTTGGGACCGTGTCCCTTTTTTTTTTTTTTATAAGATTAGTTTTACGGCCCCTGGGAACTAGCCCTTTGGAGCCTAACATCAGTATACTTTTATTACATTTTTTTCTTAATTCTACCTTATAACTACCTTAAATCTACCTTATAACTACCTTATTTCTACCCCCCCAAACCCTATCAGTAAAGTGGCGGATACTTTACTGACAAATTACTAGACTTCTTGTGAGAAGCCGAAAATCATGTTTCATCACTTTTGTTCCAATTGCCCACACTCACGCACATTTATGACCATATAATGGTTAATATTCCACCAACATTACACACTATAATACACGAAAACACAAGTTTTGGAAATTAAAACAAAAATGACAACATGACTTTTCCACTTCCCGCCAAAAAGCCCGGACCGTGTCCCTCTCATTGCGAGTTGCCATGCCAAAATAATATTATTTTGGCATGGCAACTCGAAATGACAGGGACACGGTCCCAACTGGGGCCTCTCGCTCGGCTCGTTTTTCTGTCTCAGAATTTACAAGGTATAATAGACCTTAAGGCAGCAGAATAAAGTTGAATTTGTTCTTAACCAAAAACTCAAGTGATAAATCCTTCCTTATACATCCGTGGAGGTGAGTTTAAAACTAGTGTTGCCCACTATTCGAAGATTCAAATTATTATTTTTTCAAAAATATTTCAATAGGCTCTAGTCATTCTTTAAACAACAATCACATTTACGATCGGCTCGGATTTATTTTCCAAACTTTTGACCAATTAAAATGAGCAGATCATCAATCCATTTTGATGCTAGTTATTCCTAGCGAGGAGTCCCAAAAGGTGGCTGTTCCTTGCAATAATGGTTCTTAACAGGAAATACAGATATACAAAGCGATAGACCTCTGTAAGTATATTCTTCTAAGTAGTTCTTAAGTATTATCATTAAACAATTTCAAAAGATAATAATATTAATGATTTTGCCTCATTTTGCATCGGTTTTCATAGATCATGGGCAAGTTCAATAAAATGGTCGCGGATTGCGTCGCGGCCGAGAAAAAGAAGTTCGCCACACAACTGCGGGAGATGTCCATAAAGCTCGGGATCGTGGAGGAGAAACTGAATGGTATAGATGGACAGATAACACTTTATTGTACACCAGTAAAACAAATACATTATAGTAGCGGCACGCTATTAATGCCGCTTTGACATGGGGGGGGGGGGGGAATTTGAACCTTATTAAAACGGAATAAGAATGGCCGTTTTAAAATGTAAAAATGTCAAATAATTAATTCGAAAATGAATCTTATTCCGTTATAATAAGGTTATTAGTAGTAATCCTCACCCCCCACATGTCAAAACGGCCATCATAGCGTGCCGCAACTATAACAAAAAATGTCAAACAAGAAACAAACAACATTGCGCAGTCATGGGCGGTCTTATCGCAAGCTGCGATCACTTCCAGGCAACCTGTATATACAACAAAAACAATGTACTTATACATGCCTGTATACATATAAAGGGATGAATCTCACCATTTTCAGGGAAATAGAACATTGGAATAGCTGGAGTAGTGTTTTTACTTATTATATCCCCTTCTATCTCGCGTAGTACAAAGCATCTTCTCTAACAGACGATCGGCGTAAAGTAGCTATTTTAGCTGCGTTTCATATGATGAATAAGAATCCTCCCTCTGTCCCACTCCCGTTAGGTTTGCAACGTGAAAGCGATGTTTTTGCAAGTTAATATATCATGGTTTTCCTTTCATTTAATTTACCATGTTTGTTAGAGAGATTTGATCCTGATGATTGAACTTATCGATTGATGCCATAAAAGTACAGGATGTTATTTTTTGGGATTTTAGCCTGTTCGATTCCCGAGTGTGGCATGTGAGTTTTCTAAAATCTTTGAATGCAGTTCGTATTGTTTTTAAAATAAAAATTCTCTATCTCTACTTTCCCTCCATGTGGCAAAGTTGTGGGACACCTGTATACGCTACGGCCACTGCTTTGCCGCGTCATTTATACAAAATACTAAGAAATCGCTATTGCAATGGAAATTGTCCATCATTGTAGTAATAGAGCTCCTTTGTAGAGTCAGTACTTACAGTAATTGTAGAGTTATCGTAAACGCGGGTATTAAAAAAAAAATTGTGCAGGATACGATTAAGAACTAACAAATTGCTGTTGCAATGGAAATTTTTCATCAATGTAGTAAATAGAGCTCTGTAGAGTCAGTGCTTATTTGTAGTGTCGGCTATTTTCAAAGGTAAACCTTAAACTCTAGCGCGTTTGAAAGCGGAGCGCGAAACGCGGCGCTCCCAGGAGCTATGGACGGCCGGTGCCTCCCTGCTGGCCGCCACCAAGAAGGGGGGTCCATACGTCAAGGTCAACAAAGAACTGAAAGCCATCGAGAAGGCCTCTGGTGAGTTGACAAAACGGATTACCCATCTTCATACTAACTTAAATTTGAACAGAAAAGAAAAGAAAGAAAGAAAAACATTTATTCGACACTCGCAACTTGTAACACATAGACAGAGGAAACAGAAAAAAGGGATAGGGATAGAAATCCCTCTGAATGAGGATCATTTCTAACTAAAGTGTTACACTAAGCTTTCTCATCAATATAATTTTAAACTCATCCAAATCGGTCCATCCGTTGCAATTTTATAACACATTTTATATGATTTGCAGCCGACTCTTGTGACGTCACACGGACCGATCGGTTTGTGCCCGCGCCGCCTTTTGCAAAGCGCTTGTGGTCCTTGTGACGTCACAGCTCGGCTTCGTCTCCTCCAGTCGCTGCCAGCTATCCTGGGAATATCGTCACTTCATCTAATCACATGGCACCCTACAATACGTTTACCGGTTCAAAATGTGAAGTAGGTTGTTCACAACCTACTTCACATTTTGAACCGGACTGACTGACTGTCTGAGTGACTGAAGACATCGAATTTCAGTGTCATCATCATCATCAGTATGTTAGCCAAAAGACTGTTGGAAATAGGCCTCTCCCAAAGTTTTCCACAACGACCGGGCTTGGGGTTTCCCGTGACCTTCACTAGGTCGTCGGTCCATCTACCCACACTGTGTCTTCTGGTACGTGGTCGCCACTCAAGAACCTTTCTGCCCCATCGGCCATCAGTTCGTCGGCCTATGTGCCCCGCCCACTGCCACTTCAGCCTACTAATTCTCAGGGCTATGTCGGTGACCTTGTCTTGTCTACGTATCTCCTCATTTCTGATACGATCTGTTAGACTCCAAGCATAGCCCACTCCATACCTTGATCCTTCTTATGAGGCCCATGGTTAAATACTACGTTTCGGTGTGTACTGGTAACATTAGTTAAAGTCTTTTGTGTTTAAGGGTGCGTTTCCACTGACGCGGAGCTGGGCGGAGTGGAGCGGAGTGATTTCGAGCACTGTGATTGGCCAATTCATAGTCCGCTCCGCTCCACTCCGCCCAGCTCCGTGTCAGTGGAAACGCACCCTAAGGCACCGAGATAGTTTTGACGAGAAAACGTTGTGTAGCTTCCCGAAAGCAACTTCAGTGTGCATGACCGTGAAAAGACGATTTGCAGGCGACGGTGACAAACTGGTGTTGAGTGTGCTGAAGGCGATACCCCCCTCTGTTCGGGAGAAGGGAATCGTGCCCGAGAGCGTGCTGAAGGAGAAGTATCACACGGTGAATAGATCCTTTAGTACATACTACTCCACCAAGCCAACTAGGCGCCTGTCAAATGTGACGTCACCCGCATAACAAGGCGGTGGCGGGTGTGCGGGCGGGGAAGCCGCATTCCAGCCGAGCGCCTAGTTGGCTTGGTGTAGTATTATTGACCAGCGGTCCTGGATTGGTGGTAGAGCTAAGCTATAGCTGTAATTGCAGCTCATATCCACCCTCTCACAGAAGTTTGGCGTAAAGTAGCTATTACAGTGCGTTTCGTACACCCCCCCCTCCTTCCCCTCTGTCAAACTCTCCTTCAGGTCGGCAACGTGCGAGCAATGCCTTTGGTATTGTAATTATGAGTTGCGTCGTCGCATGCGACGTTTCAACG
The DNA here is from genome assembly GCA_947859195.1 of Drymonia ruficornis. Lineage (NCBI taxonomy): Eukaryota > Metazoa > Arthropoda > Insecta > Lepidoptera > Notodontidae > Drymonia > Drymonia ruficornis. The sequence goes on along the minus strand of OX401926.1, from coordinate 3,993,816 downwards.
GAGAGACGAAGCGGGGGAGGGTGATGCGCTGCGCTGTCGGCGATGACGCACAGCGTTCCGCTGCTAGAGTGAGACGTTCGTATACGATATGACGTATACGACGGCTTGGCCTCGCAACGCAGGTGTGTCATACAATACGTTGACCGTTGCGACGATGCAACGCAGCGCGCTAGTGGGGCATCGCGCTAATAGTGCAGTATGTGGGTAGCTACAACCGTTGGACCCATGGACCAATTACTAAGGGGACTGGCCCTAAGCAACTCGGCCGAGTGGTCGGCCTAGTACTAACATCGACATAAAACGAAGCGAGTAGTTCAACTATTTACCGGTAGATAGAACAATGAAAATGAAAAAACAATGACCACGTTTTTTTTCATACATATATCTAATAAGGGCACCTCTTTCTTTAGTCTTTACTCTGTGGTTGGACCTCTAGAGTGGTGTAATGTAGTTGTTGCTGTGCGCATGTGCAGATGGAGCGCACTGCGCTGCAAGTGGCGCTGGTGGAGCAGGACGGGGCGCCGCTGCCGATCTACTGGCTCTCCTGGCTGCAGTCGGCGCTGCTCTTCATGAAGGTACACTGTCACTCCCCCCACATACCCCATACCTCAGGTCGTCTCTTAATTCCAATAGGTAAATCCGGGTGGAACTGTTCAGAACAGTGCTCCATTTTAGTGTTTTCGCCGACTGCTACTAATTTAGTGGTGTAAAATGACTCTAAAATTCAGGTTTTTAATGAAAAAAAAACTCCACAGTATTTTTTTAAAATTAATATTACTAGCAATGTGAGGTTATCGCGTGGCCAGTATTCCTGTTAGCCTCTGTAACTACCTACGCTAAATTCATGTTTGTACTGTATAGGTAGGTACTAAATTGCAGTAATGCATTTGGTAATGTCCAATCTTTTTTCCCCACCACAAACCCTCCAAAAATGTTGTCCCTCCAATTATCTCCCCATAAACCCACCAAACTTCGGGGATTCCCATCAATCTGGCATCACTGACTGGAGTCCTCGTCGCCGAATACTGCGAGAGTGTAGGGGGAGCAACCATCTGCTTCCCTGGGATGAGCTCCCATTTATAGCGTCGCACATTAAAGGCACCGGTGGGTCCCTTCGGAGTAACCTATACAAACCCACTATCCCAATAATGCCGTGGCATATTTTAAATTCCCGATTTTTTTAAATTTATATTCTGCGCGGAGAATGTCGCGTCACAGTCGCGGGCAAAAGCTAGTCTTTTATAATTTCAAGTGTGATTTTGTTTTTGTTCAGATATCGGGAATCCCACAATGCGAATTTGAACACCCACCTAAAGAACCCTCTGAAGATTTGGACACATTCGACTTATTGCAACGGGCGAGGTTAGTTCCTGTTTGTATGCGTATACATTTGTATAAGTCACCGAGATAATCCGAATCCTTTATTATATTTATTAAGGTTCACCAACAGTTGTTGCATTCTTACAAGTATATAAAGTATATATTATTTTTCTTCTTAAGACTAATGCACAACTACTTATAGGTAAACACAGCATGCAATTTTAGCGTCGCGTCTCGTACCAATTATTGAAAAAAGTAGAATATAATAAACCTAGTGTTGCTTGAAGACCTACATCTTTACAAAAGACTACTGTAATTTAACTGCCAGCCTCCAATACACAAGTTCGAAAACTGGCCTTGGATTGAGTGAATTTAGAGTGGAGAGTTTATTTAGAAGCAATTACACAAGCGTGGTATTGGCGAATTTGAGCCCATGGTTGTTCTGCCAAACGGTGACGCGAGGAGCCTGATATTGTGTTGGGGTACCTACAGGTACAGGGCACATTCAAATATTTTTTTTGCAGTAGCTGAGGGCAATCTGCTTAACCTTTAGCCAATAAAACACTATAAGATTTTCAATCTATTGTATGTACATTGAAGATAATTTTTACAAAATGGGTAGCTATTTGGAGTTCTCCAGAGTCCAAATACCTAAGTGCGGCCGGGGCTCGGGGGCCCACTAACTACATAAAATAGTAAAGTCAAGTCTAAAATAATATACAATATGTTAAAAAAACCCTGTCCGACCCGAAAACGTATTGTTGGGTATCGAGATTAGATTCCATTTTTGTAAAAAAAAAAAATTTTTTAATTTTTCTTTTTCAAAAAAATAATAATATTTTTTTGGCATAGTATGTGTCCCACTGCTGGGCAAAGGCCTCCCATATTTTTTTGTAATACAAATACCCCGTTTAGATAAAAAAAAATCATAAAATGACGTCATCACATACTTTGTGGTCTGAGGTGACGCCATACGATCTAACATAATTACTTACGGAAACGGTGTTGTCATATTTTTAAAATTAGCTACATTATGTGGGAAAAAGGCAAAAAAAATTGGCACTTTAAATGTTCATTAATATGTTTACTATCATGTTTTTTTTTATTATTATTTTATTTGGTCATGTGATTGGGGAACCTAATTACCGGTTTCGGCTCGGACAGGGTTTTCTTAACATGTTGTATAAAACTTTGCGGGGTACCCCGACGCGATGCAACGACGCTTGGATTAAAATATTCTACTTAAGATTAAACGTAAAGGGGGGAAGGGGTAAAAGGGATGTACAGGGGAAGGGAGGGGATTTAATATATTGTTTTCTTTTTAGTTTTTTTTTTAAATTATAAAATGGTCCTAGGTTCTGGATAGAGCGCGGCAACTTAGCCGCCGCGGTTCGCTACGTGAACTCGCTACAGGGCGCGTCTCGCGCGGCTGCGTCCACATGGTACGAGGCGGCGCGCGCGCACCTCGAGGCGAGGCAGGCGGCCGAGGCGGTCATCGCACACGCCGCTGCACTGGGCTTGCAGTATATTTAGACAGGTTATTGGACCACTCTAACGCATACATAGACCAACCAACATTTACCGCGTAACTAAGGCGGCTTACAAATGTACGGCCCGCCTTATGTTAAGCAGTTACCGGACCTATATATGCTTGCAATACCAAACGCATTGCTCGCACTTTGTCTTCGTCTTTATTTTTAGCGTCCATTAAAGGCGCGTCAAATCGAATGCAAAAAAAAAAAACAAAACGCACGGGGGCTACTCTATTCAACTAGTTGCTAAAGCGCTGGGTTCTTCCAGAACGGTGCCGTCATATAACGACCGCATTAGAACATTGGCTACGAAAACTATGGCGCGGTTGCCTAGAGACCGGTTTGGACACCGTTTTTGACATAGCCAATGTTCTAGTGCGGCCGTTATATGATTCCTAGGAAGCCAGCGCTTTAGGGTCGAACATTTTAAGGTGAGTATAGATTTGAACATTTACTAACAGAACATCGAGCATCCGCCGTTTTTTAAATATTATCGAACCGCACTTCGATAAAAACGGCGTCAAGTATCTATCTGTAGTCACCTTTAGGAAATTGTAATTATAATTTGATTGACTCGTCTCGATGCGACTAAAGGACACCGCAGACATGCTACTTTTTGCATCGGCGATCGGCGATTGTGCGACTGTATCGATGCTGCATTGCGATTTGGCGACTCTCTGCGTTCGGACGCAGCGACTGCTCCGATGCTAAAAAGCGCCTAATGGCCAGCGCACAGTGAGGAATTTAATATTAATTGAATGAAAATTGTGAATTTAATACTTATCCAATCGAAATAAGGTAGGTATATATTTCAATGCTCGGTGATCGACCTCGGAGTATCGCGGAGTATTTTCTCGGTGCACCTTATTTCGATTGGATAAGTATTAAATTGGATTGATAAAAATTAAAAATATCATGCCATGCCATCCTCACTGTGCGCCGGCCATTAATCGCTGATCGCCGATGCAAAATGTAGCATGTCTGCGGTGGCCCTAATTGAAGCCGGGCCTATATTCAACAAACTTTTTTGTTCCAGATTCAAAAGTAAACCGACAAATGCGGAGGTAAAATTAAAAAAATAAACAGGTTTGTTTGTAACCAGTATTAAATGTAAATATTTTTTTTAATCGTCATTAATTAGTTCTTTATTTTTAGTATGCCTTGTACCCGAATAATTTTATAGACACTGGTTTTAAAATAATGAAACAATTGTGGAAGTGTAATAAAAATAGTATTGCAAGTGTGATTAATTGATTTATTATTTTGTAAAAGTTAGATTTCTTAGATGTGTCAAAAATAGTATTGCTTTGAGGTGGTAAACAAGGGTACGGCCCGCCTGATGGTAAGCATTTACCGTAACCTATAGATGCTTGCAATAAAAAGGCATTGATCTCACGTTGTTAACCTAAACGGGAGTTGGACAGAGGAACTGGAAGGGGGGGTGTTTTTTTTCAGGCTCTCTCCGTGCTGTTCTTACGCCGGTCTTCTGTGAGAGGTTGGTACTACCCCGGTCGAGCCAGCCCGTATATGAGCTGCAGTTAATTGGCTACAGTATAGATATGTCGAAATAAAGATAAAGATTTGGATATAATATTGCAGTTAACATTAATATTAAACCTGACTCTATAGGTACCAATTAAACTTTACTAAACTCCTTTTTAGGGTTTCGTACCCAAAAGGTGCCAACGGGACCCTATAACTAAGCCTACGCTATCCGTCTGTCCGTCTGTCAGCGGGGTGTATCTTACGAACTGTAATAGGTAGAGGCTTGATTTTTTCACAGAATGTGTATTTCTGTTGCCGCTACAACAACCAATACTAAAAATAAAAAAAATAAAGAGGATTCCGATACAAGAAACGACACGATAAAACGATATTTTTATTTTATTCTACGGTGGTACGGAACCCTTCATGTGCGAGTCCGACACGCACTTGGCCGGATTTTCAAGGTTGACTGTATGAATAAGCAATATATTTTAATTAAATTCTATAGTGTTAATTAGATTGCTCGCAATTAGCATACATGGGGCCTTGGTGTGTCACATGGTCTATTTCCTCAGCTCCAGTCTGATGCCGTGACCCGACTGCGGTTTAAGCATCATGTCTATTGATAGAGTAAGCTTACTCGCATCAGCTGTGACCTTATACCTCCCTAGTACATTCACCAAACTTATCTTCATTGACATCATAGCATAGGTTCTTCCTGAAAGTAAATAAATATAAATAAACTGGCTTTTCCCCGCGATTTCGTCAGCGTAGAATTAATTTTTTTTTAAATCGGGTCTCTGATCCCAGATCCCGTTTCCCGGATCCCAAAAATATAGCCTATGTTACTCAGGGATAATGTAGCATTCTAATGGTGAAAGATTTTTTGAAATCGGTCCAGTAGTTTTTGAGTTTACTCGTTACAAACATACATACAAATCTTCTCTCTTTATAATATTAGTATAGAAGTATAGACAAATATCGACAAAGAAATACACCAAAACTGTATGATGATAACTGTATAAATAAACAAATTACGAAAAGGCCGATAGTGGTTTGAATGTTGGCCGCTCGACTCACTGCATCGGGTGGTTGCGGGTTCGATTCCCGATAAAGGCAAATTTCGGAAACTGTCTTTTCGTATTTGCCCTGGTCTGGGTGTCACTGGGATCGCCCCCAGTCCATTGTATGGTAGCCATAGTACAAGCGTTGCTTAGTTTGGGACCATACAGTTGGTGTGCAAGTCTGGTGCTATTTATTATATCTTTCGGCTCGTAAAAATCACCCCAGACCCCTTCTGTACTATCGATCACCAATAGTAGTACCTACCACCCTGTATCGGGGTAGTACCACCCTCTTACAGAAGATCGGCGTATAGTAGCTATTAAAGCTGCGTTTCCTACGATGAGTGAGAGAGCCGGAACCCCAACCTCCTTCCCCTCCCTTCGTTCCACTCCCCTTCAGCAATACCTTTAGTATTGCAAGCATCTATAGGCTACGGTAATTGCTTAACATCAGGCAAGGCAACTGTTTGCCAACTCAATCCCTTAAAATAGTTCGACAGACTATACTAGGCTACAGCATGTAAAAAGGTGAAGATAAATAAGGTATGCGAAGTAAGTAAGTACCTATAGTAATTTTTTTTATACTTGTCCTATTTGGTAAGCAAAGATGGCGTCCAGCGGGGCGATTGCGTAACTCTTTGTCAATGTTTCAATTGGTTTCGTTCATCCTGTGTCAATTATATACGAAACCAATTGAAACATTGACAAAAAGTTACGCAATCGCCCCGCTGGACGCCATCTTTGCTTACCAAATAGGACAAGTATAAAAAAAACGTACTATACATACAATGCAGATAAAATTGTAAGAAAATCTGTGCCCGTAATGTATTGTTTTCCAGCGATGTCTTCTGTGTACTTACCAATACAAGATCTTTTGCCCGCTCCAAACCCCATGAAAACTCTATTGAAGCTTGGTAAGGTATCAGGCTCCAGCCACCGCTCTGGTCGGAAATGTTCCGCGTCTGAGCCCCACATGGCGTGACGGTGGACGCCCCACGTGGATATCACGATGGAATAACCGGCCGGGATTGTGTAGTTTTCTGAAAAGTCAGTAAGGATCGCATTAATAAATGCATGTCAAAGTTGAGATTTTTTGAAGTAAAACTTCTTTAGCGGCGTTGTGCACTTTTCTTGGGATGGGTAAAAAATGTTAAACTCGCGTCAGGACACGTGACCTGATCGAAAATTCGTAAGACTCACGTGACCTGATCGAAAATTCGTAAGACGGAGTGTGCGTGTGTGTGTTTGTAGTTTGTACTTCATATAAATTGTCATGTTTGTGTACGATGAATATTGTATTTAAACTAGATAAATGATAGTACTTTTATACTGATAAATAAAGCAATACGTGCGAAATTATTCCCTAACCATTCCAAAATATTTAAAAATGCACAACGTTAGTGTTCAAGTTTTCACTTCTGCCGGCACTCCCGGAGTGCAACCCGTTGTTTTTTTTATAGGACTGAGGTGGCAAACAAGCGTACGGCACGCCTGATATTAATCAGTTACCGTATATAGATGCTTGCAATACCAAAGGCATTGCTCGCACTTTGCCGACCTGAAGGAGAGTGGGAAGGAGGGATGAGAAGGGGTGTTGGGCTTCCAGCTCTCTGACTCATCGTACGAAACGCAGCTGTTATAGCTGCTTTACGCCGATCTTCTGTGAGAGGGTGGTGCTACTCCGGTCGATCCAGCCCGTATCAGACCGATAGATCGATCTTAAGATGCAGTTTGGAAGTTTAATTTATGGAACATCTGTCAAAAACAGCGTCTTAAGATCGATCTCAACTTTGAGATGCATTTATTAATACGAGCCTAAAGCCGGAAACCCATCGCGGCGCACGGAGAGGCCACGCACACGGGCCACGCCTAGCTTTGCAAGAAAATGTATGCATTACGTCATTTCGTGCGTTGCCTCTCCGTGCGCCGCGGTGGACACGATTGCATACATTTTCTTGCAAAGCGAAGCTTGACCCACGTGCGTGGCTTCTCCGTGCGCCGCGGTGGGATTCCGGCTTAAGGATGATGAGGCCGCGCATTCAACTTGAATCCACCAAGGTATACCCATAGGTATTCCTGTGATAGCTAGTGCAGTGATCTTACTCAATTTAACATCAGTACGAAGTGTTTTTGGGAGCGCAGGCGCCACGGGGAACAGCCTCAGAGTTTCCTTGATGACGCACTCTAAGTAGACCAGTCTCGGTATGTCCAGCTTATTGACTTCTCTGTGGGGGTCACCCATTACTTCTATCACCCTGCAATATCAAATAATATTAGGACAAATAAAAATACAGTGCTTGCGTGTTTAATTCTCGTTTCTTTTCGGAAGCAAAGGGGGCGTCCATAAATTACGTGAGGCATTTATGGGGGGGAGGGGGTCGAGCAAAATCTCACCAAATCTCACGTGGGGAGAGGGGGGTCTCAGCAAATCTCACGTTTTTTATTTACCGCAAGAAACCGTGTAAAATTGCAAGAAAACTAAGTTAAATTAAGGTTTTTTTTTAAAACTATACTTAACTTTTTTGTTAAATTATATAAAACATGTTTCTCCTCTAGAATAAAGCTTTTGAAAATCTCACGTGAGATTAGAGGGGGAGGGAGGGGGTCGGGCTAAATCTCACGAAATCTCACCAAGGGGGGAGGGGGGGGTCGAAAAATCACAAAAATCACCTTACGTAATTTATGGACGCCCCCAAACCTTTGGAAGTTTACATTAATGATACACATAATATTTCATTACATAAACATGAAAATATTGCATAGACGCATATGCCAACCTACTAATATTATAAATGCGAAAGTGTGTGTGAATGTTTGTTACCACGTATCTCCATAACTACTAAACCGATTTTAATGAAACGTAGATAGTGTAGGCTCTGGAATAAGACATAGGCTAATCCAATTTGCACGCGGGCGAAGTCGCGGGGCACAGCTAGTAATAGATAAACAAAAAAATATAAGGAGCAGTATTTATGTAGTAAGAAAGAAATTCTTACTAAAATTACTATCTTACTCATTATAAGCTTTTTCTTGTACAGAGGGGTTAGAGCCCAATAGCACGAGAGCGTAGTTGAGCGTCGTGGCGGAAGTGTCGTGACCGCCCAATAGGAGTGTGTCCAGCTCATCTCGCATCTCTTGCTCTGTTAGCAGGCCTTGGTCTATTGACAGCTCTAGGATTGTGTCCAACAGGGGCCTGAAGTCATCTGGAATAAATGAAAAAAGTTGCTGAATAAGTGCATCTACATGAGCCGAGCGGCTCGCTCGAAAATTCAGTTTTGTAGTCTAACGTCATCATGTTTGATTGCTCGGGCGGGGCTGATTGGTGCGCTAAAGGACGCGGTCAGTAAGTACATTCAAATGAACCAAGAAATAACTAGGTGGTCCAAGAAACATTATAGCTGGAACAATACTGATGGTCCGTGGACTCCGTGGTCAAAGTTGGACCACTTTCTCGGAACGATCTAAACTAAACCAACTAGAGATGAGTCGTATTTACTAGAACAGGTGCGAAGAACAGGTATTTTATGAGACTAGGCGGCACCTATTCCAATTTGGAGAGTACTTAGTCCACCTAGTATTTCACACAACACGTCCCAGCGGACGTGATGCTCTCTCGATTGCGTGCGGATATCGCGTATTATTATGAGTATAACGAACTGCTTAGTCTACATAGTATATGGTAGGTAACTAGTCTTCTAGCCCAAGTAGTATTATTATCATATTTTTGTGTTAAATTGTTGATATAACCAATTTTTGTCTTTATAACAAAAATGGCTCTAAAAGGAAGTTGTCATCATTATCATCATCATCGTCGTTATCATCAAGTCATCATCATTAGTAAGCATCATCATAGGCGACATCTAACTGAAGTGAGCAAATCAATTTTTGTCCCCATTTGATCTCATGTATCGAGTCCTATTATGGATCTAAGGACTAAGTACGCGAACCATAGCCGATAAGTACTGGAGACTAGGTGGACTAGGTGGAACAGGTGTTTGGATCACGTATTTTTAAATACTAGGAATAGGTGCACCTAGTCCCAAATTTACCTAGTCCAACCCATCTCTAAAACCAACCATTTCGCTATTGCGTGAGCGTACTAATGCGTTGATAGAGCGTACTTTTGAAATTGTTAACTATCGCTTCATCAGCAAACAGGTAAAAGTTGTTTTCAATTTTAGCGGAAAAGGGAAGATTTTCCGGCCAGGCGGGTGGTATGCTTGGCGGGGTCGGCCGCTACGCCCCATGTGTTGTCGGGGTCACGTATATACTGATATGCCTCGGGAATCTTAATACCGCGATTCAGGATCGTATATTTTTTGTATTGGAGCGTGCACTCAATGCCATCTGTTGGTAGCGAGATGTGAAGTCGCTACACAATAATTGTATTCTGCGTATGATGCAGCAAACTGAAACACGTTTCAGAGAGCCGTACTTATCTTCACCATCATTATTTTTTCTACCAAATTAGAATGTAACTTACAATTGTATAAGATTGTGGTAGAAGAGAGGTAATAATACGAGGATTTTTGACTACTTACCAGAGATATTTGTTTTATTATTTCTTGCCTCAATTATTGCCGTTTTTCTTTTTTGGAATACCTTAAATAAAATAATAATAATAATTTACTAGAATTTCAGCTGTATTGGAAATACCGACATTTTTTCAACGTCTGCGAACCACTGAGTCGTACTGTGTCCATTGACTCCGTTTAGTAGGACAGTCACACATCTCCCTCTTGCTTTTTCATATCTTCGATCAAGTTAGAACTTCACGCTAGCATTTTGTATAAATCTAGCTTCGTAATGTTAAAGCTATTCCCTATAGAACATTTTTATAGAAGTTAATTCTTGCAACATGATTTGCGACCTAGTATAATCCCACAAATATTGCATCGCGAGCATTCCTCCCACGCACACAAGTTGTGGAATGATCTCCCACCCGAAGTCTTTCTTTGCATACCATAGGGCTATTCACAGGGCGTGTTTACAGGTCCCTAAAAGGTCGGCGCCGCGTCTGCTTCCCTTAAGTTACAGATGTCCTGGGAGGCGGCTTCCACTCACCATCAGGTGGACGTCTGCTAATGTGCCATGCTTGACTATAAAAAAAACAAAATCTTTCCTTACCGTTTCCGACAAATTGTGTAAAGTCTTCACGATCTCATCTTGTTTCCTCTTGTGATTGGAAAAGTTGAATATAAGGTCAACATGCAGCCATATCTTATGGAATCTCTCGAACACAGACATGAAAATCGCTTGCAAGGCCTTCGTATACTCATCGAATATCATTTTATGGTGCTCGGCGTCAACTCCTAGGGATGTCTCTGAAATTGTGATTGATTAGGTATTATTCATAACGACATGTCATTCGACGTTTTACACCACAGCCAACGGGATGCGATAATAAATAATGGTAATGGATTATGGCCTGAATCCTCCGCATTAAGGCCCCGCTTCCCGGCCGAGCGTTTTGGCCGTCTGCATTGGTCGAGAGCACACAAACCCCGCCCGCTTTTGTTGCGAAAATCATGTGACGTGAAAAACTATTGCATCACCAAAATCGAACTTATTTTTTTTTAGGTATTATCTTTCTCCATCTTTTGGTGAAAAAAATAATAAAAAATTCCGAGACGTTTAGAAGGAGATATAAATTTTAAGACGAAAACAGCTTCACTTTAATATATTTTTTCACATAGTAAAAGAGCATATAGCACTTTTTTCCTGATATTTTTTTAAAGATGAGGGTACAATAAATTCGGTGATATGCTTTTTTCAAAATTGTTACCCCACTCGTCTAAGAGGAGATAGCATCCAAACATGCCTCGTTAGGTGCCTATACAGTCTTAAGGGGCAGCCCGTGCCCGGTAGTGGGACGTTGGGAGAGTTTGTCCACTCGGGCTAAACCCGGACCTTTGGAAGGCTTGCATGGGGACATGGGTCCAACACGTAGAGGCCCCTAGAGATAAGTTTGATGTTATGTGAGGCACCTAATTAATGTTAAGATTTATCAGATTGCGTAGTGTTAATTAAAATAAAAAGTTAAAACTGCTATAAAATTATGGTATTCATTTCCGTATCGTGTCTAGGCCTATAGACTATTCATTAGACATATTATTGGTCAGTAGACAGCCAACTAATGACCGACAATAGGCCGAAAGAATTACGATTAACGATGAGTAATTCACGATGGGATAAATATTAAAATGACCACTGGTTTTTAATCAGTTGAGAATTATTGACTTGGAGCCCAAACGGGTTGAACTTATATTAAATCTATTACGAAATGACTCAGTACAATGATAATGTACAACATTGCAAAAGTAGTGGCCACGACCGTCAAGCGTACGAAGGAAGGTCTTTTTTTAAATGGCGTATACGTTGTTGGCCAAAGTGACTTTTACAACTTCACTGGGCAGAGGGCGAACGCAAAGTGCGCTCCAGCCAGAGCGGCAGGGGGTCAGCTGGCTTAAGAGCGCCACGTCCTCAACTTGGGCTGCCATCTCTTTGAGAGAACGGAGGCAGAGTTACCACCGAATCACTACGAGACCTCACTGAGAAGATCTGGCAAGAAACTCTGCGGGTTGTCGAATGCAGGACGGACTTCTTAGATTACTAATGCAGGAAGGACTTCTTTGAATACTAATGCAGGAAGGACTTCTTAGATTACTAATGCAGGAGGGACTTCTAATGCAGGAAGGACTTCTTAGGTTTGTCGAATGCAGGAAGGACTTCTTAGATTACTTACTGCATATAGTTTCCAAGTTGTTAGTCAAGAGGATGTGTTCAGGATTGAATGGCTTCCCAACTCGTGTCTCCAGTTGCGTCGCCAGCAGACGACCCTGGTCGTTGAACACCGTCAGCAGTCCAACCAGTACTTGGTGCGTGAATGCCGAGTTCATGATCTTCCTGGTTCTCTTGTACGTCATTGCTAAGTAGGAGAAGCAATTGATATACGACGACTTGGAGCGCGGCTCCACTAGTGCGCTGCGCTGCGTCGTCGCAACGGATCAAAGGGTCGACGGGCGAGAGACGAAGCGGGGGAAGATGATGCGCCAGTACAAACAACGACAACACAACGCAACGCGCTAATGGAGCCCGGCCCTTGTTCTAGAGGGCTGTTTGATTTATGTCCGAGTGTAGGCAGCTCGACTCATTGTAGGTACTGTTGTCGGGACAAATTTCAGAAGAAATTCGTTATTTGCCTTTATCTGATTATAACTGGGATCACGCCTGTCACAGATTAATAGAAGTAGGCAGATGTAGTCTTGGCAACAAAGGATGTGAAGCCGGGTAGAATTTTATGTGTGCGTGACAACTAGGAGCGGCACTAGGGGCACATACATCTGTGTGCGTGTAAAGTTGTGTAGTTATAAGGCGAGATTGTATTCGCTTTTTTGTTTTGTATTTGCTTTGGTGGCCTCACTTTCGTGTTCTATGCACTCCATCTGTAGCTCTTAAATCTATGACCCCTGTACATTCTTCTTCTTATTGTTTTACTTCATACCTGGTGTCAGAGTTGTTCAAGCCGCCCAAAGGCCTCTGACAAGGCTTAACTACTGCTGCCTAGAAGATCACAACCGAAACTGACTTTTGAATGTATACAATTATTATTTTGAAAAGAGTAACCATTGAGTTTCTTGCCGGCTCTTCTCAATGGAGGCAACATTACGAACCGGTGGTAGCGCTAAAATATTGTTTATTTTGACTATTTATAATTATTATTTTTTAGCTTACATGAATAAAAAACTTTTGACTTTGACTTTTGACTTTGATGTGCCCTCCGAAGCACGGAGACGCTCAGTCAAAATGCCACTGAATGGTCACCCATCTCTGACTGACCTTGCCAAGCGTAACCTCCGATCGTTTACCGATCAGTGATTGCAGCTGGTTAGAGCAATTAGAGCAATGGCAGCAATTAGAGTGTTTACTTTAGATTTGTTGTTGGCATGTTACCTACCTTGGCAATATTTAGCTACCTACTTATTAATTTATTTATTTTATTCAGAATTAACAGCACAATGGCGTGGACATTTTATAGAATTCAACTCATAAAAATTAACGGGTATCACAATAATTATAGCTGTACATAATTTTGTATAATAAATAGATTATACAAATCGATACATAGATTTAATGTTGGTTTCCGCAAAGGCGCTTCAACATTCTTTGAAGCCTTCGTTCAACTAGTCAACTATAGTCTGATTATTAATTAGACGAAGTAAACTGACAGGTGCAAATGTCACGTTTCGATATAAATAGAACAAATAAGGTTCAAATTCATAGAACAATGACATTTTTAGCTGTCAGTTTACTTCGTTTAATTAAAAATCGGACTATAGTTGGAGCATGCGTGCGAATATAATACGGCAACTGATAAGTACTACGCCGACCCCGAAACCTGCTGGATAGTATTTGCATAATTTATTCTTATCAGTGCTACTTATAGATTACAAACAATATTACAACAGGTACATTACCTTGATTTCTAAACACGTATATGTACTTAATTAATTAGTCAAATTTTATTCTACGTAAGTAAGTAAAAGCATATCTTTACAACTGGTTTTGGCTTATTTGATTGTTTGGTTAGCTGTTAAAGCATCTAGGTTTTCTTCACTGTATTCTTTTTATTTACACGCTTTCTCGATGGCGATACGAAATTACGTTAAAACTAGAAGATCGTTTAAGTTCCTAAAATAATTTCGGTAAAATATTCTTTGACAGTATAATTTGATAAAGATACTTATAATTTGGTGAAACTTAAGTAGTTTTAATAGAAGGAGAAAAAGCTCACCACTTGCTGTAAGCAATCCTTCGCCAAGCCAAGGTTTTAGAAAATTGTAGAAATAGTGTTTTTCAGGGCAAGCGATAGCCAGCGTAACAGCATCATGGGGATCTGTAACAACTATTAATAAGGCATTAGTTTAGGATTATTTTCGTTGGTACTTTAATTGGTTCCACACTCAGGTCGGCAGCTGCAGACACTATGTGCAAGTGGGGTTTCAGGGATCCTTCTATGACGCAGTGCTGCGGTGATCCCATCCAGTCGATGCAACACTAAGGGCCTCCGCAGACTAGGTACTTTTAGCATCGGCGACCGGCGATTTTGTGACGTATCGATGCTGCGTCGCGTTTCTTCGAGCACGAACGAGCGAGACGCAGCATCAAAATCGCCGATCGCCGATGCTAAAAGTAGCTAGTCTGCGGAGGCCCTAATTGCTGGAGTTTCTCTTGTACCCGAACACCTGCACGAGGGAGGATATGAAAGCGGCCACCCAACGCTATTAATGTGGCCAAATATCTTGTAAATAAGGTCTAACACTAGTAGATCTGTTGACACGAAAATAAGAAGTTGGTACTTATTTCCATATGGGGTTGCTAGCATAGGTGGGGTATAACCATTGTACGGCCATATCTGACCACAATTTTTTAAGGTTTTCCTGCTAATGGATACATAATTATTTACCCATGTTAAGCCCCATGGGGCGAAACTATTGCCGTTTACAAAACACTTCAAACATCGACGTCGGCTTGGAAACAACTGCAAATCTTGGCTTACAGGAGTAACAGTGGTGGGAGACCACTCGGCTCACTGCATCGGGTGGTTGCGCGTTCGATTCCCGCCAGAGGCAAATACCGGAAATGGGGTTTTCGTAATGTTCTCTGATCTAGGTGTCATTGGGATCGTTCCCAGTCCATTTGTGTGGTAGCCATAGTACAAGCGTTGCTTCGTTTTGGACCATACGGTTGGTGTGGAAGTCTGGCGATATTTATTTATTAGTCGGTTTAGTCCCATTGAAACAGAGGCTACCTCTAAACATTATGTTACGTACCTACACTTTATTGAAATTTTACCGGGATGGGAAAAATTGTGAAATAGATTACCTATTCTTATTTCATCTCAATTTTAAAGGTTAAAAGGGATTTAGCTTACATATTAAGTCATGAAATCCGATAGAAACCGTCATAAGTCCTCCTTGCTTCATACATTCCTCAGTTATTCGCTTGTAAAAGTCCCAATTATCTGAAATTGAAGTTAAATTTAATAAATACAGTTACTACGAAGAGCAATGGTAAGCGCATGGTCAGCTAAGCTAATTTAGAGTCTAAATTATGCTATCCTCTAAATTCTAGAGGACCGAAAAAACATACTAAAAAATAACCGTCATAGCCCTGTAAATTAGTGGGCTGAAGTGGCGTTCAAGATTCTTGAGTGGCGACCACGTACCGGAAGACGCAGCGTGGGTAGGCCCCCCCACAAGGTGGACCGACGACCTAGTAAAGGTCGCGGGAAACCGCTCTAAGCAATTAACACAGGACCGGTCGTTGTGGAAAACCTTGCGGGAGGCCTATGTCCAACAGTGGATGTATTTGGCTGACATGATGGTGATGTTGTTATCACGAACGTAAATACATACAGGACTGTTCACTACTGCACAAAAAACGAGCCGAGCGAGAGAAATTTAGTATTTATCGAGACTATTGTTAATATGATAAAACAAATAGTCACGATAAATAATAAATTAATTTATTTGCTTGATTTAAAAACTAACAATCACTACCCAACGATAATATTATTTTGGCATGGCAACTCGAAATGAGAGGGACGCGGTCCCAACTAGGGCCTCTCGCTCGGCTCGTTTTTCTGTCTAAGAATTGTCTAGGTATAATAGACCTTAAGGCAGCAGAATAAAGTTGAATTTCTTCTTAACCAAAAACTCAACTTTTCTATCCTCTATTAAAAGATCCTTGGTTGTTATATAAGTATCCTAATCGGTAATTTGTTCTTTTTAAGTTTTTCCAAACAAATGTCACCAGTATGTTCTATAGGTACCATTATAAGCATAGTAGATAGAATATGTATTCAAAGATCCACGTGGATCTCAGATTTTTAACGCAAAATCAGATCTCTCTAAAGAGCTTATTACACTAGGCTAAATTTAGAAGCCTAAATTCAGAAGCTTCTAAATATTTAAACCATTCTAGCTTCTGAATAGCTTGCTGAATGCGATTACACTTGCCTAAATTCAGTAACGACTAAATTAAGTAGCCTAAATTTAGTTAAGTGTAATAACCCCTTTTAAATAGGTTTTAGAACAATATTGGGTGTTTTCTACTTACTCTTCCGATCCTGTCCAAAATATAGGTAAATGTGACCTATTATGGGCAGTCTGCCAGGATATGATGGCAGCGACTTAAGTGCTGTATACTTTAAGCGCTTACTTATGAAGTATCCGAATATACACACTAAAATCAATATTATGAAATACATGGTATGTGAAGGCTTCACACAAGAAATCTCAAAAATGTTTAACTTACCTTTATATTTTATAGAAGTGTATTTTTTTGTACATAATTGGATTGTATGTAATCTTGGCTTTTGTAAAAAACGCATCAAAAATATAAATGGGAAAAATATGCCAAGTTTACGAGATCAGCTATTCTGAGGCCATGTATTTTATAATAAATTGATTTTATCTGTTATGTTATTAGCACAAATAAGCCATTATCATTAATAGTAGCTGTGCTCACAACTCCGTTCTCGTTATTTTTTAGGACCCTAGGGGACCCGCTGTTTTCCTAAAAATATCATTTAACTTACCATACCTAACCTACCGACTGCGACCGACCTACCGACGACTACCGACTGCGACTGTAGCCTAGGGGTCAACAGGTTGGGCCTGTAATCAGAAGGTCCCAGGTTCGATCCCCGGTGGGGCATGCACCGATGTATGAATTTTCATCTATGTGCATAATTTACAGTTCGCTGACGGTGAGGGAAAACATCGTGAGGAAACCTACCTATCCCTCGGGATCAGGTAATAGTCAGTTCCTGTATACACGGCGACAAGGTTCACCACCTGTCACGTTGGGTTCTGAGTATCTTGTGAAACGTGGGCTTTGAGTTGGTTAATACTTCCACAATGTGGTGGTGTATGGCCACTCAAGCCTCTGAATACCCCCGAATGGGGATAAAAGTCGTGACGTTACACAACCTACCATATTTAATAAAACTTCGTACATTCTGTCTATTCATAAGTGCTTTGTTGGCTTTCATGAAAAGCTGCGTTTACACTAGGCGCATGCCGCGCCCGATCACTCAGTTTTGACGTCGTAAGGCATAGACCTTTGACTATTTACTTGTCTAGACAGAGTTTTGAGCTGCAATCGCAACGAAAAAAACAGGCCAGATTTGAAAGCGCTGTGTGCGTGTCACGCACACAAGTATGTGTAGACTATTGTTTGAAAGACGCGCTGCGTCACTGATAATGCGTGCTGAGTGATACCAGCTTTTGAATATTTCCTGTAAAAGATGGGGAAAAAAGTTTTGATTTTGAGGTATCTAAATATAATTTAATTTAAATTTAAATTCATTTAGTTATTTTTATTCATAATATTAGGAGTATGTGCATATGGATTACTAGGTACTTATACCTACTAGGTAAAATATTACTAGTTAAAAAAGGTAAACTAAAATGTTATTATTTAGTATTTAATACTTTATATGGCGGCTTTAAATTTCGAAATAATGCTTTTTGGATTATAGATGGGGAGCCGTAGAAGGGTTTTCTGGATTTTCTCGAGCGCGTCAGATTAAGATAAGGGAGATACCTTACATATTGATAAGAACCTCCAACCAGTATGAGCCCTTAATATTGGTGGGTACGCTGAGGGGAACCAAAAAAAAAATAGACCACCTTAAAATACTCGAACTCGTCAGGTTAAGATAAGGGGGATTCATTACTAGCTAAGATGTGTCAGTTTTGCTAATTTGATCGTCAGTCTAAGAAATGGGAGCACCTGGAAGTTTCACTCAACACCCCCTCTGAAATTGTTTTTTTTTAAAGGACTGCGGTAGCAATATAGCGTACGGCCCGCCTGATGTTAAGCAGTTACCGTAGCCTATAGTTGCTTACAAAATCTGACGCGATCGAGTATTTTTTTTTCAATTTATCATGTTGGAGCATGAAAAGTATCAATATCTGACACGCATGAATATTTCCATATCATTGCTTTTTTTTTAAATTTGAAATTATAATGTATACGCTTCCCCCACCGCTGAAAGTGGAAACATCTAGAACAATGTATTCTTCCTATCATCTAATCTACCGAATCTAATAGGTTTGGGCGACGCCGAAGTAAATCCACAATTTGCACGCTGGGCTCCCGGTCCATTATGATAAAACATTTTTTTTTATATAAGATAACGGTCACATGGGAATTTTAAATTCAATAAACAGGCAACCCTGCCAACATGGCGTCAAATGGCCGTTATATTTTTGAATAAAATTACATTTCATTAATCTAATTGTGTCTTTAGCAAATAGTTATTTCGAGTTTACTTACCGATGATATGTATTTTTTTTTATTGTTTTTATTCCTCCTCTGTAATTTTTGGATACTATTATTGCGCATATTGTCATTTTTATACACCAAAGAAAGCGTGTTCACCGCACAATGTCAGTCTCGCTACTGAGCGGCCGGAATCAGCTTATGAGCCAACAGTTGGCTGATATTTTTTTTGGCGTTTAGGCGCTCGAACAATCTGTCTAGACAAGTAAATAGTCAAAGGCATAGACATAAAGTCATAACATGGCAAAAGAATAATGTTGGATCAGCAGTCCTATATTGTATCGACAAACTCAAATCTCACGCGTGAATGCAACCCAATCCGCGGCTACTCCGATGCAATTTCGTATTCAATCAATCGTTAATTTGTTGAGTACTATAGTCTGATTTTTAATCAGACGAAGCCAACTGACAGCTGAAAAGTTCGAAATTGAACCTTATGTGTTCTATTTATATTGAAAAGTGACATAAGAACCTGTCAGCCCACTTCGTCTAATTAAAAATCAGACTATAGTGGAATAAAGTTGGCGTCAATTTGCCTCTTCACCGCGCAATCTGTTAAATCAACTCAAGTTGAATCAACGGATTGAATACAAAATTGCAGCATGAGTAGTCCCTGTCAATCACAGAATAAATGAATGTATACCTATTTTCTTTACGAAAAGGATCTAATAGATAACACAAATTTCAAGAACTTGGCTTACGCACCGCCATGGGTAAATTTTGTTATGCAAAAAAATTAAACAATTTAAAATCCATTTGGACATGAAATTGCAATGCTAGGTGTATATTACGTAGGCGCCTAATTGAGCGTGAATTGTAAATTTTCCCGCGTTAAATTCATGCTGACGTGACACAGACAATTTTCAATTTGCCGCCAAATCGTAAACAAATGACAAATGAATAAAATACATACACAATAATATTGAAAAAAGAGTTCCATTTTCAAAATTTGAACTTATTTTTTTATTATATCGTTTACAAGTGGCCAGTTCTAAAAACTTTCAGTGTCACCCTCGTAATTTCTAGGAACAGATTTGCTATTGATGTTTAACTTGTTAATATTAGAAAAAACTCTGCGGCCCGACATCAGTGGGCGATTTTTATTAATGGTTTTATCATTTTATTTTATTCAGTTGCAGGCTTAAGGTTCAGGGTTCAAACCCCAGCTCGCACCTCTGGAATTGAATTGGAATTGAATTGGGTACAGAACCCTAAAAAGTAAAAAAACAAGTTGTTGTATTGTTTGTCTTGTTTTTTTTTATTTTAATCGTTTGCAGCCAATAATGAAATGTGATATGGTAGTTCATGTTAGATTTCTATTCTATAAGCACCCAAAAATCATTTAGAGACAGAATAACCCAAGTAGGTAAGATAGGCTTTTTATGATGCAGACTTACCCCCTTATTCATAGAAAGTTATGATAGACTTGCAATGGAATTACAATTCACATTTGTTCCTAAAAATGCTCTTCAAAACCATTGTAAACTGGCTAAAATCTCTATGAATAAGAGGGTTAGTTTTCCTTGTGCAGGATTGAGGTACCTTCATTATTATTTTGTGTTTGTTTTGAACTTGTTTGTAGGTGGATTTTTTTGCTTTTTTATGCACTGCTTGGTGATCTGTCTTGTGATGTTATCGGCAGTTAAATGTTATTTCTTTCCAAACATAACCCCACAATGACCATGACCATGGAACCCTAATAAGCTTATGCGTGCACGGAAATATATTATTTTTATAAAAATACCTGTTCAAATGTTTTAATTAAACCTGTTTAGGGCCTAATCACACTTGGCATGTATATGTGTGTGTATTTATAAAAACGGTGCCTATAGTTTCAAAAGGTACATTTGGATATAGGCTAGCGCTGGGCTAAGTGTGTAACTAGTGGATCTATCATGTTAGATCGGAGGTTATCAAGGTGTGTGCTTGTGGGTGGGGGGGCGCTGGCTGTTCTGTTGGTTTGGCCAGTTCTCACCCGGCTAGGCAATCCAAATTGGTTGATTTCTGGCAAGCCGCTTAATGTAGTTTTTGTTCATTTTAATGTTGGCACAAAATGTAAGTACACTACAGTATGTTTTTAATTATCTGACCTCTATCACAAACTAGTAGTTTTTATGAAACTAAGGTGGCAAACAAGTAGGTACATAGACCGCCTGATGTTAAGGTCTATCAACTAATACCCCCAAATTCATAGAGATTTTAGCCAGTTTACAATAGTTTAGAAAAGCATTTTTAGGAACAAATGTGATTTGTAATTCCACTGCAAGTCGATTATAACTTTCTATGAATTTGGGGGGGGGGGGGTAGTTTTTATGCAACTAAGGTGGCAAACAAGTACATGGACAGTTTCCGTAGCCTATAAATGCTTGCAATACCAAAGGCATACATTCAATATTGCCATAAGTATCAACACTGTCTTTCAGAATGAGACTTTGATATATAAATGGAAAATTAAAAAAGGACTGGTAAAAGACTGTACATAGGTATTGAAGGAGGGTGTTGTATAAATAGGTTGTTAAAGTTTGACCTAATTATCTACACTATCTACATCTACACTATAATATTGTAAAGAGAGAAGATTTGGATGTTTGTATGTATGTATGTTTGGATGTTTGTTATGAGTAAACTCAAAAACTACTGGACCGATTACTAACATTCTTTCAACATTGGAATGCTACATTATCCCTGAGTAACATAGGCTATAATAATTCCTAGAAAATTTTGGGATCCCTACTAAAACTTCAATAATGTAACCCAAGGTATAAAAAAAATTGCCATAAGATGTCTTTCATCGCATGCGCTACGGAAACTATTGATGATAGAACAAAAAAATGTTCTACAATATTAAAGATAGATATATTATAGAATAATATTATAGAAGAATATCAATATCTACAAAAAATTTCGCGATACCATATGCCCAACTATTGTAGTTACGTTACTATAACTACTTTTTTACATTTTAAAAGTTGATAGAAATGCCGACCAAAATCAGACCATGTTATCCATACCTTAGTATTAATCCTTATCCAAATAAATCATTTCGTACTTGAGACTATTTTAATACACGTAGATTTCTTTTTGAATTATTTAAATCGGACATACCATTCAAAAGAAATAACGATTAAAAAAAAATTGGATGAAAGTTCGTCATTATTGAAGTTAGGATGATTAAAATTCGTGTGGAGGTTTCTTTTTATACGGGACATGGAATACGGGATCCGAGATATCCGGGATACGGGATCCGGCAAACCGGATCCAGGATCCGGTAAACACAGGAAACGGGATCCGAGATATACGGGGTCCGGGATCCGGTATCAAAGATCCGATTTTTAAACCGACTTCAAAAAAGGATGAGGTTTCTCAATTCGACCGTATATTTTTTTTTTTTTTCTTTTTTTTTTTATGTGTGTTCGCGGATAACTTCGTCGTTTATGAACCGATTTAGATGATTCTTTTTTTGTTGGAAAGGAGATTTTCCGGGGGTGGTACCATGATAAGGAAACCAGGATCTGATGATGGCATCCCAGAGAAATCGAGGGGAACCTTCGAAAATCGTAGGGGCGACTAGTGCGTTTGTAATTTTTTTCATTAAGTATTTTAAAGCACTACTATTTTATGAAGGTCTGGAGTCGATCTGATGATGGAGCCGAAAGACAGTCGAGGGAACTCCTCAACGATTTACAGCAATGACCTGGTGTTTGGGCTTGATTAATTTGTATTGATGAGAACTTTACACCTAGATGGGTTGTGACTGTCATTATGGGTCTGATGATGAAGACAAAGGACAGTCAAGGGAACTCCTCAACGTTTTACAGTAGCTACCTTGTGTTTGGACTTAATTCATTTCTATTGATGAGAGCTTTACACCTAAATGGGTTGTGATTGTCATTAGGGATCTGATGATGAAGACGAAGGACAGTCAAGGGAACTCCTCAACGTTTTACAGTAGCTACCTTGTGTTTGGGCTTGATTAATTAGTATTGATGAGAACTTTACACCTAGATGGGTTGTGACTGTCATTAGGGGACTGATGATGAAGACGAGGGACAGTCAAGGGAACTCCTCAACGTTTTACAGTAGCTACCTTGTGTTTGGGCTTGATTAATTAGTATTGATGAGAACTTTTCACCTAGATGGGTTGTGACTGTCATTAGGGGACTGATGATGAAGACGAGGGACAGTCAAGGGAACTCCTTAACGTTTTACAGTAGCTACCTTGTGTTTGGGCTTGATTAATTAGTATTGATGAGAACTTTACACCTAGATGGGTTGTGACTGTCATTAGGGGTCTGATGATGGAGTCAAAGGACAGTCGAGAGAACTCCTCAACGATTTACAGCAATTACCTGGTGTTTGGGCTTGATTAATTTGTATTGGAGAGAACTTTGCACCCATATGGGTTATAAGTGCCATTACAGGTCTAATGATGGAGACCATAGACAGTCGAGGGAATTCCTCAAAGATTTACAGCAGTTACCTTTTGTTGGGCTTACTTCATACGATTCAATATGCCAAAATGTTCATTGGTATGGCGCCACTAAAAATCGTGAAATAAAATTATTTTTATAAAAAAAAAAAACCGACTTCAAAAAACCTGGATCACTAAAAAGCCTGAAATAATATTTCTATTACCACCTCTGCCTACCCCTTTGGGAAAACCAGACGTGATGGTGTGTTATCGAGTATTTGGAGTCGGTGCCAATCTATCTTCTTACTTTTATAGTAGGTATACTTGGCATACCAAGATTGGCACCGACTCCAAATACTCGATAACACACCATCACGTCTGGTTTTCCCAAAGGGGTAGGCAGAGGTGGTAATAGAAATATTATTTCAGGCTTTTTAGTGATCCAGGTTTTTTGAAGTCGGTTTTTTTTTTTAAATTTAATTTTACTCGGACGAAGTCGCGGGGAATAGCTAGTCATAAAATATCGAGCACCGAGCATAGACGTTCAAATTACAAACAGCGATTTGCCGAACTCGTGACATTTGATCCCACCGTTCCCGCGCACCCCACACCCCTACGAATCAGTGACGTGCGCGGTGACCATATTTTCTGACAATACTACACTAATTTCGTTGAGGTTTACTATGTAGTTAAGCAATATTATCTTTTTATTATATTTTTATTGCTTACATGACAATTAACTATCGTGTCCTTCAATATCTACAATATTTTACCAGTCAATCTGCATTGTAAACAAAAACAATAATTGGGGTAGGGTTGTCGGTCGCGGTGTGCTGTGCAGTCGCGGTGTGGTGGTGGTCACGAGGGCGGCGCTGCGCCCGCGCCGCGCCGCCCGCCCACCCCGGAGCGCTGCCGCTCTTTGGACACGCTCTCCAGTTTCTTGGAGAAGAAACACGTAAGCATTTATATGTTCGTTAGTGGCTTTAAACACGTGTATGTTTGACGAACCTAGGTAACAAGTCGCCTGTTAGCAATACAAAAGCAATTAATTTTTCTGATTTTCTAACAGAATTCTTAGCAATTACACAATTTTTTACGCCATTCGTTACCATTTTGCGATTCTTTTTTGGCATTGTCCATATTTGCAAAACAGGGGCCCTACCACCACCTCTTATAGTAGTGTTGTTTTTACGTTTCAGCGACTTTTTGTGCAATGACGTACCTTATTGTCATGACAATAAGAAACGTCATTGCACAAATGGCCGCTGAAACGTTAAAGCAAAATTGCTATAAGAGGTGGTGGTAAGGCCCCAGGTCTGATTGAAAAACCATTACAAGGAATAGACTCGCTGTTCATATTTATAAAAATACTCTGAGGTTCCTAATATCTTTGGAAAAATATGTTTCACAATCAGTGACGTCATCTGACGGATTTGTAAGCCGTTGCAGTAAAAAAAAACAGTTGTCCTATCCGGTGTATTTTATTCTGTGCAGTTGTCAGTTTAGCGCAAGTGTCAGTGTCTAACATTAAACATAGAGATAAAACATTTTTAAGTCTATGACATTGACGGATAGAGACTGTAGCCCCATAAAGTTATTGAGCGGTTAAGTTATTAACTGAATTAAGCAGCTATGTTCTAGTAGTGGTGCGCTGAGCACAAGTTTCTGATGGCGATGTTAGAAGGTACCGTATCTGCTAAATTAATACAGCAATGGTGATGTCATTATTTTATTTTATCGATGTTTATTTTTAGGTATAGGCCAGCTACTGACGGACTTTAGTTACTATTGTTTGGAGAAAGGTGGTGTCACAAGCATGAATATCGGTGTTTTCCCTGCATACAGTAAGTTATTTTGTAATTTTTAAATTCATTTTCAATATTTCGTAACTTGTAAAATCATAGGAATTTGATGCTTATGTTAATGTCGGCATGTAGGCACACTAATATCCTAAATTTGGGTATGGTAAAATAGGCAACTAGTTCCTTAATAATATTTATTTTAAACGGTCTTTAAACATACTACGCTTGCGAATTATTTAATATGTGGACAAATAACTAGGGACACGTACGAAAACTTACAAAATAACGTAAACCGACAAAAAAATAAGACGAAACTAGTCTTCAGTAATTGTTTGAACTGAATTCAATGTCTTGCAGTACAATTTAGAATCCATAGTGGCCACCATTGTTGGGCATAACCAGTTTACATCACTGCGGCGGCGACGATAGGTAATTACTACGCGTTTCAATAGAAATAGTGTTGACAAGCTTCTTAAAATGTGCCATAAAGCTGGATTATACACCAGGGGCCCTACCACCACCTCTTATAGCAGTTTTGTTTTAACGTTTCAGCGGCCATTTGTGCAATTACGTTTGTTATTGTCATGACAATAAGGTACGTAATTGCACAAAAAGTCGCTGAAACGTTAAAACGTTCCTATAATTGAATCGCGATAAGAGGTCATGGTAAGTACGGCTGGAGCCGCACTTTGTGCGCTCGTCCTCAGACCGGTGAAGTTGTTAAGGCCACTCTGGCCAACAACATATAGACATACAAAAAAAAAAATAAAAAAAATAAAAAAAGTCATGGTAAGCCCCCAGTTCCTAGATGTGAAAGTTTTCTTGAGTTATGGAGTTAGAATTTGGCAACTTGCAGACCAATCTACGACGACCACAAATTCCTTGGTGCGGAATATTTGACATATTCGGTTGCATGTTTTAGGCCGTTATTGTCTTGAATGGCCTTTAAAACATCACAGGGGGATTTAATCATTATGGGTACTTCTATTACTTCGACACATTCCTGTTGATCAGAGGGGTATCATAAATTATTGTTACACATCTCTCTACAAGTCCCGAAAACTAATTCTAAAATGTACTAATTCCTGCCTGCCATTGCTTGCCCTGGTTTAGTTACATGTTCTGTATTTTGGGTAACTATTTTAATTAAAAAATGCACTATATGTTATTTGTCCCATAATAAAATAAGAATTGCCAAAAAAAATAACACATCCTTGCACTGGGGGAACAAGTTCAATGTTCATAACTTCCTAGCAAGTCCAAGCATGTTTGTCTGTATCATGTTTTCGGAATTTGAACTTTTTCATTATTTTTTCCAAACAGCTTTACATCTGCTAATTGTTGTCAACGACTCTTGCTAAAACACGAGATGAGATGGATGAGCCATGGCCTGTGTTCATATGCCACTTTGACCTAAAGGGCCTAAATGGACCACCGCTATCTAGAGATGAGAATATTTTCTTGTTTCATACTTTTTAGAGCGCGATTGTTCAGTAGTCGGGTTTTAGTTTTTAAAGCCACTTTTTATTTAATTATTTTGTAGTTATAGGTAACAATATATATATTTTTAAAATGTGCTCATCAAGCTCTTTCGTTTGATACCACACACGGTTTCATTAAAAAAATGTTTTTTTTTAGTTCATGACATTATGTCTTCTAGAGGGCGCTATATGCAATTTTATGTGACGTCGCATAGCCTATAATCAGCGCGCCATTAAGCCGCTTCTAACGATACATCATTTGTAAAATTACGACAAGTAATTTGGAAGTTAGGTGGGAACAGATGAACATACATACATACCGGTCAAAATCATAACCCTCCGCCGTAGTCTGGTAAAAATATGTATCGATTTTTAATTATGGTCAGTACAATACTTTTAGATATTATTAGCTAAGTTCAGGATTTTAAATTAAGGCCTATTTTTTATTTTATTTACAGTAATAACGGACCCCGATGACTGCCTCACAATAGCAAACACCTGTTTGAAGAAACCCTACGTATACAGTTTTGCGAAGGAATGGCTCGGCAATGGTCTGATTACGGCTGATGGTATGTACACTAAGGCAATTGATCACTTACCCCACTCAATACGCATGAATGGAGGCTATCTCCTTTTTGATGAATTAAATAAATAAATAAATATCCTGGGACATTCTTTTACACACGGCTACCTGATCCAAAACTAAGCAGAGCTTGTATTATGGAAACCAGATAAGGGCCTCCGCAGAGTAGCTACTTTTAGCATCGGCGACCGGCGATTTTGTGACGTATCGATGCTGCTTCGCGTTTCTTCGAGCGCGAACGAGCGAGACCCAGCATCAAAATCGCCGATCGCCGATGCTAAAAGTAGCTAGTCTGCGGAGGCCATGACTGATGTTACTACACTGGACCGCAAAGAAAAAGGGTCGGTTAGAAAATCTTCAATACCTATCTTCAAAAGTACCTGACCTAGCTTTATAAAATAAATACTAAATTAAAGAATATTTTAATGTACTTAAATGCAAATAAAAAAATCGGCCAAGTGCGTGTCGGACTCGCACAGAAAGGGTCCGTACCACCGTAGAATAAAAACGTCAAAAATATAAAGACACATTTTTACATTTTATTTTATTTTTCCGATTTGTTGTTGTAGCGACAACAGAAATACACATTATGTGAAAAGTTCAAGTCAATAAATGTAAAGTAAATAAAAATGTAATTGAAGATATTATTGAAAATTTTCTAACGGGTCCGTTTTCTTTGCGGTCCAGTGTATATACATATACTACTGTTTGTTGATAATTACACCCAGACTCGGGACATGCAGACATGTTCAGGCACACAAATGCATGTCCCGGGTAGGAATCGATCCTACGGCCTGCAACGTGATAGGCGGAATCTAAACCAACCACGCCAACGGGCCCGTCAAATGAGTTCAGCTGAGTAAACATTTGGAAAAAAAATATTATTAACTAACCCTTCACGTTTAAATTTATACTTAGGGCCTCCGCAGACTTGCTACTTTTAGCATCGGCGACCGGCGATTTTGTGACGTATCGATGCTGCGTCGCGTTTCTTCGAGCGCGAACGATCGAGACGCAGCATCAAAATCGCCGATCGCCGATGCTAAAAGTAGCAAGTCTGCGGAGGCCCTTAGTAGGAACAAGTGCTACTTGCTATTTTACTATGTGAAAAACAATATCAAAGTAAAACTGTTTTTCAACTGTAAATTTCTATCTCCTAAACGGCTCGTATTTTTACAAGAAGATGAAGAAAGAGAATACCTAAAAAAACAATGTTGGGTTTTATGACGCAATCGCTTTTTACGTCACAATTAGTTAGGTATTTTCGAGAAAAAAAAGTGGGAGGGGTGTTGCAGGCGACCAATCCAGACGGCCAACATCATCGAGGGCAACAAGCGCCTTGACAGAATTTTGTTGGTGTTATTAAACAAACCTTAAACACGTTTCGAACGCGTGTCTAGTCAAATAATACTTGTAAAAAAAATACAGACACGAGTTAAAAATGTGTTTAACTGTTTTGTAATAACACCGTGTACCTATGTTTCAGAAGTTTGAAATAACTTTTAACTATACACGAGTCGGTATGAAGTAGAAAGAATTAAACAAATAAAAAATTCGGTCACATATTAATGTATTTTTTTCAGTAATAACGTGGAAACTACATAGAAAATTACTAAATCCTGCGTTTGGTCAGAAAATGATTAAGACTTTTGTGGGGGTGTTCAACGAGCAGTCCCGGAGACTTGTCGACCAGTTGGGGAGCGAAGTTGGAAAAGGGTTATTCGATCCGGAACCGTATGTGCTCACTAATTCGTTGAAAATGTCGTGTCGTAAGTTTCTTTTTACTCTACCTATGCCTAGTTAGTTCATTTTACAATGACGCGTGCTGTGACTCTATGATTCTAGCATATGGGATGGGTAAATTTCAGTAGTTCGAGTGACATCGTGAATTAACCACACAGGTAATACTCACAGACAAATGGGCCTAATAGACGCCGCATTTCCTGTATAAAATATGTGTGACGGCTACTGACATGTTGTCCGCCGCCTTCCCCGATACACCGCAAACTTTTGAGAGTTACATTCTCATACAAATACTTGACTTTAGTATTATTGGTCTGTGGCCATCCTACATAGCAGCAACATAGAGAATAGCGTTACTTAGGTACCTACCTTAGACTTATATTTTTTATATTGCATAATAATAATACTTAATTTATATCATGTTATATAAAAATAAGCAGGGCCAATAAGTAAGAAAAACCGTTCAATTTTTTATTTTATATTTTCTTGTTAGTTTCTAAGGAGAAGTTATGGAAATGTTTTTTTGCAGTTATTTTTATCAAATAATAATGAACATATTTTACTTTTGAAGTGTATTAGTTGATATGACCACAGTTAAGTATTTACAAAATGACAATTTGTTTTAAAAAAACTGAATTTAGGCATTTATTTGCTGGCACAGCGAATTTTCCCCCTTGCTGATTTTGACCCATGTCATAAAATAATTAATTAGTGCTTATGTACAGTCGGGGAATTAAAAGGTTAACCGCCTAAGAGTCGACTTTTGCTTGCACGAGTGCATGAAACAGAAATGCCAACATTCCAGTGCAAGAAGCAGAGTTGTCAACATTATAATAACATTGTCATCATGTTACTATGGTTACGTGTGTAGTATGTGATATTAACAGGCACTGGGACTGACAATCGTTTTAATAAACATAAAAGCCAAAGGGGATATAATTATGTACTACGTTTATCATAAATATTAATGGCAGGTCAAACCATTAGACATGTAAAAAAAACAAACAACTTTGTTCTGAGTAAATTTTAACTTTGTTGTCGTACAGTTAGAACGTCATATTTTATGCAACTGTCTGTTCTATGACTTAGTTTTAAAATGAGCTCGCAACTTCATACCCCTACTGTACCTATGTTTCACTTGTTTCCTATAGGGTAAATAACGTTACAAACAAAGTTAATTGGTGCATCTAAATATATGGCTCGCATGCTTCGCCCGAGCACTCATGTTATGACATTATGTCTATGAGTTTCGGTGTCAAAACTGAATGCTCGCGCGCGGCATGCTGCTAATGTAGACCCACCCATTGGCTGCCATAAAATAAGTGGTCGGGCGAGGCATGCGAGGCATCTGGACGCACCAATTGAATATGTATACCTAGGCACTCTAATAAGCATACTAATTAGGTATAATAATAGTATACTACTTTAACCTACCTATCCCTCGGGACTAGGTAATAGTCAGTTCCTGTATATACGGCGACAAGGTTCACCACCTGTCACGTTGGGTTCTGACTATCTGGTGAAACGTGGGCTTTGAGTTGACTTAATACCTCCACAATGTAGTGGTGTATGGCCACTCAAGCCTCTGACTACCCCCGAATGGGGATAAAAAGTCGTGACGTTATATTATTATATTATTATTATTATTACTTTTACTAATTTTTATCTTTCTCGTTTTCACAGAAACAATACTTAATTTTAATCCTGAAGACGACAATATGTGTTACACAGATTATGTTCATGCAATTGAAGAACTGACGAAAATTATGCTCGAGAGATTACAGAAGTTTTGGCTTCACGTGCCATTTATATACAACTTCAGTTCTTTAAAGAAGAAACATGACAAATATTTGAAATTTATTGCTGATGTTGGCAATGGGGTAATTTACAAAATAATAATATTATCATGTTTTCGTAGTGTATTTTTTCTCGAAAGAAAACTGTATCCTTTAATAGTCTGGGTTTGTCCGCTTTGTATTAGAATGGAAAGTTCTGGATACCGTTTGATAGAGGCACTGTTCAATTTGCGGTACAAAAAGACAAATACAGAAAATAGGAATAAGATACACATAATATTACAAGACACACAAATACAAGATAAGAAATACACAGAATATAAAGTATACAGTTAGCTCAAGACAAAACACTGGGTACTGAGAATATACGGGGTAACATCGAGATCGTTAGCAATATTTTTAATAATGGCTCTGGCTCTACATTTTTCCAAAAACCAATTGATAAATAAAATATAATTGCCCAAGTCAATTTTGCATATTTGCTTACAGGAGCAATATGTTTTTCTTAATTTAATTTCTAATTAATGTTCCAGCGATTATCTGAAACATAAATGTATAATGGACTGGGATCGCCCCCAGTAACACCTAGACCGGGGCAAATTAAGAAATGGCAGTTTCCGAAATTATCCGCTGAATTGATTCGAAACTGCAGAAAGCCAAGCGGCCAACACTCGAACCATTGCGCCAACCGGTCGTCAAATATTTCCAACGGTTTCGATGTCACCCTGTATTATGTACCTATGCAGGGAAAACGTTTATTTTAGTTTACATACATAGGTCGCGAAATAAGCGTAAATAAGCAGAGGCAGCCGATTGGTTAAACCCAGGCTCTCATCTCTGGATTTTTCAAGATATGCGAGTTATAACTTTAATATTATGATTATCATTTGCTTGCGGTGAAAGAAAACATCGTGAGAAAATCTGCTTATCTTATAAAATATAACAATTTTTCGAAATACATGTGAAATCCGCCAACTCGCACTGGGCTATATAGCGTGATTATGGCCGGAAACCCCTAGGGAGACCTGTACCCAGAAGTGGCGGCACGTTAAAAAGTTTTTCTTTGGTATGGATTTCAAGTCGCCGATAAATTTATTATTTTACAGATAATTCAGAAACGGAAACTAGAATTACGTAAAACGGGTGCTTTCAATATTGCCGGTGATGATGCAATAGGTACGTATTTATTCCTTCCACTTGAGTCCCCTCTCGACAAACATCCAGACAGGCAGACATGCATACAAAAATGCGTTTTTGTTATAAGTACCGTATATACTTTCATAATGCATTTAGTGATAAAAATAAAACCCGACTACTGAAAAATCACGCTCTAAAAAGTATGAAACAAGAAAATATTCTCATCTAGAGGATAGTCGTGGTCCGTGTAGGTCCCAGCCGTGGTCCGTGTAGCCATTACAAAAGTAATTCTTATCAAAATTTCCAGCCCTAAAGGTAGGGCTGGAAATTTTGATAAGAATTACTTTTGTAATGGCTCATAATTTTAATTTGTATGTTAATTTTGTACTTTTTATGATCGTATTAGGTCATTTCAAGTATTGGGCACAAAATTAGGTTTGATTGAAGCCCATTCGATGGGTAGTTTTTAAATAAATTGGGATTAAGTGTCAAATTCTGGTAAAATATCAAAAAACCTTTGAAATTCAAATATCTCGGAAACTACAGAATTTCGGCCATACATATCATCATCATCATCATCATCTCAGCCGATAGACGTCCACTGCTGGACATAGGCCTCCCCCAAGGTTCGCCACAATGACCGGTCTTGCGCTGCCCGCATCCAGCGGATTCCCGCGACCTTCACCAGGTCGTCGGTCCACCTTGTGGGAGGCCTACCCACGCTACGCTTTCCGGTGCGCGGCCGCCACTCGAGAACTTTTCGGCCCCATCGGCCATCCGTTCTACGAGCAATGTGCCCTGCCCACTGCCACTTAAGTTTTGCAATCCTACGGGCTATGTCAGTTACATTGGTCCTTCTGCGTATCTCCTCATTCCTGATTTGATCTCGCAGGGAAACTCCGAGCATAGCCCTCTCTATTGCCCTTACATATGGGGGGTTCAAATTGTTGCTTTTGAGCCCCTCTATCAGCTCCTTTCGGATATACGTCGAATTACCAGTAACCCTGTATATATTTTGTAGAATAATACTCCGAAGTACTACCAACAGTATCAGACACTTTCCATGGACCAGAACTTTTATCAGACGCTTTAAAGCTCCACAAAAAATAAATGAGCTTGTATAAGGACCTCCTTTATTTTAAAATGTTATTTTATTTTTAGTATTTGTTGCTGTAGTGGTAACAGAAATAGATATTCTGTGAAAATTTCAACTCTCTACCTATTACGAGTATTTTTTTCCCAGGTATCAGATCGATGAGGATTTTTTAGATTTCATTTATAATAGTGTTTTGAACAATCCTACCAATTTTCAGCTGGGTGCGAATTATTGTACCTTCACTCCTATTTTTTGGTCTAATTTGACCGGACTATAGGTACGAAACTATTTGCTTCACGTATTAATATAGCCTAGACTGTAGCCTAGGGGTGAACAGGTTGGGCTAGCAATCACAAGGTCCCAGGTTCGATCCCCGGTGGGGCATGCACCAATGGATGAATTTTCATCTATGTGCATAATTTACAGTACGCTGACGGTGCGGGAAAACATCGTGAGGAAACCTACCTATCCCTCGGGATCAGGTAATAGTCCGTTCCTGTATACACGGCGACAAGGTTCACCACCTGTCACGTTGGGTTCTGACTATCTGGTGAAACGTGGGCTTTGAGTTGGTTAATACCTCCACAATGTGGTGGTGTATGGCCACTCAAGCCTCTGACTACCCCCGAATGGGGATAAAAGTCGTGACGTTATATATTTTATTTATATTAATATAATGATGATGGCCACCACCGCCAAATTATGTTTCTGGAAGTTTGATCGCTGTCGTATCGCTGACGCGTCGCTGTCGCGTCGCTTTGGCATCGTTGTCGCGTCGCTGTTGGGACGCTGTTGCGTCGCTGTCGCGTAGATATCATTTCACTATCGCGTCGCCGTCGCTTTATCAGTGCGGCCACGGTGTTACGAGTTGGCTACACAATGGCATGATGACACCTACTTCTGTTTACAGATAACTGCAAGTCATTACTAGACCTGCTCCTCCATTTGAATGAGGATCAAGGCGTGTTGTCTGACTCCGAGTTATTAGAACACTTGAACACGTTCATTGGTGCTAGTTACGAGACAACGGGATTAACTATCGTGTTGACATTGGTGTTACTAGGATCCCATCAACACGTGCAGCAGCGAGTATATGAAGAGTAAGATTTGAACTCTACACCCATTTAGTGCGTCCATGATTCATGGAGGGAGCCTGGACGGTCAGTCTATTGCAGACATACCTGAACAAAAGGTTTGGTCGCACCCTGTGTGCACGCCTGTAAATCCATGCGCTTTATATGACCTCGCTACCCGCGTCTCCTCTTGGAGCAGACTTCTTCGTATAGTAGTATACATTAGTCGTTTCGCAAAGCTATTAGCCCCGCCGCGTAACTACTGCAGTGACCGCTGATGAACTGACGTTCGCTGAAAATAAAATACTTCGCGCTTTACAAAATAAATATTTTGTAGAAGAATATTCTTTAATATTCTTCCATTCAGGGAGGCCTATGTCCAGCAGTGGACGTCTTTCGGCTGAGATGATGATGATGATGATGATTCATGATCGTGCGTCATGATTTCAAATTCACTCTGTATAATAATAAGTTTGAAGTGTGTATCTGTATGTCTGTTTGTGGCATCTTAGCTCCGAACCCTAGGGCTCAAAACCCTAAATACATACAAATATCTTGTTTGTGCCTAAACTCTACCAGTAAAATATTCTGCAGGTTACAAGAAGTGCTCGGCGATACAGATGGGGATGTAGACAGACAAACTCTCACAAAACTGGTGTACTTGGAAGCAGTCCTGAAGGAGAGCATGAGATTGTACTCTAGCATCCCTGCGATTGCGAGGGAAAGTCAAGAGGATGTCAAATTAAGTAATACATTTCTATATTCCAAGGTGGTAGAGCCAAGCTGTAGCCAATTGACTGCAGCTCATATACGGGCTGGCTCGACCGGGTTAGTACCACCCTCTCACAGAAGATCGGCGTAAAGTAGCTATTATAGCTGCGTTTCGTACGATGAGTGAGAGAGCCGGAAGCCCAACACCTCCTCCCCTTTCCCCCTCCTTCGTACTTCCCTTCAGGCCGGAAAGTGCGAACAATGCTTTGGTATTGCAAGAATCTATAGGCTACGGTAACTTCTTAACATCAGGCGGGCCGTACGCTTGTTTGCCATCTGTCCTATAAAAAAAATCTTTTGGGTTTTAAATGTTTTTAGTAAGTATTATAGGGTGAATTTTTCAAGTGTGCGTGGATGGCCAAATCCGTAACTATGAGGAATAGCGAAAAGTACTCAAAGGAGTCTCGGGGCCGATTTTAATGAAAACTAAAACTGCGTTATTGGATTTTTGAAAAAAATATATTCGTAGCCAGGAATCGAACTAGTTGATTTTGAAAAAAAAACACATCCTGTATTATTACACCATTCGATAGTGTCGCTGATAAGGAACGAATTCTGGGAAATAATGACTTACGGAAAACTTGAGGAAAGTGTTGGATTTTAATAAACTGCTCCATATTTTTAAGTTGTCTTTAAAGGTAGGAGTTGGTTGCGTGCGGCAGTGCGGCGACGGCAGGTGGCAGACGTCAGTTTCATACAAAATTGTCACGATGACATGTGCCGACGGCACTCAACTCTATGGGATTAACGTCTGCCGCCTGCCGTCGCCGCACTGCCGCACGCAACCAACTCCTACCTTTATAAATCATACGTACATTACCTTTACCTTGTTCGAAATTATGCTCAATATTTTTTTAATTTACACTCACAGCGCAGTCATCTTCACAACATTATGTTCTAATTACAAATTTTCAATCATTTTTGAACAATTAATCAGTTTAAGTTTAATAGGTAGGTAACTTAAGAGAAATAAAATAGTAATTGTTTAAAATGAGCTCTTTCCTTAAGTTTTTCGTATGTCATTACTTCCCAGAATTCGTTCCTTATCAGCGACACTATCGAATGGTGTTAATAATACAGTGTGTGTTTTTTTTTCAAAATCAACTGGTTCGATTCCTGGCTACGAATTTAGATTTTTCTTGAATCCAATGATGCAGTTTTAGTTTTTATCAAAATCGGCTCCGCAACTCCTTTGAGTACCTACTTTTCGCTATTCCTCATAGTTTCGGATTTGGCCATCCACGCACACTTGAGAAATTCATTCTGTAAAGTCCCATTTTTTCTGTAGCTAGAGACATGACACGGTCAGTAGTAATTAGACTACTGATTACAAATAACAAAATAATTACAGCGGTTTTGAAAATTCGACTCCTAATAAGCTTGTACGATACCCTCGGGGCCGCGAGTCCTACTCGCACTTAACATAGCATATAAATACGTCACGTCTGGCTCTCTCACTCATCGTATGAAAGGCAGCTGTAATATCTATTTCACGCCGATCTTCTGTGAGAGGATGCTACTACCCCGGGTCGAGCCAGCGCATATATGTGTAGTCATTTGGCTACAGCTTGATACCACCATCAGATAATATTTGCACGAGCCCAACAATTTGCTGGTTTCTTATTCCAGAAAACTACACAATACCAGCTGGTAGCATATGCATCCTGTCCACGTACGGGGTCCACCGCCACCCTATGTGGGGCGCCGACGCGGAGCGCTTCCGGCCGGAGCGGTGGCTGGAGCCGGCCGGGGTGCCCGACAACCCTAGCGCTTTTACCAGTTTCAGCCTAGGCAGACGAAATTGTATAGGTAATCATTAATTTACAACATCCTGGATCTTGGTTCCCGCTTTTCAATCCTACAACCCTAGCACAGGTTGGGGCACTCATAGCCAGCTGCAATCACTGATCGGTAAACGATCGGAGCTTAAGCAACGCCTGGTAAAGTCAGTTAGAGATGGGTGACCATTTAGTGGCATATGAACTGAGAGTCTTCGTGCTTCAGAAGGCACGTGAAAAGTCAGTCCCGGTTGAGGTAATCTACGCAGCAATCGATACGCCTTATCTAGAATTGGGGCGGTTTGAACAACTCGGCCACCAGGTTGCAAAGGTAAGTATTGTCATTATAACATTATCTAAAAACCAGCGCCAAGCTTATGCCTGGCATTAGGCTGATCTGGGAACCTGTTTGGTCCAGCCGTGAGACACATTCGTCTTCTTCTGTTTGTGTTTTGTTTTTGTTTCTACCTTTTTGTTGTTCTGTCTGTTTTTTTTTTTTTTTTTATTTATTTAAACTGTGTTGTGTGTCTTTTGTGCTGTGCCAAATAAATGTTTTCTTTCTTTCTTTCTACGACGACGACGACGACGAGCCCGACGAGCCCGTTAGCGTGGTTGGCGCGGAGGCGACATTCACGCTGCAGGTCGTAGGTTCGATTCCTACCCGTGACATGCATTTGTGTGCATGAACATGTCTGTATGTCCGGAGTCTGGGTGTATATGTATATTAAGTATGTATTTACAAATAAAAAGTAGTATATGTAGTAATATCAGTTATCTGGTTTCCATAGTACATGCTCTGCTTAGTTTGGGATCAGGTAGCCGTGTGTAAAAAATGTCCCAGGATATTATTATTATTATCTAATCTATTGCGATTTGCGGCTCGGTTGCAAACCTAAACTGAATCGAGACAGTAATAAAGTCTGTCTATCTTTAATATATCCATGGTAGCGATCCATTTTAGGGAGGTGCCCGTAGCCTAGTTGGTTAGACGTCCAATACATTTCGTCTCGGTCGGGACTTAGATGGGTGACCGAATTATAACATCCGTGCTTCGGAGGACACGTTAAGCTGGCGATCCCGGCTGTTATTCTCATCTGCCTCTAGTGGGAATCGAACCTGCAACCAGTGGCCTACTTTCGAACCACTGCGCCAAGCGGTCTCAACTCTGACTTAACATACCGAATTATTCCTCTTCCAGGTAAGCCGTTTGCTTTGACGTCACTGAAGATTACGCTGGTGCACCTCCTGAGGCGGTACTGTGTCACTGGCGACGCCAGCAAGCTGGTGATGAAAATGGTCCCAATTCTGAAGCCAATGTCCGGCCATCATATAAGCTTAAAACTAAGAATATAATAATCGTAATAAACACTGATAATCATTGGTCGCGCGAGCACGGAGACACAAGGAAATGGGTGTAAGAAAATTTTAGGAAGGGCTCTGAATCACTTCTTCTGGCTTCTGACAGTAGAAAAACGATTTTGCCTGTTCTGTCAACGATTTCGTCAAATTATAAAAAAAGAGTTATATTTTCACATTTCTATTGAACCATGTTCCAACCAAAGAGAATATTAGTTCCAACCTTCTTACAACCACTCAATTACAGCGCGATGTAAAATTGAAATAACGTAAAGGTAAGTATTAATTAAAGCAACGGCACGGCGAAAGCTTTGTCATTGGTCCTGACCAATGACAACTGTGCAAAAAGCCATCGCCGTGCTGGTGCCGGTGCCGTGTCAGCTAGTGGAAAAACGGCCATTAGGTGGGGAAATGAGGAGGGAAACTAGGATAGTTAAGTCTGAACAATCAGCACCAAGAGTAAAATAATTCACCTATACAGAATCAGTATCACAACACTTATAGTAGTCCCGCTAAGACCTTCACAAAGCTAAAGCCATGTATTCACTGATGAACAATGTTTATTTTATTTTTATTTTACTTATTTATTTATTATAACGGACATTTACAAAAAATATAAATAACAGAAAATAACATAAAAAGACCTGTAGTTTCCTTAATATAACTAAAAAAACATGTGAACCTAATAAAACTAGTCGCCAATACACTTGATTTGACAACATTTCGGATACAGTATTTGAAACATCACGTAGATGTTTACAGAAACAATGTTTCGGTAACTCTGCTGTCCACATAATCTGTTGTTTACAATAAGTGTTGTAGGTACATTTATTTGCAGGCGATGTCTAGTCGAAAGAAAATAAAAAGATAAACTTTTTCATCGTCCCACACTAACTCCATAATAATTCAGTAGAATTTCAGCTGTATTGGAAATACCGACATTTTTTCAACGTCTGCGATCCACTGAGTCGTACTATGTCCATGGACCCCGTTTAGTAGGACATACTATTTTTGATCAAGTTAGAACTTAACGCTAGCATTCGTCAGCATCTCTAGCTTCGTAATGTTAAAGCTATTCGCTATAGAACATTTTTATGGGAGTTAATTCTTGTAACATGATTTGCGACCTAGTATAATCCCACAAATATTGCATCACGAGCATTCCTCCCACGCACACAAGTTGTGGAATGATCTCCCACCCGAAGTATTTCCTTTGCATACCATAGGGCTCTTCACAGGGCGCGTTTACAGGTCCCTAAAAGATCAGCGCCTCGTCTGCTCCCCTTGGGGCCTTAAAGCCCCGCTTCCCCACCGCGCGTTTCCAGCGCACTAGCCCCGCCCACTTTTTTTGCGAAAATATCGAAAATCATTAATTGTGACGTGAAAAACTATTGCATCACCAAACTCGATCTTAATTTTTTTAGGTATTGTCTTTCTTCATCTTTTGGCGGAAAAAATAATAAAAAATTCCACGCCGTTTAGAAGGAGATAGAAATTTTAAGACGAAAACCGCTTCATTTTGATTTTTATTTTCACATACAAAAAGAGCATAAAGAACTTTTTTCCTGCTTATTTTTTAAAGATGAGGGTTCAGTTAATACGGTGATATTTTTTTCAAAATTTTTACTCCTCTCGTCTAAGAGGAGATAGCCTCCAGAAATGCCTCGTTAGCTGCTGTCCCCGTCTTAAGTTGCAGCTGTCCTGGGCGGCGGCTTCCACTTACCATAAGGTGGGCCGACTGCCAGTGTGCCATCCTTGGCTATTAAAAAATAGAAAATATGAAAATCTTTCCTTACCGTTTCCGACAAATTGTGCAAAGTCCTGACAATCTCATCTTGTTTCCTCTTGTGATCGGAAAAGTGGAATATAAGGTCAACATGCAGCCATATCTTATGGAATCTCTCGAACACAGACATGAAAATCGCTTTCAAGGCCTTCGTATATTCATCGAATATCATTTTATGGTGCTCGGCGTCAACGGAAGGCATCACACCAAAACAATCGTTCTAAATATTCACCTTTTGGTTTGAATGTAAAGTGGGAGTAGGCATGCACAGCTTTCTAGGCTAGTTTTTATTTATTTTTATTTAAATACCTAATTTTGGTTGTTTTATTCACAATGTGTTAATGCCTGCCTGCTCACATAGCGTTGCTGTTTGAAAATGTATACAATTATTATTTTGAAAAGAGTAACCATTGAGTTTCTTGCCGGCTCTTCTCAATGGAGGCAACATTACGAACCGGTGGTAGCGCTAAAATATTGTTTATTTTGACTATTTATAAATGCTTTTTGAGGTTACATGAATAAAAAACTTTTGACTTTGACTTTGAACTCCTAGGGATGTCTCTGAAATTGTGATTGATTAGTCATAACATGGTCATAACGACATTTCATTCGACGTTTTATACCACAGATTATGGCCTGAATCCCCCTCGCATTGAGAAGAAGCCCCTGTCCAGGAGTGGGACGTTAAAATGGCTAAAATTATTATAATTAACATTAAGATTTATCTAGATATCAGATTGCGTAGTGTTAATTAAAATAAAATTAACATAAAAAGTTGAAACTGCTAATAAAATAAAATTATGGTATTCATTTCCGTATCGTTTCTGGGCCTATAGACTATTCACTAGACATATTATTGGTCAGTAGACTGCTAACTAATGACCGACAATAGGCCGAAGGAATTACGATTAACGATGAGATAAATATTAAAATGACCACAGGTTTTTAATTAGTTGAAAATTATTGACTTTGAGCCCAAACGGGTTGCTCTTATGTTAAATCTATCACGAAATGTCTCAGTACAATGATAATGTACAACATTGCAAAAGTAGTGGCCACGGCCACCCTGTCAAGCGTAAGAAGGAAGGTATTTTTTTAATGGACTATACGTTGTTGGTCAAAGTGGCCTTTACAACTTCACTGGGCAGAGGGCGAACGCAAAGTGCGCTCCAGTCAGCGAGGCAGGGTGACAGCTGGCTTAAGGGCGCCACGTAGGGCACGGTCTCGGCTTGGGCTGCTGCCTCTTTGAGAGAACTGGGGCAAAATTACCATCGGATCACTACGCAACCTCACTGAGAAGAACTGGCAAGAAACTCAGCGGTTTTGTCGACTGCAGGAAGGACTTCCTAATTTACTTATAATAATAATAATAATATTCCTAAATTACTTACTGCATATATTTTCCAAGTTATTAGTCAAGAGGATGTGTTCAGGATTGAATGGCTTCCCAACTTGCGTCTCCAGTCCAGTCCGTCTTTTGATATTCTTATCAATGCTCTAGATTACAAACAACATTACAACAGGTAGGTACATTACCTTGATTTCCAAACACGCATCAAATACTATTTAATTAGTCAAATTGTAATAGTTCGAGGGACCAATAATAAGTTACTTTAACCCGAGGTAAACACTGTGCTTTTCATCACGAATACAAGGAAAGTAAAAAAAAAGACAAAAATAAGACAAAAAATAAGAAAAAAAAACCAGAAAAAAACAAAAAAAAAGAAATTAGGGGAAAAAAACAAAAAAAATGACAAGAATCTAAAAAAAATAAAAGAAAAAAAAATACAGTAAAAAAGTAGAGTAGTAGTAATGGGGATAAAAGTCGTGACGTCAATAGAAATTTGAAAATAGAACTCGTATTATTTATAATTTGACAGAATCGTCGAATTCGAATTCGAATCGTCGAATTTCCAGAAACACGATTTTACCTGATCTGTCAAAGTTTCGACGATTCTGGAACCACGATTTAGCCCGATCAGAAAAGTAACACTTTCTGTCGGCTCTTCAGGCACCTTTCGACATACTTTCCGCGTATCAGTGATGGAAAGTATATTTTCAAGTTTTTTGGGATTCACAGTTAGAGTTAGAAAAATTACGACCAAAAATTATTCAAAAATTACATGAGCGTTTTCATGTGTGCACTTTTAGATTTTCCCGATACATTTTAAAATTATAATTCCTGCATTTAAAAAATGCATCACCGTTTTGACTTACTACTTGTCTGTCCTTTAAACGAGTCATCATGAGCACCCACGGGATTGTTTAAAAGCCAACGCCTCTCTCGGGATCTACACAGGTAGTTACTACTAGATGAACTCGTATGAGCCAGTAGGCACTATTAGATGAAATGGAAATTTCTATAACGATTAATTCGTATTATGGACAATTTACAAAAGCTAGAAAAATGGTAACTAAATTCACTGACAGTTGCTAATTAGGAGTCAACATCAATCAATATGGCATAGTAGACATGTTTATAATTTATACTATGCGTACATTAAATAATAATAGAAGGTAACCGTGTCTTAAAAAAAAAACAGCTTCAAATACAAAGTATATAGAAAGCAATGCTTGGTTCCGTAGCCATTTTTATCCAGTCCTCTCATTAATTCCAAAAGATTTCATAAATGAATTAGATATCTTCCAGGAATAGCTAATTTTGTTAGTCAGTTAGGGTGCGTTTCCACTGACGCGGAGCTGGGCGGAGTGGAGCGGAGCGGTGGACTGTCATTGGCCAACTGTGACGGGCCAAGAGCGGAATGGAAATTTCGAGCACTGTGATTGGCCTATTCACAGTCCGCTCCGCTCCACTCCGCCCAGCTCCGCGTCAGTGGAAACGCACCCTTAGCAGTCCTCTGGCCTACAATATTTCGACTGCCATGAATTTCCGATTTACTATGAATAATTCACGAAGATAATATTATAGACATGTGGGGTATCGTTGAAAGGTCATTTCAAATGTACCAAATACCTACTGGTTTTATACGACATTATGTAAATACATAGATCCAAGAAAGAGAGGAGACACGTGACTGACCAAAATAGTTCGTCCTATCAAATTGAGTCCATAGACACAGTATGACTCAGTCACTCTCGGAAAATAATGTTGAAAGCATGTCGAGGTTGCCTATACGGCTCATCTTCTGTTGAATAATGCCTTCTTTTTACCCGACTACGGCGGAGGGTTATTAATAAGTTAACAGTCGAATTGCGAGTGCGAGGACAGATGTTCGAATTTCGCTGCATGGAGTGGCTTACCACGACCTCTTATCGCGATTCAATTATAGGAACGTTTTAACGTTTCAGCGACTTTTTGTGCAATAACGTACCCTATTGTCATGACAATAAGAAACGTCATTGCACAAAAAG
The DNA here is from genome assembly GCA_947859195.1 of Drymonia ruficornis. Lineage (NCBI taxonomy): Eukaryota > Metazoa > Arthropoda > Insecta > Lepidoptera > Notodontidae > Drymonia > Drymonia ruficornis. The sequence goes on along the minus strand of OX401926.1, from coordinate 3,950,877 downwards.
TCGCTGAAACGTTAAAACAATACTGCTATAAGAGGTGGTGGTACAAGTTTAGTGATTGCGATGTTTAAGTACCATATTTGCACATCAATAGATAGATCACTTTTATGTTCTTTCAGTCAAGCAACAAAAGATAATATTTTATAGAAAATGGTCGGCCTTATAGTGACCCCTAATAGTGATCACCAGGAACGGAGGATGGAGAGGATCTAAAGAAAATCATACGGGCAGGGGTGCTCTTAAACACATGCTTACATATACAGTCATATACTATACACTAATACTATACTAATGTGGGAATGGAACGTGAATAGTATGAGTGTAACGAAACGTAAGGATGCGAGGAGGCGTGGAGGGGAGAACGGAAGGACGGAAAAAGAAGATGGACGACGGTAGATAAAAAGTAAGGACGTTTTGTACACGAAGAATAAATAATTAAACCTACGACGAGTTTTCCTTCATATTTCGCGAACTCAGGTCCCAGATACTATACTAATAATACTAATACTAATACTATATATTACTATTATTATTTTATATACAGGGTTATCGGTAAAACACTAACAACCTTGCAGGGGCGTATTACGGACATCAAAAACAACAACTTTTGTTCTATGACTTATACATACAAAACAAAAAAAAATGTTTTTTAATTTGTTCAATTATTTATTTTTATTTAATATTACACAAGTGACAAGTTTTATTTTAATCGTTTGCAGGCAATAATGAAATATGATAATATCTTGTTTTTTTTGGGACCAGGGGGCTTACCACCACCTCTTATAGCAGTTTTGTTTTAACGTTTCAGCGGCCATTTGTGCATTGACGTTTCTTATTGTCATGACAATAAGGTACGTCATTGCACAAAAAGACGCTGAATCGTTTAAACGTTCCTGTAATTGAATCGCAATAAGAGTTCGTGGTAAGCCCCCTGACCCGCCACAATCTCGCACCACTGTTACTCCTTTAAGCCAGGATCGACAATGGTGTCCAACGATGACGCTAAGGTTTGACCCTCGACAAGTCCTCGACATCTAGGTTGTTAAGGTTAGATTTCTTTTCTATAAGCACCCAAATCCTTTCGAGACAGAAAAACCCGGGTAGGTATAGTAGGTATTTTATGACCCAGACAAACCAACTTTCTTTTCCTTGTGCAGATATTTTGTGTTTGGTGCAGGATTTAGGTACATTATTATTTCGTGTTTGTTTTAGATTTGTTTGTAGGTGTATTTGTTTGCTTTTTATACATTTCTTTGTGATCTATCTTGTGATGTTGGCGCCAATTAAATGTTATTTATTTCCAAACACAACCCCACAGTTACTACAGAACCCTAAAACGTCTATGCGTTATCCGCCACGCACTGGAATATATTATTTAAAAAAATACCTGTTCAAATGTTTTAATTAAACCTGCTTAAGCCTAAGAAAATGCCTAGTTACCCTTGGCATTTATATGTGTGGGTATTTATAAAAACGGTGCCTATAGTTTCAAAAAGTACATTTGGATATAGGCTAGCGCTGGGCTAAGTGTGTAACTAGTGGATCTATCATGTTAGATCAGAGGTTATCAAGGTGTGTGCTAGTGGGTGGGGGGGCCTTGGCTGTTCTGTTGGTTTGGCCAGTTCTCACCCGGCTAGGCAATCCAAATTGGTTGATTTCTGGCAAGCCGCTTAATGAACTTTTTATTCATTTTAATGTTGGCACAAAATGTAAGTACACTACAGTATTTTTTTAATTATCTGACCTCTATCACAAACTAGTAGTTTTTATGAAACTAAGGTGGCAAACAAGTACGTAGACCGCCTGATGTTAAGCAATTACCGTAGCCTATAAATGCTTGCAATACCAAAGGCATACAGTCAATATTGCCATAAGTATCAACACTGTCTTTCAGAATGAAACTTTGATAGGGTGCAGTCGCCTAAATAAATGGAAAAAAAATATATATACGGATGGACTGGTAAAAGACTGTACATAGGTATTGAAGGAGGGTGTTGTAAAAAATAGGTTGTTAAAGTTTGACCTAATTATCATTAAATATTTATGTACGGACACCCGAGCACCGAGCATAGAAGTTCAAATTGCAAACAGCGATTTGCCGAAATCGTGACCTTTGATCGCACCGTTCCCGCGCACCCCACACCCCTGCGAATAGCGCGGTGACCATATTTTCTGAAAAATACTACACTAATTTCGTTGAGGTTTACTATGTAGTTAAGCAATATATCTTTTTATTATATTTTATTGGTTACAAGACCATTAACTATCGTGTCCTTCAATATGTACAATCTTTTACCTGTCAATCTGTATTGTAAACAAAAACAATAATTGGGGCAGGGTTGTCGGTCGCGGTGTGCTGTGCGGTCGCGGTGTGGTGGACTCGAGGGCGGCGCTGCGCCAGCGCCGCGCCGCCCGCCTACCCTGGAGGGCTGCCGTTCATTGGACACGCTCTCCAGTTTCTTGGAGAGGAAACACGTAAGCATATACAGGGTTATTGAACAAACACTAACAACCTTGCAGGACTGTATGACTGACATCATAAACAACAACTTTTGTTCTATGGCTTTTTACAAAACATAATACGTTTAACAAAAAAATCACTTACTAAAATGTATGAAACAATAAAATATTTTCATCTAGAGGAAAGCCATGGTACCTAGGTGGTTGCATTCCAGTTTGCCCGAAAGTATCTAAGCGGACCACGGTTATCCTATAGATGAGCATATTTTCTCGTTTGATACAATTTAGAGTGTGATTATTTGTTAAATTTATTATTGTTTTGAAAAAAGTCGTAGAACAACGGTTATTGTTTTTGATGTCAGTAATACAGTCCTGCAAAGTTGTTTATGTTTTTCCAATAACCCTGTATAAGTTCAGAAGTAATAATAATAATAATAACTGGCTTTAAACACGTGCATTTGACGAGTCTATCAAACAAGTCGCCTGATAGCAATTCAAAAGCAATCATTTTTCTGATTTTCTAGTAGAATCCTTAGCAATTAGACTTATTTTACGCCATTCGTGAACATTTTACGAAAAATTGCGGAATTGCTAAAGATTCTGCAATAAAAACAGAAAGATGTATGTGGCCGTTTAAATCCGTGGAGCTGCTATTACAAACCCGATACGAAAGCAATAATCCTTTTCAGAGAGGCTTCGACTTTTACATTTTGACACAATGGTGCTGGTTGCGGCTTATGTTGGTACACAACTAAACTTGACTGAACTAACCATGAACCTAATACTAAAAGGACTGGGTCTAAGCAGCTCGGCCGCGTTGCTTAAACATCGCACAACTTGGCCGGTGACGTCATCACAGTAGACGTGGCTTAAGTCAGTGTGCTGTTGGCGTTCGTCCTGTGCAGACGTCTTGCCAACGTTCGCATCCCAAATATAATTATATTCAACACTAGATGGCGTCCCTTTGTACGTAATTTTTCATGATCATACACTTAGTGACATCTCGTGCAAAAAGTTAAACTACGACCAACATTGACATAAAACGAAGCGAGTGGTTCTGCTATTTACCGGTAGATAGATGCCACGCATTTCTTAACCCCCACCACCCGCGCCATCTGCGCAAATTACCAGGCGTTGTTTCATAGACATATCTACTAAGGCAGGGGTTCCCAAACTGTGCGCTGCGGCGCGGCGCCCTGGTGCGCCGTAGAAAGTAAAGGGGGGCGCCGTGAGTCGATCCTCTTTCATTATCCGAAACCACAAATATTCGCGGGTACCTTTTTTGAGCGCTCGCATCGGTAAAGGCAATAGATACCTACTTTCGTCGCGCACGTCGCCGTCACTCACTCGCCGAAAAGTAACCGTTGATACTAAAAAAACTCAATTTCATATTGTAGATGTTTTAATTTTTGTTTCTCCTATCTATATCTACCTAACCTAGTATTATTGTAGGTACCTATTTCTTTCGACTGTATCTTTTTCAAATAGCTAGCTAGGGTAGGGCGCCGTGACAAAATACTTAATTTGTAACTGCGCCGCGGGCTGAAAAAGATTGGGAATCCCTGTACTAAGGGACTACTACAATATACCTATAATACGTTTTTTTATACTTGTCCTATTTAGTAAGCGAAGATGGCGTCCAGCGTGGCGATTGCGTAACTTTTTTGTCAATGTTTCAATGGTTTCGTATATAATTGACACAGGATGACCGAAACTAAATGAAATATTGACAAAAAAGTTACGCAATCGCCCCGCTGGACGCCATCTTTGCTTCCAAATAGGACAAGTATAAAAAACGTACTATACGTAGGGATGCGGGCGTCGGACGAGTCGGGCGTTTGTCGTGGGTGCATACTTCACGTTCACGCACAATGACTTTGTTTTGTAACAATTTGTCACTTTATTTTATTTTATTTTTAATTATACTTACCTAAATATGTATTATATTTATTATTAAGTGTAAGTACTTATTTTGTTGTAATAGCTAAGTACGTCGTGCACTGTATGTTTTATTTACATTTGGGTAGCCAAGGTTGTATGTAAGACAAGGTATGAGGAGGCTTTGGCTGAAAATCAGCGCTGGAGGAGACCTCGTTCCCCTCCAGCACATGCTGAGCCAAATGCCTTTCAGCACAGCTCACACTGTAGGTAATCTAGCTTTCTTAAACTTTATGGCCATCTATTTACACGACTGCCCAAAAAAAGGAGTGTATATGTGATTAGGGTTCAAGTATGTATGTATGTGAGATTCTTTATTCCACCATAACTTATAAATGCCTGAATGGATTTGGATGTATGGGATATCGTTAGAATCCTTACATCGTACCGGGTAACACTGGATATATTATTTTTGAAAAAAATAGTATGGTGGCATTATGGCTCAATTTTGAAATGTGAAAAAAAAAAAAAAAAACGTTATTACAATATGGGTATCTAATGGAAGGTCTTGATGAGCATATTCTAAAACTGTAGAATTTATAGGCATAATTTAACATAGGTAGGGTGTACATGCAAAACAAAGATTTCATTTTTGGCTGTTGTCACTAAAATGCATAAAATAAAAATAAATAAATTAAAAAACACGACCGCCTTGCCAAAAAACGAACTAAAAAGTATAAAACAAGTGCAGTGTCATTGCAGTCGGGGGCCCTCTTAGATTAAATATGTTCCACAGCACGGTCCCCCGACTGCAATGACACTGCACTTGTTTTATACTTTTTAGTTCGTTTTTGGCAGGGCCGTCATGTTTTTGAATTTTTTAAATTATTTATTTCTTACTTCTTTTGTACGTGCTGTTCTTTTCTTATAATGTGTGTACTGCTGTGCTGAATAAATATTTATCATTTTCATTTCATTTTTCTAAGAACGTCTCTTCTAATTAAAATCTCTATGGAACTAACTGTATCGCCATCCTTCGTTCGTGACGCATCGTCATAGGCAACATAAGAAGTACTACTACAATGGTAGTAGTTCGTCCTACTAAATGGAGTCCATTGACCCAGTATGACTCAGTTGCACGCGGCTCACCAATGCGGCTCATACCTATTCTCGTGATGCTGCCTTCTTATGTATTTAATAAGGTGTGTGAATTTCGCTGCATGTAGTGGTGCGCTGACCACAAGTTTGTGATGGCGATGTTAGATGGGACCATGGACCAATTACTAAGGGGACTGGCCCTAAGCAACTCGGCCGAGTGGTCGGCCTAGTACCAACATCGACATAAAACGAAGCGAGTAGGTCAACTATTTACCGGTAGATAGAACAATGAAAATGAAAAAGCAATGACCACGTTTTTTTTCAGACATATATCTAATAAGGGCACCTCGTTCTTTAGTCTTTACTCTGTGGATGGGACAGTTTCTGCGAAAATAATTCAGCAATGGTGTCATTATTTTTATTTTATCAAAGTTTTATTTTTAGATGCATGCCAGCTGATTATGGACATAAGTTCTTATAGTTTGGAGAATGGAGGTGTCATAAGCACGAGTGTTGGTGTTTCCCCGGCATACGGTAAGTTATTTTATTCAAAAATGCGTATAATACTGTCATTATTTTGCAAACCCTCATCTAGCAAAGTCGATGTTGCCGCGCTACAAAAAAGATGACGGCAAAGTTGTATTGGTCTAAGATACACTGAAGAGTGACCTTCACCCATCGACTTAACGGATCAATCCTAGATTTTGTCAAATAAAATATGCGTCTGAACATATACCAATAGGGTTGCCATAAAGAATATGCTCAAGGATAAAGAAAGCAAAAAGCTAAAAGCATGCACGGCTTCGTCGCGCGCAGATGTTGTACTGCGTCCTCCTCTATCGCATCAAATAGAACGCGGATGCGCAATGCTTTTCTGACATACAGTTTTGCTTGCTCCAATTTTTTAATTTCAAATTCCGGCTACCGTTATTCTTGACTAGATTTTCGCAAGCAACACTATACACTGTATTCGCAATAAAATTGCCTTCATTTTGATATCATTTTCATTTGGCAAGCAAGTCGGTGAAAAAAATTGTAAAAAAAAAGTTTTTATAATTTTAATTAATCATAGCCATGAGCATATTTTTTACGGCAACCCTATTGGTATATGTTAAGAAAAATATTTTATTTGGTAAAATCTAGGGTTGATCCGTTAAGTCGATGGGTGAAGGTTGTCCTTAAGCGTATCTCGTACTATATGAGATGTCACTACTGTTGTGTTTTAGCGGCCAGCAATTTCCTTTGGAAATTGCTGGCCGTTACATACACAACAAACACCCGACTACGGCGGAGGGTTATAATTTTGACCGGTAAGTATGTATGTATGTATGTTCATCTGTTCCCGCCTAACTTCCAAACTACTTGTCGTGGTAATCATACATTTTAGAGCGTGATTCGGTAGTCGGGTTTTAGTTTTTAAACTTTTTTAACCCCTTCATTTGATAAAAACATAATAATACCTACAGATACATACGCGCTCTCTAAGTAGCACGATAAAACCTGGCTATTTGGAAAACCCCAGCTCAACTCGGGTGCAGCCGTTACGATCCCATTCCGGCACGCACCCACATTGAAAAATAATTGTATTCCGCTGCGCTCCCGGCCGGGACGCCACGGTAATGATATTATACAGTAGTGTAACATAGGCCCGTCCTTGAAATAACTACCTACAGCCGTGCTACGCCGCTCGATACGTGAACACGCAATAGGGCTACTCGCCTACAGTATATTAATTTCATCTACCTACATCCTACATATTAAAATATAATCAAATTACTTACTAGTCACTATCACTACATATTATAAAACAAAGTCCTCCGCCGCGTCTGTCTGTCTGTTCGCGATAAACTTAAAAACGACTGCACTGTCTCGGCCTTTATTTTAGCTTGTCCATCAAGGGTTGCAATGCTGACCACGCTGTGGATGCCTGGAGCTGCGCTGCGCCGCGCTTTCGGCCATCAACAACGCGGTCAACAACACACTCATTAGAGACCGCGTCAGTAATGTACTATTATATACCTACTAGTATGTAATTAGATATTTTTTTAATAGGTAGGAAGTAGGTAGATGAAATAATATACTGAAGACGGGTAGCCCTATCGCGTGTTCACGTACCGCGCGGCGTGGCGCGGCTGTAGGTAGTTATTTTAAGGACAGGCCCAAGTTACACTACTGTATAACCATGACGTCGCAGCCGGGAGCGCAGCGGAATAACATTTTTTTTCAATATGGGTGCGTGCCGGCTGGGGGCTTCCCGGAATGGGACCGTAACGGCTACACCCCTCAGCGGGTCTCAGCTCAGGATCCTAAATTATATCCTATATTACAGTAATAACGGACCCCGATGACTGTCTCAAAATAGCAAACACCTGTTTGGAGAAGCCCTACTTCTACAGTTTTGCGAAGGAATGGCTCGGCAATGGTCTGATTACGGCTGATGGTACGTACACTAAGGCGATACGCATGAATGGAGGCTATGCCATCTTTGATGAATTGAGTAATAATTTGAAAATTTACACGTTTTTAACTAACCCGTCATCTTCAAATTTATAGTAGGAAAAAGTGCTAAGTACATGCTATTTGAATATGTAAAAATAGCAATATATCACAGTGAATCTGTTTTCAAGTTTAAATCCGGCTTTGATTTTTTTTTTCAGCAATAACGTGGAAACTACATAGGAAACTACTAAATCCTGCGTTTGGTCAGAAAATGATTCAGCTTTTTGTGGGGGTGTTCAACGAGCAGTCCCGGAGACTTGTCGACCAGTTGGGGAGTGAAGTTGGAAAAGGGTTATTCGACCCAGAACCGTATGTGATCCCTAATTTGTTGGGAGTGTCGTGTCGTAAGTTTCTTTTTACTCTACCTATGCCTAGTTAGTTCATTTTACAATGACGCGTGCTGTGACTCTATGACTCTAGCATATGGGATGGGTAAAATTTCAGTAGTGCGGCTGACATTGTGAATAAACCACTAAGGTAATACACACGGACAAATAAGCCCAATAGACGCCGCATTTCCTGCATAAAATACTAGCTACTGCCCGCGACTTTGTCCGCGCATAATTTATCCCACGGGAACATACTATCGGAAAAAAAATTTCATCCAAATCCGTTCAGTCGTTTTTGCGTGAAAGAGTAAGAAACATCCATCCATCCAAACTTCCACATTTATAATATTAGTGGGATAATATAGTGGGATTAGTGGGATGTATGACGGCCACTGACATTTTGTCCGACCAAAAACCGAAACCGAAAACTTTTGATAGTTACATTCTCATAGAAATACTTGACTCTAGGATTATTGGTCTGTGGTCATACGACATAGCAGCAACATAGAGAATAGCGTTATTTGGGTACCTACCTATAGACTTATATTTTTAACTACACTAATATTATAAAGAAAAAATATTTGTATTTTTGGATGTTTATAATAAATTAAATAAAAAAAATAAAAAACCCCCTACAAAAAAAAAACTCTAAAAAGAAAAGAAAAAATCTGAATATTTTCACCCAAGTCATTGCGTCGGGGGACCGCTAAGTACATCACATATACCAGTGGGTGATTCGATAGCCGACACCGAATTAGTTGCGATACCAGGCGGACACCAGGTGCGATATATTCCATACAAATCTATACATTTTGTTGGTGGAGCGACTGGTTGCGCTACCACTGGTGTCCTTGTGCATATAGCCCTTAGAGTAACCTGTAGATTATGACCCTGACCGATGTACTTAGTGGTCCCCCGACGCAACGACTTGGGTGAAAATATTCAGATATAATTTTTTTCTTTTTAGAGGTTTTTTTTGTTGGGGTTTTTTTAAATTTTTAATTTATGTTTTTTAAACTTATATCATCGACTAGCTTCTGCCCGCTGCTTGCTTGCGCGGCTATAAGAATTTGATATACTAGTCAGTCAGTCGGGACTTTGAATTTTATATATAGGATGGTGACATCATGACAATAATTGAAACCACACACTGGGTATCACATTAGTAGTTCGCACATAAAATATTATTAAATTATTTTCAAAGGTATTGCCACGGGATTGCTTTTTTATTTTGACTATATTAACTGTACGCCTACAAAGGTACCGCTAAAAACATCGACACCGAAGCGATGTGGCCGCGCTTGTACTTACAGGTCAGTCTATGAGGTCAGTAGACGATTATAAAGGATGTTGTGTTTCGTTTAGACTATTTCCGCATTTAATTTGTTTGAAAATTCTGAATTTTGAACTTTGTTGTAAATCTAAATTGATAATTTTAAAGTGTTGTGATTGACTAGTAGGGATCGTGGTTTGATTTATTGTCATCATGTCGTCACCACCCTGTACAATATGTTAAAAAATCCCTGTCCGAGCCGAAACCGGTATTTAGGTTTCCCAATCACATGAGCAAATAAAATAAAAAAATTAAATATGCATGATAGTAAACATATTAATGACAATTTAAAATGCTATTTTTGTTTGCCTTTTTCCCTCAAAATGTAGAAAATTTTAAAAATATGACAACACCGTTACCGGAAGTAATTATGTTAGATCGTGTGGCGGCACCTAGAGAGACGTAGAGAGACGTACGTCACGTAGAGAGGATGAGTGAAAGTCGATTGACGAAAGAGATATACGGAGCGAAAGTGAGTGGATGCGTCGGAAGAGGGCGCCCAAGGAGAACTTTTCACGACCAGATTAATGGTCTCTTCCAGAAAGGTCAAGTCCGTAGCACCCTCAACCGACGGCAGTGCATGAGAAGATGTATGAATGTGGATGAAGCAAAAGAGGTGTGTCAAAATCGTAGCATGTGGCAATCTATAGTCTCTGCCTACCCCCTTGGGATACAGGCGTGAGTATATGTATGTATGTATGTATGTGTGGCGGCACCTCTGACCACAAAGTATGTGATGACGTCATTTTATGTTTTTTTTTATGTAAACAGGGTATTTGTTTTCCAAAAAAATATGGGAGGCCTTTGCCCAGTAGTGGGACACTAACTATGCAAAAAAATATAAAAAAAAAATTGACACAAAAACTTTTCACAAAAATAGAATCTAATCTCGATACCCAACAATACGTTTCCGGGTCGGGCAGGGTTTTCTTATCATGTTGTATATATAGATAGAAGATAGATGACATAAAAGCAGACGGACGTGACGAAACTATTTAAAGGGACCCTTAGTGTTACTAAGGAACCCTGAAAAGTAACCACTACGTACTATGCCGCGAGCGAAGCGAGCGCGAATTTTTATTTTATTTCTAAAAGCAACCCTAAACAACAATTTCCATCTTTCAACTTTCACCCCTATTTAACGTCCTTAGGGGTGGGATTTCGAAAGACCCTTTCTTAAGGGATACATTCACTTCAAAAAGAACACACCCACCAAATTTCATGTCTGTAGTACTAGCGGATTAGGCTGTGCGTTGATATAAGTCAGTGAGTCAGTCGGGGCTTTGATTTAAAGGGATCCTTAGTTTAACTATGGAACTCCGAAAAATAAGTACTATGTTTTGCGTCACGAACGAAGCGAGCGCGAATATTTTTTTTAAAGCAAACTTAAACACTAATTTTCACCTTTCAGGATGGAATTTCTTAACACCCTTTCTTAGTGGATCCCTACACTTCACAAAGAACACACCATTAAAATTTCATGTCCCTTCTTTGTTCTTTTTTTCAAGGTGAAAGTTTCAAATGCGTTCGCAGAGTATAGCTAGATGGCGTTGTAGAAAAATAAAATTTTCACAGAATTAATTTCAAATACCGTCAAACTTGGTTACTTTGCCACTTTTAAGCAAAAAAAAACTTTAAAAGAGATTATCTTTAAAAAAAACTATGAAGATGTACAAAGATAACCATTCCATATTTTAATAAATTCTATATGGAATTGTGGCACTATAAAATATTCTAGGTTTTCTCATTTAATAGTGATAGTATACCCTAAAAACTTTTTGTGCGAAAGTTACCATCCCAAGTGGTAAGATTGCCACACCGAATTATAGGGTTAAATAGATTTTTTTTTACAAAAAGTCAGTCAGCATTACCACTATAGTGTTGTCACAGTAGAAATATACAAAAATATTATAATATTTTGCACTGGTAACAATAATACACACGATGTGGCAAATTCACCCGCCTTTTTTAGTATTTTCATACTAAACTGAAAACGTGACAAGGGTTGTCAAAAAATAAGATTTTCGGAGATATTTTTTTTTAATAAAAAACTAAAATACAATTTAAAAGGGTGCCTCTAAAGATGAAATTATTCTTTCTTTACCAGATCAACTGTGACATTTAGCACTTCTTTTGTAAGCTCTGCCTGCAAATTAACGCCTATTGCGATCGCCCATTTTCTAAAAATAAATAACATTTAAACTAAATGTAAGCAACTAAATAATTTTTTTATAAATAATTTTAAAACACTATTGTGACAACCCTAGACCCTAAGAAAACATGGCAAAGTAATGTTGCCATTTTGACGGGCCCGTTAGCGTGGTTGGCGCGGAGGCGCCTTTCACGCTGCAGGTCGTAGGTTCGGTTCCTACCCGGGACATGCATTTTTGTGCATGAACATGTCTGTATGTCCGGAGTCTGGGTGTATATGTATATTAAGCAGGTATTTACATATAAAAAGTAGTATATGTAGTAATATCAGTTATCTGGTTTCCATAGAACAAGCTCTGCGTAGTTTGGGATCAGGTAACCGTGTGTACAAAAATGCCCAGGATATTTTTTTATTATTTATTATTTATTTCAATATTAAATTTTCCTTTAGAGGAGTTTAAACACGTCAAAAAATACGGTTTCTACATAAAATAATATTTTGTCTCGAAAGAGGGCCTATGGCAATTTCAACAACCTTGGGCGAAAACGCCAAGTTTGACGGTACTAAAAACTAAATAGGTAAAATTGACACGGTGGTACGGAACCCTCTATGTGTGAGTCCGACACGCACTTGGCCGGTTTTTGTTCTCTTCCTCTTCCAATGGGTTTCATCCTACTATTACATTTTTTTACTTTTTACCATTTTCATAGGCAAAAGCACTGGTCTAATTTTGATACCTGTAGATTACTTTTTGAATTATTTAAAACACTCCCTTCAAAAGATATTACGAATTTAAAAATGTCAATCTACACAAATACTAATAGAAAAATAAATGCCGCTCCCTACGCAGCGGACGCAACGGAACACGGGGCCCGGGATACGCGATACGGGATCCGGTGAATCCGGGATATCTGGGAAACGGGATTCAGGACACGGGGTCCAGGATATCCAATACGGATCCGGGATAAGGGGTCCGGGATCAGGGATCCCATTTTTTTAAAATTTAAATTCTGCGCGAACGAAGTCACGGTCAAAAGCTATAACTATTAAATCGATTTTAATGTTTATTTATTTAGGTACAAACAGTCTCATTACATGAGTGGAAATGGTTCTGTGTTAACAAATAGACCTAAAGTATCATGCATTAAACATAATTGGGTGTTATAACAAAAAAGTTAAACTCGTTTATAAGGCGGGTGTAGACAAATTTCCCTTATGAATATTGATATAACTCATTTATCTCACGTTTGAAACGTAGATAGTGTAGGCTCTGGAATAAGACATAGGCTAATCGAATTTCCGCGTGGGCGAAGCCGCGGCGCACAGCTAGTATGGCATAATTATAATACTTAAATTATATCATGTTATATAAAAAATAAGTAAGGCCAGTAAGTAAAAAAAACCCTTCAATTTATTTTATTTTATACTTTTTTGTTAGTTTCTAAAGTCGCGTTATACAAATGTTTTTTTTTAGTTATTTTTATCAAATAATAATAAACATGTTTTACTTTTAAAGTATGTATATTAGTTGATATGAACACAGTAAAGTATTTACAAATGATAATTTGATAAAAAAAACGGGATTTAAGCATTTATTTGCTGGCACAGCAAATATTCCACTGTGCTGATTTTTACCTAAGTCATAAAATAATAAGTGCTTATGTACCTATGTTTCACTTGTTTACTATAGCGTAAATAAAGTTACAAACAAAGTTATTTGGTGCATCAATATGACTCGCATGCTTCGCCCGAGCACTCATGTTATGACATTATGTCTATGAGTTTCGGCGGCAAAACTGAGTGCTCGCGCCTGGCATGCTGCTAATGTAGATGCACCCATTGGCTGCTATAAAATAAGTGCTCGGGCGAGGCATGCGAGGTATCAGGACGCCTAGAATAAGTATAATGATGACCTAGGTACTCTATTAAGCATATTACGTATAATAATAGTATGCTACTTTTACTAATGTTTCTCTTTCTCTTTTTTACAGTAACAATACTTAATCTTAATCCTGAAGATGACAATATAAGTTGCACAGATTATGTTAAAGCAACCGAAGAAATGACGACCATTATTCTCGAGAGATTCCAGAAGTTTTGGCTTCACGTACCATTTATATACAACTTCAGTTCCTTGAAGAAGAAACAAGACAAATATTTAAAATTCATTACTGATGTCGGCACTGGGGTAATTTACATAATTATAATATTATCCTGTACCCGTAGTGTATTTTTCTCGTAAGCATAATGTATAGTCTACGTCTAGTCTACGTATGGTCTACTGTATGGAGAATGGAATGTTTTGGATACCGTCTGCTAGGGGCGCTGTACAATTTGCGATACAAAAAGACAAATAACGGAGATAGGAATAAGATACACGGATACAAGGTACAAAATACACAGGATATATAGTATACAGTTAGCTTAAGAGAAAAATAAATCACACTAGGGGGTCAGAATATAGTGATTATTCGGCCAATAAGTTAATACATTTTTTTTTAATTCTACGGCGGTACGAAGTTCGTGAGGTCACTAAGCCCGCCACACATTCCCGCCACTGTTACTCCTGTACGCCAGGATCGACAATGGTGTCCAACGATGACGGCAAGGTTTGACCCTCGACGAGTCCCGGGAAAAAGTTAAGTCGTCTTGGTTCGCGAGGTCAGAAGGTCAGAAGGCCAAAGACATGTTCTCTCACACACACATTCTTATGTAGAGCCGTTGTTTGAAATAAATACCAAACTGCCAGATTAACTTTACGGTCCCAAACTAAGCAACATTTGTATTACGACTGCCGTGTTGACTGGGGGCGATCCCAGTAACATGTAGACCAGGGCAAATTACGAATAGGCTGATACCGAAATTTGCCACTGGCAGGAATCAAACCCGCTGCCATACAATGCGTTGAACCAAGCGGCCAACGGTCGAACCACTGCGCCAACCGGTTGACAAATATTGCCAACGATTTCGATGTCATCCTGTATTATGTATGCAGGGTATAATGATGCATACAAAGGGTTGAAAAAACAAATAATTTAAAAAAATAAAAAACACGACTGCCCTGCCAAAAAACGAACTAAAAAGTATAAAACAAGTGCAGTGTCATTGCAGTCGGGGGACCGTTCTGTGGAACATTTAATCTAAAAAGGCCCCGACTGCAATGACACTGCACTTGTTTTATACTTTTTAGTTCGTTTTTTGGCAGGGCGTCGTGTTTTATAATTTTTAAATTATTTGTTTTTATTTTATGCATTTTAGTGACAGCAGCCAAAAATAAAATTTTTGTTTTGCATTTACATCCTACCTGTGTTAAATTATGCCTTCAATTTGATACCCATATTGTAATAATGGAAGAAAAATATTTTTTTTCACATATGAAAATTGGTCCATAATGCCGCCATATTGTTTTTTTCAAAAATAATTTACCCAGTGTTGCCCGGAATGATGTAAGGATTCTAACGATACCCCATAAATCCAAATCCGTTCAGGCATTTGTAAGTTATGGTGGAACAAAGAATCTCACATACATACATACATACATGAACCCTAAACACATATACACTCCTTTTTTGGGCAGTCGTGTAAAAAATACGTTAGGTTACGTAGGTACATAGGGCGCAAAATAAACATAGGAGCAGTGATAGCTGATTGACGGCGTCTTCATCAGGCGCATGCCTCGCGCGAGCACTCACTTTTGACGTCGGAACGCATAGACGTAATGTCATAATATGAGTGCTCGGGTGAGGCATGCGCGCCATATGGACACATCTATTAGTTAAGCCTGCGTCTTGCGGGCTTGAAACCTTGGCTCGAACCGGAATTTTCAAGCTATGTCATAACCTTTCATGCCTTTTAATCATACCTTTAATATGATTATCACTTGCCTACGATGAAGGGAACCATCGTGAGGAAACCTGCATGTCTTATAAAATGTAACAAATTTTCGAAAGACATGTGTATTCCACTAACCCGCACTGGGCCAGCGTTGTGAATTTTGACCTGAAACCCCCTCGCATTGAGGGGAGGCCTGTGCTCAGGCGTGGGACGCAGACGTTGAAAAAGCTAATATTACTTTTTTACAAAAGGCGCGGGGTAAAATTGTGTCAGTTTCATTGGTATGGAATTCAAGTTGACGATAAATTTATTATTTTACAGATAGTTCGGAAACGGAAATTAGAACTACGTGAAATGGGCGCTTTCAATAATGCCGGTGATGATGCAATAGGTACGTATTTTCACTTCGCCTTGTACATGAATCCCCTTTCTGAGCGCGCCTTGTACTCGCCCTCTGTCCGGTGAAGTTGTTTGAGGCCATATCAACCAACAGCCATTAAAAAAATCGCCTACAAATCCTCTTAAACAATATGCAAATGATGTCTTACAAAATGCGTGAGATGCATAAACGCAGTTAGGCCATCGCCGCACCGGTAAGGCAATTGCGACTCGACGGCGATTTCTATAAAACTGTTCGCTTATGTAATGCAGCCACCGCCATATTATGTTTGTAGGAGTTTGATCGCTGTCGCGCCACCGTCGCCTTGCCAGTGCGGCCACGGCCTTAGAGTAGGCTACATAATAGTAATAATATGACCTATTCTTGTTTCCAGATAAAAGCAAGTCATTACTAGACCTGCTCCTCCATTTGAATGAGGTTGAAGGCGTGATGTCTGACTCCGAGTTATTAGAACACTTGAACACGTTTATTGTTGCTAGCTACGAGACAACGGGATATACAATCTTGTTCACATTGGTGTTACTAGGCTCCCATCCAGATGTGCAGCAGCGAGTTTATGAAGAGTAAGATTTGAAGGCTACACCCATTGAGTGCGTCCAGATGCCTCGCATGCCTCACACGAGCACTCATGAGTCAATGAGGGCTCGGGCGCGGCATGCGCCTGATATGGACGCAGCTATTGACCCATTAGGCTATGGGTTCCTCCAATAGCGGCGCCCCATCGTATAACGGCCGCACTAGAACGTTGGCTATGTAAACAAAATGGCGCGGTTCCTAGAGAGCGGTATTGGACACCGTTGTTTATGTAGCCAAGGTTCTAGTGCGGCCGTTATGTGACGGCGCCGCTATTGGAGGAACCCATAGCTTTAAAAAGGAGCATGTCACGTCTTAAAATTGTTTGTTATCCCAAAGAGAGTCACAGTGACACAGTACGACGTCGCGCGCGGGACATCATTGCAAACGCACGTCAGTGTTGATCATACGGATTTGAATACAGCTCGCCATTAGGAAAAAAATAATAATAATAATACAGCTCATCATTTCTAAGGAATTCCTTAGAAATGATGAGCTGTATTCTTTTTTTTTTTTTACAACAATTTAACAAACAATTTTAAGACGTGACATGCAATGCATTGTTGTTCATTTGTGTCATTATTTTAAGAAACAAATAAATAATGCGTATATTTCGCTGCATGTAGGTAAAGGTTACAGTACCTACAAGTACACATTTTGTTGCGGTGCGGCGTTCGTATTCACAGTTTCGCACACACTATATCAAAGTTTGGGTTTACAACAAAAGTTTCATATACTATTCATTTAAAAAACAACGTATTCCGCAAATGTGTTATTTGACAAACAAACACTTTACAAACATTCATTTAAAAATAACTTGTTCCGCAAATGTTTCATTTTACAATGTAGTATTATAGATTAGGGGTACCTAGGTTTTTACTATTTAATCGTTGATAATTTATGTTATGGGGTAAATTATCATCAAGAATGAATAATCGAAATGAAATGTAACGTCACGACTTTTATCCCCATTCGGGGGTAATCAGAGGATTGAGTGGTCATATACCACCACATTGTGGAGGTATTAACCAACTCAAAGCCCACGTTTCACCAGACAGTCAGAACCCAACGTGACAAGTGGTGAACCTTGTCACTGTCACAGGTCACAGTAACTGTCTATTACCTAATCCCGAGGGATAGGTAGGTTTCCTCACGATGTTTTCCCTCACCGTCAGCGAACTGTAAATTATGCACATAGATGAAAATTCATTCATTGGTGCATGCCACACCGGGGATCGAACCTGGGACCTTTTGATTGCAGGCCCAACCTGTTCACCCCTAGGCTACAGTCGGCTCTCTGTTCACCACTAGGCTACAGTCGCTAATCATGGACTCAAATACGTGCCTGGTCTAACCTAGAATCCTGCATAATGTAAAGTTTGACACAAGATTTCTTTTACAGAATTCCTGATTCGGGTCGCTTATCCCGAAGCAAAACTCTAACCCCCTTATTCATAGAGATTTTAGCCAGTTTACAATGGTTTTGAAGAGCATTTTTAGGAACAAATGTGAATTGTAATTCCATTGCAAGTCGATCATAACTTTCTATGAATAAGGTGGTAAATATATACAATTATCTGCATAATACACTTACCGGCACAGAAATTGGGACAAGATCAGAATTCGATGTTGTATAAATTATCTATACATATAATAAGAATGTAAAATTGGTCGCGTCTGTACATTCGAAATATTTGGAAAAAAAATAGTGGGGGGGACTTAGATTGACCAGCAGAATTCATTTTTATAATTTTTAGAATTTTTGTCTGTGGGTATGTTTGTATGTTTGTATGTTTGTATGTTTGCTCAGATTTTCGAAAGAGCACAACTTCGAATCCACCGGATGGATTTCAATGAAATTTAGCATGGATATGACTAATAGTCTAACTTAACATCTAGGATACTTTTTTTTTCGAAAATGTTTAGGGTTGCCACAGAAAATTCAAAAAACTACTTAAAAATTCTAAATGTTTGAAAGAGCACAACTTTGAATCCACCGGATTAATTTCAATGAAATTTGGCATGGATATGACTAATAGTCTAACTTAACATCTAGCATATTTTTTTTTTCGGTAAAGTTTAGGGTTGCCACAAAACATTCAAAAACTACCTAAATATTCTAACACGCACAACTTCGAATCCAGTGGATTGATTTCAATGAAATTTGGCATGGATATGACTAATAGTCCAACTTAACATCTAGGATATTTTTTTATAAAATATTAGATTGTAAATTTTTATGACCACACGGAAATTCTAGCCAACAATAAGTTTTAGTTATTGAAATACGTCTATTTAGAGCGGAGCCCTACGGAGCCCTACGTTGTGTGTGATCCGACACTATTTGGAATACATAATCTTAATTTTAATAATAATAATAAATATTTTATTGCTGCGTTCTACCATCTTAAGTTTCGTTTTTCTTAACTAGATGTCGCTATACTTAAAATCCGACAATACCTGCCTTGCACCACATGTCAAAATTTAATATCTTCCTTGCTTCAAGAAATTTAGTTTTTTTATTCCTAATTACGTATAAAAAATATTAAGCGGGTCTTTGTATCACGCGGAATCTTAGACGTTAACTCTGGAATTCATCTCCACAGTACTAATGCCGTAGGGAAGCTACCTACCTAAGAAGTAAGTCTAGAGGACCTGCTGATTTTGAATTAAGTAGTAATAGAAACATAGACATTGAACTCTGAACTCCAACCCCTCAGGAATGATGCTGCTGGGTAACTGCCTGCTTAAAACATAAATCTGGAGGACCTGCTAACTTTGAATTAGCAATGTGGGTATCAAGTAGAAACTTCTCAGGCGAGAACTTTTGTAATACAACTAAGGCGCCAGGCAAGCGTACGGCCCACCTGTTGTTAAGCAGTTACCGTTCCCAATAGATGCTTGCAACCAAAGGCATCGGTAGCACGTTTCCAACCTGAAGGGGAGTGGGGTTAGTGGGAGGGGACGGGGAGGTGGCTGGGTTGCGCTTCCGGCTCTCTCCCTCATCATACGAAACGAAGGTAAATTAGCTACTTGAATGCCGATCTCCACCTTACTGGTCAGACTCTACCACCTTACTGGTATAGACTGGTACAGATAGACAGCCACGGACAGACGAACTCAGACTGATGCAGACTGACGTAATACAGATTAGACGATAGACAAAATTATATTTAAGGGC
This sequence comes from Drymonia ruficornis, assembly GCA_947859195.1. Lineage (NCBI taxonomy): Eukaryota > Metazoa > Arthropoda > Insecta > Lepidoptera > Notodontidae > Drymonia > Drymonia ruficornis. Next base: position 3,931,143 of record OX401926.1, on the reverse strand, counting down.
TTCACCGACTGGACGCGGACGGAGTCGCGGGCACAGCTAGTTGGTAAATAAAATGATTTATTTTCATGACACTACGTCAGAATCAATCTTTTCAGTTAAATTAATACAAATTATGAATAAAATATTAGGTACCTGGTTGGAAAATGAGTATAACTGAAAAAAAAACAATTTTAACGAAAAACATTTTTTACTTGTCTAGTGCCGGGTGCTACCTTTATTGATTTAATGACTCTCTCTATTAATGTGGCATATGGTTTTAATAATTTTGCTACGCTTAATTTGAGGAAAGTCACGCCAAAGCACTACCGCAAAATGCAATAGCTCTTAGAGTCTTATTGGAAATCTATGAATACTTCTGACAAGTCTTTTTAACATGTCTTAGACATGTTCTTTCAGATTCAAGTCACAATTGCCCGCATACTGTGCAGTTTATTTTACTACGACATCATTTAGAAATGTATTGCCACATTTTTTTGCATTTTCCTCTGCGTTAATATGGATTAGAATTCATTTATCGTATGCAATTAAGCTTCTGCATGGTGCATTTTGTTTTTTAAAGAATTTATCAATGTATGGTGTCACATTATGACATTAGATGACCATTGCGAACACCATAGCGGTCTCTGAAGTTATTCTTCAATTCCCTGTAATGGACTGCAACAATCACTGACGGTTTGTGTTGTGGTTATGGCACCAAATCGAACTATAGCTGTCCTACACACATTTAAAAGTCTATCTAGAGTCCGTTAAATGATGCCACGCTCATCGGAGAATAATATTTTTCTCCATTCATGGACATTTCTAGAGGCAAGTTTTTGTGAAAATCTAAGATCGTATACTTGGTGATGTCTGAGGTTACCTGGGCACAATGCCGGCTTAAGATCGTGTTTATTTACTGCCTCTATCACACATCTTATCGCTTGTTTACAACCATTGATGTCTCTACTAAGCCACTGGTTCATATTAATTGCTGTAAGAAAACAATTTAGCAAAATTTCGAGCAACTCTAATCATCCTTTCTAGGCATTTTAATGTAGCGACTAGTCTCTTCATACTGTTTCAGGTCATATTGAATAACAAATGTTGGTGGATGATGGTACAATCAGTGTTTCCCATTTTTTTTGTTACGTTTATTGACTTTAGAATAACCGGATAGTTAAGTTAGTTTAGTTAGTTACATTGTGTTTATTTACCGGCATAAATTTGATTATAACAGTACCCCAAGCCATCGCTTTATGATTACCAAAACACTGAACAGTTAAAAAAACCCTTTATGTTATTTTTTAAAATATCTTGTACCCGTTAAAGTTCTCAAATACGGTATTTCGACTAAAACTTCAAGTAAAAGTCACCAATACCTAATTAACCAAACAAAAACATCTTTAAATTGTTGAAAATGCTTGATTTTCTCATTTCGTCATGAAATTCTCATGGAAAATGCACAATAAAGATATAATCGTAAATTTTAAGCTTGTCCCGATTTCTGTGCCGGTAAGTGTATTACCTTTAACCTTTGTTGAGGAATATCGTGTTTGTACCTAAACTCTACCAGTAAAATATTCTGCAGGTTACAAGAAGTGCTCGGCGATACAGATGGGGATATAGACAGCCAAACTCTCACAAAACTAGTGTACTTGGGAGCAGTTCTGAAGGAGAGCATGAGATTGTACCCGAGCGGTGTTATGTTGGCGAGGAAAAATCAAGAGAATGTCACTTTAAGTAATTAATTTTAATATTTTAGATTTAAAAAAAGGATACAGTCCAATTTTTTTGAAGCTATAGACATGCCAATTAGTATTTCAACGTTTTTGAAAATTCAACTCCTAATAAGCTTGTACGGATCTCTCTCAGGGCGCGAATCCTACTTACTTAGTACCTCTGCAGCTGCAGGACTGATGAGTGGGATACTTATTTTCGGCAGTTGATGGTTTTCTACTATAATTTTAATATGTCACACGTCACTTTTGTAATGTTGGTGGCAAAATTGATATTATAAGGTATATGGCATTGACATATTAATGGTATAATACTATAATTATGGACAAAAAATAATCGGTATATTAATTAATTATACCTCTATATTAAATCTGATCTAAAACACAGTTCTGACAACATTTTTGCTCAATGTGCGTATTTCTAATTCAAAACCAGCAATCATCAGACACACGAATTACGTAGGAAATTACCCTTATCCTAGACTCTAGGGTCTAGAGTGTATGTTATGTACAACATTACGTCGATGTTAATTTAGTCTAATTAAGTTTCGTCGAAGCACAATGTTATTCACCGGCGACGTCCATTAGGTCGACTCAGGTTTGAGACCTGAGTAAGAGGGTGGTACTACCCCGGTCGCGCCAGCGCGCATATATGAGTTGTAGTCAGTTGGCTACAGCTTGACTCTACCACCACCAAATAATATTTGCATGAGCCCAATAATTTGCTGGTTTCTTATTCCAGAAAACTACACAATACCAGCTGGTAGCATATGCGTCCTGTCCATGCACGGTATGAACCGCCACCCTATGTGGGGCGCCGACGCGGAGCGCTTCCGGCCGGAGCGGTGGCTGGAGCCGGCCGGGGTGCCCGACAACCCTAGCGCTTTTTCCAGTTTCAGCCTAGGCAGACGAAATTGCATAGGTAAATATTGTCATTATAACATATCTCCTAATCTGTTCCATCTATTGTGGCCCGGTTGCAAACCTAAAGTTTATATATGGTAGCGATTCATTTTAGGGAGATGGTCATAGCCTAGTTGGTTAGACGCCCGATACATCGGCGCGTCCGGCTCGGTCGGACTTAGATGGGTGACCGAATTATAACGTCTAACCTCCTCCGTGCTTCGGAGGGCACATTAAGCTGGCGGTACTGGGTGTGCGACATGATGCGTGACAAAACTCTAGTCTAATTGTGTGTACTGGCCCTGCAGGGCAAATTACGAAAACGCTGTTTTCAAAATCTTCCTCTGGTGGGAATCAAACCCGCAACCACCCGATGCCGTGAGCCGAGCGGCCTACGATCGAACCTCTGCGCCAAGCGGTCTCAACTCTGACTTAACATACCGAATTATTCCACTTCCAGGGAAACTGTTTGGTATGACGTCAATGAAGATTACGCTGGTGCACCTCCTGAGGCGGTACTGTGTCACTGGCGACGTCAGCAAGCTGGTGATGAAAATGAACCCAGTTCTGAAGCCAGTTTCCGGCCATCATATAAGCTTTAAACTAAGAATATAACCGTAATAAACACTGATGATAAATTGATGCACTTTTTCTTTCTTTGACTTCGCGAGGTAATGGTTAATAACGTGTAAAGCAAGAAAACCATTGGTGTATTATTTAAACACATATGGTACCTTCTAACATAGCAATCACTAAACTTAGTCGTAGTCTAGTTGGGATAATCTTTTATTGTTTAGTAACATTTTATTTTCTCATTCAAGAAACAACAAAATAGTTCCTATATTCCGTACTAAATAACTAATAATATTGTTTACGCGATGCCCCTATATAAATTATACCGAGTGTTTCATAATTTCGAAATAATAATTAAGTAAGCTACATAGACAAGAGTTGGTACGTAGATAAATACTTAGTACAGGTAGACTTTACGTAACTATAATAGTTTCTGAGATGAATATTTGTGATAACTTTAGTTTTTCAGCCTAATAACATAACAAAATGGCCTAAAAGCTTGTGTAAACTATATTTAAAAGTAGCAGCCACTGGTATTCAACAATTAGTTTGTAAAAAAATACATACAATATTATGCGAAGTGTCCACTAGCAATAAATCTTGCACAAGTTGACTTGCGCAAGCGACTTCCAATGTGTAAACGCTCGCGCAAATGGACTTCTGCAAGTTTTAAGTGACTTGCAGAACTTGCTGCAAGTTGCACGTGGATCTATACCATAGGTCCCCAAACTTTTTTGTCTCATAGAACCCTTATCATGTTTTTCGGTTTTGGGTAGACCCCCTGCTTATTAGTTAATATTACATTTTTGAAAATTCATCAACTTCATTCGCGTACGCACGTAGGTAGCACGTAGGTACATGTGCAAGTTTCTAAAAGTTCAGTTTGTTGCGACCTGATTCTGCTACTAACTTACACAATGTTATTAGTTTTTATTTTATTTTTAGTATTTGTTGTTGTAGCGGCAACAGAAATACACATTCTGCGAAAATTACAACTCTCTACCTATTACGGTTCGTGAGATACAGCCCGCTGACAGACGGAAAGACGGACAAACGGACGGACGGACGGACGGACGGACGGACAGACGGACAGACGGACAGACTGACAGACTGACAGACTGACAGACTGACAGACTGACAGACTGACAGACTGACAGACTGACAGACGGATAGACGGATAGACGGACGGCGTAGGCTTAGTAATAGGGTCCCGTTGGCACCCTTTGGGTACGGAACCCTAAAAAGGAGTGTAGATATTTTTAGGGTTTATGTATGTATGTATGTGGGATCCTTTGTGCCACCATAACTTTAAAACGCCTGAACAGATTTGGATGTACCTATTAGAATCCTTACATCATCCCGAGTAACACTGGCTATAATTTTTTGAATAAAAATCAACATGGCGGTCTTAAGCCTCTATTTTCAAATAAGAAAAAATAATTAAAAGTACATCATCAGGCGAAGGCTAGACGTAAAGTAAATTCTGTGGTCCGTCATTATTTAACAAAAACCGTGGTCCAAACTGATCGTGTAGGCTAGTATACTGATGGATGACAGTATTTACCATGAATTTCAATTCCAGAATGACAGTTTGGCATTCCGCGTCGCGAAAGCAATAGAGTGGACATGTCTTCTGAGATTGCGGATTAAACCAAGCGCTAAGGTAATATCCATACCAAGCTTCCGTGTTTCATTTGACGTCTGCACTGTACGAACTACGTCACAATACTGACGGAATAAGTACTGAACGTGTAGCCTGCGCATGAACGTAATAACCCTACTAAAGGACTGTGGACTACAAACTTTATTTTCCATTCATTCAATCAAAAATAATCCTTATGTGACGGACTTAATGCCCACGATGCACGCATTGTAAAAACCGGTCCCAGCCAGATAGTATAACACCACCCTTTTGTCCCGTTCTAACAGTACACCTTTCACCTTCCTTGTGTTGCCAGTTCATATTTATTCGATCACTTTAAACTTGGTAAATTTTAATGTTAAGAAGAGTAAACAATAAAATCGATTAATGAGATGCCTATGGTAAAGTATGAGAATATCCTAAGATTAAAATTACAAACATAAATAAATGTATGGAAATTAGTACTTACCTCCTTCAATAATTCGCTTGTAATTGTCAGTTCCGTGATGTCTATAAAATCGTAGCAGAAATAAAATTAAAAACTTGAAACACAGAACGTCATTTTGCGTGACACATGACTTTTGTAGCGAATTTTTAATTAAACGTATTGTGCGATATTTTCGTCACAAAATGGGTAAAATATGCATCGTAGAAGGCTGCAAAAGCGAATATTATCCGGATTGCGGTTTAACTTACCATAGGTAAGTGTATAACTATGTTTTCTATGTTTCGTACATTTTAGAAGTTCGGGTGACATAAATTTCGGTAGTAAACTGGACTACAATATAAATCTTGTTGTGTTTAGAACTGAACTGAACACAGCAACTGTTTGCAGCGATAAGTCGCGCTTTTCGTTGCCACACGACTGCATCGCTACTTTTCGAAGTCGGTCGCATTTGCAACGCGCGACAGACCGCACGCTGGTAAAACGCAACGCTCACGCCGCGTCGTCACGGCTCGCACGCGGCGTTCGCGTCGTTCACACGCTCGAGGAACGCGCACGCACGCCCAATGAGGGGTCAGCCTTAGCGCCTCTACGTCGCTACTAACGCGTAGTGCTTCGAATGGGACATCGGGGATAGTGGGAGCATACCAGGCAGAAATAATAAACTGCATCGCGACTGTATCGCGTTCGTGTTGCGTTTGTTGCGTGTTGTTCGTGTTGCTAGTCTCGAGTCTTTTAGCCTTTTCAAAAGAGATTCGAGCTTTTTTCTGGGGCTCGTCGTAGCAAATCGCCTCGGAATGTTTCAAGGCTGAATAAGGACTTGTGTTTTAAATAAACCTCGAGCCTTTTTTAGGCTCGGCGTTCTTATTGGAGCTCCGTTGTTGTGAGCTTACAAAAAGTCAAAAATACTGGGTGAAATCGAAATCGTCGGCAATATTTTAACCAGTGATTCTACACATGATTCAAAATATTTTAGGAAAATAAATAAAAAATCTATTGATAAAAAAATATTGATCGGGTAAGCAAATAAGTAAACTATTTAACTGTTATACCTTACTTGGGTAATAAATTTTTATCAATTGATTTGTTGATTAATATTCCCTAAATATTCTGAATCATGTGTAGAATCACTGGTTAAAATATTGCAGACGATTTCGATTTCACCCAGTATAAAAAAGAAGACTTTGCAAGTCTTCGCAAGTACAGGAAGGAGTCGCCAAATAGCTAAGCTGACTATTCCTGGCTAGTCTTATATATTATTATAAAAATATGTTTTTTTTGTTCGCGAAGACTTTGTTTTTGTCTCCCAGTTTTTTTTTGTGTCCTCTGAGAGTTACCTTCATGAATAGTTATTTTTTTAGATTTTATGAATTATCACATTATGCACTCAGCCTTAAAACATTATGCGTTCTTTTCGCGTTACTTCTGCGTTACTGTATCATAGAAGTGTCATGTTACTCTATGATACAAAGTGGCCTAAAATCAACGGCCTTAGCCTTGTACATTTTTCTTAAACACTATTTTGTAGCTCCATTTAGGTTGCCAAGATACCTAAAGACAGGCGCTCGCGTAGTTTGGCCACCGCAGACTAATTTATTGTACTCATGTTCTTATAAAAATAAACATCCCTTTCCTTATTTTATTATTTTCCTATCATAACAATCTCGGAACAATAGCACGTTTTCACCAAATGTCCATGGGGACTTTCTCCAAATTTCAAAATATTATGGTCACTCTTGTTTGGAAAAGGAAACAACGTTAATGTGGTATCTCGCTGTCGGCTTCACTTTTGCTGGCAAGTCCGCATTCCCTAAAGCCTGCGTCGATGGAATGACATCCATCATCATGTACCATACTGACGAACCACAGTATATACTTTGCGTCTAGCCTTCGCCCAGTGTTTATTACGGTTATGTTCTTAGTTTTTAACCGACTTCAAAAAAGGAGGAGGTTCTATGTTCGGCTGTATGTATGTTTTTTTTTTTTTTTTTTTTTTATGTATGTTCACCGATTTCTCCAGCATTTATGAACCGATTAGAAAAATTCTTTTGCAGTTCGGTAGATCGTAGCTCCAAGTTGGTCCCATAAAAAAATAATTCCTAGAATCAACCCCTAAGGGGGTAATTTTGGGGGGTGAAGGTCGTCTGAAAAAAAAAAATTTGTCTGATTGACTTGAAACTTAATATGTATATTTTGCATAACAAATAATGAAACTCATGTTTCAGGATTTTGGAAAAATCCCCCCCCCCAAAGGGGTAAAATGAAGTGTTGAAGTTTGTATGGAGAGTTAACGTTTATCTCTAACGTTTATGAACCAATTTTTCTTTTTAAAGTTTTATTTGGTAGGTGACTAAGTCGTTTTGGTCCCGTAAAAAATCATTTCGGAAATCCACCCCCAAAGGGGAAAACTAGGGGTAGAAGTATGGTAGAAAAATATATTTGTGTCCGATTGACTTGAAACTTAGTATGTATACTCCATATAATAAATTAAGAAACTTTTGTTTTGGAATCTTGGAAAAGTCACCCCCCAAAGGGGTCATTTGGGGTGATAAAGATTGCATGGCGCCACTAAAAATCATGAAATAAAATTATTTTTATAAAAAAATAAAAACCGACTTCAAAAAAACCTGGAGCACTAAAAAGCCTGAAATTATATTTCTATTACCACCACTGCCTACCCCTTCGGGAAAATCAGGTGTGATGATAGATTGGCACCGACCCCAAATACTTGATAACACATCATCACACCTGATTTTCCCGAAGGGGTAGGCAGTGGTGGTAATAGAAATATAATTTCAGGCTTTTTAGTGCTCCAGGTTTTTTTGAAGTCGGTTTTTATTTTTTTATAAAAATAATAAGCTTATATGATGGCCTGACATTGGCCTCAGGACTAGGTCCACTTTCATCACCAGCGGACTGGCGTCGCCAGTGACGCAGTACCGCCTCAGGAGGTGCACCAGCGTAATCTTCATTGACGTCATACCAAACAGTTTACCTGGAAGCGGAATAATTCGGTATATTAAATCAGAGTTATGAAGACCGCTTGGCGCAGTGGTTAGAGCGTAGACCACTCAGCTGACTGCATCAGGTGGTTGAGGGTTCGATTCCCACCAGAGGCACATTTCCAGCACTGTTACTTCTGTAAGCCAGGATCGACAATGGTGTCCAATGATGACGCCAAGGTTTGACCCTCGACGAGTCCAGGAGAAAAGCTAAGTTGTCTCGGAACCTGCACGAATTTAATCAAAAGAAAGTATAGGAGGAGTAGGAAGAACATTATCCACTTCCCTCCGTTGCAAAGCGGGAGACAAAAATAACAGTATAGGCTGATAGCCACAGAAATGAGACTGTTACAACTGATGGAAGACCCAGTTGTAACGTACCACGGATAGCAATCTGAATATTTGGACCTAAACTCGTGAGCTGGTTATACTTGATTTCAATAAATAGGTATGGCAAAAGCGCCCGAACGCACGAAAGTTCTCCATGGTTTCCACAAGATCTATATGATATACTGCTCCAGACGACACTTGCAAGCTATACGAACGAATGAATTAATTCTATGCATAGAATTACGCTCTTTTTGCCAGAGACTGCACTCCCAGAGGATGTGATGTGCAGATTGCTCGTGATCATTATGAGGCGTTGAACATTGACAGACAGCAGAAAGAACTAATTTGAAATAGAATAATTTGCTCCTAAAGTTGCCATGTCAGAAATTGAGCCACACGGTGGTCCACCTCCTCTCCAGACGTTCGCGAATGCATGGAAAGAACTGTTGGAGGTGGCGACCCTTAGTTATTATATCCCATATGGACTGCCATTCGGTCAGAAGATCCTCGTAAATGTCAGATATCGGATTGAATAATCTAGTGATTCTAAAGCGGTCGCGCGGTGGAAGGAACTCGATGTTCAAGTTCTTTCGGGAATAGGTAGTACATTGCCGCGCGTCTCTGCCTCCAAGTCTACTGGGAGCACATCCGTGAGTACCGGCAGGGCCAATGAAAATATTTACCTATGCAGTTTCGTCTGCCTAGGCTGAAGCTAGCAAAGGCGCTAGGGTTGTCGGGCACCCCGGCCGGCTCCAGCCACCGCTCCGGCCGGAAGCGCTCCGCGTCGGCGCCCCACATAGGGTGGCGATTGACACCGTAGATGGACAGGGCGCAAATACTACCAGCTGGTATTGTGTAGTTTTCTGGAATAAGTTACCAGGAAATTGGTGGGATTTACTTAACTATGGCGGAACATTTTATTTTACGCAAACAACCTTTAACATTTTTTGTACTACCCATTAATGAGGGCATCCAGCTTCAGACCAGCAGTGGGAGCACAGCAGTGCGGCAGCAGATAGCACCGGTCAGTGGTGCTTCGAGAAACGTGAGTCGACCAAAAGGTCTTCGACTAAATATGTCGGATTGCTGATATAGAATTGTAAAGAGTAGGTATTGACCAAAAACTTAGTCATGGAACTATGGATTCCAACTCAACAGTTCTGATGCTGCAGAGGTAAACTACAAAACTAAACTAAAAAACCGGACAAGTGCAAGTAAGCCTCGCCATACACGGACTGCTTGTAGCTGTCGGAACGGACAGCTCTTGAGCTGTTGGTTGCAGTCGACCGCATCGACAGCCCGCCGACTTCTTGGCGTCAAGCAGTCGACGGGCTGTCGCGAGCTGTCGGCAGGCTGTCGATGCGGTCGTGGCTGTCGGAGCAGTCCGTGTATGGCGGTGCTAAGACTCGCACCCTGAGAGGTCCGCACAAGCTTATTAGGAGTTGAATTTTGAATAATGCTGAAATCATATTTGGTATTTGTAATCAGTATCCTAAATAGTAATTTCATAAAATGGGACTATAACTATTAATTTTTAGAACCCGGAATATAAAAATGTATTAAATACTTAAATTGACATCCTCTTGACTTTTCCTCGCCAGCACAGCACCGCTCGGGTACAATCTCATACTCTCCTTCAGGACTGCTCCCAAGTACACCAGTTTTGTGAGAGTTTGACTGTCTATATTTTCATCTGTATCGCCGAGCACTTCTTGTAACCTGCAAAATATTTTACTGGTAGAGTTTAAGTACAAACAAAATATTCCTCAACAAAGGTTAAAGTTCATTTAAATGTATGTAGTTCGGGTTTTTTCTCTGGGATTAAGAAGTCGAATCAGGAATTAGCAAATCTGTAAAAGATCTTGTGTGACCGACCTAGCCCAAACTTCAAATTATGCAGGGAAGGTTAGAGGAGAGCAAATATCGCTTACCTAACCTAACACCCTAATTAATTAATTAATTATTTTATAATAATTATCATGATAATTGTTCAGACTTAACTCTCCTAGTTTCCCTCCACTTTTCCCGCCTATTAATCGCCAGCCCGTAGCAGAAGGCCTCATTTGCGAAATGAAGAAAACGATGCAACGATGTTATTAGTCAAAATCAATAAAACTTTTTGTGCATGCTGGTCAGTGACGATAAACAAATACCGGCCGTTTGCGCGGTTTTAAAAATCGAACAGAAAAAAGTAAGTTTAAAAACTAAAACCCGACTACTGAAAAATCGCGCTCTAAAAAGTATGAAACAAGAAAATATTCTCATCTAGAGGATAGCCGTGGTCCGTGTTCATATGCCATTTGGCCCTAAAGGACCTACACGGACCACGGCTATCCTCTAGATGAGAATATTTTCTTGTTTCATACTTTTTAGAGCGCGATTTTTCAGTAGTCGGGTTTTAGTTTTTAAACTTACTTTTTATTTAATTATTTTGGAGTTATAGGTAATAATATATATATTTTTGAAATGTGCTCATCAAGCTCTTTCATTTGATACCCCACACGGTTTTATTAAAAAATGTTTTTTTTAGTTCATGACATTATGTCCTCTAGAGGGCGCCATATGCAATTTTATGTGACGTCACATAGCCTATAACCAGCGCGCCATTAAGCCGCTTCTAACGAGACCTCATTTTTCAAATTACGACAAGTACTTTGGAAGTTAGGTGGGAACAGATGCACATACATACATACATACATACATACATACATACATACATACATACCGGTCAAAATCATAACCCTCCGCCGTAGTCGGGTAAAAAAAACAAAAGACATCATTTTTTCACGGCTTAAAACTATCAAACTATGAAACAAAAACAAAACAATATAAATATAAATAAAGTGTTATAAAAAAGTAAGTTTAAAAACTAAAACCCGACTACTGAAAAATCGCGCTCTAAAAAGTATGAAACAAGAAAATATTCTCATCTAGAGGATAGCCGTGGTCCGTGTAGGTCCCTTAGGGCCAAATGGCATATGAACACGGACCACGGCTATCCTCTAGATGATAATATTTTCTTGTTTCATACTTTTTAGAGCGCGATTTTTCAGTAGTCGGGTTTTAGTTTTTAAACTTACTTTTTATTTAATTATTTTGGAGTTATAGGTAACAATATATATATTTTTGTAATGTGCTCATCAAGCTCTTTCATTTGATACCCCACACGGTTTCATTAAAAAATGTTTTTTTTTTAGTTCATGACATTATGTCCTCTAGAGGGCGCCATATGCAATTTTATGTAACGCCACATAGCCTATAACCAGCGCGCCATTAAGCCGCTTCTAACGATACCTCATTTGTCAAATTACGACAAGTCGTTTGGAAGTTAGGTGGGAACAGATGCACATACATACATACATACATACATACATACATACATACATACCGGTCAAAATCATAACCCTCCGCCGTAGTCGGGTAAAAATTAAAGACAATGAAGTGTGTGTGTGGGATAGCCCAAGTTTTAGTGAAAAGCAGAGTACCTACAAAGTGAACGCAAGACGTCACGTTCGTGGAGTGGAGGTGTCCCGGGCGGCGCGACGGTGTCCTCCAGCAACACGGGCTGTGAGTACTTTCACCTTCCCCTACCTTATCCCTTTTTCCTGAGTAGGTCTGACATTAGTCCACAATACATTATTTTTCAGCACGGCTAGGCCGATTCAATTGTTCGTGCTGAATTAGTACATTACTGCCGCGGTCTCTAATGAGTGTGTTGTTGACCGCGTTGTTGATGGCTGAAAGCGCGGCGCAGCGCAGCTCCAGGCCTTCACAGCGCGGTCAGCATTGCAACCCTTGATGGACAAGCTAAAATAAAGGCCGAGACCAAAGGTCGAGGCCTTTATAGCGCGGCCACCAAGTATCACTATAGCCCAGTATAATCACGGTAGCCCAGTGCAGATTGGCGAATTCTTTGAAAATGTATAAGACATGCAGGTTTCCTCACGATGTTTTCCTTCACCATAAGCAAGTGATAACCATATTATTTAAGTTCAAATTCGCACATAGACCTTGAAAATTACAGAGATGCGAGCCGGGGTCATTCTACCCTGCATACATAATACAGGATGAACTCGAAATCGATGGCAATATTTGACGACCGGTTGGCGCATATCGTAATTTGCCTCGGTCTAGTTGCCACTGGGATCGCTCCCAATCCATTATATGGTAGGCATAATACAAACGTTGCTTAGTTTGAGACCATACAGTTACGAGTGTTAGTCTGGCAAAATAATAATAACTTCAAACAATGGCTCTACATTATGTGTCAGATAATCTTTAGAACATTAATCAACAATTCAAATAATAAAAAATATTTCTGAGGTAAGAAAGTAAGCGAAACATAATTAGAATTTAATTTACCTGGGAAATTGTCATCATCATAACATCAATTGGTTTTTGCGAAAATTTTGAGCTATTTTTAAAAATATTGCCAACGATTGCGATGTCACCCTGTATATTCGGAGACCCCAGTGTAATTTTGCTCTTGAACTAAATGTATTCTTTAAATACATACATACATATACTCACGCCTGTATCACAAGGGTGTATGCAGAGACTATTGATTGCCACATGCTACGATTTTGACACACCTCTTTTGCTTCATCAGATGTGTCCATATGGCGCGCATGCCTCACCCGAGCACTCATATTATGACATTACGTCTGATGAAGACGCCGCCATCCACATTCATACATCTTCTCATGCACTGCCGTCGGTTGAGGGTGCTACGGACTTGACCTTTCTGGAAGAGACCATTAATCTGGTCGTTTGGTTGGTCTGGTCTGGTCTGGTCTGGTCTGGTCCGGTCCGGTCCGGTCCGGTCCGGTCCGGTCCGGTCCGGTCCGGTCTGGCCTGGTCCTCCGCAGACTTGCTACTTTTAGCATCGGCGACCGGGCGTCGCGATTCTTCAAGCGCGAACGAGCGAGACGCAGCATCAAACTCGCCGATCCTTGCTAAAAGTAGCAAGTCTGCGGTGGCCCATAGCCGCTCACGGAAAATAATGTTGAAACTTGTCGCTATTGGTGAATAATGCCTCAACAGATGTGTGAATTTCGCTGCAACTGCATGTTGTGGCGCGCTGAGCACATGTTTAGTTTAGTTTAGTAATTGCTATGTTAGTAGGTACCCATATCTGTTAGAATAATAAATCCATGATTTTCTTATATAGATAGATAACACTAAGTATATTGTATACCAACACACATACAGAACAAAAATAACAAACAAAAAAAGAAAAAAATAATAATTACCTTAGTACTAAACGTTATTAAGGTTGGCACTAATCTTATCAACTCGGCACCAGACCAGCACCGCCTCGCCGCTCGGCGTTCACTCGTTGTCGACAGGTGGTCGCGGGCGGACGCTGCTTGTACACCATAAACGTCACGTGATCAACCAGTGGACCGCGCGTGGTCAACGAGTGAACGCCGCGTGGTCAGCGCGTGGTCCACTTATTTCCTGTTCAGTTAGTGGATGCTGACCGACTAGGCGGTGCTGGTCGGGTGCCGAGTTGATATGGGCGAAGTCAAAGGAAGAAAAAGTACTTAAATTACTACCATCAGTGTTTATTACGGTTATATTCTTAGTTTTAAGCTTATATGATGGCCGGACACTGGCTTCATAACTAGGTCCATTTTCATCACCAGCTTACTGGCGTCGCCAGTGACACAGTACCGCCTCAGGAGGTGCACCAGCGTAATCTTCATAGACGTCATAGCATACAGTTTACCTGGAAGTGGAATAATTCGGTATGTTAAGTCAGAGTTGAGACCGCTTGGCGCAGTGGTTCGATCGTAGGCCGCTCGGCTCACGGCATCGGATGGCTGCGGGTTTGATTCCCACCAGAGGAAGATTTTGGGAAGAGCGTTTTCGTAATTTGCCCTGTAGGGCAATAGCCTAATGGAATAATGCGTGACAAAACTCTAGTCTTGGCGCGTGTACTAACACACGCGTTTCAAGGTGGTAAAGCCAAGCTGTAGCCAATTGACTGCAGCTCATAAACGGGCTGGCTCGACCGGGGTAGTACCACCATCTCCCAGAAGATCGGCGTAAAGCAACTATTACAGCTGCGTTTCGTACGATGAGTGAGAGAGCCGAAAGCCCGCCCCCCTCCCCCTCCCTTCATCTCACTCCCCTTCAGGTCGGCAATGTGCGAGCAATGCCTTTGGTATTGTAAGCATCTATAGGCTACGGTAACTGCTTAACATCAGGCGGGCCGTACGCTTTTTTGCCACCGTAGTCCTATAAAAAAACGCTAGGATTTTGTCACACATTATGTCGCACCGAGTCACTCTCTCTCTCTTACTTAATGCATAGGAGAGAAAGGGACAAAATTGATTCACTGCGACTCCATTTAAGATCTAAAATGAATCGCTCCTTCTTCCTAGCCTTATCCCATTATGAGTGGTCGGCTTGCAATCTACTTATTTCGATTTGGCTGATTACCGATATTTACACGGAACGATTGCCATCTGCTCTTCGAGACCCAGCTAGTGGGACTATCTGTAACCTAAGGGGTAAGACCATTTCTTGTCCGATTTTTTAGGTTTCTGACTGCCCGTAAGGACCGTCTAAGATCTTAGAATGACACACTTGGGACTGGGATCTTAGAATGACACACCTGTCAAAGGGCTTAGAATGACACACCTTAGATATTATAATTCGGTCACCAATCTAAGACGCGATCGAGCGGAACGTGGCTTAACGCGCCGTTGTTTCGGGCGTCTAACCAACTAGGCTACGACCACCTCCTTAAAATGAATCGCTACCATAGATAATTATTACTGTAACAATTCAATTTAGGTTTGCAACCGAGCCGCAATAGACGGAATAGATTAGATATTATGTTATAATGACAATATTTACCTATGCAATTTCGTCTGCCTAGGCTGAAATTGGCAAACGCGCTAGGGTTGTCGGGCACCCCGGCCGGCTCCAGCCACCGCTCCGGCCGGAAGCGCTCCGCGTCGGCGCCCCACATAGGGTGGCGGTGGATCCCGTAGATGGACAGGATGCATATACCACCAGCTGGTATTGTGTAGTTTTCTGGAATAAGAAACCAGCAAATTGTTGGTGCTCGTCGTCGTGCAAATATTATCTGATGGTGGTAGAGCCAAGCTGTAGCCAATTGACTATATGCGCTGGCTCGACCCGGGTAGGAGCAAGTAAAGAGGTACGGTAAGTTTTACGGTTGAGTTATGCTCGCTCCACAAGGTGCCTGCGTGTAAACCCGGCGATGTGACTTACCGTAGTTTCTGTACTCAAACTTCAGTTGGCCTCAAAGAGTCTTTTCATCACAGTAAGAAATAGGATTTTTTGGCAACGAAAAATATTTCGAGTTGAGTTCTGTCATTTCTAGTACTCAAACCTTAAATGGTCCGATAGAGTCTTTTCATCCCTACATGAAATAGGATCGATCGATCGAATAAAAAAAAATGTTGGTATGTTAGCTTTTTTTTCGCTGACTGTCCATTTTTTACAAAATCTGTGAATGCAGTTCAGAATATCACAAAAAGTTATGGATGATCTCCTTGAAACGCTTTCCTGTTACTATAAGGGTGCGTTTCTACTGACGCGGAGCCGGGCGGAGTGGAGCGGTGCGGCGGACTGTCATTGGCCAACTGTGATGGGCTAAGAGCGGAGTGGAGATTTCGATCACTGTAATTGGCCAAGTCACGGTCCGCTCCGCTCCACTCCGCCCAGCTCCGCTTCAATGGAAACTCACCCTAACGGTTAAGGTATCTGCCCTTACTGCCTCAAAAATCCACCCTGTATACTATTAATTTTTAAAACCGAAAATATTTTTTTTTTAGGACAGGTGGCAAACAAGCGTACGGCCCGTCTGATGTTAAGCAGTTACCGTAGCCTATAGGTGCTTGCAAAACCAAAGGCATTGCTCGCACTTTGCCGACCTGAAGGGAAGAATCATGGAAGGAGGGAAAGGAGAGGGGGTGTTGGGCTTCCGGCTCTGTCACTGTAATAGCTACTTTACGCCGATCTTCTGTGAGAGGTTGGTATTGCCCCGGTCGAGCCAGGCCGTATATGAGCTGCAGTCAATTGGCTACAGCTTGGCTCTACCACCTTGGAATATAGAAATGTAGGTATTACTTAATTTGACATCGTCTTGACTTTCCCTCGCAGTTGCAGGGACGCCAGGGTACAATCTCATGCTCTCCTTTAGGACTGCTTCCAAGTACACCAGTTTTGTGAGAGTTTGACTGTCTACATCCCCATCTGTATCGCCGAGCACTTCTTGTAACCTGCACAATAATTTACTGGTAGAGTTTAGGCACAACCTAGATAGTCGTATGTATTTAGGGTTTTGAGCCCTTGGTCTAAGATACGCTGAAGAAGTATCTACCCCCATGTGTTATTTGATGTTGACCAAGATTATATGTTACACAGTATGTAGATTGATACATCGCACATGGGTTGCCTAGCTAAATCTGGGGTCAATACTGTTAAATACTATTTACTAAAACTAACTTTTGTTGAAAAACTTACCTCATCTGTTATTTATAAGAATCAAGCATTAGTCGAGAGAATGTCACACGAGGAATAGGAAAACATAGGTTGCCTACTTTCCGTTGGGCCCAACCATGGACCTAATACTAAGAGGACTGGGTCTAAGCACCCGAAGACTCCACTAGGCCCACAGTAGGCGTGGCTTAAGTCAGTGTGCTGTCGGCGTTCGTCCTGTGCAGCTGTCTTACAAACGTTCGCATCCCAAATATAATTCTATATCGACACTAGGCGACCATTTGTACGTCCCTTTTAACATCCTATACTTAGTGACATCTAGTACAAAAAGTTAAACTACGTACTAACATCGACATAAAACGAATCGAGTAGTTCTGCTATTGACCGGTAGATAGATGCCACCATTTCTTAACCCCCATCACCCACGCCATCCCGCGCAAATTTCCACGCGTTGTTTCATAAAGAAATCTATTAAGAACGCCTCCACTCTCTAATAGCTTCATGGGCCCAACTATGGGTTGTCAGGTACAAACAGTTAAACAGGCGTAATTTCCCCGCGACTTTTCCCCGCGACATCGTCCGCGTAGAATTTAAATTTAAAAAAAATCGGATCTCTGATCCCATATCCCGGACCCCGTACTCGGATCCCGTTTCCCATTCTTACCGGATCCTGTTTGCCTAAAATCGATCCCAAATACCCCGGATCACGTATCCCGAATATCCTGTATCTCGGATCCCGGATCCTGGTTTATAAAAAGAAACCTAAACACCAATTTTCATCCTTTTTACTTCAAAAATAATGAACTTCCATACAAACTTTCATCCCCTATTTAACCAGTGTTGCCAGATGACCATGTGAGTTACCCCCCAAATTTCTTCAAAATCCTCCCGAAAATTAGCTGTTTGAGAAAAAATCCCCCCAAAACAGTTTTTACTCATTTGAAATTTTTATTAGTATATTTTTTTTTTAATTTCAATTTTCATTTTTATACAAAAACAAAAATGGGTACTCTTTCAATAACTTCGTCACAATATTGAACCAATTGAATTAATTTATATAGACTTTATTACTGAAAATAAGTAGGTATTGATGATCCTCCGTGTTTATTTTTCCCCCCAAAAATCCCCCCAAAGAATCCGTCCCCCCGAATCTCCCCCCCAAAGGCGAAAAAAGCCCCCGAATTTCGGCACCCGACGAGCAGCGCCTCGTCGGTCGGCGTCCACTAACTGAACCGGAAATAAGTGGACCACGCGCTGACCATGCGCGGTCCACTGGTTGATCACGTGACGTTTATGGTCTAAAAGCAGCGTCCGCCCGCGGACCATCTGTCGACAAAGAGTAGACGCCGAGCGACGAGGCGGTGCTGGTCGGGTGCCGAGTTGATAGACGAGTGCCGACCTTTAGAAAGCGGCATATCACGTCTCAAAATTGTATGTTATCCGTAACTGAGTCACGGTGACACAGTACGACTCAGTCGCGCGCGAGACATCTTATCAAATGCATGTCAGCAGCTCATCATTTCTATCGCATGCCGCGCCCGAGCCCTCATTGACATAATGTCATAACGTGGGTACTCGGGTGCGGCATGCGAGGTATCTGGAAGCACTCAATGGGCGTAGACTTCAAATCTTACTCTTCATAAACTCGCTGCTGCACGTGTTGATGGGAGCCTAGTAACACCAATGTGAACACGATTGTATATCCCGTTGTCTCGTAGCTAGCAACAATGAACGTGTTCAAGTGTTCTAATAACTCGGAGTCAGACAACACGCCTTGATCCTCATTCAAATGGAGGAGCAGGTCTAGTAATGACTTGCAGTTATCTGTAAACAAGAGTAGGTGTCATCATGCCATTATATAGCCAACTCGTACACCGTGGCCGCACTGAGTTGTAGCGGCAACAGAAATACACATTCTGTAAAAATTTCATCTCTCTACCTATTACGGTTTGTGAGATACAGCCCGTTGACAGACGGACAACCGGACAGCGTAGGCTTAGTAATAAGGTCCCGTTGACACCCTTTGGGTACGGAACCCTAAAAATTGTCACTAAAATCTATACATATAAATAAAATTGAAGTGTCTGTTTGTAATGGCAAATTAATCGCTTTTCACTAAATGCATATGAAAGTAGGTAGGTATATACAGTACTTATAACAAAGAACGGCAAGGTTGCACTCTTGGAGTGCCGGTAGAAGTGAAAACTTGAATATTAACGTTGTGCATTTTTGATATTTTGGAATGGTTAGGGAATAATTTTGCACGAATTGCTTTAATTATCAGTATAAAAGTACTATCATTTATGTGATTCATTTATTGCGCTATCGTACACTGACATTGTTATGATGTCATTGTCATTATAGTCATTTTCTTTAAGTAGTTAAGTTTTTCGAATGGTTTTGTAACTAACATCCTAGCCGAGCGGACACAGCGTTGGTACACAACGTACGTAGGTCGGAGGTTCGCGCCTGGCCACGAGGTCGATGTCTTTTGTGAAATTTGTAATATTTGTTTCTTCAAGTTACTGGTTATCCGTAAAGTTTAATATAATATATTTAAACTCAATAATAATAAAAATAATAATAATTTTGCCCTTTTAACGTCCCACTGCTGGGCACGGGCCTCCCCTCAATGCGAGGGGGATTCAGGCCATAATCCACCACGCTGGCCCAGTGCGGGTTGGTAGATTTCACATGTCTAAAGACATGCAATTCAAAAAAATGATAATAAATTAACTGCAAAAAAAAAATAGTAAACATAGGATCGAACCCACGCCCCATAGAGCGAGCACTTACCCAGATCCATCGTCCTCGCATCGTCGTTGCACCTGACGACTACGAATCTGACGAATTTTTCGTGACCCTGACGCGAATTTAACCGTTTTTCCTCATCCCAAGAAAAGTTCACAACGCCGCTAAAGAAGTTTTCACTTCAAAAACGCATTTTTTGTATGTATGTCTGTCTGTCCGGATGTTTGTTTCGGGTAATCTCCGAAACGGCTGGACCGATTTTGACGAGACTTTCACTGCCGGATAGCTGATATTATAAAGAGTAACTGAGGCTACTTATATTTTGAAGAAAAAATTACGGCTCCGCGTAAAACCAATAAAACCCATTAAATTCCACCCGGCCTAAATCGCGGGTAAGCTCATTCTAAAATTTATGACCTCTCAGATTAAAAATTGTTCTGGCTTCTGGCTCTCTCACTCATCGTTCGAAACACAGCTTCAATAACTTTACGCTGATATTCCGTGAGAGGGTGGTCCTACCTCGGTCGATCCAGCCCATATATGTATCAACTGCAGTCAATTACAGCTTGTCTTTACCACCAGTGAAATATAATGGCTTCACTGGGCAGAGTGGGCAAGTGCAAAGCGCGCTCCAGCCAGAGAGGGGACTAAAGTGTAAGGAATAAATACGTACCTGTTGCATCATCCCCGGCAATATTGAAAGCACCCGTTTCATGTAATTCTGATTTCCGTTTCTGAATTATCTGTAAAATAATAAATGGTGAATTATAAATCGAGCCGCAGAATTTTTATTTAGCCACCGAATTTGACTTCTAATTCTATGGGGCAAATACACTCTCGCGAGTACGCCTCGTGGAGGCCCTCGCGTGAGCCGCGCCAACGGAGGCTACACGAGTGCTGCCTATCCACACTCTCGTTTTATTCAGTGACAGAGTTGGGCACTAATTATTGATTAAATTTTCAATCAATTAAACTTTTAATCGTAATTGTTGCACTCTGCAATTCATTTATTTAGATTAAAGTACATTAATTGTGAGGTTCAATTAAAATCAATTGCAATTATTTTTTTTAACTGTGAAAAAATCTATTACAACTAACAATTATTAGCCTCGTACAATAGGTACATGTACACAGATATCTATTTAGGTGGATGCATGTATAGATAAATAGGCATATAGAATTAGATACTACTTCGGTGAATGCGTGTTTAGGTAGGTAGGTATATAGAGCCAGAATCCCAAATCCCCCCCTACTCTTCCTCTACCCCCTCAACCCTATTCCTATTCCCCCCCTCCACGTAAATAAAAATTGTTAATTGGGAGAATTACAATTAATTAATTGTTAATTGTAAAAAATACAATTAATTAATTTTTAATTGTAAAAATACAATTAATAAAATTTTAATTGTAAAAAATACAATTAATTAATTGTTAATTGTAAAAAATACAATTAATTAATTGTTAATTGTAAAAAATACAATTAATTAATTATTAATTGTAAAAAATTCAATTAATTAATTGTTAATTGTAAAAATACAATTAATCAATTGTTAATTGGGAATTCTGGAAGTCATAATTACAATTAATTAATTGGAAATTGGAAATTCTGGAAGTCACAATTACAATTAACTAATTGTGACTTCCAAAAATTAACAATTATTAATTGTACATTTTTAATTGTTCTGAAATGTAATTTTCCCAACACTTGGTTCGCCCGCCTCCCGCCACGCGTCCTTTGACTCCGGTCAAAAAAACCGACACGAAGCGGAGCACGCCGGAGGCGAGGCGAGACATACAAGAGGAGGCGAGCGCGCAATCTACACTCTCGTGCTCGCGTCGCCTCCTCATGCCTCCTAGAGAGTCTGTAGCCGCGGTATAACTAAGTAAGCCACAAAAAAATAACGCTTAAAAAAAATGCTTCTAATAAACTAATTCGTCTTCTTTACAACGCCATCTTAATAAGAACGTCAAATAAAGAACACCAATTATTATTACCAGTCCACTTGATTAATAAGTCGCCATCAAATTTACTAACTCCGCCACCGATTTTACAACTCAACATTTTTTTCATTTTGAAGCTTCTACATGTTCCTCTAAAATGTAATTCAAGCCAAACAAGCAAACATAAAATTAGACGGGCGCGACCGGCATTTGCACCATTCAATTCATGCGAGCCCGGGACTTCGGGGCATTCGAGTTGGCTGGGTTAGGTTCGAGTTCGAGGTTAGTAAATCAGAGGACAATGTCACAGTCTAATAGATTGTGACAATGTAATTTTTTAGTGGCCAAAAATGCTATTAAAAAGATGTTGGTTTAATTACATGCCATAATAAATTGATCGTCGATTTGAAATCCATACTAAAAATACCCTTTAACGTCCAACTCCTGGGTACGGGCCTCCCTCGGGGATTCCGGCCATAAACACGCTAGACCAGTGTGAGTGGGCGGATTTTACATGTATTTCGAAAATTTGTTATATTTTATAAGACATGCAGGTTTCCTCACGATGTTTTCCTTCACCGTAAGCAAATGATAATCATAATATTAAAGTTATAACTCGCATATCTTGAAAAATCCATAGATGAGAGCCTGGTTTGAACCCTAGACCTCAGTCCGCAAGACGCGGGCTTAACCGAACGGCTGTTTTTGCTTCTTTAGTGCGATATCGTACGAGGCAGCCGTGGTTGCGCCACCAGCGGGTGACTGGTTTTTGCAAAAATTTAGAGCCATTATTAAAAATGTTACCCCGTATCCAGTCCCGTCAGTACCAAGTGAAATTTTTGTCTTAAGCTAACTGTATACTTTATTTTCTGTGTATTTATTATCTTGTATATGTGTATCTTATTCCTATTTTCTGTATTTGTCTTTTTGTACCGCATATTGAACAGTGCCTCTATCAGACGGTATCCAGAACATCCCATTCTCCACACAAAGCGGACAAACGCGGACTATAAAGGATACAGAAAGCTTTCGAGAAAAAATACACGAGTGACACATGATAATATTAATATTAGGTAAATTACCCCATTGCCAACATCAGCAATGAATTTGAAATATTTGTCATGATTCTTCTTCAAGGAACTGAAGTTGTATATAAATGGTACGTGAAGCCATAACTTCTGACCTCTCTCGAGAAAGATTTTCATCATTTCTTCGGTTGCTTTAACATAATCTGTGCAACACACATTGTCATCTTCAGGTTTAAGATTAAGTATTGTTTCTGTGGAAACGAGAAAGAGAAACATTAATAAAAGTAGTATACTTATTATACTTAGTATGCTTGTTAGAGTACCTAGGTCATTATACTTATTCATTTGGGGCGTCCAGATGCCTCGCATGCCTCGCCCGACCACTTATTTTATTGCAGCCAATGGGTGGGTTTACATTAGCAGCATGCTGCGCGCGAGCATTCAGTTTTGACGCCGAAACGCATAGACATAATAGTCGTCGAGATATAAGAGGCCCGTTTTGACAGCTAGTCTTTTAGGATTTCGGATAACAAGGTGCCTCTATTCATAGAATTAAAAGCATTCTTAATATCTACCTTTAAAATAACCTCTGCGACACCAAAGTTCAAATACGTAGATAGAGCGTGAAGGGCAGCTTCACAACCTCCCTTGGAGCCGTAGCCCAATTGTGTCGGCTGAAATATGGGTGACAATTTATCCGCGTAGAAGTGGCAGCAAACTTTGGCCCCCAAACTCCGGTAAGTACAGCCGACAGCAATTGGGCGGATACCTCCATCCTTTATACGCAAGGCACAAAGATTGGCTCCATACAAGGTAGAAATTATGGCCTCGCACACTTTGCCGTATAACATAAGATTCATTTTCCACTTTCTGTGTAAATTGTGTAATTATTTATAAATGTTTATTTTTCTAGTGGTGGATTAATAAAGAGTTATCTATCTATAAGATTAGCCAGGGCAGTCAGATCCTTCAGCAGTGTCTCACCGGCAGAACTGGCACTTAACAAATCTTTGAGGTTGCGGCGACAAACCGTCAGGAATAAAAATAATATAAAAAATAAAAGTCTATAGGTAAGTACCTAAATAACGCTATTCTCTATATTGCTGATATGTAGTATGACCACAGACCAATAATCCTGAAGTCAATTATTTTTATGAGAATGTAACTATCAAAAGTTTGCGGTGTATCGGGCAAGGCGGCGGACAAAATGTCAGTAGCATCATATATATTTTATACAGGAAATGCGGCGTCTATTAGGCTTATTTGTCTGTGAGTATTACCTTAAGCGCTGGATTCCTAGAAAAAAGGTACCGTCATATAACGTCCGCACTAGAACAAAAAACGGTATCCAATACCGGTCTCTAGGCAACCGCGCCATAGTTTACATAGCCAATGTTCTAGTGCGGCCGTTATATATGACGCCACCGTTTTGGAGGAACCCATAACTTTAGTGGTTAATTCACGATGTCACCCGAACTACTGAAAATTGACCCATCCCATATGCTAGAGTCATAGAGTCACAGCACGCGTCATCGTAAAATGAACAAACTAGGCATAGGTAGAGTAAAAAGAAACTTACGAAACGACATTTTCAACGAATTAGGGAGCACATGTTGTTCTGGGTCGAACAACCCTTTTCCAACTTCACTCCCCAACTGGTCGACAAGTCTCCGGGACTGCTCGTTGAACACCCCCACAAAAGTCTTAATCATTTTCTGACCAAACGCAGGATTTAGTAATTTTCTATGTAGTTTCCACATTATTGCTGAAAAAAATACATTAATATGTGACCTATTTTTTTATTTGTTTAATTCTTTCTAATACCGACTCGTGTATAGTTAACGTGTATTTCGAACTCCTGAAACGGTGTTATAACAAAACAGTTAAACATATTTTTAACTCGTGTCTGTTTTTTTTTCAAGTAAAATTTGACTAGACACGCGTTCGAAACGAGTTAAACTCGTTTGTGTAATAACACAGAGCGTGTCGGGCCCTGATAGGGTTCCGTAGCCATTTCAATAAACGAAAACTTATTTCTGGGTAGTTTTTTGGGTGGTCATAAATACCAGAACCTCGACGCATGCAGTTTTATTTTATCATTTGGAGGTTAAAATCTCGCAAACTGCACGTCTGATAATAAACTGTTCTTAGGAACCCTTATTTCATTGAAAATAACTTTTCAACGATACCCCACATGATAGGGTACGTAAGAAACAAACAATATCTCCAATTTTCATGTAAGGGGAGGTACCTCAAAAAAAAAATTTTTATAACATTTTATAATGGAGATCTGTTATTGAGATATTTTTGTGTCAAATTGACCATGACTACGGAACCCTAAAACCGAGCCCTTTTGAAGAAGTTACTTATAAATTTAAAGTTGACGACAGATTTACTTTGTTTTTTTTTTTTCATATAGTAAAATAGCAAACTGTAGCAATTGTTCCTACTAAGTATACATTTAAAGATTAAGGGTTATTTAATAATGTGATATTTTTTCCAAATTATTACTCAATGGAACGGGGTCCGTCCAAATGACCAAAAAATGTTTTACTTTTCACTTTACAACCAACGCAAACACATTATTTAATTCATCATAATACAAAAAGAACGAATAAAAAATACAAAATTATTCGGTTTATTAAATAATTACCTGACAAACTTTCATTTTACAACTTATTATTTGACAAACAATTCATTTCTGAAACATATAATTTAGTAAAACAACGTTTAGAATGAAAATGTTTTACAAATTGCACGGTGAGCGAGCGAAGCGAGCTCGGGACTTCGGGGCACTCGACTTGGCTGTGTTAGGTTCGAAGGGAAAGCCGGGGAAACCCCCGTCATTCCCTTCGTGTTATACTAGAGCCAAATTCGATGTGGAATCTTTGTAAACAAATCATCTTGTATAGGGTTGTCATGCTTTTAATAATGAAAAATCGAAATTTTGTGATGCATTAAAATGCATCTAGGCAATGCTAGTTCTGCATTAAAATTTTATACTACTACACCGTTTTCATGAACTCAACTTAACCGCTACATACGTAATACATGAGAAAAATTGCTTAATATAATCAATAATGTTTTTTTTTAAATTATAACTACGCATCTAACAATCCAAAATTTTAGAACGGATGAGAAAATTTCGCAGGTAAGAAACATTTGGAATATTTATAATCAATCGTCAAAATGAAGAAGGTATGAAAGTGCATTACCTGGCCACTATCGCTGTTTTTTCACGCATTACACACATAATAAAATTACTAAATATTTTATTTTCTAGCAGCACCGTTTCAAATAAATATATTTAAAACTGAATTTAATTAATCTGTAATACTACTGTGTATTGATATTTCAAAAATAAAATTATTATAATTTTCCAAGAGGTTGTCAACATCTGCCTGTCAATGGTTGCTTAGGAACGGTTTGATGGTAAACATTCCGCATTGAATATGGCTCTAGAATAGGTTACTGCCCCATAGCCAAGTGGCATGAACGCTAATCGAATAGAATAGAATAGACTTCACAATGTATGGAAATGTCAAACGTCGCTATGTAGATCAACAACAAGTTGCTATGTAGATCACGTGTATTATGTCATTTCCATACATAAAGCGTAGCGATTTGAAGGAACGCTTGTAGACGTCAGCCACTTGTCTAGCCCTTCTGGTGTCCCTAAACGCAGAATTAGTCAACCGTCAACTTTGTCATAGAGTAAAATAGCTGACATGTTTGCAAAGTGAGAAATGAAACATTTGCGGGAAAAGTTTTTTTTATGAATTGTTGTAAAGTGTTTGTTTGTAAAATGAAGCATTTGCGGAACAAGCTGTTTTTTAAATGAATAGTATATGAAACGTTGGTTATAAACAAAAAAATTGTCAAACGTTATTTGGTTAAACGGCAGTGAACTCAATTGAACTCATTTGACGGGCCCGTTGGCGTGGTTGGTTTATTTAATTCATCAAAGAGGAGAGAGCCTCCATGAATGCGTATTGTCTGTGGTAAGTGATCAATCGCCTTAGTGTACATACCATCAGCCGTAACTAGACCATTGCCGAGCCATTCCTTCGCAAAACTGTATATGTAGGGTTTGTCCAAACAGGTGTTTGCTATTGTGAGACAGTCATCGGGGTCCGTTATTACTGTAATATAGGGCTTAATTTAGAATCCTCAACGTAGCTAATTTCCAAAACGGGTCTCATTTGACGGGCCCGTTAGCGTGGTTGGCGCGGAGGCGCCTTTCACGCTGCAGGTCGTAGGTTCGATTCCTACCCGGGACATGACATGCATTTGTGTGCATGAACATGTTTGTATGTCCGGAGTCTGGGTGTATATGTATATTAAGTATGTATTTACAAATAAAAAAGTAGTATATGTAGTAATATCAGTTATCTGGTTTCCATAGTACAAGCTCTGCTTAGTTTGGGATCAGGTAACCGTGTGTACAAAAATGTCCCAGGATATTATAATTATTATTATTATTAAAATAATTGTACTGACCACAATTAAAATATATACAAGCAGCTATTACAGCTGCGTTTCGTACGATGACTAAGAGAGCTAAAAAGCTCAACCCTCCCCCCCTTCCCCTCCCTCGATTCCACTCCCCTTCAGGTCGGCAATGTGCGAGCAATGACTTTGGTATTGCAAGCATCTATAGGCTACGGTAACTGTTAACATCAGGCGGGCTGTACGCTTTTTTGCCACCGCAGACCTATAAAAAAAAAGAAGTACAAAATAACTTACAGTATGCAGGGAAAACACCAATACTCCCGCTTATGACACCACCTTTCTCCAAACAATAATTACTTGCGTCCATCATTAGCTGGCATACACCTAAAAATAAACTTCGATAAAATAAAAATAATGATACCAACATTACCTTATACAGGCTGACTGGTTGAACACTTTACATATTGATATAGAGTGCTCAGTACTCGATTCTCGTTTTAATTATGTAAAAAAAATAGGTACCTAATATTTGCCTAATTTATCTTTAATTATCTACTCAAAACAATAAGCGTGGTCAGGATCGTACCTCCTTGATTTGACGTACCTATCAACTGTCATTAGTGTCATTAGCACTAGCGTTCTACGCGAGGCACTGCGGTGTCCACAGTTTCCGAGTTTTAGCACATTAAATTTAATGAAGGTTTTCTCTATAGTTCATTGGTATTTTCTTAATTTTATTTTTTTAAACGTTTCATGTTACCATATGTTATAATGTCCTTCAATATGTAAAGTGTTTAACCAGTCAGCCTGTATAATACCGACATGTCTTTAACATTATTTTCCGCGTGCAACTGAATCGTACTGGGTCTATGGGCTCCGTTTAGTAGGACAAACGATTTTGAACTGTCACGTATCTCACTCTTTCTTGGTATTAGATTTCACCTAATTTACAACGGTAACGGTGCTTCTTATGTTGGCTATGACGGCTAAACTAAATTTGGCATAATAACAAGTATTTCTGTCGCGCTGATGCGTCACGAACATGAGAAGGATGGCAATACAGTTATAGATCAAGATCCCAGAGCGATAAGACATAACTTATTTTCTGAAAGATGAAACCTTAGGCTCTCAGTGGTGTCTCATGTGCTTTGAACACCTGCGTACTTTTGGGGACTCGCCCTGGAGCACCTTGGCTGGTACCAAGTGAGACAGGTAACTAAAAATAAGGGTTACTTAACTTCAATTTGGATGGCTGATTTTTATATAATATTTGTAGAATATTACTCCGAAGTAGGTACTACCAACAGTATCAGACACTTTCCATGGACCAGAACTTTTATCAGACGCTTTAAAGCTCCACAAAAAATAAATGAGCTTGTATGAAGACCCTTTATCTCTATGGTTAATGTCAGGCACTGACACTTGCGTTAAACTGACAACTGCACAGAATAAAATACTCCGGATGGGACAACTCTTTTTTTTTAACTGCAACGGCATACAATTCCCTCTGAGGATGTCACTGAGAGAGAGCCGTAAGCCCACCCTCCATCCCACTCCCCTTCAGGTCGGCAATGTGCGAGCAATGCCTTTGGTATTGTAAGCATCTATAGGCTACGGTAACTGCTTAACATCAGACGGGCCGTACGCTTTTTTGCCGCCGCAGTCCAATAAAAAAAATATATACTGAATGTGAAACATTATTTTTCCAAAAATATTAGGAATCTCAGAGTATTTTTAAAATTTAAGTAGATAAACATGAACAGCGACTCTATTCATCGAAATGTTTTTTGCAATCAGCCCTGTTTTGGAGAAATGGACGATGCCACTTCCGCAAAATTTTCGTAAAATGGTCACAAATGGCGTAAAATAACTGACCATTTTACGGAAAATTTGTATAATTGCTAAGAATTCTGCTAGAAAATCAGAAAAAATAATGGCTTTCAGGCGATTTGTTTGCTAGGTTCGCCAAACATGCATGTGTATAACCACTTATGAACTTATGATAGGTATATGCTTACGTGTTTCGTCTCCAAGTAACTGGAGAGCGTGTCCAATGAGCGGCAGCGCTCCAGGGTAGGCGGGCGGCGCGGCGCCGGCGCAGCGCCGCCCTCGAGCCCACCACACCGCGACTGCACAGCACACCGCGACCGACAACCCTGCCCCAATTATTTATTGTTTAGGCAAGTAGGTACACTACCTTCTTTATTATTTCTAGGGTTCTGTAGCACAAAAAAAATACGGAACCCTTCTAGGCATCATTATTACTACATACACTGGACCGCAAAGAAAAAGGGTCGGTTAGAAAATCTTCAATATCTTCAAAAGTACCCGTTCTAGCTTTATGAAATAAAGCCTTAATTAAATGAAAAAAAAAAAACCGACCAAGTGCGTGTCGGACTCGGCACTTAAAGGGTTCCGTACCACCGTAGAATAAAAACGTCAAGAATATCAAGTCTTTATTTTTAAATTTTATTTTATTTAAGTTTTGTTGTTTTGTTGTTGTATCGGCAACAGAAATACATATTCTTTGAAAATTTTAACTCTCTACCTATTACGGGTCGTGAGATACAGCCTGCTGACAGACGGACGGACAGACGGATAATAGTCCCTTTGGCACCCTTTGGGTAAGGAAACCTAAAAACAAATTAATTTAAAAATGGATGGATGGATGGATGGATCTTTGTTACTCAATCACGCCAGAACGGCTGAATGGATCTGGATGAAATTTGGCACAGAGATAGATTATAGTCTGGAATAGCACATAGGCTACTTTTTATCCCAAAACGGGATCCGGGATCCGGGTTCCGGGATACGGGAAACGGGATCCGATTTTTTTTAAAATTTATATTCTGCACGGACGAAGTCGCGGGCAAAATCTAGTTTTTAATAAATGTAAAATAAATAAAAATGTGATTGAAGATATTATTGAAGACTTTCTAACTGACCCTTTTTCTTTGCGGTCCAGTGTAGTATAAAACAAAGTCACATCCCGTCTATCTGTCCCTATGTATGCTTAGATCTTTAAAACTACGCAACGGATTTATTTGCGGTTTTTTTATAGATAGAGTGATTCCAGAGGAAGGTTTATATGTATAATACATGCATAATATAGTAGAGAAACACTTATAATTTTAGAGGTTTCTAATGTGATGTCGTTAATAAACACACTTGTTTGCGCTTACATTGCAAACGCTAGCTGAACCCTATGAGAGAGATCAAAATAATCTACTACAGTATTGTTCACCTTAAAAAGGTCTACAAAAATGCTATATGTCTATCTCTTAGGGATAACCCACAATAACCATTTTTTATCCTTTACTTTTTATGAGAAATAATGGCTTATTAACGTAGCGATTTTAAGCAATACAGCATTAATCCTTATCCAATTAAGTATATTAAATACATTTTGCATTTAATATAGATAAATATGGCCCTTTACAGCATGTAATTTAAATGAATATTTTCGAAGATATTACAGATTTAAAATGCAGGGACGTAGCGGTTTGCGGCGGTACCGGCCGGGGCGGCGTGTGCCTATAAATAGCGCGTCGAAGGCCGCGCTTCGCCCTCCGCGTTACGATCCGGTGGTAGTTTTTACCTCCGCTCTCTCACTAGAGACAGCAGCCAAGCCGAGGCCGAGCCCTATGTGGCGCCCTTGAGCGTGCTGTACCCCCTACCCTTCTGGTTGGAGCGCACTTTGCACTCACCACAGTCTGGGTGAAGTTGTAGAGGCCACTTGGGCCAACAACAATTGTCCATTCAAAAAAAAAAAAGCGCTTCCCCGTTCTGACCGGTAAAGTTGTTAAGGGCACTCTGGCCAACAACGTATAGTCATTAAAAAAAAAATACGCTTCGCCCTATAGCACTTTATGATTAGCAGCGATCGCATGCGTTTATAGGTCTACAGAAAAGTCCGCGATGGCATATGTCTATCTCTTAAGGATAACATACTATATCCATTTGAATAGGTACTTTAAAAAATGGGAAATTATAAGGCGGTAATTGGAAAGCTATTTACACAAATACGGTATTAAGATACGGGATCCGGGATATCCAGGATACGGGATCTGGGATGCGGAAAACGGGATCCGGAATACGGGAAACGGGATCAGAACTTTTTAAATTTATATGTGCGGACGAAGTCGCGGGCAAAGCCTAGTATACTATATGCAAGGATTTTGGAAAGGAGATGGGCATTCCTTGGCCAAATTTGTAATGAATTGAGATATGGCTAAGAACAGATTTAGATGTACCTATGGGGTATCCCCATACGGCCAAATCCTTACGTTAGAATCCTTAAATCATCCCGGATGACACTGGCTATAATTTTTTTGGAAATATATCACTATGGCGGCATTACGGTTCCATTTTCAAATGTGAAACAAAAATAAAACAAGTATCAAATTGAAAGCCTTGATGGGCACATTCCAAAACTAATGATTAATTGGAATAATTTTACATAGGTAGGATGTACATGCAAAACAAACATTTCATTTTTGGCTGCCAACGATTATGATAAAACTTGTCTCTAAAATATATAAAATTATTATAATTATTTGTGTATATGTCGCAGGCAAATTGTATGATTCCGCATTTTACATATGGCATCGTCCGTTTACTAACGCTCGCTGTTTTTAACCCCCGACGAAAAAGGGGTTAGCGAGCTAGCGGAGCGAGCGAGGTAAACCCCGTCATTCCCTTCGTGTTAGGTTACTGGTAACCCTGAACGCAGAAATAGGAGCCCCGCCAAGCGGGGCTCCATCGACTTTGTCATGGACTGTTTTTTTATGTTGGTCACCCTACAATTACAATCAATGTCGAAAATATAACGATTGAACGAGTTACCAATTTGCCTTCGGCATATTGCATAACAGCGAGCGTTAGTAAACGGACGACGCCGTATGTAAAATGCGGAATTATACGATTTGCCTGCGACATATATATTTTAATTCCTCTTTGGTCACTTTGCTTTTGGTCATATAAAAATAAAATCTTTGGTACTTACATTTTATGCCATCATTAAAATGAACAATAAAAATAGATTCTTGCAGCTTGCCGTAAGTTAACCAATATGGGTTGCTTAGCCAGTAAAGAGCTCTCAAAACAGCCAGCACCGCACACCCCACTAGAACACACCTCGATAATCTATGATCTAACATGACAGCTTAGATATGTTCTCAACACACTACTTCTCTATATTCTAATGGAGCCATTCAATTCAGGGCCAAAGTATTTATAGGCTGTTCTTATGTACCTATCGATATCTACATCTACACTAATATTATAAGGAGAAAAGATTTGTATTTTTGTATTTTTGTATGTTTGTATGTTTGTATTTTTGTATGTTATGAATAAACTCAAAAACTACTGGACTGATTTCTAAAATTCTTTCACCATTAGAATGCTACATTATCGCTGAGTAACATAAGCTATATTTATTACTAGAAAAAATTAGGGATCCCTACTATAACTTCAATAATGTAACCCAAGGTGTAAAAAAAATTGCCGTAAGATGCCTTTCATCGCATGCGCTACGGAAACTATTGATGATAGAACAAAAAAATGTTCCACAATATTAAAGAACATATCAATATCTACAAAAAACTTTGCGATACCATATGCCCAACTATTGTAGTTACGTTACTATAACTACTTTTTTACATTTTAAAAGTTGATAGAAATGCCGACCAAAATCAGACCATGTTATCCATACCTTAGTATGAATCCTTATCCAAATAAATAATTTCGTATTTGAGACTATTTTAATACCTGTAGATTACTTTTTGAATTATTTAAATCGGACATTCCATTCAAAAGATATTACGAATTTAATAAAAGGCATTAAATCGGGGATTAAGGTTTATATGGAAGTTCGTCATTTTTGAAGTTAGGATGATGAAAATTCGTCTGGAGGTTTCTTTTTATATAAAAGAAATATAAACTTCAGCGTTTTTGAAAATTTAACCCCTAAGGGGGTAAAATAGGGGGTTAAAGTTGGTATGGCGGTACCGGCTAATCTCCGAAACGGCTGGACCGATTTTGAAGGGACTTTTACTGGCAAATACGATACGGGATCGGGAATCCGGACTGCGGGATCCGAGATCCGGGATCTGGGATACGGGATCGGGGATATACGGGACACGGAATACGGGATCCGGGATATCCCGAATACGGTAACCGGGATACGGGATCCGGCAAACGGGATCCAGGATCCGGTAAAAACGGGAAACGGAATCCGAGATACGGGATCCGGGATCTGGGATCAGAGATCCGATTTTTTTTTTCATTTAAATTCTACGCGGACGAAGTCGCGGGGGAAAGCTAGTAATACATAATTACATAAATTAAGTGACTAAAAACACATAAAGCGTATCATAAACTATAAGTCAAACCTTTACAAACTTTTCATAAAAAATAAAATAGATACTATTGGATGCCTATCTGAAGAAGTATTAGAGACCTGGGGGCATACCACGACCTCTTATCGCGATTCAATTATAGGAACGTTTTAATGACGTGACAATGACGTTTCTTATTGTCATGACAATAAGGTACGTCATTGAACAAAAAGTCGCTGAAAGTTTAAAACGATCCTGTAATTGAATCGCAATAAGAGTTCGTGGTAAGCCCCCAGGTATAAGGATTAAGGAAATTAGCCTATGTCTTATTCCAGAGCGTACACCATCCACCTTTCAAAAGATGATGCGTCTAGTTGGCCGGCATATCCAATAAAGTTAAATATAAAATGAAATGAAACCTAATAACATAAGCTTCAATTTTTATTATGGGCTGAACACGGTAAACTATCGGAGAAAAAAGATATCACCCCTGCCATCATACTAGTCCACCAAGCCAACTAGGCGCACGGGTATACATATCAAATGATAATAAGTCTATGATTCTGTGGACTATCCACCATATAGTGGGAGCTACTGCCACAGGAGTGCCCAGGCATTGGCCCAGGTCTACTAAGTTGTGGACGGACCGCAGAATCATTGACTTATTATCATTTGATATTTATACCCGTGCGCCTAGTTGGCTTGGTGGTGTAGTAGGACTACCTATGGAATTAAACTAGTCGGGTAGGTATGCTATCATCAAAAAAATATCTTCACTGGAGTCATAAATCTTTTTGTTCGAACGCCCATAGTTTAAAAATAATAATTACCAGAAAATATCAATATTGCACCCCCCCCGCTCGGCCCTTCCCGCTCCGCACCGCACCGGTTTCGCTGACCGGTTTTTAAATAGTTGCCAGTCCTTATTTGCTCATTGCTTGCCTACGTCCTACTATCAGTATCATCAGTTAATGCCGTCTTCTTGACCTTGGCTATCTTAAGTAGGTGCAGAAAATATTACTTATGTCCCCGAATATATTTTTTTCCAGTCGATTCATAACATAATTACGTTTCAGTAACTGTAGGTTATAAGCAATAAGCTAACATACATTAGAACTCTATTGGCTACTCAGGCCAGGGTCCATACAATAGTACCCATCATCCTTTCATTAAAATCGGTTTAGTAGTTATGGAGATACGTGGTAACACACATGCGAATGTGTGTGTGAACACACTTTCACCATTATATTTTTAGTAGGATTCATCGGTCTTCTTTGTCTACGGCAGCTTACACAAGGAACAAAAACGCGTGCATGCCATTGTAAATCTGGGCTACATATAACCAAGCCACAGCGAATATAAAACGTGTATTTAAGTTCTATAAATATCGATTTTACGCATTCGCTTACGCTTCTTCTACGCTGTGGAACTATATAAGTGGGTACAGTCGCCTGCACGTCGGTAGTAACATTTCCAACATAAGCTGAGCTTTAACTGGGGCCAAAAATAAAGAACTCTTTATCAGTTATTATTATGTAATGTGTGTGTGTCTCTGCATACTGATTATGTAACGTTGGAATTTATATAAATTTGAATCTATTTAAATCACTAAATAGCGTTTGTAAGAAAGAAGCGTAAAATCGTCGTTGTATTTACCTAATTCGAATAATTTATTAAAGCTTTTTTTTCTTTCTTTTCTTATCTTTGGCCCAGATTTACAATGACATGCAGGCATGTTTAATCCTTGTGGAAGCTGCCGTAGACGAAGAAGACCCAAGGATATGGTCATATTTAGTACTTTTTAGTTCTTGGTGGTTTTTAAATGCAACGTTTCTGTCTACGGCCGATTTAATCAAAAGGTTGAGATTTCATGATCTCCGAGCAATTCAAAATAAGCCAGAAATATTTTCCTTGGGGAAACGAAAGAAAATGGGAGCACTAATTTGTCGACAACTCAATCAGTCAGTCAATCTTAGTCCCCCCCACTATTTTATTCCAAATATTTCGAATGTACAGAGCCAACTAATTTACATTCTTTATAATATTTACTAATTTACATTCTTAATACTTAGGTACTAGCTGTGCATGCGACTTCTGACGCGTAAATTTTAGAAATAGATTACCCGCGTTTAAGCCCGCATGGAAATAATGGGTTTCTATTTTATGCGGAACCCTAATTACTTTTCTAAAATCGACGGCCCCTACGTATAAAGCGATATGTGTAAAAACGTGGTTTATAGGAGAGCGATTTGTAAAAATGTAATGTAACGTCACGACTTTTATCCCCGTTCGGGGGTAGTCAGAGGCTTGAGTGGCCATACATCACCACATTGTGGAGGTATTAACCAACTCAAAGTCCACGTTTCACTAGATAGTCAGAACCCAACGTGGTGAACCGTGTCGCCGTGTCGCCGTGTGTGGAGAGCGATTTAAAGGTGTAAATGGAGATTTTTTTTTTATTTAATAATTTATTAAATTGTAAGACCTTCTGTTCGGATGATCCCCCGTGGGTTTCCCAAATGAAACCACCATAGCTCTAGCAACTGGTTTATTGTGCCAGCGCTGTGCTGCGATGAATTTATTCACACAAATTATGTCTAAAACATATAGTAGTTTGCGTAACGAAACCATAGTGCGATACAGAAATAAAATAAAATGGAACAGCGCCATCTCGTGGCCAAAAGTGTAACTATACGTTTAGACATACCGCCCACCAAGGACGTATCAAGATCCTTACTCCTTAATATAACAATATAGTACAAACCGCCCACCGTGAGGTCAATGGGGTCTGTTTAAAAGAGATAAAACAAAATAAAGCTTAACTTAAGCATAACTTACTACGTAAAACAAACAACAAAACAACTCCAACTTGGAGTAAAATATGAACGAACTATACAAAACTAAACTTAAGTAGTAACAGGCAATATACACAATTTCGACACTGGTCTCTTAATTACCGACCCTTTACATTTAAGGCTGACAACACGTGTAATTTCGTCCAAACAAACGGAATTTGTTTTAATTGTCTAGGGTCGGGGCATGCGGTATTTGTTTGTCGGGTGTCTACTAGGTGTAAGTTTTGCAAGCGTAAACATCATACATTATTGCATACAAAGGATCAATTTCCTTCAAAGTCAACTGACCAGAAAATTGACAACGGTCAATCAGTTGAGAAAAAAGAAGTTGCACCTAGTACACAAAATGATGATTCCCTTGATATTGTAACCAGCTGTGCAGCAACTTCATGTAGTCAAGATTTATTGCCCACAGCTTTAATAAAAGTTAAGTCTCGGTCGGGCACAGAGGTAACCCTTCGCACGTTGCTCGATCAATGCTCTCAGGCTTCGTATATTACGGAGTCCGCGGTCCAATTGTTGGGTCTTAGGAAGTATGTAAGCATGAAGTCATCGCTTAGACTTGGAGAAGATGAGGATTCTGCATTGACCTCTAAGTATGTAGTATTTGTAAGAATTCAGTCAATGTGCAACCCTAAATTTGTCTTTTCCGTCAAAGCTCATGTCCAAAAAAGACTGACTTCATTCCTGCCATCACGGAAAATAAAATTCCCGTTATGGTCTGAGTTGACGCAATATTGTTTAGCAGATCCCAATTGGGATACTCCAGGTAGGATCGATATGTTGTTGAGTTCCTCAGCATATAGTAAGATTATTAAGCAGGGGCTCAGTAAAGGTCCTCCGGAGACGCTAATAGCGCAAGATACCGAACTAGGGTGGATCTTGTCGGGAGAAGTTCCTGAAAATAAAGAGAACATAGAGTTTAGTCAAAACTATTTTCTACGTGAAGAAGATCAAAATGATTTATTAAAAAGATTTTGGGAGTTGGAAGAACTACCAATTACCAAAAGATATCTTACCTTAGAAGAAGAAGAGTGTGAGGCATTTTATACAAAGACCACGCGGCGGGATCCTTCCGGGCGTTACATTGTTAAGTTGCCTTTTAAAACTGCCTCACCAACCTGTATGGATGGCAATACAAAGAATATAGCCTTACGAAGATTTCTCAGTTTAGAGAAAAAATTAGAAAGAAATCTTGAATTAAAGAAGCAATACGCAGAAGTAATTAATGAATACATTCGTCTGGGCCACATGGAAAGTGTACCACCCGAACAAATTCACAACTCAAATGTGGTTTACTTACCTCACCACGCTGTGGTCAAAGAGGAAAGAACAACAACTAAGGTCAGAGTTGTATTTGATGCATCTTGCTTAGGCACTAATGGTGTATCTTTAAATAGCGAACTGATGATAGGTCCAACCCTACAGCCCGATCTAAGACACATCATCATGAAATGGCGATTACATCCAATTTGTATAGTATCTGATATCGTCAAGATGTATCGTCAGGTAGTAGTGTCACAAGATGATGTCGATTGTCAAAGATTGTTCTGGCGTCAGAACACTAAGGATGAGATACAACATTTGCGACTTCTCAGAGTTACCTTCGGCACGTCAGCGGCTCCATATTTAGCTGTAAGGACGCTGCAACAAGTAGCTAAGGACGGAGGAGAACAATATGCTGTTGCTGCTGAGAGAGTCCTACAGGATTTTTACGTAGATGATTGCATGACGGGATGTCAAAATGTAGGTGAAGGCATAGAAGTTTATAAGCAAATGACTGAGTTGTTAAAGCTGGGAGGGTTTGAACTACAAAAATGGCAAAGTAATAGTAAAGAGTTGTTAAAGTATATAAATAAGAATAATGAAGTTAAAGGAATTATAGAAATAAAAACAGACCTAATAACAAAAATATTAGGACTTACCTGGAATAAGGAAGCTGATGAGTTTGAGTACACGGTGAAACTGCCGCCGCCGAAGATTCCTGAAACTAAAAGAAGTGTTATTTCTCATATATCCATGCTTTTCGATCCGTTGGGATGGCTTGCACCTGTAATCATAAAAGCTAAGGTGTTAATACAAAAGTTATGGTTATCGGGAATTACCTGGGATGAAGAACTGCCACCTCAATTATTAAAGGAATGGACTTCTTATTACAAGGAGCTAAATGAATTAAAACTATTTCGGATTCCTAGGTGGCTACATACCAGTCTTAACTGTCATGTGGATCTTCATGGTTTTAGCGACGCTTCTAACGAAGCTTATGCAGCAGTTATTTATGTTCGTGTTGTTGGTCAGGATGGTGTTGTAAATGTTCGATTAATGACAGCCAAAACAAAGGTAGCGCCTATAAAGCAGGTGTCCATACCTCGGCTTGAGTTGTGTGGAGCTGTTCTTCTCGTCAAGTTGTTGCGGGAAGTATCTGAAGTATTGAAAATTTCTAAGCAGCAAATTCATGCGTGGACAGACTCCACCGTGGTCTTAGCTTGGATTAGTAAACACCCATCCAACTGGAAAACCTTTGTGGCTAACCGAGTTTCGGAAATTTTGTCTGTCACTGAGGGTAGTCAGTGGTCACATGTAAAGTCTGCCGATAATCCTGCAGACTGCGCATCGCGAGGGTTAAATCCTAAGGAACTGTTGGCTAGTAAGTTGTGGGCTGAAGGACCGAAGTGGCTGAAAGACAAGGATATAAACTACAGAAAAAAGCAAGAATGTGTAACTGACCTGGAAGAAAGAAAAATTAAAGTGAGTTTAGCTACTATAAGCGACCATGAAGAACATGAAGTGTGGACTAGGTTTTCATCACTAAGAAAGCTGGTCAGAGTTATTGCTTACTGTAAACGATTCTTAAATGTCAAGCGAAATAGAAGCAACTCTGACAAGCTTCCTTTGTGGCTAACTGCAAGGGAGCTAAATGAAGCGCTAATGGTATGTATAAAGCAATGTCAAAAGCAATGCTTTAGCAAGGAAATAGGGGATCTGAAAAAAAAGGGATATGTAGAGAAGAAAAGTGTACTTACCTCGTTGAATCCTTTCGTCGATCACGATGGTGTCCTTAGAGTAGGCGGTAAACTCAACAGATCTGACTTACTGGAAAATAAAAAACATCCAATTATTATTCCGGCGAAAGTTCATTTTACGGAACTTTTAATAGCAGATACTCACCAGAAGACACTGCATGGTGGGCCTCAACTAATGTTGAACCATTTGAGGTCCAAATATTGGGTTCTTGATGCGAAAAATCGTATTAAGTTTTATATACGTAAATGTATAACGTGCGCTCGGTACGCTGCGGCTACCCGGGAGCAGCTGATGGGCCAATTGCCTCCATCAAGAGTGACAGCCAGCCGTCCTTTTAGTCAGTGTGGAGTGGACTATGCTGGCCCTGTTTTGATTAGAACTACGAAGGGCAGAGGTCATCACGCATACAAAGGTTATATATGCCTCTTCATATGCATGGCGACCAGAGCGATTCATCTCGAAGCAGTTTCCGACTTGACATCTAATGGTTTTTTGGCCGCTTTCAAACGGTTTGTAGCCAGAAGAGGTCATTGTGCAGACCTGTATAGCGACAACGGCACAAATTTTGTTGGCGCCGCTAAAGAGCTCAAGCGTTTACTGTCTGCTGAACGCTCTCAGGTAGGTCGAGAAATAGCAGAGTGGCTAGGTAACAATGGTACCAACTGGCACTTTATACCACCGCACTCTCCAAATTTTGGAGGATTATGGGAGGCTGGTATAAAGTCCACAAAATATCATCTCAAGAGGATCATTGGCAACAATACTCTGACCTTTGAGGAAATGATAACAGTCTTGAGTCAGATAGAAGCATGCTTAAACTCTCGTCCTATCTCCCAACTAAGTAGTAGTAGTGAAGATTCAAGTCCATTAACCCCGGGACATTTTTTAGTAGGAGAACCTTTAGTGCTCGTACCGGAATTTAACTACGAAAATTCTAACGTAACCAGTTTAAGACGATGGCAATTGACCCAACGTATGGTCCAAGATTTTTGGCGACGTTGGTCCAAAGAATATTTGGCACAATTTATGAATCGATACAAGTGGGCTTATCAAACTCCTGAACAAGTTGAGGGTTCGGTGGTCTTGGTAAAAGAGGACGACTTACCACCAACCCGATGGCTATACGGTATAATAACTCAAAAACATCCAGGTTTGGACGGAATTACACGTGTTGTCAGCCTTAAATGTAAAGGGTCGGTAATTAAGAGACCAGTGTCGAAATTGTGTATATTGCCTGTTACTACTTAAGTTTAGTTTTGTATAGTTCGTTCATATTTTACTCCAAGTTGGAGTTGTTTTGTTGTTTGTTTTACGTAGTAAGTTATGCTTAAGTTAAGCTTTATTTTGTTTTATCTCTTTTAAACAGACCCCATTGACCTCACGGTGGGCGGTTTGTACTATATTGTTATATTAAGGAGTAAGGATCTTGATACGTCCTTGGTGGGCGGTATGTCTAAACGTATAGTTACACTTTTGGCCACGAGATGGCGCTGTTCCATTTTATTTTATTGGGCTTATCTAAAAATTCTAACGATCTAAATCGTTGTTCCAAAAACTTCTTAAATTCATCATAGGTAGGTAGTTCAGTACTTTCACAAATCTTAGCTTCCCATAATTTTCGAGACTCAGAATCAAGTTTCAAGCATAAAATATGAATAACAATTATATCCCATGACTCAGTTTTAATTTCTAAATTCTTTAATGACACTAAGCAATCGTTACTTGTGTCTAACAGCTCCTTTATAGCAACTGAAGACTCTACAGATATATTTTTCTGGCTAAGAAATCGTTTTAAGATACAACTTGCCATGTGCTTCTTATTGTTATACCGATTTATTAATTGATCCCAACATTGCTTGTAATTCTCACTACTTATGGACATGTTCTTTATCAGTTGCTCCGCTTCACCAGACAAATGACTCTTTAAGTAATGCAAACGTTGAACATCATCCAACGACTCATTCTTATGTATTAGCGATAAGAACATATCCCTAAAAGTGATCCATTCTGAGTACTCACCGGAGAATTTAGGCAATGAAATTTTAGGTAACTTAACTGAACAAGATGTTTCTTTTGCATTGGATACGACAGATACATTTTGGTCGAGACTGAATTTAAACAAAATCTCTTTTAACTCTGTTTTGTGATCAATATAAAATTCTTCGGTTGTTTGAAATAATTCAGAAGTACAATATTGCGATGCTTTATAATCACTCTCCTTAACCTTGCTTAATATTTGACGGTGAGTATCTCTAAAAGCAATCCAGAGCTCCTCCAAACTTTCTAGCCTTACGCCTACATAAATTTTAGTGATGCGCTCTTTAGGTGCCTTTTTAAAATTTACTCTGGCACGCATCATCGCCTCACTGGTATCAGTTTGAAGTTTAGTAAACCCTTCCATCTTGACAATTAAACAACGACAATTTTTGTCACACAAAATAAAATTACAACTTGTGACCTATTTTTTTTGAACGCCACAACATTAAAAGTCTGACACAAAATTGCACTATGTTCTACCTTACGATGAATTCTTCTAAGTCCCAGCCGCAGAATTCACAAAATTTTCTAAGTGTTTGGAACTAATTTGGACTTGTGAAAATTGGGCATGGATTCCCCGTCACTTCACTTTTTGCCTTATTTTTCTAAGTCCTAACTATTGACTTAGAAAATTACAAGTCCAAACGTCCAACTCACTAAATGACAATTTAAAAGTACTCACATTTTTTGTCCAAACACATCACACTTTTTCACTCACGTCCAGTCGGGTAAGGGCATACCCGTCCCGCTCCGCTCTCCGCAGCTACCTGCTCCGCTCCGGGACTCGTA
Organism: Drymonia ruficornis; assembly: GCA_947859195.1. Classification (NCBI taxonomy): domain Eukaryota; kingdom Metazoa; phylum Arthropoda; class Insecta; order Lepidoptera; family Notodontidae; genus Drymonia; species Drymonia ruficornis. The sequence continues at coordinate 3,888,838 of OX401926.1, read as the reverse complement.
CGGATCCCTGCAGCTCCGGTCCTGGACTCGTACCTCTCCCTGCAGCTCCAGTCCTGGACTCGTACCACTCCCTGCAGCTCCACTCCTGGACTCCAGACGGCGCTCCAAGCAGCGACGAAGACGCGGGAGTTCGCGGGAACTCAAACGCTACTGGTCTTAGTAGCCGACTCGCGAAGGACCATGTTCGGATGATCCCCCGTGGGTTTCCCAAATGAAACCACCATAGCTCTAGCAACTGGTTTATTGTGCCAGCGCTGTGCTGCGATGAATTTATTCACACAAATTATGTCTAAAACATATAGTAGTTTGCGTAACGAAACCATAGTGCGATACAGAAATAAAATAAAATGGAACAGCGCCATCTCGTGGCCAAAAGTGTAACTATACGTTTAGACACCTTCTGATGTCATTATTATTAATTATTATTATTTTCAATAGACAATTTGATAGATGACTGTTTCTACGTTGACTTTAGCATGAGTTAAGTCTGAAGTACCTACCTTTATACGACTTAAAGTCTTAAGTCTGACTATGACTTTAAGTTGTATGACTTAAAGTCTCATATGTCTGTTTATACGTGGTAAAGAAACAAAACTTTATTATTTTCAAAGGATTATGAAATACAATATGTATTATTTATATTCTATAATATTTACTACAATTTTTAACTACATTATTAAGCTTTATTCGTGGTGGAATAGATAAAAAAATATATAACTCTTTGTACGTGTTAAGTTGTCGAAACGCAATAAACCACGTCATGTATTACAATATCCGTTTTTACGACACATATTTGCTCAATGTTTCGGTGTAGTTCCCTTTTACGCTTTACTTAGGTATCTTGTAAAATAATTGATAATATCTGAAAAATATTAAATTGAGCACATGTATATTAATGAATAGAAGCAATTAGTGAAATAAAATCGACGGTGGAAAGGAAAAACAAATAAACAACAACACTTTGGTCGAAAATGAGTTTTATATACAGTTCCATAGAGTTTTCGATTCTCTATCGATCTGTCTAGGTTAGAAGCCAATTGGAAGCACTTTTTGGCGTTTTGTTTAAAGTACAAAAGGGGGTATTTAAAAACACACTCCCTTTAAACGACCGTTTTATGATATATTTTTTGAACAATGTCATATTTTATTTGAAAATATTGTAAGTGCCTCTTAAGTTATTGACCAAACTTATTTTTCTACGAAGATTGCAATGCCATTTACCCTTCCTAATTCATTTTTAATTTGACCTTTCAATACTTCCCCAATAAGTTATGTCTAGACGTGTCGTAACACGTTTTGTTCCTCGAAATACAAGTCATGGCTTTTTTTTTATAGGACTGCGGTGGCAAAAAAGCGTACGGCCCGCCTGTTGTTAACTAGTTACCGTAGCGTATAGATGCTTACAATACCAAAGGCATTGCTCGCACATTGCCGACCTGAAGGGGAGTGGGATGGAGGGAGGGAGAGGGGGTGGGCTTAAGGCTCTCTCACTCATCGTACGAAACGTAGCTGTAGCTGCTGTAGCAGCTTTACGCCGATCTTCTTTGAGAGGGTGGTACTACATCGGTCGAGCCAGCCCGTTTATGAGCTGCAGTCAATTGGCTACAGCTGCAGTACAGCTACAGTTTCATTTGTTATTCCCATTCTACTTTTAAATAAAAAGGTCGAATCGGTTACTTTTACCGTCATAAATAAATTTTACCAGTAGCAAATCATTTATTTTTCCTTTCTTGATTTTAACAAATTTGGCGTTTTATATAGTACGAGGTACGCTTAAGGATGACCTTCACCTACCCCACCCCTTTCTGAACATATACTAATAGGGTTGCCGTAAAAAATATCGTCATGGCTATGATTAATTAAAATTATAAAAACCATTTTTTTTAACAATTTTCACCGACTTGCTTGCCATATGAAAATTATATCAAAATGAAGGCAATTTTATTGCGAATACAGTGTATAGTGTTGCTTGCGAAAATCTAGTCAAGAATAACGGTAGCCGGGCTTTGAAATAAAAAAATTGAAATTGAAAAATTGATTGACAGAGAAAAATTGCGCATCCGAGTACTATTTCATGCGATAGAGGAGGATGCAGTACAACAGCAGCGCGCGACGGAGCCGTGCATGCTTTTAGCTTTTTGCTTTTTTTTTCTTTTTTTTATCCTTGACCATATTCTTCCAGGGTTGATCAGGTAAGTCGATCAGTGAAGGTCGCTCTTCAGTGTATCTTAGACCAGCACTAACCGCCGAAGTGCATTGTTTTGTTGTTTTTTTTTGTGTAGGCGTAAACAACAATTCCCTGATCTGAGAAAATTATGTGTCACTTGATACCTTTTCATACCTATTTATGCTAAAATCACATCAGGCATAAGCGACATCATAATGCTCCTATCGGAATAAAACCCAGTTCATTCCACGCAGAAAAAATGACATCATACTTATCTCAAAGTGGCACTTGTGACCTTTTGCCTTTTAAAAAGTCGAATTAAAATTAAAATGTGTCAATTCGGACACTGTGTCCTAATCGTCAGCAAGTCAAAGACTGCCATTGGCCAATACTCCAAGCCACGTGTTCTCGGGCAAATTGAAGACGGGCTTGGCGATTGGCTACCGACAATTTCGGACCTATTGCTGGTCTTATTGGGGTAAGGTGACCTGCTTTCAGACGTTTTCTGACTATCCACTCACTAACAGCTACACCTCTTGTTCGCCTGAGCTGCTGTTGGTCCTTAACGCCAGTAAGGCGTCAATGACGGCGTCTGACGAGCCCGTTGGCGTGGTTGGCGTGATGGCGCCTTTCACGCTGCATGTCGTAGGTTCGATTCCTACCCGGGACATGCATTTGTGTGCATGAACATGTCTGTATGTCCCGAGTCTGGGTGTATATGTATATTAAGTATGTATTTACAAATAAAAAAGTAGTATATGTAGTAATATCAGTTATCTGGTTTCCATAGTACAAGCTCTGCTTAGTTTGGATCAGGTAGCCGTGTGTAAAAATGTCCCAGGATATTATTATTTCGGAGAGCAGTGCTAACAATAAAGCGATCATCCCTCTCAAATGTGCACCCCCGCCCGCCGGATCCACTCCTTCTCTGAAGGCACCAGTCTCCTGGAACTTCCGATAAACTCTTGACACAGCAGACTGACTCATATTCAGCTCACGGGCAACTTTTCGATGGTTTTCCTTTGTTGAATCCATGGACCAGTTACTAAGGGGACTGGCCCTAAGCAAGTCGGCCGAGTGGTCGGCCTAGTACTAACATCGACATAAAACGAAGCGAGTAGTTCAACTATTAACCGGTAAATAGTAAAATGAAAATGATAAAACAATGACCACGTTTTGTTTCATACAAATATCTAATAAGGGCACCTCTTTCTTTAGTCTTTACTCTGTGGTTGAATCAATGCCACCACTTGAGCTGCTTCTTCGGCCGTGGTATCCAATCTTCGGATATTTTTTCAACGTTAAATGACGTTTAATATCTTCCGAAATGTGTTCTGCTGGAAGTGTGAAAATAATTCATAACAAATCCCATAATATATGGCACAATAGTGGCCAGCTCAATGAGTGAAAAGGGGGAAAGCGGTAAGTGGCAAGGAAAAACACTGAAAAAAACCACGAATTCTGGGATAATACCAACAAATGTGGTATCAGTGGAAAGTTAAAGCTTGTGCCTTTAAAATGGTATACAATAAATAAACATCCATTAGAAAAGGATTTTTATTTATGCACTAGCTTTTGCCCGCGACTTCGTCCGCGTAGACTTCAAAATAAAAAAAAACCGGGCAAGTGACTTAAGACTTTTTAGTACTTTTTAGTGCGCCAGGGTTTTTTAAGTCAGTATTTGCTTTTTTATAAAAATAATTTTATTTCACGATTTTTATTGGAGCCATACAAACTTTATCTCGGTACCTAATTCGGTGAATGCGTGTTTTGGTAGGTAGGTATATAGAGCCAAAATCCCAAATCCCCCTCCCCTTCTCCACCCTTTTCCTCCCCTCTCTTCCTTCTGCTCCCTCCCCCTCCATTTCCCTTTCCCTTTCCCCTCCCCCTTCCACTTCCCCCTACCTTACGTCTTCCCCTTCCTCCCTCACCTACCCTATGCATACTAAGTTTCAAGTCAATCGGGTACAAACATTTTTCTGCCGTACTTTTCTACCTTTAGTTTCCCCCTTTTGGGTGTTGATTTCCGAAATGATTTTTTATGGGATCAAACTGAAGTAGTACCTACCATATTCAGCTCGGCTTATACCCCAATTATTTAAAATGAATAATCATAACCAATCTCGAGATATGGATGACTAAAAATTCGCTGACCCCGCTCTCCCCTTTTCCTTCAAAATATTAAAAACGCTGAAACCCCAGTCTGATTATTTATAATGGACAATCATAACCAATTTCGAGATATGGATGACTAAACATTCGCTGACCCCGCTCTCCCCTTTTCCTTCAAAATATTGAAAACGCCGAAACCCCAGTTTGATTATTTAAAATGAACAATCATAACCAATTTCGAGATATGGATGACTAAACATTCGCTGACCCCGCTCTCCCCTTTTCCTTCAAAATATTAAAAACGCTGAAACCCCAGTCTGATTATTTAAAATGAACAATCATAACCAATTTCGGGATATGGATGACTAAAAATTCGCTGACCCCGCTCTCCCCTTTTCCTTCAAAATTATAAATACGCTGAAACCCCAGTCTGATTATTTAAAATGGACAATCATAACCAATTTCGAGATATGGATGACTAAACATTCGCTGACCCCGCTCTCCCCTTTTCCTTCAAAATATTAAAAACGCTGAAACCCCAGTCTGATTATTTAAAATGAACAATCATAACCAATTTCGAGATATGGATGACTAAAAATTCGCTGACCCCGCTCTCCCCTTTTCCTTCAAAATATTAAAAACGCCGAAACCCCAGTTTGATTATTTAAAATGAACAATCATAACCAATTTCGAGATATGGATGACTAAACATTCGCTGACCCCGCTCTCCCCTTTTCCTTCAAAATATTAAAAACGCTGAAACCCCAGTCTGATTATTTAAAATGAACAATCATAACCAATTTCGAGATATGGATGTCTAAACATTCGCTGACCCCGCTCTCCCCTTTTCCTTCAAAATATTAAAAACGCTGAAACGCCAGTCTGATTATTTAAAATGATCAATCATAACCAATTTCGAGATATGGATGACTAAAAATTCGCTGACCCCGCTCTCCCCTTTTCCTTCAAAATATTAAAAACGCTGAAACCCCAGTCTGATTATTTAAAATGAACAATCATAACCAATTTGCAGATATGGATGACTAAACATGCGCTGACCCCGCTCTCCCCTTTCTCGTCAAAATGATTAAAAATACGGAAACCCCAGTCTGATCAATTCAAATAAGCAATCATAACCAATATCGAGATATGGATGACTTATTAAAACATCCCTTGACCCCGTTTTCCCCTTTCCCGTCAAAATAACAAAACTCGACCACCCCAATACAAACTTTCACTCCACATTTCACCCCTTAGGGGTTGAATTTCCAAAAACACGAAAGAAATCTAAACACAAACTTTCATTCCCCTATTTTACCCCCTTAGGGGTTGAATTTTCAAAAACCCTGAAATTACTCTTTTTTATTTTTGATAAGACACCTAATCACCAATTTAAGTAATTCTAAGTTCAAAAATGACGGAACTTCCATACAAACTTTTATCCCCTATTTTACCCCCTTAGGGGTCGAATTTTCAAAAACCCTGAAACCCATATTTTTTTATTTTTCAAAAGACACCTAATCAGCAATTTTCATAATTCTAACTTCAAAAATGACGAACTTCCATACAAACTTTCATCCCTTATTTTACCCCCTTAGGGGTTGAATTTCAAAAAACCCTTTCTTAGTACACCTCTACACATCAAGACAAACCCACCCTCCAAATTTCAAGTCTCTACGATTAGCGGTTTAGGCTGTGCGTTGTCTGTCAGTCAGTCAGTCAGTCAGTCAGTCAGTCAGTCAGTCAGTCAGTCAGTCAATCAATCAGGACTTTGATTCTTATATATTTAGATGATTAAGTGGCCGTGCATGTCTTGAATCGATTTTTTTGTTCGCCAGTGTAGTTAAGCAATATTTTCTTGTTCTTATATTTTTATTGGGTACAATTACCTATCGTCTGTGCTATCATGTCCTTCAATATGTAGGTACAATCTTTTACCAGTCACTCTGTATAGATATCTAGATAGATATATATGAACTGCTTATAAATACCATGATCCTAAATTAAATGGCTCCATTAGAATATGGAGAACAGTAGTGTGTTGAGTACATAATAATCTAATCTGTCATGTTAGATCATAGATTATCGAGGTGTGTTCTAGTGGGGTGTGCGGTGCTGGCTGTTTTGAGAGCTCTTTACTGGCTAAGCAACCCATATTGGTTAACTTACGACAAGCTGCAAGAATCTATTTTTATTATTCATTTTAATGATGGCATAAAATGTAAGTACCTAAGATTTTATTTTTATATGACCAAAAGCCAAGTGACCAAAGAGGAATTAAAATACAATATGTTACGAAAACCCTGTCCGACCCGAAAACGTATTGTTGGGTATCGAGTAGTAGACGAAAATATCATAAATAATTATTTTTATCCCCTACTTTATCCCTTTAGGGTTGAAATTCCCAATAATATCAAAATAATATCTGTTTTACCTATTTACTAAAATACTACTATCCAAGTATTATTTATATTGTAGCAACTCTTGTCTATGGTCCAACTGTATTTTTGTCAGGGTTGTCGGTCGCGGTGTGCTGTGCAGTCGCAGTGTGGTGGATTCGAGGGCGGCGCTGCGCCCGCGCCGCACCGCCCGCCTACCCTGGAGCGCTGCCGCTCATTGGACACGCTCTCCTGTTGCTTGGAGACGAAACACGTAAGCATTTATAAGTTCGTAAGTGGCTTTAAACACGTGTATATTTGACGAACCTAGCAAATAAGTATATTGAACGATCATAATAGGGCTAAAAGGCAATGCAAAAGCGATTAATTTTACTGATTTTCTTATAGAATCCTTAGCAATTACGCAAAATTTTCGTTAAGTGGTCACGAATGGCGTAAAGTAAGAAAATCATGAAAAGCGATCGGTTTTGCCCCGAAGAGCTGCTATTACAAACCCGATACGAAAGAATCGTTATGCTAGCCAGTCTGGACTTGCACAAGTATACTTGAGCTTGGTGGGAAGAAACTTGCGTCAATTTCTGGCCACTTCTGAAATTGCGCGTATTGTGCAAGTCTAGACTTGCACAAGTATAATTGAAGGTGGGTGTGTGTGGCTGGCATTACAGTCGGGCTTCTACTTTTCAATTTTGACACAATATTGCTGCTTATTCCTACACAACTAAACTTGACTAAGCTGCTATTGCCATCCTTCTCATGATCGTGACGCAGCAGCGAGACAGAAATACTTGTTAATATGTCAAACTAGCTGTGCCCTCGAGTTCGAACTACTCCACCAAGCCAACTTGGCGCACGGGTATAAATATCAAATGATAAAACAAGTCAATGATTCCGCGGTCCGTCCACCACGTAGTGGGCCTGGGCCAATGTCTGGGCCATGGACCAATTACTAAGGGGAATGGCCCTAAGCAACTCGGCCGAGTGGTCGGCCTAGTACTAACATCGACATAAAACGAAGCGAGTAGTTCAACTATTTGCTGGTAAATAGAACAATGAAAATAAAAAAAACAATGACCACGTTTTTTTTTCATACATATATCTAACTAGCTTTTGCCCACGACTTCGTCCGCGCTGATCACCAATTTCATTGTAACTTTAAAAACGACGAACTTTCATGCAAACTTTCACCCCCTATTTAACGCCCTTAGGGGTTGAATTTCAAAAAACCTATTCTTAGTACACCTTTACCCATCAAGACACACACACCCTCGAAATTTCAAATCCCTATGATCTGCTGTTTAGGCTGTGCGTTGTCTATCAGTCAGTCAGTCAGGACTTTGATTCTTATATATTTAGAAGATAAGGGCACCTCTTTCTTTAGTCTTTACTCTGTGGTCTGGGCACTCCTGTGGCAGTAGCTCCCACTACGTGGCGGACGGACCGCGGAATCTTATTATCATTTGCTATTTATACCCGTGCGCCTTGTTGACTTGATGGAGAAGTAAATTTTATGGCGGAAGCCATGTCGGTATTACCAATACAACTCATCTTCTGTAGAATAATGCCTTCGTATGTATTTAATAAGTAAATTGTCGAATTGCGAGTTCGATAACAGGGGGCTTACCACGACCTCTTATCGCGATTCAATAATAGGAACATTTTAACGTTTCAGCGACTTTTTGTGCAATGATGTACCTTATTGTCATGACAATAAGAAACGTCATTGCATAAATGGCCACTGAAACGTTAAAACTAGACTTGCAACGAATATTCGGCAACTATTCGTATTCGGCCTATTCGGCTACTTTTATGCTATTCGGCCGAATACCGAATATCTACATACTATTCGGCCGAATGCCGAATACTTAAGAATATATTGTTTTATTGAGATATAAATGGTACAATGAAAGAAAATATTGATTTATTTTTATATTTCTGTGGAGGGATGGATGGAAGCGGCGTCTAATAGAGATATGTGGAGTATATTGGGGGAGATCTTTTCCCAGCAGTGGGATAATGTAGGTTAAAATACATAAAAAATCTTCTTTCATACAAAATTTACCAAAAAAAAACTAGTGGAATAAGTGTCATTGTCTATGCATTTGAATTATTGTAATCAACATTTAGAAACGATAGATTATAATGCAGAAATACGAATTTTTGTGCATTTTCGCGAAGCAGTTACTTAAGTAACTAAAGTAGTTACTCAAGTAAGTACTCCTTTTTGTCGTAGACCATCCCAGCTTCAGAAAAAAGACGCTCTGAATAAACACTACTTCCTTTCCTTCCTTCCACACACCGGGCGAATACTTTTGCCGAATATTCGGCTATTCGGCCAGGAAGCTCGCCGAATATTCATTATTCGGCGTATGGCCGAATATACTATTCGTTGCAAGTCTAGTTAAAACATAAAAATTCAAAATTGAAAACGTTTATTTTGTTTAGGCCTACGGGGGCACTTACAAATTGTCATTTTACATTTTTTCTTAAATTCTACTGCCGGATCGGAAACGCGACCTCGACTGAAAAGATCCGGCAAGAAACTCAGCGGGCTTGTCTTTTTTAGGGTTCCGTACCTCAAAAGGAAAAAACGGAACCCTTATAGGATCACTTTGTTGTCCGTCTGTCTGTCCGTCTGTGTGTCTGTCAAGACGTGCACAGCGCAAACCGCTGGTGTTACAAACATGAAATTTTAACAGTAGGTACCTTTGAAGCGTAGAAGAAGAGCATAGGAAGGATTTTGAAAAATTCCACCCCTAAGGGGGTAAAATAAGGAGTGTAAGTTTGTATGGAAAGTCCCTCATTTCTAAAGTTAGAAACATGAAAATTTGTATTTAAGCTACTTATTACAATAAGAAGTAATTTCAGCGTTTTTGAAAATTCCACCCCTAAAGGGGTAAAATAAGGGTTGGAAGTTTGTTTGTGGGTGCCAATTTTTCTGAAGCTACAGACATGAAATTTTGTATTTAGGCTAATCTTTACACACAAAAAATAGTAATTTCAGCGTTTTGGAAAATTTTACCCCTAAAGGGATAAAATAAGGGTTGGAAGTTTGCATGGGGAGGTCTAAATTTTATTGAAGCTAGAGACATTAAAATTTGTATTTAGGCTACCCATCTATCTATATCTGTATAAAAAACCGGACAAGTGCGAGTAGAACTCGCGCCCTGAGGGTTCCGTACAAATATTATGTTTGTAGATAAATAGTCATCCCGAGATTCGAGTTTGGACGATTTTTGCCTGTTTTCGGAACTATACCTTCATAGAATCAGGTACAACGCCTAAGTTTGTATTGTTGCGGAAACAGTAAAAAATCGTCGAAACTTGAATCTCGGGATGACTATTTATTTACATACATAATACAATTTGTACGGAACCCTCAGGGCGCGAGTCCTACTCGCACTTGTCCGGTTTTTACATAATTTTAATTTAATTTAATTTTTTTAATCGTCATTTAAACTGCTATAAGAGGTGGTGGTAGGGCCCCAGATGTGTGAATTTCGCTGCATGTGTTGCGCTGAGCACAAGTTTGTGATGGCGATATTAAAAGATACCGTATCTGCTTAAATAATGCAGCAATGGTGTCATTATTTTATTTAATCGTCATTTTTTTTAGGTGCATGCCAGCTAATGATGGATTTAAGTAATTATTGTTTGGAGAAAGGTGGTGTCATAAGCGGGAGTCTCGGTGTTTTCCCTGCGTACAGTAAGTTATTTTGTAATTTTTGAACTATTAGTGAACTAGCATCTAACAGCGACTCCGCCCACGTAGTACTTCGAGGTAAAGTCTACGTCACTCAGAAATAGTGCGCTTTGTATCAGTTAAATATATTTTTTTTAAACAGATCAGTTATCTATCCGTCGCAGGCAAATCGTATGATTCGGCATTTTACATACGGCTTCGTCCGTTTAAAAACGCTGGCTGTTAAGTAATATGCCTAAGGCAAAGTGTAAATTGCCTTGTCATTATATAATACTAGCTGTTGCCCGCGGCTTCGCCCGCGTGGATGTCGGTTATCGCGACCAAAATGAATCATGAAATTTTTATCCCGTTCCCGCAAACCATTTTTTTGCGATTACTCCTAAGATATTCGTTTAAATTATATGGTGTAAAAGAGTAAAATAATGTGCATGAAATGCTTAAAGCCTCTAACTTATTTAAAATGATAAGGATTAATACGGTATTTGTGTAAATAGCTTTCCAATTACCGCTTTATAATTGCCCATTTTTTTAAGTATTAAAATTAATATAGTGTGTTATCCTTAAGAGATAGACATATGCTATCGCGGACATTTCTGTAGATCTATATAAGATGCACAATTCTATCATACATCCATCCATACATCATATATTACAGTAATAACGGACCCCGATGACTGCCTCACAATAGCAAACACCTGTTTCGACAAACCCTACGTATACAGTTTTGCGAAGGAATGGCTCGGCAATGGTCTAGCTACGACTGATGGTATGTACACTAAGGCAATTGATCACTTACACCCGACAATACGCATGAATGGAGGCTGTCTGCTCTTTGATAAATTGAGTAATACTTTGGAGAAAAATATCATATTATTTACTAACATTTTTACACGACTGCCCAAAAAAAGGAGTGTATATGTGTTTAGGGTTCATGTATGTATGTATGTATGTGAGATTCTTTATTCCACCATAACATATAAATGCCTGAACCGAACTGGATGTATGGGGTATCGTTAGAATCCTTACATCATTCCGGGTAACACTGGGTATATTATTTTTGAAAAAAACAATATGGCGGCATTATGGCTCAAAATTCAAATGCGAAAAAAAAAAATTTCTTCCATTATTACAATATGGGTATCAAATTGAAGGCACATTTCAAAAATATATAATTTATTGGCATCATTTAACATAGGTAGGGTGTACACGTAAAACAAACATTTCATTTTTGGCTGCTGTCACTAAAATGCATAAATAAAAATAAATAATTAAAAAAAAAAAAAAACACGACTGCCCCGCCAAAGACGAACTAAAAAGGACCTATAAAACAAGTGCAGTGTCATTGCAGTCGGGTTTTTAATTTTTTTAAATTAGATATTTTCAACTTTTTACAGTAGAAAAAAGTGCTACTTACTATTTTACTATGTGAAAAATAGAATATAATAAAATAATGTCGGGTTTTATGAAGCAATCGTTTTTACGTCACAATAAGTTTTTTCGAAAAAAAGTGGGAGGGTGACCAATCCAGACGAGCAACATCATCGAGAAAACAAGCGCCTTAAGAGAATGTTGTTGGTGTTATTACACAAACCTTAAACTCGTTTTGAACGCGAGTCTAGTAAAAATTTAATTGAAAAAAAAACAGACGCGAGTTAAAAATGTGTTTAACTGTTTTGTAATAACACCGTGTATGTTTCAGAAGTTCGAAATAATTTCGAACTTCTAAAACAGTTAAAAGAAATTACTTCTAACTATGCACGGGTCGGTATAAGAAAGAATTAAACAAACGATTGGACGCCCGTGGTCGAAATTCGACCATAATTCATTTAAATATTAAGTTTGAACGTTACTAAGGTTCTATTAGTCAAATACTATTTTCTATTTAAAACCAAGGATCTTTTAATAGAGGATAGACAAGTTGAGTTTTTGGTTAAGAAGAAATTCAACTTTATTCTGCTGCCTTATGGTCTATTATACCTTGACAATTCTTAGACAGAAAAAACGAGCCGAGCGAGAGGCCCTAGTTGGGACCGTGTCCCTCTAATTTCGAGTTGCCATGCCAAAATAATATTATCGTTGGGTAGTGATTGTTAGTTTTTAAATCAAGCAAATAAATTTATTTATTATTTATCGTGACTATTGTTTTATCATATTAACAATAGTCACGATAAATACTAAATTAATTAATTTGCTTGATTAAAAACTAACAATCACTACGCAACGATATTATTATTTTGGCATGGCAACTCGAAATGAGAGGGACACGGTCCCAACTAGGGCCTCTCGCTCGGCTCGTTTTTTGTGCAGTAGAGAACAGTCCAGTATGTATTTACGTTCGTGTTTAAAACCTATTCCCTACACCTACATCAATCACAAATCGTTCCTCCTTCGAATCTCTGTTCTCTCTCTCCCTCATTCACTCTCCCATTCGTTCATCGCTATACCTCTATAATTATAGATTTCCATAATGTGATAGGCATGGATGTATTAACTCAGGATGCGCTTCGCATGATCTTCCCCTCTAGCTTTTTTTTATAGGTACTAGACCAAAAATCTCTGACACGTATATAAAAACTGTTTTCGAAATCGATTTGATCAGAGTAAGTATCGTTTTCGCGGTGTAAGGTGCTCCGTGAAAAATGCCGAATTGTCCCATTAAACATGTGCAAAGAAATTACAAAAAATAGTAATATACAAAAAGATGGGGTAACATTTCATATGTAAGTATTTTTGATGTAATTAATGCAATTTTTCTATTAAATTCATTAAAATAGTAAATGTCATAAGAATCGAAAACATTATCGATACAATTAATCGAGTACGAATTAATCGAATAGTCTACTGTGACCATAGACGAATCTTTTCTACCCTGGCAACTGTATTTTTTATTTGTCAAATAATTGTCAAGTATTTGAACTTTGTAAACAAACGGATAAATACTGAATTACGCGGTGATAAACCAGTCGCAGAACGTTAAAAACGATTTACAATGAATAAATCATTAGTAATTCAACAAGAGAGGTGATTTACAAAGTTTACAGGCGGTGTCTCGCGGAATTTGAGGTGCAAAATATTTTGTCAGAACTCGACCATGTTTACCAAAGAACCGCTGATATTATAGGTATATAAGCAGTTTATTTTACAGTTTTTAAGTTAAATAATGTGTTTATTGTATACAAAGGCAGGCTCAAAGCTTCAGTTTACAGGTTTTTCAGTAAATATACATTGATCGCTTAGAGGTACATTCGATGACACAACTTGATACTTGGGCATTATTTTTATGTGTTGCTTTCATCTCGACCAATATATAATCTAAGGTTGCTTTATTTTTCTATGTTTGCTTGTCAGTTAACATCGTTACTTAATTACTGAATAAACAAATAACTTTAAAGCATTAAAGAAATGATCTTTTATTGAATTATTTTATTTTTCAGGTACCGTTAGAAGAATAGTCGAAAATTGCTCTTTACGATGACATTAATCGATTAATAATAAATCTTCAAGATGACAGCAATGCTGTGGAGACTGATGATGATGAGTTGATGAGGCAGCGGCAGGCCCACGCCAATATATGGATTTATCAGGAGTGGAATATTTAGACCAAGATCTTTTGAATGTACAACATCTCTTGCAGCTTTATCAACATTTTGTAACTGCCAGGGCTGTCTAAGAATATTCTCTTGTTAATTAAAAAACGCAGTAGCTATGATATGTTTGTTTTATTTTCCTAAAATACAAAAAAAATTAACTAACTCATGTTGAAACAAAAACACCCACTATCGAAACAATTCAGATAAATACGATCTCGATAAATTCTTGATCACTTGACACTGCTCCGGGTCCATATGACCCAGAAGCAGGCAGCGTCTGCTACTGAGGCGATGAATCACATATGGCATAAATATATGTATAACAAATATTATCTTATTGACCAACATCAAAGAAAACTTAAAAGTGCTTGCGCTTGCATTATGAATAATAAATAATATGGAAAATAATAAATCAAGTATCAAAATTATTCAGTCGTATTAGTGTTTATTTATGATTGCAGACCGGTATCGATAAAAATATAATATATATAGTGTATAATAAACCTTGGGAGAGGCCTATGTCCAACAGTGGACGTCTTTTGGCTGAAATGATGATGATGATGACATTAGTATAATAATACCTATTACGTTTATACGTACCTACCTAACAAAAGATATCAGCCAGGCCAGTGGCAGCAGATGGCGCTGGTCGAGTGGGAGTGGGGGGGGATGAAACAGCTTATTTGGGAACATTAGGTACTTATTATTTAGATAATCTCATTTTCAAGGAACTGAATTGGGATGTACCTGGAATCATCTTGTTTCCGTTGAATATTTACGCCTCGTGAGTTACTCATTATTTCTTGTTCAGCTGTTTCAGTAGAGATAATTCAGTAGATTATAATGACAGCTATAAATGTAATAATGAGTATATGAAACTATCGATATAGCTAATTAGAAATATCGATAGTGGTATTCACCCTATTACACCGATGGTCCTACGGTAGTAAAATTTTGTATGTTGACGTATTAGATCTTTTAGTGTGCGGAAAATATACTAGTGTTGCACATTTCTTTACGTGTGCGTTTATAATGACACAAAATGTTTTGAGTAAGTGTGCGTCAATTTTAATGTAGTGGTTACCTCCCCTCCCCCAAGAATTGACAGAACATTTTGTTCGTTGAATTATGCGTGTTGCGGGTCCATTTTGTTAATTTGTTCGAGGTGATAGGTAATGTTGTAATTTTTCCATGGTTATATTTTTGCTAATGGCTCTTTTCATTGAGTCGGGCCCAATGAGTATACGCCTCCGTCTACGTTATCTTCGTGAAAAGTGTAGGAAACCTACTTCTTTTATTACAAAAGTACTGGCCTTTAAAAAACATAAAGCGACAATGTCAAAATGTCAAAAAGCAAAATACACAATCTACGTCAATTTAATGGCCGTTTTTCGATTACACGGCACGGCACCGGCGACGGCATGGCGGCAGCTTTTTCATTGGTCAGTGACCCGTTGTCATTGGTTACTGACCAATGAAAACCCCGCAAACAGCTGTCACTGTGCCGTCGCCGGTGCCGTGCCGTGTAATCGAAAAACAGCCAATATACGTGTGTATATGTGAATAGGTAAAACCATAGACCATAGACGAACCATATAAAGGACTGGGTCTAAGCTACCAGGCCGCGTTGCTATTACATCGCACAGCTCGGCCGGTGACGTAATCACAGTAGGCGTGGCTTAAGTCAGTGTGCTGTTGGCGTTCGTCCTGTGCAGACGTCTTGCCAACGTTCGCATCCCAAATATAATTATATTCGACACTAGATGGCGTACCTTTGTACGTAATTTTTCATGATCAGACACTTAGTGACATCTAGTGCAAATAATTAAACTACGTACTAACATCGACATAAAACGAAGCGAGTAGTTCAGCTATTTCCCGGTAGATAGATGCCACGCAATTCTTAACCCCCACCACCCGCGCCATCCCGTGCAAATTACCACGCGTTGTTTAATAGAGAAATCTAATAATGGCACCTCTATCTTTAGTCTTTACTCTATGCCATCGACCTTCCTTGATCAAAAGGTGAAACGTATGTAGTGTGAGTGACGTTTTCTTTTATTAATTTTGTGCACTAATAATGCACTTTTTATAAAAATATTTACCCACCTATATTCTGCAAACCTCGGGAATGTAAACTTTTATTGTGCCAAATTTCATACTCCTCCGTCCACGCATCTTCGAAAAACAGAGAACGAATCTTTTTGCTTCACGTATTAATATTATTATGATCATAAAAAAATCGGTCATATATTAAATTAATGTATATTTTTCAGCAATAACGGGGAAACTACATAGAAAATTACTAAATCCTGCGTTTGGTCAGAAAATGATAAACACTTTTGTAGAGGTGTTCAACGACCAGTCCCGGAGACTTGTCGACCAGTTGGGGAGTGAAGTTGGAAAAGGGTTGTTCGATCCAGAACAACATGTGCTCCCTCATTCGTTGGAAATTTCATGTCGTAAGTTTATTTTTACTCTACCTACTTATACCTATTTAATTTATTTTACGATGACGCGTGCTGTGACTCTATGACTCTAGCATATGGGTAAATTGTCAGTAGTTCGCGCGGCATCGTGAACCAACCACTTAGGTAATAGTAATACTCAGAGACAAATAAGCCCAATAGACGCCGCATTATTACTTGTATAAAATAGTATGTATGACGGCTTCTGACATTTTGTTCGCCGCCTTCCCCGATACCCTGCCAACTTTTTATCACACTACTGCCCAAAAAAAGGAGTGTATATGTGTTTAGGGTTCATGTATGTATGTATGTATGTGAGATACTTTATTCCACCATAACTTATAAATGCCTGAACCGAATTGGATGTGTGGATGTGTGTATTGTTAGAATCCTTACATCATTCTGGGTAACACTGGGTATATTATTTTTGAAAAAAATCAATATGGCGGTTTATGGCTCAAAATTCTAATGTGAAAAAGAATTTTTTTTTCTTTCATTATTACAATATGGGTATCAAATTGAAGGCCTTGATGTGCACATTTCAAAAATATAGAATTTATTGGCATAATTTAACATAGGTAGGGTGTACATGTAAAACAAACTTTTAATTTTTGACTGCTGTCACTAAAATGCATAAAATAAAAATAAAAAATTGAAAAAAAAATAAAAAAGACTGCCCTGCCAAAAACGAACTAAAAGTATAAAACAAGTGTTTTATACTTTTAATGCGTTTTTGGCAGAGCAGTGATGTTTTTAATTTTTTTAAATTATTTATTTTGACAGTTGCATTCTCATACAAATACTTGACGTAAAGGGCGTGTTTAGGATTATTATTTTGTGGTCATACTACATAGCAGCAATAGAGAAAATAACGATAATTAGGTACCTACCTAATGACTTATATTTTTTATCTATACTCTATTCATATCTTACATACTCTTACAATACTCTTAGGTATCTTACAAGCTTATATTTTAAATCTTACATCATCTTACATCTTACAAATAAACAAAATTGAAAAAAATAAAAAAAATATAACGTCCCGACTTTTATCCCCATTCGGGGGTAGTCAGAGGCTTGAGTGGCCATACACCACCACATTGTGGAGGTATTAACCAACTCAAAGCCCACGTTTCACCAGATAGTCAGAACCCAACGTGACAGGTGGTGAACCTTGTGGCCGTGTATACAGGAACTGACTATTACCTAATCCCGAGGGATAGGTAGGTTTCCTCACGATGTTTTCCCTCACCGTCAGCGAACTGTAAAAAAACACGACAAAACAAACAAAATTGAAGTTCTGTTTTAACTGCATTGATTGTACGGTAGTCACTGAATCGGGGAGAATCTTAACACCGCGCGCTAACTCGACTCGCGCGCCATTTGTTGGGAGTCTGTCTGTCAGTCTGTATGTTTGTTCCGGGCAATCTCTGAAACGGCTGGACCGATTTTGACGGGACTTTCACTGGCAGGTAGCTGATGTTATAAGGAGTAACTTGGGCTTTATTTTCGAAAAATTATTAGGGTTCCACGGGAAATATTAAAAACCGCGGGTTTCACGCGGGATTAACGTGGGTAATATTTTTCTAAAATTTACTCGTACGAAGTTACAGTTAGTTATATTTAAATTATGTCTTATTATTACCTACTAACAGTGGAATAGTTATCAAAATAACCCTAAAATTGGCAAATATACAGACGCTTAAAGTCTTTTATTTAACAAAAACTAAAACAGTGTATGTAGGTACACCGTTACTAATGAGTGATGTCACCGCCACATATAATAGCAAAAACTTTTCTAAGTCGATAGCGACCCCAATCTCATTCCACTAATTATTTGAAATTACGTATATCAGAAAATAATTAGTGCGTAGGTGCTTATGTTTCACTTGTTTACCACAGCGTAAATAAAGTTACAACCAAAGTTATTGGTGCATCCATATGAATCACATGCTTCGCCCGAGCACTCATGTAATTATGTCTACGCGTTTTGGCGTCAAAACTGAGTGCTCGCAGCATCGCAACATCTGGACACCCCAATTGAATAAGTACATTATAATGAATGACCTAGGTACTCTAATAAGCATACTAAGTATAATAATAGTATAATAATAGTAAGTATAGTACTTTAACTAATGTTTCTCTTTCTCGTTTTCACAGAAACAATACTTAATCTTAATCCTGAAGATGACAATATGTGTTGCACAGATTATATTAAAGCAATCGAAGAAATTATGAAGATTATTCTGAAGAGATTGCAGAAGTTATGGCTTCACGTACCATTTATATACAACTTCAGTTCCTTGAAGAAGAAACATGACAAATATTTGAAATTCATTGCTGATGTTGGCAATGGGGTAATTTACAAAATAATCATATTTTCATGTGCACGATTTTTTCTCGTCAGCAAACTGTTTACTTTATAATAATAATATAATAATAATATCCTGGGACATTGTTTACACACGGCTACCTGATCCCAAACTAAGCAGAGCTTGTACTATGGAAACCAGATAACTGATATTACTACATATACTACTTTTTTATTTGTAAATACGTACTTAATATACATATACACCCAGACTCCGGACATACAGACATGTTCATGCACACAAATACATGTCCCGGGTAGGAATCGAACCTACGACCTGCAGCGTGAAAGTCGCCTCCGCGCCAACCACGCTAACGGGCCCGTCATGTCATAGTCTGCGTTTGTCCGCTTTGTATGGAAAATGGATAGTTTTGGATACCGTCTGCTAGCGGAGCTGTTCAATTTGCGATACAAATAGACAAATACAGAAAATAGGAATAAGATACACATATACAAGACACACAAGATAATAAATACACAGAATATAAAGTATACAGTAAGCTCAAGAGAGAAATTACACTGGGGGCTCAGCATATACAGAGTGACATTGAAATCGTTGTCAATATTTTTAACAATGGCTGTACATTTTCCAATTGACAAAAAATATAATTGCCCAACGGCCGAATACTCAAAGCTCACTTAACTATTTAAGAGTCTCTTAACTATTTAAGACGCC
The DNA here is from genome assembly GCA_947859195.1 of Drymonia ruficornis. Classification (NCBI taxonomy): domain Eukaryota; kingdom Metazoa; phylum Arthropoda; class Insecta; order Lepidoptera; family Notodontidae; genus Drymonia; species Drymonia ruficornis. The sequence goes on along the minus strand of OX401926.1, from coordinate 3,869,355 downwards.
CCTATCCGTCATTTTCGTATTCTCAAAGGTCAATCAAATCCCCTACTTAAATTTAATTGAACTTAGTTTGAGAGGCCGTCAAATCTCCACTTAACGAAAAATCGGTATACTCAACGGCCACTTAATGCATGACAGCCGTCAAAACTGCCTTCAAACAGCATTGAGAGCCTCTCAACTTTAAGTGGGCTTCCATCCAATCCTAAATTATTTTATGCTAACTATTTACCTCCTATTCACTCAAAATTACACGATAATCTTCTTTTTGGCTTATGTAAGAGATAGCGGCCATAAACATTCGCAAAATACGTTATACCTATCAACATTTCCAGATAGTATTTTGTAATATGATCATAATTGAGGCAAATAATGGTCTCTGCCGACCCCCATGGTATGTAGACTTAAGCATTGGCTTGATTTCAATAGTAAATAATAGATTGTTTTTTATCAATGTACCTACTAATCGTACCTAGCAATCAACGATGTTTCCAGTATGGATGTTTCTATGATCGTTGGGAGCAATTGATTGAATGAAAACTACAAAAATACACATTTATTGTTTAAATTATCAGTTATTTATTGCACTTCCTCGTTTCCACTCAACACACCACTTCATCCACAGCAATAAACATAAAAATAAGTAAAGTTTATAATCCACAGGTTAGTATACGTAACTTTCGGTCTCCATGTTGTCTTTTTGAGTATCCTTTCTTGCTCGGCGTAGAATTCGTGAAATCAGTTTACGTAGGTATCTATTCAGGTGGGTATTCAGTCTTCTTACATTTATTTACGTGTTATTTATATTTTATGGAATTTTATACGGTCACCATAACAGCTAACCGTCAAAACATAAACATAAACAAACCGTTTTGTCGATCCGTTCTACGCACAAAACACGAGTGTACTAGGAGATTTATTTAAAGTAAAAAAATATTCATTTGCTCTTAAAGCTTGTATTTCGGCATTCTCGTTACTCGAATATGGTTTAAAATGGTTTCGTTTATAATTTCATACTTTAGAATTATTATTGCGTTATCTCTGCAGTTACGTACTGCGTAAAAGGAAACACACACGAGATTTTAGTGAATCTTGTAAACGAGAACGAACCTATTTATTGAAGTATTGCCATACTAAAGACATTTGATGGCTACTTAGCTAATCACGGTCTTAAATCAGTTAATTGGCGTATGAGAATACCACTTAGATTTGAGAGGCCGTCAAAGTTAAGCGCCGCTTAAGCAAGTGAATATTTAAGTGAGCTACGAGTATTCGGCTCCAAGTAGTTTTAATTTTTATTTTTTTTGCTTATTTGCCTACCGGAGCAATGTTTTTCTTAATTGAATTGGTGATTAATGTTTCAAAGATTATTTTACATTTACCTACTTATGTAGAGCCATTGTTTGGAATGAATAACTATCGCCAGACTAACACTCCAACTAGTGGACTGAGGGCGATCCCAGTAACACCTAGACCCTGGGCAAATTATGAAAAGGCCGTTTCCGAAATTTGCCACTGGCGGGGATCGAACCCGTAACCATCCGATGCAGTGAGCCAAGTGGCCCATGCTCGAACCACTGCGTCAACCGGTCCACAAATATTGTCAACGATTTGGATGTCACCCTGTATTATGTATGCAGAGTACAATCATGCATACACAAGGTTGACAAATATTTTAAGTTACGTAAGTACATAGAGCGCAAAATTAGCATAAAGGAGCAGTGATAGCCGGTTGCTTAAGCACGAGTCTTCCGGTCTTGAGGTCTAGTGTTGAAACCCTAGCTCGAACCTGTGGAATTTTCGAGATCTATGTAATCATATACCTTTAATATGATTATCACTTGCCTACGGTGAAGGGAAACATAGTGAGGAAACCTGTATGTCTTATAAAATGTAACAAATTTTCGAAAGACGTGTGTTATACGCCAACCCGTACTGGGCCAGCGCAATGAATTATGACCTAAAACCCCCTCGCATTGAGGGGAGGCCCGTGCTCGGGAGTGGGACGCGGACGTTGAAATGGATGCATGTATGGAATTCAAGTTGACGATACATTTATTATTTTACAGATAGTTCGGAAACGGAAATTAGAACTACGTGAAATGGGCGCTTTCAATATTGCCGGTGATGATGCAATAGGTACGTATTTTCACTGCGCCTTGTACATGAATCCCGAAGTGACATGAAGTTGTTAAGGCCATATCAATCAACAACCTTTCAAAGCCTTTGAAACAATATGCAAGTGATGTCTTGCAAAATGCGTGAGATGCATAAACGCAATTAGGCCATCGCCGCACCGGTAAGGCAATTGCGAGTCGACGGCGATTTCAATAAAAATGTTCGCTTATGTAATGCAGCCACCGCCATATTATGTTTGTAGGAGTTTGATCGCTGTCGCGACAGCCTTAGAATTGACTACATAATGCTGTGATAATACCTACTCTTGCTTACAGATAACTGCAAGTCATTACTAGACCTGCTCCTTCATTTGAATGAGGATCAAGGCGTGTTGTCTGACTCCGAGTTATTAGATCACTTGAACACGTTTATTGTTGCTAGCTACGAGACAACGGGATATACAGTCTTGTTCACATTGGTGTTACTAGGCTCTCATCCAGATGTGCAGCAGCGAGTTTATGAAGAGTAAGATTTGAAGTCTATAACCCATTGAGTGCCTCCAGATGTCTCGCATGTCGCGCCCGAGCACTCAAGTTTTGACGTCGTGCCCGGGCGAGGCCTGCGAGGAACCTGGACGCACCAACTAACGCCCAATGTTAATAATCAATCCTAATCCAATTTTTGCTATCTAAGACTGATATTACAATCCATTTTTTGGGTGAAGTTTGCCAATAACCAATCCGAAGTTCGTCTTCGCAATCAATACAACAGCTATCTTTGGGAGGTGGGATCATAGATTAGAGATAGACCTTCTTACAGCCACTCAATTACAGCGCGATGTAAAATTGAAATAACATAAAGTTAATTAAAGATTTTTTTTTTTTAAATGACTTTATTACAATTTACTTTCAACTATTTCTTTGAAATATCATAGATTTGGGCAAATATTTACCATTTTCCCTAAATCAATCACAAATCGTTCCTCCTCCGAAACTATAATCATATTCTAAAACCATTTCTAAACCGACTTAAAAAAAGGAGGAGGTTTCTCAATTCGACCGTATATATATATATATATATTTGTGTGTTCGCGGATAACTTCGTCGTTTATGAACCGATTTTGATGATTCTTTTTGTTGGAAAGGAGATATCCCAGCGGTGGTACCATGATAAGGAAACCAGGATCTGATGATGGCATCCCAGAGAAATCGAGGGGAACCTTCGAAAATCGTAGGGGCGACTAGTGCGTTTATAATTTTGTTCATTAAGTATTTTAAAGCACTACTATTTTATGAAGGTCTGGAGTTGATCTGATGATGGAGCCGAAAGACAGTCGAGGGAACTCCTCAACGATTTACAGCAATTACCTGGTGTTTGGGCTTGATTAATTTGTATTGATGAGAACTTTACACCTAGATAGGTTGTGACTGTCATTAGGGGTCTGATGATGAAGACGAAGGACCGTCAAGGGAACTCCTCAACGTTTTACAGTAGCTACCTTGTGTTTGGAATTAATTCATTTCTATTGATGAGAGCTTTGCACCCATATGGTTTATAAGTGCCATTACAGGTCTGATGATGGAGATCATAGGCAGTCGAGGGAATTCTTCAACGATTTACAGCAGTTACCTTTTGTTGGGCTTACTATTTGGAGTCGGTGCCAATCTTGGTATGCCAAGTCTACCTACTATAAAAGTAAGAAGATAGATTGGCACCGACTCCAAATACTCGATAACACACCATCACGTCTGGTTTTCTCGAAGGGGTAGGCAGAGGTAGTAACAGAAATATTATTTCAGGCTTTTTAGTGCACCAGGTTTTTTTGAAGTCGGTTTTTATTTATAATGTTTGAAAACTGGCCTCTAAAAAAAAACAAAGTGAGTGTCAAAATATCAAAAATCAAAATACACAATCCACGTCAGTATACATGTGTGTGTATGTGTAAGTAGTTGTTCACAATTTTTTTCTTTAGCTACTTAAATAATATTTTATTTTTTCTTTCCTTGTACACGTGATGAAAAGCACAGTGTTTATCTCGGGTTAAAGTAACTTATTATTGTTCCCTCGAACTATTAGCGCCCGTGCTACGCTCGGGCGCCAAACCCCGTCTCGGGACCAATAATAAGTTACTTTGCCCCTCGGATAACAATGTACTATTACGCTTGCCAATAACCGATCTGCCACTTTTGACATTTCGTTCGATCGGTGTCAACAATCCAAGATTGCAATCCAAGAAATTCCAGGGAGCACCTGGCCTACTTCGAAATACGAAACGAAACGTTTCGGCTGACGGATCGTCGTGATTTGATATTTCTTCTTTCGTTTCTGCTTTCGTTTGACATGGTTTTGATAGTAAATTGAATCCGTACTTCGGACGATCCGTCAGCGTTCGTTTTTCAAAGTAACCGCCCAGTTATAGCAACTTTGATTGACTAGCGTAATTTACTATAATTACATCAGTCGACACGATTTTTGGGTCTGGCTTCTGCATATGAAATTTTGGTTTCTCCTATAGTAAAAATAAAGAAAAAAAATTTTTTTCTGCTTAAAGTTTGCTTTTGTAGAAACTACTTAGAGCACATTTTCGAATTTTCAAGGAAAACTACAGATTTTTATAATTTTACTAGCTGTGCCCGCGGCTTCGCCCGCGTGAAAATTGATGTGGGAGATTAGCCTATTACTATTCCAAAGCCTATTTGAAAAAAAATAAAACACGTTCGTACGTGGGTTCTATTAGGTACCTATATTCTATGTTTCATCCCCTATATTACCACCTTCAGGGTTTAATTTTCAAAAACGCTGAAATTTCTGCACCTAATCTCCAATGTTCACAATTCGAACTTCAAAACTGACAAACATCCATGAAAAATAACATACAAACTTTCATCCCCTATTTTACCCCCTTAGGGGTTGAATTTACAAAAACGCTGACTAACTATTTTTTATTTTTTAAAAGACACCTAATCACCAATTTTCATCATTCTAATTTCAAAAATGACGAACCTACATACAAACTTGCATCCCCTATTTAACCATCCTAGGGGTTGAAATTATTAGGGATGTCTTATTCCAGAGTTTACACTATCTACATTTCAAATTTCATTAAAATCGGTGCAGTAGTTATGGAGATACGTGGTAACACACACACACACACACACACACAGTTACTTTCGCATTTATAATATTATAGTATAGTAGGAGTTCTCATTACAATTAATGTTTTTGCTGAACATCAAAGTCTTTTTATACAATAATTGTGATAAACAATAGCATATTAATAGGGATGGGATATAATTACATGGATTATTACAAGGACAAGCTGGATTCAGTTGATAAACGTATTTGTTTTAGTGAAGAACTTAAAAGTGGTCAACATATTTTCATACATATTTCTGATTGTAGTTCGGGAAATTGGATCTTAATTTATGTCTAGATTATTAGTAAAGCAACATTATTTTAGTTCCAATAGCGTTAAGACTGATAGCTGGACTATTTGGTTTCATATGTAAAGTTTGATCGAATTAGGTTCGGAGTCGTAAAGCGCGATCCACATTCACGCCGTGAACACCCGCGAACGCATTGTTCACGCTGCGTAAACATTGCGTTCGCGGGTGTTCACGGCGTGAATGTGGAGCGCGCTTAAGATCGAATGTGTAGAAATTCTGACTTTGCGCGTCTCTAGTGGATAAAAAGATTGAAGGTAGAAATATGCATTGATGGCGGCGGATTCCTATAAAAGGCCTCGCACGGCTATATTCGGGGCTGACTTCGCTTCGGGTCTACTGGACAACTAGGACAGCACTCTTCTGGTGAACAAGTTACAAGGATAAGTCGTCACTATGCTGGTTAAATACTGTTCGTTCCAATTAACTTTATTTATTGTGTTTTCAAATGTTCTACATTTTGTTTATGTTCTTTTGTGCATTTTGCATTTTGAATATCCTTGTGTTTTGTTCATTTACAGGAAGTGTGTGTGGTTAGGTTAAATAGGAAGCTATAGCAATTTTATTTCGGTAGATAGGTCGGTAGGACAGTTATGACGATGGTAGAGTAGGACATATTGACGGTTTAAGAGCTCTTTAGGTAGAAAGGTGGAAATCATAAGTTTTATGTAAGGTTTAGGTAGATTATAAGAAATTTAGGTATAAGTAGGTACGTAAGTAACTTTCATAATGAAGGTAGGTAGAAATATAGGTCGAAATGCGGAATGCTATTTATTATAAGTTGAATGGAGGATGTAGGTAGTTTAAAAACGTAGGTAATATTCATGATGTAGGTACCTAGGTAGGAAAAGACTGGGCTGTTTCAGGTAAATTAGGCAGGGCCCCTTTTGTTGAAACCATGGGTTTTCTTACTCGTTCTTTTCCATTAGATTCGTTTTGTGAACGAGTGGTAACTTTTGACTATTTCAGAATTTAAAGATTATTTTATGTACTACTTTCATATAACTCCATCACCATGGTGATTCACATACTTGCTTGATTTTGAAAGCTAATTATTGTCTATTGGCAATCTAAAGAATCTGAGTAGTATATTCAGACCATTTGGCTCAGTATTGAGGATCTAGAAAGATTGAATCTGACGGATAAGTCAATTTACTCATCATGTATTATTCTTGCTGTACTACCTAAAGTTTGGTAGATCTGGTTACACTTTGGGGCGTATGATCCTATTGGCAATCACTACACAGTAGATGATAGAGTTGCCAGCCTTACAGTCACTATCCAGACTTATCAGATTACTTCGTCCACAAGAAGTTGATGTTTTGGTTATATCTAGGGCTATCGACCCTGTGGTATTCTCTTCAATATCGATGAACGAGATGCTATTCTTCGCAGACATTTATCAAACTCATAATATTTACAGCTATACAAGACTTTGAAGCTGAGATATCTTGCGAGTCTCTTTACTGTCCAAATGGTTGGATTCATACTATTCCTGTAAAGTAATTTAATAGAATAATTCTGTCAGTAGAACAGATATTCTACTATTACTCTGTCAATAGCACAGACTTACCAATTCAACATGATTGTTATACTTAACTAAATGTTGTATTATTTATTTATGGTTATATTTATATTAATAATAATAATAATAATAAGCCCGCAGGGCAGCTTGTGGCGAGCTGTTGGTGAGTAGCGACACCACGGACCCGAGTACCCCAGAGAGTCGGTCAGGGCCCCCACCTCGGCGTGTCTTCGCCGGCCGAGTGGAAACCGACGGGGGCCCGCAGGACTCTCAGCTCTGGCTTGCCTTAGTTGGCAGTCCAGAGAGGGGTCGTTAGAGCTATATGCTCCAGGGGTGGAAGTGTTAAAGGGCATAACGCCGCGAGTAACTTCGGAGAAAGCGCAGCACACCTCTCTACACCCCTGAGCCGCCCACACCAGTGTTGCCCCTAGCCGTCTTTACGATGGCAATTTTAGGGGCCCACCTAGTGAGCGGCAAGTCACCACCTACCAACGATAATTAGTTATACACTGATTATGGCAGGTGTCCGACCCTTCCCATAGCCCAATCCCCAGTCCATCCAAACTTCATGCAATAGACCCATTTTCTTTTTTCACAATTTTGCAATAGTTTCTGAACCTGCTGGGGTCAAGCTGCTGTAAGTGTCTCATCACCTGCAGCGGTTGACCCCAGCAGGTGCCTTACATAACATCAAACTTATCTCTAGGGGCCTCTACGTGTTGGAACCATGTCCCCACGCAAGCCTTCCAAAGGTCCGGGTTTAGCCCGAGTGGATTTAAAGAGAAACATAATAATAATAATATCCTGGGACATTTTTGTACACACGGTTACCTGATCCCAAACTAAGCAGAGCTTGTACTATGGAAACCAGATAACTGATATTACTACATATACTACTTTTTTATTTGTAAATACATACTTAATATACATATACACCCAGACTCCGGACATACAGACATGTTCATGCACACAAATGCATGTCTCGGGTAGGAATCGAACCTACGACCTGCAGCGTGAAAGGCGCCTCCGCGCCAACCACGCTAACGGGCCCGTCAAATTAATTATATTTATGTAGGTATATTTATATATTTATTGGGGGTTGGGGTTTTTACAAAAGTACCTTCAATACTGTAGATAAAAATGAAGTCTAACTCCTGTACCTTAACTCTAGCAGTAAATTATTCTGCAGGCTACAAGAAGTGCTCGGCGATACAGATGGGGATGCAGACAGACAAACTCTCACAAAACTGGTGTACTTGGAAGCAGTCCTGAAGGAGACCATGAGATTGTACCCTAGCGCTCCTGTGATTGCGAGGAAAAATCAACATGATGTCAATTTAAGTAATATATTTTTATACGTTGGGTTCTAAATGCTTGCAGTACGAAAGACACATTGTTCACCTGAAGAGAAGTGGGAAAGAGGGAGGGGAAGGGGAGGTTGAGATTCTGGCTCTCTCACTTACCCTACGCTGTCCTTCCGTTCGTCTGTCCGTCTGTCAGCGGGATGTATCTCACGAACCGTAATAGGAAGAGATTTGAAATTTTCACAGTATGTGTATTTATCTTGCCACTACAACAACAAATACTAAACATAAAATAAAATGTAAAAATAATGCGAGTCCTCATACATGAAACTTGATATTTTTGACGTTTTTATTCTATGGTGGTACGGAACCCTTTATGTGCTAGTCCGACACGCACTTGGCCGGTTATTAAAAAAAACTTCTCATAAGTTTGTACGGAACCCTTAGGGCGCAAGTCCTACATGGTTATCTGTGAGGTACATGCAAAGAAAAAATCGTAATTTATTTGAGTTTTCGGGAAATTATGGTATAGTTTCGTCTGTAGGTCAGAAATTTCATAAAAATCTGAAAATTTGCAGTACCTAAAAATGGATCGTAGGAAATGTGTTAGGTCTTAAGGTGGTCTACAAGAGGTTTCAGGATTATCCACGATTAAAGGGACACCCTGTATGTGCCGTAGTCAATTGACTACAGCTTAGCACTACCACCGCCAGATAATATTTGCATGAGAGCCCCCACAATTTGCTGGTTTCTTATTCTAGAAAACTACACAATACCAGCTGGTGGTATATGCTTCCTGTCTATCTACGGTGTCAACCGCCACCCTATGTGGGGCGCCGACGCAGAGCGCTTCCGGCCGGAGCGGTGGCTGGAGCCGGCCGGGGTGCCCGACAACCCTAGCGCCTTTGCCAGTTTCGGTCTAGGCAGACGTAATTGCATAGGTAAATATTGTCATAATAACATACCTAATCTATTCCCTCTATTGCGGCTCAGTTACAAACATAAAATGATTCATTTTAAGGAGGTGGTTGTAGCCTAAGTGGTTTAACGCCAGATACATCGGCGCGTTAAGCTACGTTCCGTTCGGTCGGGTCTTAGATGGGTGATCAAATTATAACATCTGACCTCCATTCTTCGGAGGGCACATTAAGCTGGCGGTCCCGGATGTCATTCTAAGATCTTTGGAAGTCCTTACAGGCAGAAGCCTCAAAAATCTGACAAAAAAAAAATGGTCATACCCTTAGTGCGTTTGTGCACCGCCGCTGTCACCGGCACGTCACTAGATGACGGCGCCGAAAAAGCGATTTACTATGGCCACCTGTCCACTACATGCCCGTCACCCGAGTACAGTCATCTCGGACCGCCAGAATTCGAGTAGCTCGGCGCGACCGTTAGAAATCGGCCTGAGATTGTGACGGGCCGATGAGCCGGTAATACAAAACACGGTTGAACTTTTGCACACACTGCCAGCCGTCACACCGCGCCGTTCACCCGGTTTCTTTTGTATTGTTTTGCACGACATCTAACAGCTTACTGAACTACCGAGATCGTCGCGGTGAACAAACGATCGCCGTCACGTCATTTTGAACTCGGCCCGTAATAATCTCGTCCTCGGTGACGTCCCGGTAACGGAGGCGGAGGTAGACAAAACCATAGCATTATATAATTCTATGGACAAAATGCTGTTAGGTTCCCGATCGTCGCACTAGTTGTTTCGTAGGACAGATGGCAATGGGTCGCAAATCGAGATAGATTGAAAGCCCACCCCTTATGATAGTAGAACGCTACGAAGAAGGCGATTAATTTTAGGTCCTTAATTGAGTCGTAATGAATACATTTTGTCTCATTCTCTCCTATGCATTAAGTATGAGAGAGAGAGGTTGGGAATCAAACCCGTAACTAGCCGATGCAGTGAGCCGAGCGGTCTACTCTCGAACCACTGCACTAAGTGGTCTTCATAACTCTGATTTATTATTCCGCTTCCAGGTAAACTGTTTGCTATGACGTCAATGAAGATTACGCTGGTGCACCTCCTGAGGCGGTACTGCGTCACTGGCGACGACGGCAAGCTGGTGATGAAACTGGAGCCAAATATTCTGAGTCCATTGTCCGGCCATCAAATAAGCCTAAAACTGAGAATATAACCGTAATAACACTGATGATAAATTGATGTACCTACTTCAACTTCCTTTGACTTAATGGTAATGGTTAAAATAAGCTTAAAACTAAGATCATAACCCTAATAAACACTGATGGCAAAGTGATGTACTTTTTCTTCCTTCGACTTCGCGAGGTAACGGTTAAATCACTGAATTTAGTCATCTTAATTTAGTAGACTGAATTTAGTCAAGTATAATCGCATTCAGCAAGTTAGAATCCTATATTCAGAAGCTAGGATGGTTTCTGACTGACTGAATCGTTTGGAAGCCTAATTAGAAATGCATTTAGGAAGGTGTAATCGCATTTAGTTACTGATTCCAAGTCAATCACTGCGTGGCTCTCCGTGCGTGAGGACGTGCATTGTTTTGTACCTATTTCCAAATAAAAAAGTCCGCTGGAACTAAAGCACTCATCACAATGATCAGGCAAGAAAACCATGGATGTATTATTTTAACAGATATGGTACCTTCTAAGGTACCAATCACTAAACTTAGTAGTAGTCTAGTTGGGATAATCTTTTATTGTTAAGTTCCATTTTATTTTCTCATTCAACAAACAACAAAATAGTTCCTTTCTAAAAAATAAAATAGTTAGTTTCTTGTCCCCATACAAGAAACTAACTATTTTATTTTTAAATGTTATTTTTAGTATTTGTTGTTGTAGCGGCAACAGAAATACACATTCTGTGAAAATTTAAAAGCTCTACCTATTACGGTTCTGGAGATACAGCCCGCTGACAGACGGACAGACAGACGGACAGCGTAGGCTTAGTAACAGGTCCCGTAGGCACCCTTTGGGTATGGAACCCTAAAAAATTAGATGTGGCTAAAATTTACTAAAATATGTCGATTCAAATTGACATTTCCTTGTTCTATAAATAATACAATTAAAAAAAAAAAAAAAAAAAAAATTCAATACACGACTGCCCTGCCAAAAAACGAACTAAAAAGTATAAAACAAGTGCAGTGTCATTGCAGTCGGGGGCCCTCTTAGATTAAATATGTTCCACAGAACGGTCCCCGACTGCAATGACACTGCACTTGTTTTATACTTTTTAGTTCGTTTTTTGGCAGGGCAGTCGTGTTTTTAATTTTTTAAATTATTTATTTTTATTTTATGCATTTTAGTGATAGCAGCCAAAAATGAAATGTTTGTTTTACATGTACACCCTACCTATATTGAATTATGCCAATAATTATATATTTTTGAAATTTGCACATCAAGGCCTTCATTTTGATACCCATATTGTAATAATGGAAGAAAAGAATATTTTTTTCCTATTTGAATTTTGAGCCATAATGCCGCCATATTGATTTTTTCAAAAATAATATACCCAGTGTTACCCGGAATGATGTAAGGATTCTAACGATACCCCATACATCCAATTCGGTTCAGGCATTTATAAGTTATGGTGGAGTAAAGAATCTCACATACATACATACATACATACATACATACATACATACATACATACATACATACATACATACATACATACACCCTAAACACATATACACACCTTTTTTTTTGGGCAGTCGTGTAAAAACACGTCGCACGCATTGATTTAATGTCGTTGGTTGCGCCGTTTAAAGTGTATTTTTTAATTCCGGAGAGTAAATTGCCAATCCCAAATGTCAAACTCGAAAATAATACTGCCACATTTATTTACGTAGTGTTGTCCTACCGCTTTTTTCCGGTACCGATTATTTGAACCGTAAAATTAAAAAATGTCGTGCGTATACAGCATGGAGTACTATAAATACTGGAGATAGAAAATTTTACTCAAAGGAATTATAATAATTGTTTCATTGTTTTTATGTTCCTGTTTCTTTATAAATGAATTACTATTTTACATAATTGATATATTTTGTAAAAAAAACTGCGTGTCCATTTTTTCAAGGTTTGTCCTCGACCCATGACAGCGCATTTTGTTTACCTCATTCGGCCTTCAGCAATGCGAATGTAATATAGGTGGGAAGCCGTAGAAGAGGTTTCTGGATTTACACGAGCGCATCAGATTAAGATAAGGGAGATAGCTTACATATTGATAAGAACCTCAAAACATTATGAGCCCTTAATATTGGTGGGTTCGCTCAGGGGAACCAAAAAAAAAAATAGACCATCTTAAAATACTCGAACTCGTCAGGTTAAGACAAGGGGGATAAGGGGGATTACTAGCTAAGAAGTGTCAAAAGTGTCAATTTTGCTAATTTGATCGTCAGTCTAAGAAATGGGAGCATCTGGAAGTTTCACTTTATGGATGCGGTGGCAAAAAAGCGTACGGCCCGCCTGTTTTTAAGCACTTACCGTAGCCTATAGATGCTTACAAAATCTGGCGCGCTCGAGTAATATTTTTTTTTCAATTTATCATGTTGGAGCATGAAAAGTATCAATATCTGACACGCTTGAGTATTTTTATGTCATTGTTTTTATAATAAAAAAAAATCTCATGTATACGCTTCCCTCACCGCTGAAAGTGGAATCATCTAGAACAATGTATTCTTCCTATCATGCCATCTACCGAATCTACTAGGTTTGGACGACGCTCGTGCAAATCCACGAATTGCACGCTGGTCTCCCCATCTAATAGAGTTAGAGACGGAAAGTAGAACTTTATGGTGTGGGAGTGTGTATTTTTGTTACGCCAACGTTAAGAAAATACATTTAATTATCTTTGTTGGCTACAATTTTTGTATAAGCCAATACAGACTAAATAAAAGTACATGTACTTGATTTTATTATTTTGTGGACTAAAATAAAAACGTCAAAAAGTAAGTTTAAAAACTAAAACCCGACTACTGAAAAATCGCGCTCTAAAAAGTATGAAACACTAAAATATTCTCATCTAGAGGATAGCCGATGTTCCTCACGATGTTTTCCCTCACCGTAATTAATGAAAGTGAAATAATTATAATTAAAGTAAAACAACTGGAATTATATAAGTTTGAATTAACATTTACATAATACATTAAAATACAAAAATGATAGTAGTATTTTATTTTTACCCGACTACGGCGGAGGGTTATGATTTTGACCGGTATGTATGTATGTATGTATGTATGTATGTATGTATGTATGTATGTGCATCTGTTCCCACCTAACTTCCAAACGACTTGTCGTAATTTGACAAATGAGGTATCGTTAGAAGCGGCTTAATGGCGCGCTGGTTATAGGCTATGTGACTTTACATAAAATTGCATATGGCGCCCTCTAGAGGACATAATGTCATGAACTAAAAAAAAAAACATTTTTTAATGAAACCGTGTGGGGTATCAAATGAAAGAGCTTGATGAGCACATTTCAAAAATATATATATTGTTACCTATAACTCCAAAATAATTAAATAAAAAGTAAGTTTAAAAACTAAAACCCGACTACTGAAAAATCGCGCTCTAAAAAGTATGAAACAAGAAAATATTCTCATCTAGAGGATAGCCGTGGTCCGTGTTCATATGCCATTTGGCCTTAAAGGACCTACACGGACCACGGCTATCCTCTAGATGAGAATATTTTCTTGTTTCATACTTTTTAGAGCGCGATTTTTCAGTAGTCGGGTTTTAGTTTTTATATAATTCCAATCAGTTTGTAAATTAAAAAAGAGAATTTACATATTCTAAATGTATTTAAACATCCATACACGCAACAGCTTACCCGGCTTGTCATTTTCACTCATAATAAATCAGTCAGTTCATACACATATTTATTACAAGAAGTAGGTGTGACAGTTCATACTGCAGGCGACCTAAACACGACCTAAATACCTAAATAAATTAGGTAATGCGATTTTGGTCTGAAACGACTACATAGGATTCCAACCTACAAGATTAAAATGTTTTAACAGTTGAACTTCACACGCTTCGCCATAACTGTTTTAACGATAAATAATTATTTCAAGTAGTTCTGGAACATAAAATTAAATTTCAGACTCTTATATTGGAATTTTAAAAGAACTCCGATAACAATGTTTTGGTAAAACTATGGGAAACGAATAATCCCATGCATACGAATTTCAACTCACATGCTTAGAGTTAACCTATGATTTGGTATGTTAGCATATTACTTTCAGTTTTATCATAACTTGATAACAGAAGTTTTTGCTAGAACTTTTAAAATTTAACCTGTCGAATGTGAGCATATTTATGATGTCTCGACTCAACACCACTTAGATTTCTCGCAATAAATTTTACTTAACAAAATCAAACCTGTCATACGTAAAAGAGAATTATGAACACTTGACCAAAACACTCAAAATTGCGAACAAAAAAAATGGGATGTGTGGGCGTGGTTTATGCACTTTGCCACGCAAAACTGGGACACTTAATTATAATCCCTAGAAACATAGTTATAAGAGTGTTTCTGGACAAAATTAAAGGATGAATATGAGATTTATTTTGGAAAGGGTGTGAGAATTCAGAACGTCTGGGGATGACTAGCGGGGAGTATATAAACAAACGTACAAGACGAAGCGAGGCTTTTTTTTTTGGCTTTTTGGCTTTTTGGCATTTTAGTTTTACTTGACTTGAAGTTTCGGGACTTCAGGCAGTCGTATTGATTCTCGGGAAAAATCCTTTGAGACGGGTGCGAGTGCGCGAATCGGGAGTTTTAGTTGAGATTTCGCGGGAGAGTTGGTTGGAATTGCGCGTGATTTGAGCGGTTAGTCGGGACAAATCTTGGACCTATCCAAGTTGACCACGACGTGCGGTTCGTGATTAGTTTACGCGTGGTGATATTTATGTGATTAATTATCGTATATATATAAATCTTGTTTATTTGTGAGTGTTGAAAGCGAAACGTTGTAAGGTAAGGTAATCTTGGAGTTTACATCATGTTTGTCTGAGGTCGTTGATATATCCGCTATTACGTCTGACATTCGTGGTGTTGTTAGGAGTCTTTACATTTCAGGGAAGGGTGGAGACGGCGGAGATATTAGGTGGAATGTTTGGAGATGGATGCGAGCGAATACAACAAAAATCTATATTTGTCTAGGCAATCGCATGATTGTTTTGCTATTTTAACCTATTGGACTAAATTAGGGACAATAAATCACGCTGTTGCCTTGCAGAACAATGTACGAGTCATTCGCGTTGCTCTATTAGAAAAGTTGGTCATTGCGTTTGAATTCGACTCTGATTGTGATTCAAGCTCCAGTGTTGACAAATTCGTGTACATAGAACATACATTAGCTGACACTGTGCGATGGCCTCCGTTGCCCGACTATCGGGGCGGAAACTGAAAGCGTCAGGCACCGAACACTATACACTGAACAAGCAATCACAGAAGAGATTTGCTCACTATCTGACATACATTTAGGTATACACCTGGTGTTTCGGGGCAATTTGCGATGTCCAGGAGTTGCCTGTCCTCAGACACTTGTAACGGTGAATACGAGCCGCGGCAAAGGATTCGCAAGCCTTTTCTCCGTTCGGGGTAACTTGTTCCAAGCCGGATGTGTGACAGAATTTTGAACCCAACATCGAACAAATTGCTTATCGATATAACACTAGAGCACTTAAATTTAATTAATTATATAGTCGGCGACGATTATCCGGAGTCGGAACTGACATTTTGGCCCTTCAGGCACTGTAGTTAATTTATTAAATTAATTCAATACCTAAATAATAAACCCTTTGTTTGGACGAACAAACGTCCTTAAACAATCAGATGTATGCACAAGGCCTTGTCTTAGGAGAGACGAAGAATGTATGGTTTTAATATCGATAATCGCTAGGCATGATAGAATAAATTGTATCCTGTTAGGTTTTGCTAAGGTCGGTTTAGATCGCTGGTTTTGTTGGGGCACGTTGTTCATCTGCCAGTAGGTTCTGACTATAAGGAGAGTTGGGAGGTCAGATCATCATTTATCGCTAGATCTAGGTCTCATGCCTGTAAGCCTAGACTTATTCTCTGACTACAGACGGTATAAGTAGCCCACGTCGCCAGAGCATCGAGAATGGACTACGTTGTTTTGTTCTTGCAATAATTACAAATCTATGTATATTCATTTAATTTATATGTGTATCTATGTATCTTATATGTATCCTATCTATAAAATAAATATGTCCGTGCGCGTACGTAACAATCGGTATAAGAAAGGCAAGTGCGGTTTTGCCAAATTTCGCGAGTGTGAGTGCGAACGAGGTACAGGTGATGCTGTGTATTGGTGAGATTAGTCTATAAGAGAATTAGCGTTATAGTTTCATTGTATGTGTTAGAATAAATTCGATTATGTTAAGTCCTTAAGACTCATTACTTCAATAAACTGATGAAACTATAATGTTATTACATTGCATCGTGTATATTTGTTCAACGGATTTTATAGGAGGTGATCGCTGACGGACGGATTGCATGACCTAGTTTTATTGCTTTCGCCATGTGTGATGTTTAATCCTTACAGTATCTACAAATGATCACCGACAACTGCGGCGTTTTCTACGGGTCTCTACATAAATATTTATTTGTCTGTGTACTATGTTCATTTCCACAGGAGTTTGTTTTAGATCTTTTAATATTGTTATGTCTATTTATATGTATGACGACTAACGGACAACATGAGTAATTAATTGAATCGACGACTTTAATTAAATAACTTTATCTGTCATGAATATGACAAACCTTTCGACACTCGTTAAATAAACGCGACGTAGGGATCTTTCGGTATAATAATTAACGCGCGTTAGGTAGGTTTCACGGGTTGATATTTGAATAGGTAGATAGGATTATAGGTAGGAACTGAGACGTGCAGAAAGTAATTTTACATAGGGAACATTTTGTAGCACGCGACGTGAGCGAGTCAAAAGCGCGCGAAACGTTAGCGCGTGTTCACGCCAGGAGCGCGACGGCCATACTGAATTGAGTGCACTCTAGGTGCGCGGACCCATCGCGTTTATTTCGACCTAAACACGGAGTGACAGAGGCCTGCCACGGCTATCCTCTAGATTCTAGATAGCCGTTTAGGTACTTTAGGGCAAAGTCGAATACAACCACGTACCATGGCTTTACTCTATATGAGAAAAAAATAAACATACATTTTAGAAAGTGATTTTTTGTTAATTTTTTTTTGTTTTGTAAAACGTCATAGAACAAAAGTTGTAGTTTTTGAATTCAGTAATACGCCCCTGCAAGGTTGTTAGTGTTTTACCAATAACCCTGTATATAAGAATCGAAGTCCTGACTGACTGACTGGCTGAATCTCCGAAACAGCTGGACCGATTTCGACGGGACTTTCACTGGCAGATAGCCGATGTTAGAAGAAGTAACTTAGACTACATTTATTTTAGAAAAATAATTAGGATTCCGCGTAAAAATAAAAACTTATTAAATTCCATGAGGGCTTAAACGCCGATAGTCTTTTTCTAAAATTTACGCGGACGAAGTCGCGGGCACAGCTTGTTTGTAAATGTAAATCCTACTAATATTATAAATGCGAAAGTAACTGTGTGTGTGTGTGTGTGTGTGTGTGTGTGTGTGTGTGTGTGTGAATGTTTGTTACCACGTATCTCCATAACTACTGCACCGATTTTAATGAAATTTGAAACGTAGATAGTGTAAACTCTGGAAGGAGACATAGGCTAATAATACCTATAAATTTCAACCCCTAAGATGGTTAAATAGGGGATGAAAGTTTGTATTTCATCATTTTTGAAGTTAGAGTTATGAAAATTTGTGATTTGGTGTCTTTAAAAAAATAAAAATTAGTAATTTCAGCGTTTTTGAAAATTCAACCCCTAAGGGGGTAAAATAGGGGATGAAAGTTTTGAATGTTATTTTACATGGATGTTTGACAGTTTTGAAGTTAGAATTGTGAAAATTGGTGTTTAGGTTTCTTTTTATATATGTAATAAAATAATTTCAGGGTTTTTGAAAATTCATCCCCTAAGGGGGTTAAATAAGGGATGACAGTTTGTATGCAAGTTCGTCATTTTTCAAGTAAGAATTATGAAAATTTGTAATTAGGTGTCCTTAAAAAAATTTAAAATAGTAATTTCAGCGTTTTTGAAAATTTAACCTCTATGGGGGTAAAATAGGGGATGAAAGTTTGTATGTTATTTTGCATGGATGATTGTCAGTTTTGAAGTTAGAATTGTGAAAATTGGTGTTTAAGTTTTTTTTTAGATACTTATGTAAAAACATAATTTCACCGTTTTTGAAAATTCAACCCCTAAGGGGGTAAAACAGGGGATGAAAGTTTGTATGTTATTTTGCATAGATGTTTGTCAGTTTTGAAGTTAGAATTGTGAAAATTGGTGTTTAGGTTTCTTTTAATATATGTAAAAAAATTATTTCAGGGTTTTTGAAAATTCAACCCCTAAGGGGTTTAAATAGGGGATGAAAGTAAGTCATTTTTGATAGTTAATAGTTGTTTTGGTTTCTTTAAATAAAAATAATAATAATTACAGGGTGTATGAAAATTCAACCCCTAAGGTGGTAGAATAGGGGATGAAAGTTTGTATGGGAGTTCGTCATTTGAAGTTAGAATTAAGTATGAAAATTGGTGTTTAGATGTCTTCTTAAAAATACAAGTCGGTTTTGAGATACGTGATATATACGGTAAACGGGATCCGGTATCAGGGATACGGGATATCTGGGATACGGGATATCCGGGATACGTGATATCCGGGATATTGGGTCTGGTATCTGGAATCAAGGATTATGGGATTCGGGATACGGGATCCGGCAAACGCGATCCGGGATCCGGGAAACGAGAACCGAGATACGATGTCCGGGATCCGGGATCCGGGAAACGAGATCCAGGAAACGGAATCCAGGAAACGGGATCCAGGATATGGGATCCGGCAAACCGGATCTGGGATCCAGCAAACCGGATCCGGAACCCGGGAAACGGGATCGAGTCCGCTTTTTTAATTTAAATTTTGCGCCGACGAATTCGCGGGCAAAAGCTAAATAAGTTTATGTGTCTGTAATGTGTGAATGTTTGTTGCCACGTCGGTATCTCCATAACTACTAAACTGATTTTAATGTGAAACGCAGATAGTGTAGGCTCTGGAATAGGAGAGACTAATCATAAACATCAATCTCCACGCGGGCGAAGCCGCGGGCACAGCTAGTTAATAAATATTTGGAAAACATATTGTGGGGGGGAATTAGATTGGCTGATTGAGTTGTCGGAAAATTAGTGTTACCGTTTTCTTTTCGTTTTCCCGAAGAAAATATTTCTGGCTTGTTTTGAATTAAATTAGCCATTATTATGTTAGAATAATGTTCGTACATTTCAGACTCTGCTTTAATTTTCTTAATTTAAGCAACCTCTTACGGCAGTCTATCTATCTATTAGTATGATTCGTTTTTCAACGTGGGACACATAAATTACCAAAATGAGCTCTTAACCAAGTGCCACTTAACTTGGTAAAAAGATGATTAAGGAATCCTTGGTTAAAATGGCTATAAGTACTCATAACATATAATCAATTAAAGCTATCTTGAACATCCAAATAAGTAACATTCTACTCCACCAAGCCAACTAGGAACTCGGATGGAATGCGGCTTCCCCGCCCGTATACCGCCCGAACACCCGCCACCGCCTGCGGCTTCCCGCCTGCCACACCTCTCGCACACCACCGCCGCCTTTATGTGCGGGTGACGTCACAATTGACTGGTTCCTAGTTGGCTTGGTGGAGTAGTAGTTTGCATTAACATAGGACTAATAAAGTGATATAAGTTTCTAATGACTTAACACGTCTTCGAAAGGATTTATTATCCGCTGAACAGGATTTAACACAAAAACATCGGAGACACAAAAGAAGTCAATATACCTACATGACAAATGATTTAACGATTCCTAAAAAGCAAACGATGATGTAACGTTAAACCTTGCGTTAAACAAATATTTCAGTGACTTCCCTCCGTACATTCAATGCAGTTAAAACTATGGTTAAAACAGACATTTCAATTTTATGTATTTTTAGTCGGTATAGAAGATAAAACATCAATAAATAACGGAGAAAATTAACAAAAATTTTGCAAAAAGGTTTCGCAACGTGGACGACCCTTGCGCTAGCGAGCGACGACTGAGCGATAGATTATTACACAACCTCATCCTCCAATTTGTTCAATAGCGAACCAAACAAAATGCCATTCAGACCTTCGCGGACTTTTTGCCTAATAATATTGTAAGATGATGACTATTGATTGTCAACAAACCGGGAAAACAGAAATATCCCAAAAGACATCAACAAAAAGTGGTATTGGTCACTGCAAATTAGTAATAGTACATTACTGCCACGGTCTGTAATGAGTGTATTGCTGGCTGCGGTGTTGATGGCCGAGAGCGCAGCGCAGCGCAGGTCCAGGATTGCGGTCTGCGGATTGCGGACCAAGGCTTGTATAGTGCTTTACTCAAAAATGACGTCATCTCATCTTAATTTAAAAGCACGACGGGGGGGGGGGGGGGGGGGGCATTTTGAGGAGCTCCTAGCTGTGCCTGCCCCTGTGCTTGTGCGCACAATTTTTGGCTGCCATCAAAAAATTTGCTGGCGGCTAAAGCACGACGATTATGAAATCTCATATAACTTTGATTGCGTCTTTTTGCAGCGCAGCAACTTGTCATTGCTCGAAAAAGGTTAGCAAAATAATGACAACATAATTTTTACTCAAAAATGAGTTTGCCGTATGTCGTTACTTCCCAGAATTCGTTCCTTATTATTGACACTGTCGAATGGTGTAATAATACAGTGTGTGTTTTTTTTCAAAATCATCTAGTTCGATTCCTGGCTACGAATATTATTTTTTCAAAAATCCAATGATGCAGTATTAGTTTTCATCAAAATCGGCCCCGACACTCCTTTGAGTACTTTTCGCTATTTCTCATAGTTTCGGATTTGGCCATCCACGCACAATTGAAAAATTCACCCCGTATGTATACATATAGTTTTTCAAAAGTACGATATTTAGATGCTTTTTTTTGTTAGTGGCCTCTTTCCATTGAGTCAGGCTCAATCAAGGAAGTTTTGAGTTCAATGGTATTACGTCGATGGGCTCAATATAATTTTACCAAAGTCAACGTAGTGGCATAGTAAAGACATACATAACTGTCATATTTTCTGAGTTCTTTTTAGCCTTTAAATATTTGTCCGAACTTTTGCTTTGCGGCCTTTGTAGACATCCAATGGCTCAAAAAAGTCAGAAGACAGTGTCAACTGGATTAACAAGTAGCAGCCACCAATATTCAAGAAAAAGTTTGTAAAAATTTTGCATAATATAGTATTTGGGATATTCAATATTTGATAGTTTTTGATGAAAATTTTATACCATTTAATTCTTGGCCCGATACTCATCCAAGCCCCAAGTATTATTTAGTACATTTGAAACATCCTGTATATAGATAGGTTAGATGAGTCTATAAATACCACGGCTCGATTAGAACATAGAGTAGTATCTGGTGTATTGCATCCAAAGTTGCATGCATATGTAAGCTGTCATGTTAGATCATAGATTATCGAGGTGTGTTCTAGTGGGGTGTGCGGGGCTGGCTGTTTTGAGAGCTCTTTACTGGCTAAGCAACCCATATTGGTCAACTTACGGCAAGCTGCAAGAATCTATTTTCATTATTCATTTTAATGATGGCATAAAATGTAAGTACCTAATACGTATAGGATGTTTTTATTTATACGACCGCTATCACAAATTGCAGTGCCACAAGCTTGTTTGGCCCGGTGACCGAGAGAGGAATTAAAATGTATACAAAAAAATAAATTTGAAGTGTCTGTTTGTAATATCAAATTAACAGCTTTTTACTAAATGAGCATAATAATAAATACAATAAAATAAAACTGGACCAGTGCGAGTAGGACTTGCGCCCTGAGGGTTTCGTACAAACTTAAGAGTTACAAAAAAAAAAGTATTTTTGTTATAAGTACCGTATACTGTTAAGACGAGGGTTCGAAATTTGGTTGATTTTCTATTCTACTTTTTCTTTAAGTAAGTATGTGGACTAGGAATCTTATATTTAGATGTATGATTTTTGACTATATTATCTTGAGTATCTTTAAATCCAAATCACGATTTGACGAAATTTTCTCGATAAAAAAAAATTATGAAATGAGCTCTAATTATTTACAATTTTCCTTGCTACCACGATGTTTTTACGATTTAGATCACGAAATTATTTCTAAAACATAGCAAATAATGATATCTAAACTACCCTTCAACCATGTTTTAATTCATGAAGTAGTTTTTTTTTAATTCAAGAAAATGTGGTTTGGCGCTTACGTTGTTTATTTCCGAGCGCGCGCACAATATCGCCATCTCACATTTTAAGTACTTGAACTAACCATGTCTCTCTCTAACTTTGTATTGTCAGTGTCCTATCGGACTTGTTCGACGTAGGACCTGTGAAGGATTTTTTAAAAAATATTACGAAAAAATATTACGGTCGTGCCACATTACAGGTACAGTACAGTATTTACAGTCCGCCGACGCCTATGATAAATAAATAAATATCCTTGGAAATTCTTTTACACATGACTACCTGATCCCAAACTAAGCAGAGCTTGTACTATGGAAACCAGATAACTGATATTACTACATATACTACTTTTTGTTTGTAAATACAAACTAAATATACACTTAATTACACCTAGACTCGGGACATGCGGACATGTTCATGCACACAAATGCATGTCCTGGGCAGGAATCGAACCTACGACCTGCACTGCAGCGTGATTTTCGTTTGCTTTTCCTTGTCTTGTGTAATTTCTTTTCATCTCTTGTCATTTTGTGTCATCTCTTGTCATTTTGTGTCATCTCTTGTCATTTCATAGTTATTCGTGTCATTTCTGTAAAAACTCCCTATTTCGCTTACTGTTATATACTTGCAGCATGGTCTTGGGCCGACAGTGGGAATACATTGCTTGTCAAAACAATGGAGTCGCTTTATTGCGTTTGTTGTAGGTATGGATGGGCAAGTAATAAATATATCATACATCAATAAATTATCGTAAAAAATAACATTACAGATATGGATAGGAAAATTTTTGTCCGTCCTATTCAATCTATTATATTATAAACGAAAGTAACTCTGTCTGTTACCTTTTCACGGCTAAACCGCTGAACCAATGTTGATGAATTTTGGTATGGAGATAGACTGGGTCTTGGCGGAGAACATAGGCTACTTTTTAGGGTTCCAAAGGGTGCTAACGGGACCCTATTACTAGGCCTACGCTGTCCGTCTGTCTGTCTGTCCGTCTGTCAGCGCGGGCTGTATCTCACGAACCGTAACAGGTAGAGAGTTGAAATTTTCACTGAATGTGTATTTCTGTTGCCGGTGCAGAACAAATACTAAAAATATAATAACATTTAAAAATAAATATCAAGTCTCAAACTTGATATTTTTGATGTGTTTATTCTACGGTGGTACGGAACCCTTAATGTGCGAGTCCGACGCCTTCAGATCTTATGAATGTTTTCTTGAAATAAATATAGTGTATTTTAAGTAATTAACTGGCCAACCCTCAGGTCCTACCTACCATGTTAGGATCTTTTTAGTTCTAAACCGTGATTTAACGAGTTAATGTGATAATTTTTGTATTTAAATTATTCAATTCAATGTATTTGTTTCAGACATAGTCCAATATTGATTATTAAAATTATTATAATTTCACAATAAATATAAAACAATAAATAAAAGTAAAATTAAATTTTAAAAAAAAAATATATTTATTTTTAAACCGACTTCAAAAAGGAGGAGGTTTCTCAATTCGACCGTATATTTTTTTTTTTATGTGTGTTCGCGGATAACTTCGTTGTTTATGAACCGATTTTGATGATTCTTTTTTTGTTGGTAAGGAGATATCCCAGCGGTGGTACCATGATAAGGAAACCAGGATCTGATGATGGCATCCCAGAGAAATCGAGGGGAACCTTCGAAAATCGTAGGAGCGACTAGTGCGTTTGTAATTTTTTTCATTAAGTATTTTAAAGCACTACTATTTTATGAAGGTCTGGAGTCGATCTGATGATGGAGCCGAAAGACAGTCGAGGGAACTCCTCAACGATTTACAACAATTACCTGGTGTTTGGGCTTGATTAATTTGTATTGATGAGAGCTTTACACCTAGATGGGTTGTGACTGTCATTAGGGGTCTGATGATGAAGACGAAGGACAGTCAAGTGAACTCCTCAACGTTTTACAGTAGCTACCTTGTGTTTGGGCTTGATTAATTTGTATTGATGAGAACTTTACACCTAGATGGGTTGTGACTGTCATTAGGGGACTGATGATGAAGACGAGGGACAGTCAAGGGAACTCCTCAACATTTTACAGAAGCTACCTTGTGTTTGGGCTTGATTAATTAGTATTGATGAGAACTTTACACCTAGATGGGTTGTGACTGTCATTAAGGGTCTGATGATGGAGTCAAAAGACAGCCGAGAGAACTCCTCAACGATTTACAGCAATTACCTGGTGTTTGGGCTTGATTAATTTGTATTGGAGAGAACTTTACACCCATATGGGTTATAAGTGCCATTACAGGTCTAATGATGGAGACCATAGACAGTCGAGGGAATTTCTCAAAGATTTACAGCAGTTACCTTTTGTTGGGCTTACTTCATATGGTTCAAAATGCCAAAATGTTCATTGGTATGGCGCCACTAAAAATCGTGAAATAAAATTATTTTTATAAAAAAATACAAACCGACTTCAAAAAAACCTGGATCACTAAAAAGCCTGAAATAATATTTCTATTACCTACCACCTCTGCCTACCCCTTCGGGAAAACCGGACGTGATGGTGTGTTATCGAGTATTTGGAGTCGGTGCCAATCTTGGTATGCCAAGTCTACCTACTATAAAAGTAAGAAGATAGATTGGCACCGACCCCAAATACTCGATAACACACCATCACGTCCGGTTTTCCCGAAGGGGTAGGCAGAGGTGGTAGGTAATAGAAATATTATTTCAGGCTTTTTAGTGTTTTTTTTTAATTTTTCATGTTTTATCATTAAAATACAATATAATATAACATAAATTAAAATAAAATAAAAACCTACCCCTAATTAAACAAATACCGTCCGCGTGGGATACTGGCTGCATGTCCTCCCTGTATTCAAGCTGTTCCTGTTGTCAAGCGAATTTTTTGAGCAAGGAAAGAGCCAGCCCTCTTGTCACCTGTGGCGGTAACCAGTCTAAGGGTGATTTTGATAGATAAAAAATAAAGATAAAAAGATAAACAAAAAATAAATGCATGGTTAAATCAATAAAATTAATAAAAACTGAAAATTAAATTAAAACATAAATTAAATATGGTAAAAAAAAATATTATGACACCGCTGATGACTTCATGATCGGCATCGAAGTTAAGTACCAAAGTATTCCTTTGCCTACGAAACATGAAAAAGATACTCATATCCGGCAGTCAGTCACTGACACAGAGTATGTACATTTTTACCCGACTACGGTGGGCGGAGGGTTATGATTTTGACCGATATGTATGTATGTTCATCTGCTCCCGTATAACGTCCAAACTATTTTTATATCATAACTAGCTGTCCCGGCGAACTTCGTGCCGCCTCAGAATTAATGTTGTATTTACTTATTAGCCAAAAAAGAACTAAACCTTCCACCCCGTTCCCCCGTTCGTCGTCTGATCTACTCCTTTCCCGTGTCGCAAATAAAGGGTTCCGTACCACCATCGAATAAAAACGTCAAAAATATCAAGTTTCTTGTATGGGGACCCCCTTTGATTTGAATTTTTATTTTATTTTTAGTATAATTTGCTGTTGTAGCGGCAACAGAAATACACTTTCTGTGAAAATTTCAACTCACTACCTATTACGGTTCGTGAGATACAGCCCGCTGACAGACGGACGGACAGAGTAGGCTTAGTAATAGAGTCCCACCCCCTTTATTTTAAAATTTTATTTTAATTTTAGTATTTGTTGTTGTAGCGCTAACACGCTACGGATACCGGCTTAGTAATAGAGTCCCGTTGGTACCCTTTGGGTACGAAACCCTAAAAATAGCTAAATTGGTCGAAGAGCTACTGGTCCATGGGAGACATCATGAAGGGCAACCTTCCACTGATACATTGACATGTGTATCCCGCCCGTTCTTACCTACGGCGCCACTGTGGGCTGCAAATCGAGCTTCATAGTACTTTAATTTTTTTTCACAATTTTTATTTTTTTTTCCTTTTATAAGCTTCTAATGCCTTCAGCAGTCATATATAAGGAATATAATATCGTAGGTCTACTAAATTATATTTAAAAAAATTAAAATTTTGTAAGGCCCAAAAGTAATAAATCCAAATAACTTCAAAACTGCTGTGTTAAATGTTAAAATTTGAAAATTTGTTTCTCTGAAATACAGACACTTATCTGCAAAATTTCAAGTTTATAAACCCATTGGTCCGCATGTAAGTACAAATTTTAGTATAAAATATTTAATAAAAAAACCGCAGTTGTTACCGTTTTATAACATACACCAAAAAAATACAAATAATTTGTAGAACAGCCATCTGTAAGGATATAACGGTTAACACAGCGGGTTTGAAGATACATATTTGGATTTATTACTTTGGAGCCATACAAAATTTTCATTTCTTATTTTATTTATTTAGTATACCTATGAAATTATATTCTTTATATATATTCATGACTTCTGAAGGCATTAGAAGCTTAAAAAAAGCAAAAATTTAAAGTACTATGAAGCTCGATTTTTAGCTCACAGTGCGGCGCTCAGACATGGTCACTAACCGAGGCTCAGAAGTCCAAACTGAAGGTTTGCCAAACAGCAATGGAGCAGCATTTTGGGTGTTAAACACACTGATAGGGTGCGGAACACCCAGCTGCGTTCCATGACCCTTATCGCGGATGTAGGAGCGAAAACAGCTACACTTAAGTGGACCTGGGCGGGTCACCTGAGCCGAATGAGCTCAGAAAGGTAGGCCAAAGCAATCACCGAGTGCGGTCCCAGAGCACGACCGTCGTCGCCGACGTAGACCCAAAAAACAGTGGCGCGGTGACCTCGACGCTCATCTAGACGGGTGGTATGAGAGAGCCTAAGACCGCGATGGATGGAAGAAGATGGGGAGAGACCTTTGCCCAGCACTGTTATGTGCGCAACGCAGATATATTTCTTGTGATGAATTGCAGGAATTTATAGTCGCCATTCGCCATCTGACACCGGCGTTCATTACGCCATCTATTGAAAGTAATTTGTATCATACGTAAAATATGGGTTTTTAACGCTTTCCGGGCAATTTTTCCAATTTTTTTAATGTATGAACCTTCCTAGAACTTCACGGAATAATCCAAAAAAAAAATCATCTAAATTGGTCCAGCCGTTCTCGCGTCAAGTAATGACATGAAATAGGGATTCATTTTTATATATATAGATAATTTGACTAATGAGATATCGTTGGACGCGTCTGGATCGTCCGCTTATACGATCGAAGTATTGTTATACGTATCTATCAGCATATTGTAGGTATCGTTTGTCTTCTTTTGACTTACTTTGTCTTCAGCAATAAAAACAACATAGAAATTAAATTATTTTTTTCAAATACACTCGACATAAAAATCCCATATAAAACGAAAAAAATATATTTGAATATTTTCATCCATTTCATCTATTTTAAAAGGTGCACTGGGACATATTATTTTAATTGTACGAATTAAACAATATTGTTCCTTCAAAAAATAACTATACTATAGTCTACTCCATAGCTGTTCTGTCCTAGCTAAGCGAGAGGGATATATCCTTCGGCAGCTCACGCGACGCTAGCCACACCCCGAAACTAAAATTCTTTTTTTTCTTGTATCGTCTTAAGAAAACCCTGTCCGACCCTAAAAGGTATTGTTGGGTATCGAGATTAGTTTATATTTACCTATGTTAAATTTTCATCGTTTTTTTTTGCACATTAAGTGTTCCACTGTTAGGCAAAGGCCTCCCCGTTTTTTTTTTTTGAAAAATATTACCCCGTTTAGATATATTTTTTTCATAAAATGACGTCTTACGTACTTTATGGACAGAGGTACCGCCACACGATCTAACATAATTACTGACGGTGACGGTGTTGTCATATTCTTAAAATTTGCTACATTTTGGGGAAAAAGGGCAAAAAAAGGCATTTTAATTTTTCATATATTTTTATGTTTATTATCATGAATATTTAATTTATTTTATTTTATTTGGTCATGTGATTGGGAAACCTATTTACCGGTTTCGGCTCGGCCAAGGTTTTCTTAACACACTGTAGGTAGGTATACTTTCATATTTTTATTTTGGATTAGGTAAAAGTTAAAGTAATCTTTTTTAAATAATAATATTATTATTACGGTGAAGGAAAACATCGTGAGGAAACCTGCATGTCTTTAGACATGTGAAATCTACCAACCCGCACTAGGCCAGCGTGGTGGATTATGGCCTGAATCCCCCTCGCATTGAGGGGAGGCCCGTGCCCAGCAGTGGGACGTTAAAAGGGCTAAATTATTATTATTTTTAATATTATTATGTAAAAAGATTACTTTCTTTTACATGTGATGTCTTACATAACATCCTATATTTTTTCACAGTTTTAGCACCTACTTAGACCAAGAAGGTACTAAGACATAATAAGAAGTAGGATTTGAAAATATCAAACTAAATTATTGTTGGCTTATGTTGATATTATAATTAATTGCTACATACATTTGGACTAACGCTTGGCGCAGGGGTTTGAGCGTTGGGCGCTCATCTCACTGCATCGGGTGGTTGCGGGTTCGATTCCCGCCAGAGGCAAATTTCGGAAACGGCCTTTTCGTAATTTGCCCTGGTCTGGGTGTCACTGGGATAACCCCCAGTCCATTATTATGGTAGCTTGGTTTGAGATCATACAGTTGGTGAGTTTATCTAGACCAGTGCCGATAATTTTTAAACCAAAAAAATATAATAGTACGATGAAACGCATTGGAAAAGGAAGAGAATATAACAAAAATGAAAGGAAAAATAATTTACGGGCGATCTGAGGTCG
The DNA here is from genome assembly GCA_947859195.1 of Drymonia ruficornis. Classification (NCBI taxonomy): domain Eukaryota; kingdom Metazoa; phylum Arthropoda; class Insecta; order Lepidoptera; family Notodontidae; genus Drymonia; species Drymonia ruficornis. The sequence continues at coordinate 3,839,844 of OX401926.1, read as the reverse complement.
GGAAGTGGATGGGGATGCGTTTTTAAAGGTAAAACATGGTTTATCTCGATTTCCGGCAAAACAACAAGTCCCATGGAAATAAATTAAATGTCAAAGTTGTAGGTAATAAAAAAAACAAACCCCCGTCATTCCCTTCGTGTTAGGTTACTGGTGTCCCTGAACTCAGAAATAGGAGCCCCGCAAAGCGGGGCTCCGTCTTCTTTGTCATAGAGTGTTATTCTACTTTTTTGGTGTCATAAATAAATAATAGGTAAGAGGTTTACTTCTTGAATCTAAGTTACAAATATCGATGCTACAATATTACTACGTGGCTGAGTTGTGGTGGCTAAAATAGTATTTTTTAGATGCACAATCGTTTATTAATAGTGGCTGAGTTAGTAAATCAGAGGGTAATGTTTTTTTTTAGAATTCAGTAATGCTATTAAAAAGAAGTCGGGTTAATTACATGCCATTTTTCTGACGAAATTTGGTGTTTTTGGCACGGAATTTTTATTATATTTATTATTATAGGTATATAAAATATTTAGCTGTGCGCTTTCGGCCATCATAACAACGCGGTCAGTAACACATTTTCGTTTCGTTTCTTTGCATTTTCTGAGAACATTTACCATAGTAATGTATACAGGATGTCCCAAAACTTTGCCACATGGAGGGGAAGTACCTTAAATATTGTAGATAGAGAATTTTACTGAATGAAGACTTCATTTTTATTTTAAGAACAATACGAACTGCATTCAAAGATTTTTGAAAACTCGCTTGCCACACTCGGGAATCGAACCGGCTAAAATCCGAAAAAATAACACCCTGTTCTTTTATGGCATCAATCGATAGGATCAATGATAAGAACCAAATCTCTCTAACAAATATGGTAAATTAAATGAAAGGAAAACCATGAAATCTTAACTTATAAATTCATGAATTCAAAGATAAAGTGTATCCACAAAAAATGGAGCTAATTTCGAGCAACATATTAGTTAGTTTACCATTTTTTATTCGTTCAATTAAAATAAGTGAAGATTTTATGGTTTCCTTTCATTTAGAAAACTCGCTGGCCACACTCGAGAATCGAACCGGCCAAAATCCGAATAATAACATCCTGTACTTTTATAGCATCAATCGATAGGGTCAATCATAAGGAGAAACATAGTAAATTAAATGAAAGGAAACCCATAAAATCGTTACTTATTTTAATTCTTATAAGTTAAGATATCACGGTTTTCCTTTCATTTAATTTCCCATGTTTGTTAGAGTGATTTGATCCTTGTGATTGATCCTATCGATTGATGCCATAAAAGTACAGGGTGTTATTTTTTCGAATTTTAGCCGGTTCGATTCCCGAGTGTGGCAAGCGAGTTTTCAAAAATCTTTGAATGCAGTTCGTATTGTTTTTAAAATAAAAATGAAGTCTTCATTCATTAAAATTCTCTATCTACAATATTTAAGGTACTTCCCCTCCATGTGGCAAAGTTTTGGGACACCCTGTATATATTTTTATACCATCAGAAAGTAGAGATTTCAACGAACAAAAAACTCACCGACTTTTTTAAAAAGCTTATATTTTGCTGTGAGATTTTTCGATTGAAAATGAGGGAGGTTTTTAGATAATTAAGTCAAAATAAGGTGAAAAATAAAAAAAAAAACTTGCAAAACGTAGCCGTGGCCGTGTGTGTGGCCTCTCCGTGCGCCGCGGTGGGTTAGGCGGTTATGTATGCATGACGTCATTTCGTGCGTAGCCTCTCCGTGCGCCGCGGTGGACACGGTTACATATTATATTTTCGTGCAAAGCGAAGCTTGACCCACGTGCGTGGGTACTCCGTGCGCCGCGGTGGGTTTCCGGCTTAAATGTAGTTTTAATATACCAGCGTCAGTGGTGCCACTTAGTTCTGACATGACTAAACTGATTGATTGAAATACAATGTTTGCGCCCTCAAGTTTCAAATGTTTTTGCAGTATCGAACTCAGAGTATAGACAGCGTTTTAATAAATTGAAATGTTCACAGAATGTTTTCCAAATACTAAATATAAAATAAAATTTATAAGGTGGTACGGAACTCTTTATGTGCGAGTTCAACACGTACCTAGTCGGTTTTTTTGTGGCACAGAACTCTAAAAATAATAAATAGGTAGAGTACCTAAACAACAATAATTGCGGCAGGGTTGTCGGTCGCGGTGTGCTGTGTAGTCGCGGTGTGGTGGTGCACTCGAGGGCGGCGCTGCGCCTGCGCCGCGCCGCCCGCCTACCCTGGAGCGCTGCCGCTCATTGGACACGCTCTCCACTTTCTTGGAGACGAAACACGTAAGCATTTAAGTTCATAAGTAGCTTTAAGCATGTGCATGTTTCACGAACATAGCAAACAAGTGGCCTGATTGATAGCAATTCAAAAGCAATGTTTTTTTTTGCTAATGATTCTGCTAGAAAATATGAAAAAACAATTAATATTGAAGACATGTCGGTATTACCAATACGGCTCATCTTCTGGCGAATAATCCCTTCTGATGTATTATTGTATTTAATGGCGTAAGACAGAGAGATCCGGAGACAGATGGTGGCACAGGCTACACACCAAAATGAAGCCCCTCAGTCATAGAGGGGGAGCCCATGACGCAAACTGTGGATTTACTCCGGCGTTGCCCAAACCTATTAGATTCGGTAGATAAGATGATAGGAAGAATACATTGTTCTAGATGTTTCCACTTTCAGCGGTGAGGGAACCGTCTACGTGTTAATTTCAAAATTTAAAAAAAAGCAATGACATGGAAATACTCAAGCGTGTCAGATATTGATATTTTTCATGCTCCAACATGATAAATAAAAAATAAAAAAATTACTCGATTGCGTCAGATTTTCAGAGGGGGTGTTCAGTGAAACTAACAGATGCTCCCATTTCTTAGACTGACGATCAAATTAGCAAAATTGACACTTTTGACACTTCTTAGCTAGTAATGAATCCCCCTTATCTTAATTTGACGAGTTCGAGTATTATAAGATGATCAATTATTTTTTTTGGTTCCCCTGAGCATACCCACCAATATTAAGGGATCATACTGGTTGGAGGTTCTTATCAATATGTAAGGTATCTCCCTTATCTTAATCTGACGCGCCGGAGTAAATCCAGAAAACCCTTCTACGGCTCCCCATCTATCATGAGGATGCGATAAAGAAAAATAATGTATATAAGAGTTAATATTTGATTGCGAGTCCGATAACAGATGTGTGAATTTCGTTACATGTAGTGGAGTGCTAATCACAAGTTTCTGATGGCGATGTTAGACGGTGTACCATATTTGCTTAAATAATACACCAATGATGTCATTATTTCATTTATTCGAAGTTTATTTTTAGGTATATGCCAGCTACTGATGGACGCAAGTTCTTATTGTTTGGAGAAAGGTGGTGTCATAAGCTGGAGTCTCGGTGTTTTCCCTGCATACTGTAAGTTATTTTGTAATTTTTGAACTTAGTATTAGTGAACTAGCATCTACCAGCGACTCAGCCCACGTAGTACCTACTTACTTCAAAGTAAAAGAAAAAGATCAATAGGTATGTCAAATGGCCCTGATAAGCACTTGCCATTTACTACCCATGTTGATCGAGTAGGTATCACAATGGCTGAATGGGGCGGTACTTTATACCGGTACTTATGGCCGGGCGCTTTTTGGCCCAGCCCGCGATCTCCGTCTGACGTGGGGGTCCAGAGTCTTCATTTATTAAGTCTAGAATAATTTTTTCGCAGTCATATTTATTTAAATTAAACAGAAAATACAGATTTTTTTATTTTACAGATAAAAGAAGCAAATAAAATATACAATATAAGAGTAACTTGTCATATTACAACTAGAATTCAATTAACAAATTAAAACAACGAATGGACAAGGATAGTAGGTACCGTCATACATAAAAAATAAGATTAAATTAAAAACAAAGTTTCCCTACTATTTACATTGACCATAAGAAAGATAGAGGACTGGCCCTATGTGACGTCATCTGAAGCCAAACACGAGCAAACGGCAGTCCAAAATGGCGCGACTCCGCCCACAGCTAAAAGTGTTGTACTTTTAGATAGTCGATAGTATCCATATCGATATACCTAACGATCATGTCGCTGGAAAAGTGCTGGGTCATGATTAGGTAGGTACAGCTATGCTGGGCTAAATCAAATAAGGCAAAAAAGGGGGGACACATATCTGTTAGGGTCAGGTCAATGTCAAGCGTGTACATTACCGGCACGATGGAGGCGGGCGCATTTCCAGGGTGGTATGGCTGGATCCTCAGGTCCTTCTGCGCAGGCACATCACTAAATCCCTCACTTGGGTTTAGGGGTCCAGTTCACACAACACAATTACACAAAGGATTGAGTAGATTTCGTGCGATTAAGGTTTTTAGACACAGGAGGCACCGCGACGGGGCGGGTGTACTACACGAATGTCGGTCAGTCAAGTGTCATGAAGGGGGAAAGAGACCGCAGCACAAATATCACGTTAATCAGGGGTAGGCAGTACAAAATTATGTTTTTATTATTATTACTGTGTCAATGCGGTAATGGATCGGTCATGCTCATAGAGTAAATACTAAAGAAAGAGGTGTTCTTAGAAGATATCTCTATGAAACAACGCGTGGAAATTTGCGCGGGAAGGCGCGGGTGGTGGGGGTTAAGAAATGCGTGGCATCTATCTACCGGTAAATAGCAGAACCACTCACTTCGTTTTATGTTAGTACGTAGTTTAACTTTTTGCACTAGATGTCACTAAGTGTATGCTGATAAAAAATGACGTACAAAGGGACGCCATCTAGTGTCGAATAGAATTATATTTGGGATGCGAACGTTGGCAAGACGTCTGCACAGGACGAACGCCAACAGCACACTGACTAAAGCCACGCCTACTGTGATGACGTCAGCGGCCGAGTTGTGCGATGTCTAAGCAACGCGGCCGAGTTACTTAGACCCAGTCCTTCTTTAGTATTAGGTTCATGGTCATGCTTACTCTAATGTTCTTGCTTGCTTGCGGTGGCTCTGTGGAGCGAGTCACCCTCTTCCCTCTAAAATGGTTGTGCAGAGTGACGCTGCTGCTCAAGTAAAGCAATTTTCACATGGCAACTCTTCAGGGTTCGCAATTTAACGTTAGAGACGACCAGAATTTCGATATCTCGGCCTTGTTGGCGCCTCAACTTAACCATGAAAATATGCACGTGTGGAGAGCCTAGTGCATAGGTACACGGCTATCATCCCTACCTACCCCTGCCCAATGTAGCAAAAGCGTAAAATTAAAAATCGACAAATTTATCAGCTAAAAATCTTGCGAAATTGGGCGATTTTGAACAAACTCTATTTTAACTTCTTTAAGCATGCTTAGTACAAAAAAATCTCACATTTAATTTTAAAATGTTCACTATCCATAAATCAACTTGTTATCTCTTTCGTGAATCTTTATGGTCTTGAGTAGTGATGACAAATATTATAAAACAATTTTAAGGCGGCGCAGTCACGCACCTTCCAAAACAAAAATTATTTATTTGTGGTCACCCCGGGGTGACGGCGCGGCCCGATGTGTAGGTGAATAGAACATGTATCGATAGCTTTGAAACAAAACATGTAAGAACAACACTACGTTTTTATGTAAACATAGCAAATATTTGTTAGTTCTATTTTAGTTGAAAATATGAATTAGAGAGTACGATTATAGACGGGAACTCAATTAAAAATGAATATAATGTACACAAAATTTATTTTCACACACTATAAATACACTTAAATATGAAAATAACACAACTAACCTGGAAAATAACAAACCTTCGAAATTCTTTCGAGAATCAGAACTGCATGCCCTAACGTATCACTAAACTATATTGTTTTTTCCTTTATAATCCTAAATAATATAATAAAGAGTCACAAAATACACACAGTTCACCCTAAAATTTAAAATAATTTGTTAAGACGGTAGAATGACAGATGAACTACTAACCAGAGAGAGCCGAACATAACCGACAATCCAATATGTCGGTCCAAAAAGATCTTCAAGGAGAAATTTAATGACAGAACCAACCAAAAATATCCAGAAAAAGGAAATATATGACATATATTGTACTGTTTTACATAGATAAATTGGTGGGGCGAATGTTAACAACCACGTAAAAATGTGGATCGCCTGTCCTGGAGACCAGGGCAGGTTAGCGGGTAGATATATATATAAAGATAAGAGGCTTCACACCAAAATGAGAGCACCAAATCAGGGAAAACGTACTCACCAAATCGGCAAACTCGAACTCCTGGGTTATGGCGGCTGCTGCAGGCGGTTTCTGGTTATTCACGGCACAGAACAACACTGCTGGTGTAGTCTCTGAGGTTTACGGTTGCTAGTCCACAAAACAACGGCGCGTGCGGCGCGTCAATCATCCGACGCTGATGAGACGCGATAAAAAGCTGGTCTTCTGACAGCGTGTCAGAACCAGGCGTGAAGATAGGTATAGGCGATGCGATTTATGCTGCTAGAAGACTCTAGCGCAATGCGGAGCGAACGCGACAAAACGCGTGTTTTCGCGACGGAGGCGCGAAGGCGAATCTTATGCGCGCCTGAGCAATATGGCGCACATCGGGCGATGTCGCCGAGACATCGCAGCGCAATGCCATCTCGTGAGACGAAGTTGTACCAAAAAGGTTACATACGAATCCCAAAGATGGCGCTACATAATGGTGTGAGCGATGAATAAATAAAATTAATATATTATATATAAAACGGCGTAAACATTCTCCCCGGCTTGGAAGTCCGTAGGAGTTTCAAAAAAGTGAAAGTTAGACAAAGATGCGGATATTTAGTAGAGACGTTAACTGTTAGAATATAAGTCTATATGAGCGGATATAATTATGGAGTAGGTAAATAATATAAAGTACGGAATAACTGTGCTATAAACTAATGCGATTTAAATTAAAAGTACAAATTATTGCGAAGGTAAAGGACATAATTTTACGACTGGACGCTTAAAAGTTCCAGTAGTAGTACGAACTAAAGCGACTCGAGTGATACCATCTTTACCAGGGAATACTTGTTCAATAATGCCTGTCGGCCAGCGTAGCGGCGGTGTATCATCTTGGTGAATGAGTACAAGTGTTCCTAGTTGAATGGGTACATCAGGAGTATTCCATTTTTGTCTCAATTGAAGAGTATGCAAGTAGTCTACGTGCCACCTTTTCCAATAACTTTGAACCAAACTATCCAAAAGATTTTTCCTATTAGAGAGGCTTAAAGATTGATCGATATCACGAGCAGGCAAAGATTGTAAAGGTGTCGTATTTAAGAAATGAGCGGGTGTTAACATAGCGTGTGGCTGATCAGACAGCAAACACAGCGGACGCGAGTTTAAAAGACATTCAATTTGAGTTAAAACAGTAATTAATTCTTCATAGCACAGCAATTGTTGACCAATGCAACGATATAAATGCGTTTTTACACTTTTAATGTTACTTTCCCAAAGTCCACCCCAGTGGGGCGCGCGAGCAGGAATATATTTCCATTCAATTTTAGATTTAGCTAATTCAGATTGAAAAGCGTCAGAGGTGTCTTTAGAAGACAGGAAAGTGTAGAGTTCGTCCAACTGCCGTTTAGCACCAACAAAATTTGTTCCATTATCGGAATACATACAAGCGACTGGTCCGCGACGCGAGATAAAGCGTTTGAACGCAGCTAGAAAGGCATTAGAAGAGAGATCAGAGACAAGCTCTATATGCACCGCCTTTGTTACTAGGCACACGAATAGACAGATGTACGCCTTGAGTGCGTGTTGGCCTCTGCGTCGAGCGAGAGTAATACGGATGGGACCAGCGTAGTCGACACCCGTGTGAGTGAAGGCTTTGGCTTCCTGTACACGAGCGGGAGGCAAGTCTGCCATCATAGGAGTAGGATGCGAAGGAGCTGTACGAAAACAGAAGTTACATTGACGGATGCGAGACCTAATAATATTTCTGGCAGAAATGATCCAATAACGTTGGCGTAATAGCGACATAAGCAAATGCGAGCCTGTGTGGCAGTTGGAGCGATGACAATCGTCAATTATAAGATCAATTATATGATCGCGGCGGGGAAGTAAAACTGGGTGTCGATTTTCGAAAGGTAGATTAGCGTTCTTCAATCGACCACCAACGCGAATTAATCCGTGGTCGTCCACAAAAGGATCGAGTTTACGTAACGCGGGTGAAGGTAAGTTTCCTTTATTTATATTTTTAATTTCGTTATTAAAGTATTTTAACTGTAAAGCGCGAAGAATCGCGATCTCTGCGGCTTCAAGTTCCGAAACTTGAACCGAGGGCGAGCGAGGTAATTTCCGAGTGAAACGTAAAATGTAAACGACAATGCGTAACAATTTTTTCCAGGAGGAGACCCGGACAGCGAGCTCAAGAAGAGGCGACGTCGAGGTATCCAGATCGGATATAGTGGTAAGTGTAACCGTATTTTTTGTTTCAGGTATAGCACCTTCAACGCGAGACGGCTCAAACGGCGCGATCGGCCATTCAGCGATCGGACGACGGATCCAAGGTGGACCTTGCCACCAAAGCGGGTGATTAATTAATTGCGAGGGTAGTATACCACGTGACACAATGTCACTAGGGTTCAATGCCCCATCGATGTGAAAGAAGCGGTCAGGAGACAGAAGTTCCTGAATTTTACAGACGCGGTTAGCAACGAAGGTTTGCCACCGGTGCGGCGACGAATGAATCCACGACAGAGCGATGGTGGAATCCGAAAATGCGAATATATCGTCAATGGGATAGCGAGCATGAAAGACGTTATGAACTTGGTTGACCAGTTTAGCGAGAAGAAGCGCGGCACATAATTCGAGCCTTGCTAGCGAAATAGTTTTTAGCGGAGCTACTTTAGACTTTGAACATACCAAATGAATGGATATGTCACGATTAGGATGTGTTACATGTAAATAAATTACGCAGCCATAAGCTTTCATGCTAGCGTCTCCAAAGGCGAGCAGGTGTACAACGCAGCCTGCAGCGATACCTAAGTGACGAGGTATTTGTAAAGTAGATAAAAGAGATAATTCTTCTTTGAACTGACTGAAGCGATTAGTGATGGACTCTGGGGGCTCCTCATCCCAACCAATTTTAGCGAGCCAAAGTTCTTGTAATAAGAGCTTTGCATAAAGTATGACAGGAGCGACAAATCCCAATACGTCAAATAAGCGAGCGATGGTCGAAAGTATAGCGCGTTTAGTGTTACCTGCGGATGATGCGGATGTAGAAAACGAAAACATATCTGTGGTAGGTAGCCACTTTAAGCCTAATACCTTCAGCGTGTCACTATCGTCAGTAAATTCAATAGAAGCGCGATGAGACTCGGGCAAATGAGCGAGAAGTTCAGGCGAGTTGCTTGCCCATTTGACAAGATTAAATCCGCCAGACTTAAATAAAGCAAGTAACTCGTCTGCCAAGCGAATGCCATCCTCGACAGAATGTACAGATGTCGTAAGATCATCCATATACAGTTCTCGAGTGGCGACCTCTGCAGCGAGAGGGAAGCGAGCGCGTTCATCCTCAGCTAACTGACGGATTGTACGCATAGCCAAAAATGGACTTGACCGAAGACCGAATGCGACGGAATTAAATTGAAGAATACGAAGCGGTTCGATATCATTAAATCGATATAATATTTTTTGATACTTGCGGTCAGTTTCGGTAAGAAAAATTCGAAGATACATTTGCTGTATATCAGCGGTGATAGCAATTTTAAAATAGCGAAAATTTAAAAGAAGCGAAAATAAATCGGCCTGTAGATTCGGACCAGTGTGCAACAAATCGTTAAGCGACGTGCCGGTGTCAGTTTTGGCGCTAGCGTCCAAAACGATGCGAGTTTTTGTTGTCGCCTTATCAGGACGCACAACAGCGTGATGCGGAATGAAATATCCTTCAGTTAAAGCGGTAGGAGAATAAGGTATTTCCGACAAATAACCTTTATCTATATAATCAGCAATGACGTCATTATAAGCTTGACGTAAAGCGGGAAGAGCGTTAAATTTACGTTCGAGCGCTGAGAAGCGGCGCTGAGCGATAATAAAGGAATGACCTAAAGATTTAGGATCGCCCTTAAAGGGCAGCGACACACTATAGCGACCACAAGACGTTCTTGATACGGTAGCTGCGAAAAGTTGCTCACAGTCGTGATTTTCGGGACTTAAAACCTTTATAGAAGGCACCTCTTCAAGCTCCCAGAACTTAGTTAAATCATAATCTAAATTGTTAATTAAAGGACCGAAGGACCAGACTACACCATCAGAGTTCAAAGCGGGTATCTCCCCCATGATAATATAGCCAAGAGTAGTCTCGAGAGCGTGCGGTGCGGAGCGAGCGGTATCCGAATAATCAGCTGACTGCGCGAGCGGCGGTATCACTTTACCTCCGCGTATAATGAAAGCGAACATCTGAGCACCGAGAATCGCGTCAATATTCCCGGGCGCGTTCCAACAATCATCAGCGAGCGGTAAATTATTAAAATGATCCATAATGGATGCAGGTATAGTGCGAGTAGGTAGCTGATCAGTGATATGGTCAACCACTAGCAACATCAAATTATATTGAGCGTCAGAAACGCGCGATTGAATCGTAAGCGAAACGTAACCTTTAATAGGCGCGGAGATTGATCCTACAGTTTTCAAGGACGAATTAACAAGCGGTTTAATATTTAATTTTAATTTATTGCAACATGCGAGCGTTATTATATCGACGCTTGAAAGGCAATCCTGACTAAGCGACATATAGGCCGATATTGAGTTATATATACCATTCGAACCGCAAAATTTTTCTACGTCGTTTGGTCTGGGTCCCATAGCTCTACGACGAGTTTTACTGTCGCTTAGTTATAGCGTGATTTCAATCAATTTGAAATTTTTGTGCTCACTTAGCGACAAAAAAAATATGATTTTTTGGACTGCCGGCGGTTAGGACATAGACTGTTCTACTGTTTGGCTTTTACTCCTTTTTACTTGTAATGAAAAAAACTTTTAAATTCATTTAGTAGTTTTTACTTACTTAAGCAATTATAACTTATGACGCTTATATATTTTAACCAGGGCTGAAGTACCTTTTATTGATGTGGTTGGATAATTTAACCTGATGTAGTATATTTCCGTAAATTTACTTGCACAATTTTACTTGAAATAAAATAGAAGAATATCGTCGCTTAGATAGTTTTACCTGTATAATATAAACAATGTTTGGTCAGCCTTAGATAATTTTACTTGATAACTTCAAATATTATTGACGGTGATTAGATAATCTTAGCCGACTTCATGAGATGGTTGTGACTGTCGCTTAGATATTTTTACCTGAACGCAACATATATTTTTGTTAGTCGCTTATAACTTCACTTGTCCGAATGGCGTCGCTTGCGTATGCGCGTGACCTCGCGTAATACGTATCGGCAGGTCGACGTTTGGGCGCGAGGTGTCGTTTACGGTGGACGTGCGACACGGATTTTTATAATTTTGCAGCGCAATACGCTTAGTAAGTGTGAGAATCCAATCAAATTACTTCCAAACAGCATTTTGTTTAACATTATTTTTTACTTACTTATTTTAAAGTAACTTCATGTAAGTTTATTTTTAGTTTGTTTAAAAGTTGATTATAGAAAATGAGAAAAATTGAGATAGACTATAAGCATTACCAATAAGAGACAAATATTCAATGATTTCTCCGTGATTCATAAGGTGGTAACCGAATGTTATCACCGAATGGTGAGAGGCACTGGATATAAATTCCAAGTTGGAAAGATCTCGTCTGATGAAGTCTACGCTCCGACCTGATGCTTCTCAAATCCAAAACCCCGAGAGCTTTCAACTCAAATAAAAAAAATTCTTCGAATGCCTAGAGAGCTGCGCCTCAGTGGACGAAATAAATAATAGGTTGGTGGACACTGTCCAAACAGTAGACGCATATAAGCAGCTCAATAGACAGATATGGAAGTCCTTGCGACGACATGACATGTGTAACTTTAATACAAATTGTATTAAGGATACGATAGAGCAGAACAGAAGCTCCAAAGTTTTCGCAAGAGCCGTGTCTATTGGGCAAAGCCGGTTGACGCAGCTGAAAACCGAGAATGGTGGCATAACGTCGACCAAGGCAGAGGTATTAAGAGAGGTTGAGACGTTTTATGGACAGTTGTACACCTCGGTAGCCAAACCTGTTACTGGTGTGACTAAAGACCCTAGAGCCACACTGACCCGACATTACACTGAAGATATCCCGGATATCAGCTTGTATGAGCTAAGAATGGCCCTCAAACAGCTCAAGAACAATAAGGCGCCAGTGGAGGACGGAATTACCACAGAACTTTTGAAAGCGGGTGGAACACCGGTACTTCGAGTCCTTCAGAGGCTGTTTAATTCCGTCATCCTCGAAGGTGTTACTTTTCTTCAAAAAAGGTATGAACCGACTGGCGCGCAGGTTCGATGACTTCCAGCCTCCTGACCAAGTCGGTTTCCGAAAAGCCTTCAACACCATAGACCACATCCATACGCTGTGGTAGGTTATACAGAAAACCGAGGAGTGCCACTTTGCTAAGCATTAGTTGACTATGAAAAAGCCTTCGATTCGATCGAAACATGGGTGGTACTACAATCACTCCAGCAGTGTCCCATTGACTACCGGTACATCGAAGTGTTGTAGTTCTTGTACAGTAACGCCACTATGTCGGTCCGAGTATAGAAACAGTGCACGGGGGCAATTCCATTGCAGGGAGGAGTCAGACAAGGAGACGTAAATACTACGAAACTGTTAACCGATGCATTGGAAGATGCTTTCTGACTCCTGGAATGGCAGGGATTTGAAATCAACATAAACGGCGAGTACAAGAGTCACCTTCGATTTGCCAACGATATTGTGATCATGGCGGAATCGCTAGAGGATCTTGGCAGAATGCTCCATGGCCTCAACACAGTCTCCCAACAATTGGGCCCTAAAATGAATATGGCGAAGACGAAGATCATGTCAAACGTCTTTGTTGTGCCCACTTTAGTTATAGTTGGTAGCTCCACGCTCAAAGTCGTCGATGAATACGTCTGCCTAGGGCAAACAGTCCGTTTAGGTTGATCGAAATTCGAGAGAGAGGTCAGTCGTCGAATCCAACTCGGCTGGGCAGCATTCGGGAACTTACAAAACGTTTTTTCCTTAAAACTACCTCAGTACTTAAAGACAAAAGTCTTTAACCAATGTGTGTTACCAGTGATGACTTATGGCACTGAAAAGAACTGCAGTGGGCCTCATAAGAAGGCTCAACTCAGAGAGCTACGGAGAAGGTTATGCTTGGAGTTTCTTCACGAGATCGAATCAGAAATGAGGAGATACGTTGACACACCAAGTTCAACGACATAGCCTTGCGAATCGGTAGGCTGAAGTAGCAGTGGGCGGGGCACATAGACCGAAGAACCGATGGCCGATGGGGCAGAAAGATTCTTGAGTGGCAACCATGTACTGGAAGATGCAGCGTGGGTAGACCCCCCCACAAGGTGGACCGACGACCTGGGAAGGTCGCGGGAAACTAAACTAATGCAAGTGGCACATAACCGGTCATTATTGAAAAACTTTTGGGAGGCCTATGTCCAATAATGGACGTCTTTTGGCTGAAATGATGATGATGATATAGAAGATATTAAATATGACTGACTGTGTCATTTTGATGTTACAAATAATAAGATAGTCACAACACCGTGGGATGAGAATTGACAAGAGCTATTAATTAGTGCAGGGGGCTTACCATCACCTCTTATAGCAGTTTTGTTTTAACGTTTCAGCGGCCATTTGTGCAATGACGTTTCTTATTGTCATGACAATAAGGTACGTCATTACACAAAAAGAAGCTGAATCGTTAAAACGTTCCTGCAATTGAATCGCAATAAGAGTTCGTGGTAAGCCCCCTGGAATAAGGTCTGGATAGACCATATTCGTGCACTTAAATAATAGCTCTCGTCTCTCGTCACGTAAAATGAACTTGTCTTGAGGTCTTATTTGCCTTTTCTGTATAAGTAACTGTGTTTTTTTTTTTCAATAAATGTTGTATTTCTATTTATTTCTAATTTTCAGTTTTTAATTAATTTTATTATAGTATGTTAGTTGAGGACTTTATGGTTGAACGTCGGTTACGAAGGGAGAGTTTGGGTGTCAACATCTTCATAAGTTATATATTCCGCGATCATGTAAACTATTCGATAACGCTTAGAGGACTTTACTTGAAATAATTTAAATATTTAGATTTCCTTAGATGATTATTCCCATAACTAAATTTAAAAATGTACGAGTTTACTTATATTTACCTGTTACCGCTAATCTTACAGTGATAGCTTAGATATTTTTACTTGTTTTTAAATAGAGGTAACTTTTATATAAGCGACATAAATGTCTTAAATTAAAAGTGTCTGGTACGTTAATCCAATATCTTCAATAGCTTAAAAAAATAAGATTTCCAAAGCTATTGAAATTATTTTAATACGACTATTTATAACATTTATATGATTTTTTTTGTAAAAATAAAAACTTTAAATCACTCTCCTGTAAAGTTCACCTAATGTCGCTTAGTAAGGATTGCCTTTCAAGCGTCGATATTATTTTGCGAAGCGCAATCAATTAAACAGCGTATAGTAAAGCGTTTTCCATTATTAGGAACATATACTTGAGCGGTAGGCAAAACAATTGTTTTATTGAATTTATTACGTGCGAGTTGATTACAAGAATGCAAAGTTATAGAACTCGTACATTCCTCGGCAGCGCGCGAAGAAGTCGCAGGCGGCGCAAGCGATGGCTCGGTATGCGTGTGCATGCACACAGGCGAGCGCTCGTCGGGTCGTGCGCGATCGGCGGTCATGGCGGCGCTAGTGGCGTTAGCTGCGCGCGCAGAGGTAGCGGTCGGCCGATCCGACGGAGGGCGCCAATTCTGTTGGCTGTCGTTAGAATGCGAATCGTTCGGACGATTATCAAAATGCAATAGCGAATGGTGTTTTTTATGACACTGTTTACAAACATTATGCGAGCGACAATTAAAAGTATTATGTTGCGGACTAAAACAATTTATGCATAGTTTATTGTCTTTTATTAAATTAAAGCGATCCTTTACAGGCAATTTTTTAAATGCACCACATTCATATAAATGAACGTGTTGCGAAGTATTACAACAAATACAAGCGGGTTTATTATCGTTATTTTCAGTAATAGCGAATGTATGCGAATCTTTCGATGTCGCAGAGCGGCCAACAGAATTAGACCCTTGCGTTTTTGAAACGTTCTGTCGAGCGACAGTGGTACGTTCGAGAACTTTGATGTGATGACGGATATAGTCTACTAGATCGGTACTGGAAGGGACCTCTTTGTCGCGAACAGATAATTCAAAGTTTTTTACTATTTGAGAATCCAATTTTTTAAGAGCGATATGCGTAAAAATAAAGTCATTTAAATCGTTAATATTTAACTGTTTTAAAGCGGACCAAGATGAATGAACGCGTTCGATAAAATTATTTAATTGTGCGGGTGTATCAGAACAAGGTTTTACATCGAGAATGTTATTTAGGTACATAGATCCTAGCGAACGTTTATCTTGGTATTTAGCGATTAAAGAATTCCAAATCGTGCGATAATTGGATTCGTTGGGAATAATTCCCGCGAAGACATTAAGGGCGTTTCCAGTTAGTTTACCTACTAGGTACTGAACGCGTTGAGCGTCGTTGAGCTGTTTATTGTCATGGACGTTCGTTTTAAAATTTTGATAAAAGAGTGGCCAACTTTCTGGCTCACCAGAAAAACCTATGAGGTTTAGCGGGGCTAAGCGACAAGTAGTAAATGTGTCATATGTGGATTTAATACCCGCGGACACATCGTGACGAGGCAGTAAACCTGAGCGTGTATGTTGGACAAACGAATACAAGGATTCAAAGGCTTCCCAATTATTAAAATTAAGTTTGTAATCGGGATCCTCTTCTAACAATAAGATGTTATGTTTATCGCAGAGGTCGTTGAATTGGCTATATAAGCCACTTATATTTGCCGAGGCGGCAAGAAACTCCTGCTTACTTCGCGTATCAATGTCGGAAGGCGACAATTTTGTAGCGATTGTGTATAAAGCGTTCATACGCGCGAATATTGCCTCTTTTTTAGCGACGATAATTTTAAGTTCAGCTTCGGACGCCATTTTGAATGCGAGCGAGCGAGCGAACGTTTGAGAAGCGAAGCGACGATGTACTTACGTGGCGTACGTGCGACGAAGCGCGTAGTGCGCGTACCTACTTACTTATGGCCAAAATGAGATTTGGAGCAAAAATGATGTACCTAGCTAAATAGATCGGTATTATTGAACAAATATAACTGTAATGCAAACAGTAGATGCTAGAATAGGTAGAAATACGTAAGTTTAGCGAGAGAAATGCGATAATAAGTATCGAGTACCTGCGCAATAGTATGTACCTACCTAGTAAATTATAGAAAATACGTAAGTAGCACAGTTATAACGCAAATATATTATAGAAATATGCATATAGACATATACAATTGGCGAATATGAGCGAATAGTTAGATAACTAATAATTGTAGAAACAATTTGCGAAGCGAAGTGAGGTAAGTAGATACCTACCCACTTATATAGAAAATAGGTAAAATGCGTATAAAAAGGTTAAAGAATAGCCGTTTTTATATGGATTAGCGAGATTATAGCCTATAAAGGTAAATTATAACTTCGACGATAGCAGAGAGCGAATAGATTATATCAAGGAACACCGGTCAAATCCGGTTCGAACTGGACCAAACTTTTATGGTGGGGCGAATGTTAACAACCACGTAAAAATGTGGATCGCCTGTCCTGGAGACCAGGGCAGGTTAGCGGGTAGATATATATATAAAGATAAGAGGCTTCACACCAAAATGAGAGCACCAAATCAGGGAAAACGTACTCACCAAATCGGCAAACTCGAACTCCTGGGTTATGGCGGCTGCTGCAGGCGGTTTCTGGTTATTCACGGCACAGAACAACACTGCTGGTGTAGTCTCTGAGGTTTACGGTTGCTAGTCCACAAAACAACGGCGCGTGCGGCGCGTCAATCATCCGACGCTGATGAGACGCGATAAAAAGCTGGTCTTCTGACAGCGTGTCAGAACCAGGCGTGAAGATAGGTATAGGCGATGCGATTTATGCTGCTAGAAGACTCTAGCGCAATGCGGAGCGAACGCGACAAAACGCGTGTTTTCGCGACGGAGGCGCGAAGGCGAATCTTATGCGCGCCTGAGCAATATGGCGCACATCGGGCGATGTCGCCGAGACATCGCAGCGCAATGCCATCTCGTGAGACGAAGTTGTACCAAAAAGGTTACATACGAATCCCAAAGATGGCGCTACATAATGGTGTGAGCGATGAATAAATAAAATTAATATATTATATATAAAACGGCGTAAACATAAATTGTAACGTGTAAGAATGAGACGGATATGTTTCGTTAATGTGGTCCATATTTGCATCAAATATGTATACCATAAACAATAGCTTCCGATCTATTACTATATATCTATGACTATTTATTGCACAGATCTGTCAGCCAGTGCGATTAAATAGCGATGGGGCGGTACCATGAACCTAATACTAAAGGACTGGGTCTAAGCAGCTAAGCCGCGTTGCTTAAACATCGTACAACTAGGCCGGTGACGTAATCACAGTAGGCGTGGCTTAAGTCAGTGTGCTGTTGGCGTTCGTCCTGTGCAGACGTCTTGCCAACGTTCGCATCCCAAATATCATTATATTCGACACTAGATGGCGTCCCTTTGTACGTAATTTTTCATGATCATACACTTAGTGACATCTAGTGCAAATAATTAAACTACGTACTAACATCGACATAAAACGAAGCGAGTAGTTCAGCTATTTCCCGGTAGATAGATGCCACGCATTTCTTAACCCCCACCACCCGCGCCATCCCGTGCAAATTACCACGCGTTGTTTAATAGAGAAATCTAATAAGGGCACCTCTTTCTTAAGTCTTTACTCTATGGGCGGTACCTACTTGCCCGTAGCGTTCATTTTCAAAGATGAACATTATAAAAAATAGGCTTTTAACAACTATGGGACCAAACAGTCTATCAAAGCTATTTCTTCTGAGCATTGAATGTGATTTATTTCGGGAACTGGATTCCAGCGAAAAATTATAATGATTGATGATTTCATCAACGATTTTTCGTCGAAAAAAGCTCGGAAGCTACCGTGCCGTTAATGCATTTTAGTGACAGCAGCCAGCAATGAAATGTTTGTTTTGCATGTACACCTTACCTATGTTAAATGATGCATATAAATTCTACAGTTTTGGAATGTGCTAAAAAAGTACCGCCCCATCCAGCCATTGTGATACCTACTCGATCAAGATGGGTAGTAAATGGCAAGTGCTTATTAGGGCCATTTGACATACCTATTGATCTTTTTCTGATTGGAAGAACAAATATAAATAGTTTTTTTTTAATATTTAAGAACAATATAATCGTGATTGTACAAAATACTGTAGGTAAAATAGCGAAAAAATATATCAAAGGAAAAGTTGTTAAATCGTCGAAATTTTAAAGATTTTTTTCAGTCTCTATTGTAGGGGCGCCTCTTTTGTGGAGGCCCGGGGCAGTTGCCCCGAATGTCCTCCCCTAAATCGGGCCCTGGGGTGCTCTGTAGATTTAAATTCTGTCTTTGTACTGCAGAAAAGAGCTATCAGAGCTATTTATAACCTAGCTCCTAGAGTCTTCCTCAGGGAAAAACAAAAGAAAAAAATATTCTAACTGTGGTGTCACAATTTATCTATGAAAACCTAATTTATGTTAAGAAAAATGTCAACAACTTTGAAAAAAGGAGCGATGCTCATTCGATAAATACACGGAATAAGCACAAGCTATCCGTAGGTACATGTAACTCGTCTCCACAGAATAAGTTATTCCTTTGTAGGACAATGCATACGCTTGTACAACAAATTTCCTAAAGAAATCCGAGATTTGCCTGTCAATAAGTTTAAAACTATAGTTAAAACCAAACTCTGTCAATAGGCCTATTACAAAATCTCGGATTACTTGGAAGATAAATCAGCTTGGGACTGGTCATGTAAAAGTGTACCGTGTCTTGCCTTGCTTATTTCGGAGGGCAGCACACTGGAGCTATTGATTACCAAAATACATTGTATTAAAAAAGACCGGCCAATTGCGTGTCGGACTCGCACATAGAGGGTTCCGTACCACCGTATAAATTTAATTTATTTTTTAGTATTTCGAATAAATTCTGTAAAAAAAACAATTTACTACTACGCCATCTAGCTATCCTCTTGAGTTTAATACTGAAAACACATTCGAAACTTGAGACCGTAAACACGTCGTACAAATCAGTTTAGCCATATATGACTAGATGGCGCTACTGTGACTGGTACTATTAATTTAAAACTTATTTATGGGTCAAAAATGTAGTTTTACAATTCTTTTTTTTTCAACAATTTATGTAAAAGCTGTCATAATGATCACTCATGGTTAAAATGTTAGTTTTTTCTTTATATATTGTTTAATTTATGAGTTATAAATAAAAACGTCAAAAATATCGAGTTTATTGTATGGGGACCCCCTTTATTTTTAAGTTTTATTTTAATTTTAATATTTGTTGTTGTAGCGGCAACAGAAATACATATTCTGTGAAAATTTCAAGTCTCTAGCTATTACCGTTCGTTAGATACAGCCCGCTGACAGACAGACGGACGGACGGACAGACAGACAGACAGACAGACAGACAGACAGACAGACGGACAGCGTAGGCTTAGTAGGTTTTTTTAACATCAAGACTTTTAAAACTATTTACAATGTATTTATAACAACAACTGAAAATTTAAAAGCTGTTTCACATTCAGTTACACTTTATTTAAGTAAGGTCTCTGCGGAAGTGGGAGACGATCTTAGAGTTTTGGTTGTTAGAACAAGAATGTTGGTAAAGAAATTCTCAAACTGTGTCGCTACTTCCAAATCCGCTTTTACATCTGTGTTGTTTATTATCAAATGAAAGTCTCTGTCGCGCACTGTATTTCTACCAGTTAATATTCCAAGTCATTTTAATTTTATTTATAGATGTTTTGATTTTATTTTTCGAGTAAATTTCTTTCGCAGAGGAACAGGCTCGTTTAAGTAACTAAGAATATATTTTTACATACTCCACGAAAATGGGGTTATGATTATATGTTTTTTTTTTCATAATAAAGGTCATATAACTTTTGTCTGCTTTTATAGATTCCTGGAGTTGCCATTCACTAAACTTAGCAGATATTGTTTTTGGTTCGAATACTTTATTGAATTCATCACTGATGAGATGGAACAGTGAGTTATAGAATATATTTGTGTCACTGTGAGTAGGCAACCCTGGGACGTTTTGTATTAAATTAGTTCTTAAGAGTTCTAGGCGGCTATTATTTATTGGAACAAAACTAACAGTTTTTGTTTAGGGTTTGTTCAGTTTCTTTGGAAACACTGCTAGTTGTCCACAGAGATCAGATTCTAATTTATTGATAATTGAGTTATCTATTGGTTTTAAATTTGTGAATATATTTATCCATACAAGTTGCACTAGTGGCGGTTATCCTAGTAGGTTCCAAAATATTGTACATGTCATAACATTTAAAAAGTAATTTTAATTTATCTAGTATTAGACTACATTCCAGTAAATTAATGTTAAAGTCTCCACAGATAATCATTGTCATGTTTAATTTAGAAATTTAAAATAGAAGATTCTCCATACATTTTTCAAACTCATCATAAGGTGAGCATGGAGGCCTGTATACGCATACAACAAGGAACTGCTCAAATTAATAGCTACGTTGAGGATTCTAAATCAAGTCCTATATTACAGTAATAACGGACCCCGATGACTGCCTCACAATAGCAAGCACCTGCTTGGAGAAACCCTACATATACAGTTTTGTGAAGGAATGGCTCGGCAATGGTCTAATTACGGCTGATGGTATGTACACTAAGGCGATTGGTCACTTACCCCCGACAATACGCATTCATGGAAGCTATCTCCTCTTTGATGAATTGAGCAATACTTTGGAGAAAAATATCACATTATTTACTAACACTTCATCTTTTTATAGTAGGAAAAACAGCTACATACTATTTTACTATGTGAAAAAAAGAATACCAAAAAAAATTATGTCGAGTTTTATGAAGCAATCGTATTTACGTCACATATCGTTATTTTCGAAAAAAAGTAGTAGGGTGACCAATCCAGACGAGCAACATCATCGAGGAAACAAACGCCTTAACAGAAATAATGTTGGTGTTATTACACAAACTATAAACTCGTTTCGAGCGCGTGTCTAGTTAATTTTTAGTTGAAAAAATTACCAGACACGAGTTCAAAACGTGTTTAACTGGCTTGTAATAACACCGTGTATGTTTCAGAAGTCCGAAATAACTTTTAACTTGTACGAGTCGCTATCAGAAAGAATTGAACAAAGAAAACATTTGGTCACATATAAATCTTTTTTTTTTTTTTTCAGCAATAACGTGGAAACTACATAGGAAATTAGTAAATCCTGCGTTTGGTCAGAAAATGATTAAGCGTTTTGTGGGGGTGTTCAACGACCAGTCCCGGAGACTTGTTGACCAGTTGGGGAGTGAAGTTGGAAAAGGGTTGTTCGATCCAGAACCGTATGTGATCTCTAACTCTTTGGAAATGTCGTGTCGTAAGTTTATTTTTACTCTACCTATGCCTAGTTAGTTCATTTTACGATGACGCGTGCTGTGACTCTATGACTCTAGTATATGGGATGGGTACATTTTCAGTAGTTCGGGTGACATCGTGAATTAACCATTTAGGTAATAGGTACTCACAGACGAATAAGCCTAATAGACGCCGCATTTCCTGTATTAAATATATATGACGCTACTGACATTTTGTCCGCCGCCTTCCCCGATACACCGCAAACGTTTGATAGTTACATTCTCATACAAATACTTGAGTTTAGGATTATTATTGGTCTGTGGTCATACTATCATAGGTACTACATAGCAGCAACATAAATAATAGCGTTATTTAGGTACCTACTACCTATTTAGGTAGACTTATATCTTTTATATTGGATAATTATATTCTTAAATTATATCATGTTATATAAAAATAAGTAGGGCAACTAAGTAAGAAAAACCGTTCAATTTATTTTATTTTATAATTTGTCGTTAGTTTCTAAAGACACGTTATGGAAATATTTTTTGCAGTTATTTTTATCAAATAATAATGATGTTTTACTTTTGAAGTATATTAGTTGATATGAATTATGAACACATTTAAGTATTTACAAATGTCAATTACTTAAAAAAAAATGGCATTTATTTGCTGGCACAGCAAATTTTCCACCTTGCTGATTTTGACTCAACTATATCATAATATAATGAATGCTTATGTACCTATGTTTCATACTATAGTGTAAATAAATTCACAAACAAAGTTAGTTGGTGCATCTATATGGCTCGCATGCTTCGCCCGAGCACTCATGTTATGACATTATATCTATGCGTTTCGGCGTCAAAACTCAGTGCTCGCGCGCGGCATGCTGCTAATGCAGACGCATTCATTGGCTGCCATAAAATAACTGCTCGGGCGAGGCATGCGAGGCATCAGGACGCATTGAATAAGTATAATGACTAGGTACTCTAAAAAACATATTAAATATAATAATAGTATACTACTTTTACTAATGTTTCTCTTTCTCGTTTTCACAGAAACAATACTTAATCTTAATCCAGAAGATGACAATATGTGTTGCACAGATTATGTTAAAGCAACCGAAGAAATGATGAAATTTTTTATCGAGAGAATCCAGAAGCTTTGGCTTCACTTGCCTTTCATATACAACTTCAGTTCCTTAAAGAAGGAACATGACAAATATTTAAAATTCATTGCTGATTTTGGCAATGGGGTAATTTACCTAATAATAATATTATCACGTGTCATTTGTGTATTTTTTCTCGAAAGCTTTCTGTATCCTTTATAGTCTGCGTTTGTCCGCTTTGTATGGAGAATGGAAAGTTCTGGATACCGTCTGAGGCACTGTTCAATTTGCGGTACCAAAAGACAAATACAGAAAATAGGAATAAGACACACAAATACGAGCTAAGAAATACACAGAATATAAAGTATACAGTTAGCTTAACACAAAAAACACTGGGTACTGAGACTATACGGGGTGACATCGAAATCGTTGGCAATATTGTTAACAATGGCTCTACATTTTTGCAAAAACAAATTGATAAAATATAATTGCCCAAGTAAATTTAATTTCAATTTTTCAGTTTTTTGCTTACCGGAGCAATATGTTTTTCTTCATTTAATTGTTAATTAATGTTCAACAGCATTATCTGAAACACAAATGTAGAGCCATTGTTTGAAATGAATAAATAAGTATCACTACACTAACACTCCGACTGTATGGTCCCAAACTAGCAACGCTTGTATTATGGCTACCGTATAATGGACTGGGGGCGATCCCAGTAACACCTAGACCAGGGAAAAAAACCGAAACCACCCGATGCAGTGAGCCAAGTGGCCAACGCTCGAACCATTGCGCCAACCGGCCGTCAAATATTGCCAACGATTTCGATGTCACCCTGTATTATGTACCTATGCAGGGAAAACATATTTTTATACATAGGTTGCGAAATATGCGTAAAGAAGCAGTGACAGCCGATTGGTTAAGCCCGCGTTTGGCGGGCTTGAGGTCTAGGTGAACCCTAGACCTCAAGCCCGGGCTCTCATCTCTGGACTTTTCAAGATATGCGAGTTATAACTTTAATATTATGATTATAATTTGCTTACAGTGAAGGAAAACATCGTGAGGAAACCTGCATGTCTTATAAAATATAAAAAAATTTCGAAATACATGTGATATCCGCCAACTCGCACTGGGCTAGCGTGATTATGGCCGGAATCCCCTAGTGAGGCCCGTACTCAGAAGTGGGACGTTAAAAGGGTATTTTTTATATGGATTTCAAGTCGACGATCAATTTATTATTTTACAGATAATTCAGAAACGGAAATTTGAATTACGTGAAAGGCGTGCTTTGAATATTGCCGGTGATGATGAAATAGGTACGTATTTATTCCATACACTCGAGTCCCCTCTCTGGCTGGAGAGCGCTTTGCACTCGCCAACTCTGCCCAGTGAAGTTCTTAAGGTCACATCAACCAACAACGTACAGTCATTATATTTTACTGGTGGTACAGACAAGCTGTAATTGACTGCAGCTCATACATACCTATATGGGCTGAATCGACCGGGGTAAGACCACTCTCACGGAATATCGGCGTTAAGTTATTAAAGCTATGTTTCGAACGATGAGTGAGAGAGCCAGAAGCCAGAACACTTTTTAATCTGAGAGGCAGTAAATTTTATAATAAGCTTACCCGCGATTTAGGCCACGTGGAGTTTAATGGGTTTTAATTTTTTTACGCGGAGCTCTAATTTTTTCCAAAATAAAAGTAGCCCAAGTTACTCTTTATAACATCAGCTGTCTGCCAGTGAAAGTCCCGTCAAAATCGGTCCAGCGGTTTCGGAGATTACTCGAAACAAACATCCGGGCAGACAGACCTACATACAAAAAATGCGTTTTGTTATAAGTACCGTATATATTTTCATATGCATTTAGTGAAAAACTATTAATTTGCCATTACAAACAGACACTTTAATTGTACACTTACCGGCAAGGAATGTTGGACAAGCTTAAAATTTACGATAAAAACTTTATTAATGTATTTTCCATGGGCATTTTCATAACGAAATGAGGAAATCAAGCTTTTACAACAATTCTAAGATGGTAATTTTCGGTTAATTAGGTTTTGGCGGCTTTTACTTGAACTTAGTAGCTATACCGATTTTGAAAAACTTTAATGGGCACTGAAGATTTAAAAAAAAATAACATTAAGGTTTTTTTTAATCGTTATGTGATTTAGTACGCTTAAAGCGATGGTTTAGGGCCCTGTTAAAATCAAATTTATGCGCGTAAGTAAACATTAGAGTGGTTCTCGAAGAAGGTTTTAGTATATAATTTGTCAAGTTTTTGTATACATTTGTTAAAATGTAATGATATTTGTTGGAGGTGTCGGAAAAAAATGAGCCGTCTGGGAGCTTTCAACGAAAACGCTGCCTAAACGCTTTGTGATATAAAAAAATGATGTATGGTGGAATTGTGTATCTTATATAGGTCTACATAAAAGTCCGCGATGGCATATGTCTATCTCTAAAGGATAACATACTATATCACTTTTAATACTTAAAAAAATGGGCAATTATAAAACGGGATCCGATTGTTAAATTTATATTCTGCGCGGACGAAGTCGCGGGCACTAGCTAGTTAATAATAAAAGCAAACGGAAAGGGGCGTACATAAATTACGTGTGGTGATTTTTGAGATTTTTCGACGATGATGACACCTACTCTTGTTTACAGATAACTGCAAGTCATTACTAGACCTGCTCCTCCATTTGAATGAGGAACAAGGCGTGTTGTCTGACTCCGAGTTATTAGAACACTTGAACACGTTCATTGTTGCTAGCTACGAGACAACGGGATATACAATCGTGTTCACATTGGTGTTACTAGGATCCCATCAACACGTGCAGCAGCGAGTTTATGAAGAGTGAGTAAGATTTGAAGACTATGCCCATTGAGTGCGTCCAGATACCGAGCCAGACGCACCCGAGCACTCACGTTATGACATTATGTAAATAAGGGTTCGGGAGCAGCATGCGTCTGGTATAGACGCAGCCATTGACGCATTAGAAAGCGGCATATCGTCTCAAAATTGTATGTTATCCTAAACAGAGTCACGGTGACACAGTACGACTCAATCGCGCGCGAGACATCATCTCAAATGCATGTCAGCAGCTCATCATTTCTATGGAATACGTATCAAAATACCTTTTAGTGCATATTATACCAACGTGATTTTAACTTATAAAAAAAATACAAATAAGTTGTTTAGGCCTACTTGTAGGTACGAAGAAATAGGCAGTGGTAAAAAAAAGAAACGGTTTTATAAAACCCTGGAGCACTAAAAACCTTGAAATAATATTTATATTACCACCTCTGCCTATTCCTTTGGGAAAATCGGCTTTGTACGGTATACGATACTTTAAGAATTATCCCCTAACTCCTAACTATCAAGGAGTTATACCCTCCATCATCAGCTCTCCTGAATAACTCATGGAACATAAGAAGCGGTCTATACGAACCTACAATATTTAAATAATTATCCGCTAACTCCTATTAGTTAAAGAGTTAAATTTTCCATCATCAGCTCAGCAACATGAAATGATGGTACCAGACGCAAATACTTGAATAAATTTAGAAAATATATAAAACACATTATGCGTCCCTATAAAATTTTCCCTCGATTTTTCAGAGATCCCATCGTTAGATCCTGACTTGGTGCAATAGGACTACCTGTAAAGTATACCCTTTTAAACAAAAAAAATAACAAAAAAATCTCGAATCGGTCCAGGCGTGTTCGAGTAATAGTAGTATATTAATTACGCCTGTTTACCTGTTTGTACCTGACGGCCCATGGTTGGGCCCAACGGAAAGTACGCAACTTATATTTTTCCAATTCCTCGTGTGATATTTTCTGGACTAATGCTTGATTTTTATAAATAACAGATGAGGTAGTTTTTCTTCAAAAGTTTTAGCTAGGCAACCCATGTGCGATTTATCAATCTACATTCTATCAAACATTATAATCTTGGTCAAAATCAAATAACACATGGGGGTACTTCTTAAGCGTATCTTAGACCAAGAGCTCAAAACCCTAAATACATACGACTATCTTGTTTGTGCTTAAACTCTAGCAGTAAAATATTCTGCAGGTTACAAGAAGTGCTCGGCGATACAGATGGAGATGTAGACAGTCAAACTCTCACAAAACTGGTGTACTTGGAAGCAGTCCTGAAGGAGACCATGAGATTGTACCCTAGCGTTCCTGTAACTGCGAGGGAAAGTCAAGAGGATGTCAAATTAAGTAATACATTTTTATATTTCAAGGTGGTAGAGCCAAACTGTAGCCAATTGACTGCAGCTTATATACAGGCTGGCTCGACCGGGTTAGTACCACCCTCTCACAGAAGATCGGCGTAAAGTAGCTATTACAGCTGCGTTTCGTACGATGAGTGATAAAGCCGGAAGCCTAATACCCTTCTCCTTTCCCTCCCTCCTTCCTTCTCCCCTTCAGGTCGGCAAAGTGCGAGCAATATAAGCATCTATAGGCTACGGTAACTACTTAACAGCAGGCGGGCCGTACGCTTGTTTGCCACCTGTCCTATAAAAAAATCCTTTAAAAATGTATAGTATGTAGCCCAATTTTTCTGAAGCTAGAGACATGACACTAGGTCAGTAGTATTTAGGCTACTGATCACAAATATGATTTCAGCATTTTTTGAAAATTCGACTCCTATTAAACTTGTACGATACCCTCGGGGCTGCGAGTCCTACTCGCGCTTAACATAACATACGTCGCGACTTTTATCCCCGTTCGGAGGTAGTCAGAGGCTTGAGTGGCCATACACCACCTCATGGTGGAGGTATTAAGCCAACTCAAAGCCCACGTTTCACCAGATAGTCAGAACCCAACGTGCCAGGTGGTGAACCTTGTCACCGTGTATACAGAAACTGACTATTACCTAATCCCGAGGGATAGGTAGGTACACTACTCGCACTTGTCCGGTGTTTTTGTTTAGTACCTCTGCAGAATCAGAGCTGGCCATCAAGCCCCCTAACGACTGCTATTTCAATGTCATCTGTAAACTAATGGGAAAATACCATTACCATCGTGTACCACATATTACACAGAAGTTCATTTAGCCGAATCACGTTTCGCCGGAGCACGATTCATCGGTAACACAATTTGGTAGAAAGACCCTTTGATCGACTCACGTTTTGTCGAAGCACCATTGACCAGGGCTACCTGACTTCAGGACTGAAGAAAAAAGCCTGAACTGGATGGCCTCATTGACGAGTGGTACTTAAGATACTAAAAATGGTTGTTGCGTAACATGTTTCATCAGACATTTTTGGTGTGACTTAGGTGGCCAACAAGTTAAGCAGCTACCGTAGCTTATAGATGCTTGCAATACCAAAGACATCATTCGCTAGTTGTGCACCTAAGG
The DNA here is from genome assembly GCA_947859195.1 of Drymonia ruficornis. NCBI lineage: Eukaryota > Metazoa > Arthropoda > Insecta > Lepidoptera > Notodontidae > Drymonia > Drymonia ruficornis. The sequence goes on along the minus strand of OX401926.1, from coordinate 3,811,664 downwards.
GCCTCCGCAGACTTGCTACTTTTAGCATCGGCGACCGGCGATTTTGTGACGTATCGATGCTGCGTCGCGTTTCTTCGAGCGCGAACGAGCGAAACGCAGCATCAAAATCGCCGATCGCCGTTGCTAAAAGTAGCAAGTCTGCGGAGGCCCTAAAGGAAGTGGGACAGAGGGAGGAAAAGGGGAAGGGCGTCGGGCTTCCGGCGCTCTCTATGGTCGTAAGCAACGCAGCTGTAATAGCAATTTCACGCTGATCTTCTGTGAGAGGGTACTACTACCCGGGTCGAGCCAGCGCATATATGTGTAGTCAATTTGCTACAGCTTGGCTCTACCGCCACCAGATAATGTTTGCATGAGAACCCCAAAAATTTCCTGGTTTCTTATTCCAGAAAACTACACAATACCAGCCGGTAGTATATGCATCCTGTCCATCTACGGGATCCACCGCCACCCTATGTGGGGCGCCGACGCGGAGCGCTTCCGGCCGGAGCGGTGGCTGGAGCCGGCCGGGGTGCCCGACAACCCTAGCGCTTTTGCCAGTTTCAGCCTAGGCAGACGAAATTGCATAGGTAAATATTGTCATGATAACATGATTATCTAATCTATTCCATTTATTGCGGCTCAGTTCCAAACCTAAATTAAACCGGTACAGTAATATAATTATATCTATGGTAGTGGTTAATTTTAGGGAGGTGGTCGTAGCCTAGTTGGTTAGACGCCCGATACATCGGCGCGTTAAGCCACGTTCGTCTCGGTCGGGTCTTAGATGGGTGACCGGATTACAGCGTCTGACCTCCTCCGTGCGTCGGGCACATTAAGCTGGCGGTACCGGGTGTGCGACATGATGCGTGACAAAACTCTAGTCTTGGTTCGTGTGGGAGCCCTACGGGGCAAATTACGAAAACGCTGTGTCCAAAATCTTCCTCTGGTGGGAATCAAACCCGCAACCACCCGATGCCGTGAGCCGAGCGGCCTACGATCGAACCACTGCGCCAAGCGGTCTCAACTCTGACTTAACATACCGAATTATTCCGCTTCCAGGTAAACTGTATGCTATGACGTCACTGAAGATTACGCTGGTGCACCTCCTGAGGCGGTACTGCGTCACTGGCGACGCCAGCAAGCTGGTGATGAAAATGAACCCAGTTCTGAAGCCAGTGTCCGGCCATCATATAAGCTTAAAACTAAGAATATAACCGTAATAAACACTGATGTACTTTTTATTTCTTCGACTTCGCCCAGTAATGGTTAATAACGTTTAAATTACTCAATTATTGTTATTATTATTTTCTTTTTTTGTTTGTCATTTTGGTTTTTTATGTGTGTTGGTTTATGTTTGATGGTGTACAATAAAGTGCTATCTATCTATCTAAAGTAAGAAAACCATGGATTTATCATTTTAACAGATATGGGTACCTACTAACATAGCAATCACTAAACTAAACTTGTGCTCAGCGCGCCACAACATGCAGCGAAATTCACACATCTGTTGAAGGCATTATTCACCAGAAGATATTCGTATTGGCAATACCGACAAGTATCAACATTATTTTCTGCGAGCGGCTAAGTCATGCCGTGTTCATGGACTCCGTTTAGTAGGGCAAACTATTTTGGACACTCACGTCTCTCTCTTTTAGTAATGTCTTTGAAGAAAACACAATAGCAGTAAGAATGAATTCAACGGCAAAGTACTTGGAGGACTTTTAGGAGGGAAGTAGCAAGGTGGATGAAATTATTTTTGATTTATTTATTTTAAACCAATAACACTCTCGATTAAAACACCTGTCAAACAAAAAAAACTTACAGGCAGACACACAGATACACATTCTATACACACTTCAAACTTATAACACCCCTCTTTTTTCTTCGAGGGTTAATTAAACAAACTTGATATTGGTACTTACGAAAAGCAAGAGCCAAAAATGGTAGTTCATGAAACCCTTGCAAAACAGGTCCTCGAGTCTTTTAACAATTATTATTGTCACTGGTTTCTAATACTTATTATCTTCGTGAATTCGTCGGCGGTCAGCAAGTTGTCGACTAGAGGTCTGCTAACATATACCTGACAACATGAAGACCGCCAAGAGTTTGCGATTTGTAATGAAGAATTCACGAAAGAAGATCGGCGTAAAGCAGCTATTACAGCTGCGTTTTGTACGATGAGTGAGAGAGCCGTAAGCCCACCCCCCCTCCCCCTCCCCCTCCCTCCATCCCACTCCCCTTCAGGTCGGCAATGTGCGAGCAATGCCTTTGGTATTGTAAGCATCTATAGGCTACGGTAACTGCTTAACATCAGGCGGGCCGTACGCTTTTTTGCCACCGCAGTCCAATAAAAAAAAAAAAAAAACGAGCTCATGTTTTCGCAATGGACAATTATTGTTGAGAGACGAGGCCCATAATAAGTTTTTTTATACTTGTTCTATTTGGTAAGCAAAGATAGCGTCCAGCGGGGCGATTGCGTAACTTTTTAGTCAATGTTTCAATTGGTTTCGTTCATCCTGTGTCAATTATATACGAAACCAATTGAAACATTGACAAAAAGTTACGCAATCGCGCAATACGCTGGACGCCATCTTTGCTTACCAAATATGACAAGTATAAAAAAACTTACATATTGTTCTTTATTCGATTGTTAATACAAAAACATCTCGGTTTTTTAAGGGTTGGTATTATTAGGTACTTCAATACAAATATAATACAAAGGTGCGAGTATTTTAAGGTACCTACATACAGAATCATATTTTTGATATTATAGGTTAACAGTGAATCGACTTAGACTTAGGACTATGTCAGCCCTACCCAGGAAAAAGGGAGAAGGTAGGGGAAGGTGAAAAGTACTCACAGCCCGTGTTGCTGGAGGACACCGTCGCGCCGCCCGGGACACCTCCACTACACCGACGTGACGTCTTGCGTTCACTTTCAACTCGGCTTTTCACTAAAAAAACCTGGGGGCTTACCACGACCTCTTATCGCAATTCAATTATAGGAACGTTTTAACATTTCAGCGACTTTTTGTGCAATGACGTACCTTATTGTCATGACAATAAGAAACGTCATTGCACAAAAAGTCGCTGAAACGATAAACAAAACTGCTATAAGAGGTGGTGGTAGGGCCCCTGGGCTAACCCACACTCACTTTATTGCCTTTAGTTTAAGCTATTATACTATAGGTACCTACTTTATTTATTTAGATTATTTAATTTTTGTTTCATAGTTTGATAGTTCTTGTTTTTTGATGTGGCAAGCACTAGAAGACCTTTGGCTAGGCCTAAAATACTCCCCCGAACCCTATCAGTAAAGTGGCGGATGCTTATTGACGATTTACAAAACTTCTTGGGAGAACCCGAAAATTAAGTTTCACCACTTTTGTTCCAATTACCCACACTAACGCACATTTATGAACATATAATAATGGTTAATATTCCACCACCATTCTACATTATACCTAATACTCGAAAACACAAGTTTTAGAAATTAAAAGATAAATGACAACATCACTTTTCCACTTCCCGCCAAAAACTCAGATTGATAGTTTTATGCAGCGAAAAATTGATGTTTTTTTGTTTTTCTTGTGTTCGACGCGCAAACGGCCGGCATTTGTTTTTCGTTACTGGCCAGCATGCAGAAAAAGTTTTTATTGATTTTGACTAACGTTAACAGCTCGTCAACTCGTTTGATTTCCTTTTACATCATTTTTACCCGACTACGGAGGCGTTATGATTTTGACCGGTATGTATGTATGTATGTATGTATGTGAATCTGTTCCCACCTAACTTCCAAACTACTTGTCGTAATTTGACAAATGAGGTATCGTCAGAAGCGGCTTAATGGCGCGCTGGTTATAGGCTATGTGACGTCACATAAAATTGCATATGGCGCCCTCTAGAGGACATAATGTCATGAACTAAAAAAAATACATTTTTTAATGAAACCGTGTGGGGTATCAAATGAAAGAGCTTGATGAGCACATTTCAAAAATATATATATTGTTACCTATAACTCCAAAATAATTAAATAAAAAGTAAGTTTTAAAACTAAAACCCGACTACGGTAAAAACGCGCTCTAAAAAGTATGAAACAAGAAAATATTCTCATCTAGAGGATAGCCGTGGTCCGTCTTCATGTGCCATTTGGCCCTAGAAGACCTACACGGACCACGGCTATCCTCTAGATGAGAATATTTTCTTGTTTCATACTTTTTAGAGCGCGTTTTTACCGTAGTCGGGTTTTAGTTTTAAAACTTACTTTTTTGGGAAGGATGACTTCTGCCACGGAGTGGCGATTAATGACCGTTTTTCCAATAGCCGGCACGACACCGGCAACGGCACTGCGACAGCTTTGTCATTGGTCACTGACCAATAACCACAGGTCACTGACCAATGACAACTGTGCAAAAAGCCATCGCCGTGCCGGTGCGGGTGCCGCGTCAGCTAGTGGAAAAACGGCCATTAGGTGGGGAAATGAGGAGGGAAACTAGGATAGTTAAGTCTGAACAATCAGCACCTTTGTACCTTTGTTTTAATATTTTTTGTTATTTAATAATTATTTTACTCTTTAGTTAAATAATTCACCTATACAGAATCAGTATCACAACACTTATAGTAGTCCAGTTAGGACCTTCACAAAGCTAAAGCCATGTATTCACTGAGAAACAATGTTTCTTTTATTTTTATTTTATTTAAATATTTATAAGAAGCAAACGGTCACTTACAAAAAAGAAAAATAACACAGAACATAACATAAAAAGACCTGTAGTTTCCTTAATATAACTAAAAAAAATAAATAATTTAAAAAATTAAAAACACGACTGCCCTGCCAAAAAACGAACTAAAAAGTATAAAACAAGTGCAGTGTCATTGCAGTCGGGGGACCGTTCTGTGGAACATATTTAATCTAAGAGGGCCCCCGACTGCAATGACACTGCACTTGTTTTATACTTTTTAGTTCGTTTTTTGGCAGGGCAGTCGTGTTTTTAATTTTTCAAATTATTTATTTTTATTTTATGCATTTTAGTGACAGCAGCCAAAAATGATATATTTGTTTTGCATGTACACCCTACCTATGTTAAATTATGCCTATAAATTCTACAGTTTTGGACTGTGCTCATCAAGGCCTTCAATTTGATACCCATATTGTAATAATGGAAGAAAAAAAATATTTTTTCACATATTAAAGTTGAGCCATAATGCCGCCATATTGATTTTTTTCAAAAATAATATACCCAGTGTTACCCGGAATGATGTAAGGATTCTAACGATACCCCATACATCGAAATCCGTTCAGGCATTTATAAGTTATGGTGGAATAAAGAATCTCACATACAAACATACAAACATACAAACATACAAACATACATACATGAACCCTAAACACATATACACTCTTTTTTTTTTTGGGCAGTCGTGTAATAATTTAAAAAATTAAAAACACGACTGCCCTGCCAAAAAACGAACTAAAAAGTATAAAACAAGTGCAGTGTCATTGCAGTCGGGGGACCGTTCTGTGGAACATATTTAATCTAAGAGGGCCCCCGACTGCAATGACACTGCACTTGTTTTATACTTTTTAGTTCGTTTTTTGGCAGGGCAGTCGTGTTTTTAATTTTTCAAATTATTTATTTTTATTTTATGCATTTTAGTGACAGCAGCCAAAAATGATATATTTGTTTTGCATGTACACCCTACCTATGTTAAATTATGCCTATAAATTCTACAGTTTTGGACTGTGCTCATCAAGGCCTTCAATTTGATACCCATATTGTAATAATGGAAGAAAAAAAATATTTTTTCACATATTAAAGTTGAGCCATAATGCCGCCATATTGATTTTTTTCAAAAATAATATACCCAGTGTTACCCGGAATGATGTAAGGATTCTAACGATACCCCATACATCGAAATCCGTTCAGGCATTTATAAGTTATGGTGGAATAAAGAATCTCACATACAAACATACAAACATACAAACATACAAACATACAAACATACATACATGAACCCTAAACACATATACACTCTTTTTTTTTTTGGGCAGTCGTGTAAAAACATGTGAACCTAATAAAACTAGTCGCCAATGCAGTCTTAATTTGACAATATTTTGGATACTGTTTGTGCAACATCACGAATGAACAGAAACAATGTTTCGGAAACTCTGCTGTCCACATCATCAGTTGTTTACAATAAGTGTAGTAGGTACATTTATTTACTGGCGATGTCTAGTCGAAAGAAAATAATAATATTAACTTTTTCATTGTCCCATACTATCTCCATGTTTATAAACAAGTTTCACGTGCGTCCACACTCGTACGCATCTGTTGCGAATCAGATTTGTTTTTGTGCTCCCCATCGCGAATGGGGAACACAGAAATATGCCGAGAAACACGTACCCCCAAATTCATAGAAAGTTATGATCGACTTGCAGTGGACTTACAAATCATATTTGTTCCTAACAATGCTTTTCAAAACCATTGTAAACTGGCTGAAATCTCTCTATGAATATGGGGGTTAGTGTTTACCATGGACCAATTACTAAGAGGACTGGCCCTAAGCAACTCGGCCGAGTGGTCGGCCTAGTACTAACATCGACATAAACCGAAGCGAGTAGTTCAACTATTTACCGGTAGATAGAACCAATGAAAATGAAAAAACAATGACCACGTTTTTTTTTCATACATATATCTAATAAGGGCACCTCTTTCTTTAGTCTTTACTCTGGGGTGTTTACCGAAACAAAATAATGTGTTTCTTAAACACATACATTTCGTTTCTTAAATAGTGTTTATAAACAATTGTTTCTCACTGAATACATGGTTTAAACGCTAGGAGTGATCTATGATTGCGCACAAGCAATATATCCACTCTAGCTTAGCTATAGTAACTGTTTCCTCGGCTCTATAGAAATTTCATGGCCAGTCGTGGGTGTCACCATGATGTCCAGATTGACCTCCAGTTTGCTGACGTCACCAGTCACTCGGTACCGCCTCAGGAAGTGCACGAGGGTCACCTTAAGCATCATCATGGCGTAACGTTTACCTGGCATTAGAAAAATTACCTTGTTTGATTGATGATAAGCTTTGGAAAATTTTGGAAGATAAAAAAAACATTATACTGGCTGAAATAATGCGATCAATTGATATGAAATGTTGAGTGACAGAGTATATTGTTACCTAGGTTCAAATAAGAATGTTACAACTAGTGGAAGACCAGTTGTAACGCACCACGGACAGTAATTTGACTATTTGGATCTAAACTCGTGAGCTTCTTATACTTGATTCCAATAATAGGTATGGCAAAAGCGCCTGAACGCACGGAAGTTCTCCCTGGTTTCCACAAGGTCCATATAATAAACTGCTCCAGACGACACTTGCAAGCTATTTAGCATAGAATAACGTTCGTTTTGCCAGAGACTGCACTCCCAGAGGATGTGATGTGCAGATTGCTCGTGATCATTATGCGGCGTCGAACATTGACAGAGAGGAGAACTAATTTAAAATAGAATAATTTGCTCTTAAAGTTGCCATGTTCCGTCAGAAATTGAGCCACGCAGTGGTCCACCTCCAGCCACGTTTTCTCCACTAGTTTCACGTTTCACGTTTTTTCCACTAGTTGTAACAGTCTTATTTCTGTGGCTACCAGCCTATACTGGGTCTCCCGCTTTGTTATGGGGGGAAGTGGATAATCTTCTTTCAACTCCTCCTATCTTTTCTTCTGATTAAATTCGTGCGGGTTCCAAGATAACTAAGCTTTTCCCTTTCATTCATTCGGTGCGTCCAGATACCTGACATGCCCTGGCCGAGTACTGATAAAATATGACATTATGTCTATGCGTTCCGACGTCAAAACTGAGAGGTTGGGCGCGGCATGAGCTTCTTGTAGACGCAGCCATAGACATAATGTCATAACGTGAGTGCTCGGGCGAGGCATGCGAGGCACCTGGACCATTTTGGGTGGATTTCGTCTTCGTTTTTGCGTTATGCATTAAAAGTATAATTTTATGCCCTAAACAGTTTGACGGAAGGAAAATGATATTGGTTTATTGTCATAGAACAAGATTACACCTACTCAGATACGCCACTATACTGAGTGATATTTGAAATCAGTTAAATATCAATAGCTACGTGTACATTAGGCGCATGCACGCGAGGCTGCTCACCCACATGCCTCGCGAAGCACTCGCGGTTGCCTCAGTCGCATGCCGCGCGAGGCAAATGTCGAGGCAACTTACACTCTACACAGAGAAGGGTATACCCGATTCCCGAGCAATCAGTTTGACGTTGTTCTGTCTCATGACTATACCAAACTAGGCATGGCAAATGACAGCGCTCGGTTGATGCAGGGCCAGCATTTGCCTCGCGCGCGGCATGTCAAACTTTGCAAGGCAAAGCTGCTTCGCGCGGCATGCGCGTATTATGAACACGAATATTCAGTACAATTTTTATATCCGGAATTGTATAATAATTCCAGAATAATTACCAATACAATGTCTCTTCCCAACGCCAAAAATAGTCAATGCATTAGGGTTGTCGGGCACGCCGCCCGGCTCCAGCCACCGCTCGGGCCTGTACTGCTCAGCATCCGGACCCCAGATCGGATGCCGGTTCAGAGCATACAGTAACAGCACGATGTAGCTCTTCGCAGGAATTGTGTACTTTTCTGGAATATTTTAATGTTGTTCAACTGAGTTGTCTTCGTAAGTATCATTATCTAAACAAAGTCTCCGAACGTAGAGACCAAAATATTATTAACTCGTATGGAAGAGTATCGGGCCAATTCCATCCCACTGCCCTTCAGGTCGGTAATGTGCGAGCAATGCCTTTGGTATTTTAAGCATCTATAGGCTACAGTAACTACTTAATATCAGGCGGTCCGTACACTTTTTTGCCACCGCAGTCCTATAAAATAATAATAATAACCTACAAAAAATCAATTGAAGTTCGATTTTTTTTCATAAATGTTTTTCAATTTTTTATAGGTAGTATGGTGCTATAGCCAAGCTGTAGTCAATAGACTGCAGCTCATATTTGATCCACCACTCTCTCATAAAAAAACGGCGTAAAGTAGCTAATTTAGCTGCGTTTCGTACGATGAGAGAGAGCTGGAGGCTGAATCCCCTCCCTTTTCTCATGTAATGTCTTTGCTGTGCATACTTAGTTTCACTGCTGTTTCCGTCTGACCGTTCTCCGTGAGGCTCTTTGAACTCGATGCTTAAAATACCTATTTTAGCGCAAAATGTACACACAACAAGATTGCGAGATACGGGACAATATTTCGGATCTATTGCTACGATGTGTGTCAGGCCCACAGAGTAAAGACTAAAGAAAGAGGTGCCCTTATTAGATATATGTATGAAAAAAAGTGGTCATTGTTTTTTCATTTTCATTGTTCTATCTACCGGTAAATAGTTGAACTACTCGCTTCCTTTTATGTCGATGTTAGTACTAGGCCGACCACTCGGCCGACTTCCTTAGGGCCAGTCCCCTTAGTAATTGGTCCATGGTCAGGCCCATATAATGTAATGAATGTCTATGATCTAACCCAACCATGTAATAATTATGTAGGTACCTATTACTGGTTACACGTCGTGCGTTACATATGGGCAAACTCGGTCGAATTTTATAAAACCACGTGTAACGTATAGCTGCGTAGTAGCGACAAATAACAACAAACATGACGTCTGATGCTTTGAGCGTAGAAAACAAATAAGTCGGAATGCAGGAAGTTAGTAGCGACACCGGTTTTATAACAAGGCTATTAAAGACAGTACGCATAATTTTACCTGTAAACAGCAACACTCAACTTCTTAGAATAGCGATAGTTGTTATTTCCATAATTTTTTTTGCAGTCAACGCCTGCTTACCAAGATACGTTACATCAGTATCCGCACCGGATTATGCTGCCAAAGAATTTGTAAACAAAAAAGTTCATGACGCTATACATATTTTCCCTATGCCCTTTCTGTTTTTTTTCTTTCGACCAATGCAGCGAATTTGTTTTTATGTGACTAAGGTGGCAAAGTAGCGTAGGCCCGCCTGATGTTGAGCAGTTACCGTAGCTAATAGATGCTTGCAATACCAAAGGCATCGCTCGCACGTTGCCGACCTGAAGGGGAGGGGAAAGAGAGGTTGGGCTACAGCTCTCCGTCACATCGTACGGAACGCAATGGTAATAGCTAAACATATTATGTAGGATAACTTACTCTTTATAAATCCGTTCTTGTACATTCTTATGAGATCCAATTAGTAATATAAGAAACTTAATAGCTTTAGAAGTAGTGTCGTAGGTAGCTATAATGCCAGTTATTAAATGATGCAGTAACGCTTCATCTGTGAACGCGTTTTCTTTAAGTTCCAATTGCAGAAGTAGATCTAGCAACGGTTTATTGTTGTCATCTAAAAATTAAAAGGGTTTATAAGACCTTTGCAATTGGAGAATGTTATTTTTCTGGAACTAGGGCACTCCCACCACTGTTACTCCTGTAAGTAATCGACAATGGTGTCCAACGATGACGCCAAGGTTTGACCCTCGACGAGTCCCGGGGAAATGCTATGTTGTCGTGGAACCCACATGAATTTAATTAGAAGAATGAATAGGTGGAGTTGGAAGAAGATTATCCACTTCCCTCCGTAAAAGCAGGAGAAAAAAATATCAGTATTGGCTGAATGTCACTGAAACAAAACTGATGGAAGACCAGGTATAAAGCACCACGGATAGTACTATTGGATTACTCCACCACAGATCTTATAGTCCTATATAGGACTATTGGACTTGTACTTGTGAGCCGGTTATACTTGATTCCAATAATAGATAGGAATTAATTATTTAAATTTGCCCAGCAGCGAAATGCTTATAAATATAATTTATAACTATAAATTATTAAGCAAGGAAGTTTGAATCTCCGCCAGGGTAGCCCACTGATTGTATCAGAGAATATTATGCTTTTCTTATACGCAAACGGCTGATCCCTAAATATAGCAATAAAATTAGACAAAACATTAATGTCAGATGTGATCACAGAGTAAAGACTAAAGAAAGAGGTGCCCTTATTAGATATTTGTATGAAACAAAACGTGGTCATGGTTTTTTCATTTTCATTTTACTATTTACCGTAAATAGTTGAACTACTCGCTTCGTTTTATGTCGATGTTAGTACTAGGCCAACCACTCGGCCGACTTGCTTAGGGCCAGTCCCCTTAGTAACTGGTCCATGGATGTGATACATACCTAAATTATCATTTTTGTTATTGTTCGTATTCATTTCTAACAATTCTGTTCTCCTTTTAATTATTGCCTGAAATTCGAAATAATTAATTATATAAGGCGGCGTAGTAGAAAATGAGGCCAGAGATTCGTCAGATTATAAACCTATTTACTAGGCTCGCCACACACTCCCACCACTGTTACTCTTGTAAGCCAGAATCGACAATGGTGTCCAACGATGACGCCAAGGTTTGACCCTCGACGACAACTGATAAACCTATTTAGCCTTACTTATATTGTCTCCAACTATTTATCAGCCGGAAGGCGTCGACTGCTGGACATAAGCCTCCCCCATGACTTCCACCCATCAGGGCCCTCCGCCTCTCGTGTCCACCGCGTCGCTCACCTTGAGCCTCACCGTCCCTCACTACGCCTTCCGGTTCGTGGCCATTCTAAAACCACTCTGGTACTACGAATATCGGTTCAACGAACTATGCGCCCACTGCCATCTTAACTTCTTAAGCCGGCTCTACACTCACGCCGAGAAGTCCCGCGAACTCGTCGTTAACGCGACGCGGACAAGTGCCGCAAAGGCCTTCGAACTCATCGAGAACTATGGGTACGCGGGCCTTTGCGGCGTTAGTGTAAAACCGGCTTCAAATATCCGTCTCAACACATGTATTTACCTTTTTCGTAATATCCGCTATTATTTCTGTTAGTGCTATTTCCTTATCGCACAATGTGGTGAATTCATAAACGAATTTCTTGTGCAGCCAGAACTTTTGGAAACGCTCCACGTATATTTCCAGGAGTTCGTCAAAGGTGCGCTTGTATTTATTGCTAATTATGTCATCTGATTTGAAATTTACAGTTGTGTCTGAAAAGAGCAATTAATCTAAGAGTCCCACTATCATTATTATCTTAAAATCTGCAATATTTATTAGAAAGAGTTTATCCTTATGATTGACCTTATCGATTGATGCCATAAATATACAGGTGTTATTTTTGTGCAATTGGGTCTGGATTTACAGACGACGCACGGTTCATTTCAAAAACTGTTGAATTCAGTATGCATTACTTACATACTTTTAAAATGAAGGATATTTCTTACGACAAAAAATACTGATTGTGATATTAAAAGTACTGGGTCCTTTCAACCTTATATGTAAAGATTACTTACGACACGTCGTTTTCAAAACATAATCCGCTACAAAATCGTCAGGTTTGAATGGCCCTTTCCCAACTTGAAATGCCAGGTCGCTGACGAACTGCTTGGCCTTGCTGTTGAATACCGTCATGTATTCGTTGAGCACCGTGAAGCTGAACGCAGGGTTGAGTAGCTTCCTGTCACGTTTCCACGTGTCCGCTGCAAATGGTATAGCATATCCAAGATATCACCAGAGAACTTTGGGTAACGATATTTCCCCAAACTTGCATTATCCATGGGGGATTGGGTACCATTTCCAAAATTGAAAATCGCGTAAAGTAGGGTAGTAAAATAGGGATAGCGCTCGCGTTGGCAGGGTTTTCTTCACCAACCCATACTAGGCTTGCGTAGTGAATTTTGGCCTGGATCCCCCTCACATTGAGGGGAGGCCCATGATTAGGGGTGCCTGGATAATAATAAACCTCTTTGGTGTCCAGTGGGAGAGGTAGTGCATCAAAAGAGTTTCAAAGAAGTTCATCCACTCTTCAATGAAGAGTCACTCCTAATTAAGCAACAAGATTAAAAAAATACACAAAATACACCAACAAGATTAAAAATTAACAACAAAATACACCATCTCGCTTATATTCCATATACCATATACCTCGCCATTATTGAAATGATGTTGAAGTTTCCTTACCGTCTGATGTGAGTAATCCTTTCTCTATTAATCTCTCAACGAAGCTGTAATTTTTCTTCAGGCATGTGTTTGATAAATACACGCAGTCGTCTAGGTCGCTGAAAACTAAAACAATAATAATAATATTAAAATTAACTCAGTACTTAATTTAATGAGCTTAACTTATTGCCAAATAATATACGAGACTGCCCCAGGAGCGGATACAGGCCCGCTAACCTGTTATTATTATTAAATACCCGCGAACCTATTATTATTAAATAATAAAAATTAAAAACACGACTGCCCTGCCAAAAAACGAACTAAAAAGTATGAAACAAGTGCAGTGTCATTGCAGTCGGGGGACCGTTCTGTGGAACATATTTAATCTAAGAGGGCCCCCGACTGCAATGACACTGCACTTGTTTCATACTTTTTAGTTCGTTTTTTGGCAGGGCAGTCGTGTTTTTAATTTTTTAAATTATTTTATTTTATTTTATGCATTTTAGTGACAGCAGCCAAAAATGATATATTTGTTTTGCATGTACACCCTACCTATGTTAAATTATGCCTATAAATTCTACAGTTTTTGACTGTGCTCATCAAGGCCTTCAATTTGATACCCATATTGTAATAATGGAAGAAAAAAAATTTTTTTTTCACATATTAAAGTTGAGCCATAATGCCGCCATATTGATTTTTTTCAAAAATAATATACCCAGTGTTACCCGGAATGATGTAAGGATTCTAACGATACCCCATACATCGAAATCCGTTCAGGCATTTATAAGTTATGGTGGAATAAAGAATCTCACATACAAACATACAAACATACATACATACATGAACCCTAAACACATATACACTCTTTTTTTTTTGGGCAGTCGTGTAAAAAGCCTGATGTTTTCGCCGCGTTGAGCGACGGACCGTGGGCTTTCGCGGCATGAATGTGGAGCCGGCTTATTATTATTTTATTACGTGCGAATGCGTTAACTTATCAAAAGCAAGTTTAAAAGAAAGAAAGAAAAACATTTATTTGATACAGCTCATAAGACATTAAAATTTAAATAAAAAACAAACAATAAGTAGACTATTTATATAGAACAAGAAAATATAACACAAGAAGACAGTGGTGAATGTGTCTCATGGCTGGACCAAATAAGTTCCCAGATCAGTCTAATGCCAGGCATAAACTTGGCGCTGATTTTCATCTGGGACCTAAGTGCCTAACGGATGTCAAGTAAAAATAGAATTTAAATAAATACGATACGATAGCCGATTGGTGAAGCACGCGTCTTGCGAGCTTCAGTCCAGGGTAAAAACCCCGGCTCGCACCTCTGGATTTATCGAAATCTATGTGCGAATCATAACTTTAATATGATTATCACTTGCTTACGGTGAAGGAAAACATCGCGAAGAAACTTGCATGTGTTAGAAAATCTATTTAATTTTCGAAGTACATGTGGAACCAACCCGCACTGGGCCAGCGTGGTGGATTATGGCCTGAATCCCCCTCGCATTGAGGGGAGGCCTGTGCCCAGGAGTGGCACCTTAAAAAGGGCTTACATTATTATTATTTAAGATACGATATTTATGAGTTAGGTCAAAGTTAGTATCCATCTTTGTATTATGTTCAGCTTTAAAATACATTACTTACAATATTTCTTGAAGGGTCCAAAATACACGATGAAGGGCTCACATCGCATCTGCTCTATCGCGTACTTGGTCATATTTTTTAATGAATTAAACATAGCTGTAAATAAAATGATTTCGGATTAGACTATTCTGGTCATTCACATTACGAAGAAGATAACACGTTTTCCATCAATTTCCCGGTATAAACAACATGTTAAGAAAACCCTGTCCAACCCGAAAACGTATTATTGGGTATCGAGATTAGATTCTAATTTTTTTATATTTTTTTGTTAAAACATTTTTTTTTTTTACTTTTTTATCATAGTAAGTGTCCCACTGCTGGGCAAAGGCCTCCCCCTTTTTTTTGGAATTCAATTACCCCGTTTACATATATTTTTTTTTTCATAAAATGACGTCATTACGTACTTTGTGGTCAGAGGTGCCGCCACACGATCTAACATAATTACTGCCGGTAACGGTGTTGTCATATTTTTAAAATTTGCTACATTTTGAGGGAAAAAGGAAAAAAAAATCGCATGTTCAATTTTCATATTATTTGGTCACGTGATTGGGAAACCTAAATACCGGTTTCGGCTCGGACAGGGTTTTCTTAACATATGGGTGTTGCCATTATCTGTCAAAATTTTATAGAAAAAACGTTATCGGTTTCTTAATGTGAATGCAGAGTAAGATTATCTTGTCTACTGGCCGTGAATCTATGATTACGCAATCACGGGTTGCTGTTACTAAAAAATAAACATATTGACAATAAACTCTTGGTCAAATGGTTATGTAAGCCGCTCGGCTGATTGCACGGGTTAAGATGTGAATTTGAATCCCGTCGAAGAAAGTTTCGAAAAAAACCTTTTCGTAATTTGGTCTGGGTGTCACTGGGATCGCCCCCAATTTGAGCCCCAATTTGAGCCCCCAATTTGAGCGTTGCTTAGTTTGGGACTATATAACGCATTATTTTGTGCACCCAAAAACCGAAACACCCTTAAAAGATTTTCATTTACTTTGCCTAACCCAAATAATACACAATAACAAAATAAATTACTTGTACTTAAACTACCAAACTTATTTTTTTATAGCCAAGGATGTCACACTGCCAGACAGTCCACCTGATGGTAAGTGGAAGCCGCCGCCCAGGACATCTGCAACTTAAGGGGAGCAGATGCGGCGCCGACCTTTTAACTATCAAGTTATACAAGAGAAGAATGCCTACAACCCCGCATTTTCACCCTTTCTGGTAGCGGCTGATGATGATGATGGTAGCGGGCCGCTTGTGCAGGGGACGAGGGGGTGTGGTTTTTCTCTTCCCAAGCCGATTTAGGGCCTCCGCAGACTTGCTACTTTTAGCATCGGCGACCGGCGATTTTGTGACGTATCGATGCTGCGTCGCGTTTCTTCGAGCGCGAACGAGCGAGACGCAGCATCGATACGTCACAAAATCGCCGGTCGCCGATGCTAAAAGTAGCAAGTCTGCGGAGGCCCTCAGAGTCCGACTTTGTTTTCACGTTTAAGTAATTTTTAAATAATTTTCGAGAGAAAATGTAACATCATACAATAATTGCTTGGCTTCTCCTGGTGACTGAACGAATTAATTTCTGATTTTGGATGTACAAAAAAATATTGTAGGTATACAAGTCTATCCTAAAGGTTGGCACTCATCTATCAACTCGGCACCCGACCAGCACCGCCTCGTCAGTAGACGTCCACTAACTGAACCGGAAATAAGTGGACCACGCGCTGACCACGCGGCGTTCACTCGTTGACCACGCGCGGTCCACTGGTTGATCACGTGACGTGTATGGTGTAAAATCAGCGTCCGCCCGCGGACGAAGCGTATTGAAGCGTAATAATTTGTCGAAACGCTTGTAGACAATCCTAGACATAGACAATCTACTTGTTAGAGGGGCTGTTAACCTTATGTTCGTACGTACTTTTACGGTTCCAAAACAGATGTGTATGTCCAATGAAAGGCAGTCGTCCAGGGTAGCTGGGGGGCTCCGAGTCGTTCCCATGGCGACAGGTCCACCACGCCAGGATAAAACAACCCAATACCAACACTAACCACAACATTATATGTCCACTTCTAGCAACAGTATATTTAATTATGTTTATCTAACACTACCTTTTATACAAGATCAGGTCTAGGGTAAAAAAACCGGACAAGTGCGTGTAGGACTCGCGGCCTGAGAATTCCGTATAACGAGTTGAATTTGGAGTTGAGCTTAGGCTCAAACATTAAAATTAAAACATTAAAATTAGGGACATTAAAATTTGTAATTAGTTACAAATTTCAATGTCCTAGCTTCAAAAAAATAGAAACTTTGAACCCCTATTTACATCATTGGATGATAAATTTTCAAAAACAATACACTTTTATATAGTGAACTATAGCAAAAGATACGTGCCTACATAGACCTTCCTCAGCCAGTTTCCTATATCAATTAAAAAACGGGTTAAGGGAAGGTCAATTTAGGCCCTATCTTAGACTATTAATAATAGTACCTACATAGCAAAAATATAGCCATGGACACAGTTCAGCTCAGTGGTTCGCGGAAAATAATGTTGTATTGCCAATACGGTTCATTTTCTGGTGAATATAATAATAAAAACTTAGCCCTTTTAAAGTCCCACTGCTGGGCACGGGCCTCCCCTCAATGCGAGAGGGATTTAGGCCATAATCCACCACGCTGGCCCAGTGCGGGTTGGTGGATTTCACATGTCTAAAGACATGCAGGTTTCCTCACGATGTTTTCCTTCACCGTAAGCAAGTGATAATCATTAAAGTTATGATTCACACATCGATTTCAGAAAATCCAGAGGTGTGAGCCAGGGTTTGAACCCAGGACCTTAAGCCAGCAAGACGCGTGCTTAACCAATCGGCTACCAATGCTTCTGCTTGCTTGCTTGCTTTCTGGTGAATAATGCTTTTAAATTGTGTCAGATTGAGTGTGAGTGAGTGAGTGCGATTGTTTGAGTACAGATATGCGCTGGGCACAAGTCTAAAGATTACAATGGAGGTACCATATCTGCTAAATGAATCTTCTTCTTATCGTATGGTTAGTGGCCAACCTGGTGTCAGAGTTGTTCAAGCCGGCCGAATGCCTCCGACAAGGCTTAACGACTGCTGCCTAGATGACAACCGGGACCGGCTTTTTACGTGCCCTCCGAAGCACGGAGACGCTCAGTTTAAATGCCACTAATGGTCACCCATCTCTGACTTAGTAATAGGTCCCGTTGGCACCCTTGGGTACGGAACCCTATAAAGTGAGACGTAAAAATAAAACAATTTTAAAACACGTTTCACACATTGATTAAATGTCGCTGGTTGCACCGTACCGTTTAGACTGTAATAATAGTTTAGAGTCTAAAATACCTATTAGCTAAATGTCGTAGAAAACGTGTTTTAACAAACAGTACATTCGACGGATATAGATTTTTAGCTAGTTTGCAATGGTTTTACAAAGCATTTCTAGTAGGTAACAAAAGTAATTTGTAACGCCAGTGCCTCGGGATGATGTAAGGTTTCTAAAGATACCCCATCTTCTTCTTCTTCTTCTACGGGCGGTTTCCACAAATCGACGACTCAGGTGCGCCTGTTTTGTGTGTTGGAGGGTGGTGGGCCGGTTACTCCAGCCATCCCAGCTCCACCAGGAAGTTCCCCAGCTTCTTGACGTCGCCGAAGATCTCCTGGAGGCTACCCGGTGATCCCAGGTAGTTCGCCCGGTAGGTTGCCACTCCGCTGCATTCTAGCAGCACGTGAGCGGCTGTCTCTTCTGCCTCCATGCATGCTCTGCATAGGGGGCTGTCCGTGATACCTAGGTTGAAAAGGTGTCTGTTAAAGTTGCCATGACCTGTTAGTGCGCCTGTTATAAGACGTAGTCGAGATCTACTTAGCTGTAGTATTGTTCTGGTGAATCGGCGGTTAACTTGCGGGAGTGCAAGTTTAGCCTGCCTGCAGTCCTCCAGGCTGTTCCAGAGGTCATTGTGTAGTTTGTCGGTGCGCTGACGCATTTGCTTTCTAAACCAGCTGTTAGGGAGAGGGATGATCGGTTCTGGTCCTACTGGTTTTAGTTCCGATCCTCTCTTTGCTAGTTCGTCAGCTGCGTCATTGCCCCGTGCTCCACTGTGCCCTTTTATCCATTGAAGGGTGATTTGGTTCGCTTGACAGCCTGCCTTATTTAAGGCTAGGTAACATTCGTGGATCAAGCTTGATGTTATTACTTTGTTGTTGAGCGCTTGCAGGGCCGCTCTGCTGTCGGAGAGGATACGGATCTTGTGTCCCGTTACCCCTCTGGCAGCGATTGCGTTTGCAGCTAGGAGTATACCCATGCATTCCGCCTGGAAAACTGTGTTATACTTACCTAGTGACATGGATAGGTGTATGTTTAGGTCTTCCGAGAAGATGCCGCAGCCTGTTCCCGAACTTGTTTTGGACCCATCTGTAAAGATACTTAGCTCATGATGCATGATGTTAGCATCATCCTCCTCTGCTAAGTGGACTCTGTACTTCTTGTCGAAGACAAAGATATTTTCTATCTTGTCCGGTGTTGCTTCAATCAGCGGTGTGTCTTTCCACGCCTCCGCTAGAATGTTTGAGTGTTTTACCTGTTTGAACTTAATAAGTTTTAGGTGTTTCAGTCTCAGCGCCGCTAGCGCTGCTTCTTGTTGTATGTACAGATGTAGGGGAGGGATGTTAAGCATGACCTCTAGGGCGGCCGTGGGTGCCGTTCTCATGCTCCCTGTAGCCGCGCAGCAGGCAAGTCTTTGTAGGCTCTGTAGTTTGGTGCAGCAGGTTTTTTGTTGTGTCCTGGTCCACCAGACCACGGAGCCGTAACTTACCATCGGGCGGACGACGGTTGTATATAGCCACAGAAAGATTTTTGGGGATAGCCCCCAGCGCTTACCTGCCATCCTACGGCATTGCCATAGTACGACACTTGCACTGTTTATCTTCTGGTCGATGTGATTGCTCCAGTTGAGTTTGTTGTCTAGGATGACTCCTAGATACTTTACCTCGTTTGTAAGTTGGAGTGTAGTGCCGAATATTTTCGGAAGGTGGTAGCTACCTAAGATCCGTTTATTTGTAAACATTACCAGCTGTGTCTTGCTAGGATTCACTGATAGTTTATATTCCTTGCACCAGTTCTCTACTATGCGTAACGCTGCATGCATGGTGTCACAGGTTGTTGAAGCTTGGTTCCCGACGGTTAAGATGGTTATATCGTCGGCATAGCCTATAGTGTAGAAGTGTCTGGAGTTCAGTTTAGTAATTAGGTCATTGATTACCAGGTTCCACAGTAGTGGTGAGAGAACCCCTCCTTGTGGACATCCTTTGACGACAAGTGCTCCCATCTTGTCCCCCTCTTTGAGTCTTATGACCCTGTTGCGGAGCATGTTCAGTATCCAGTTGGTGAGTACATAGTCTACTCCGTGTTTACCGAGAGCTATCTCGATACTGGAGAAGTTGGTTCTGTCAAAAGCTCCTTCGATGTCGATGAAAGTGCCTAAGCAGATTTGTTTGTTATGGATGGTTGATTCAATCATACCTACCACTTGATGAAGCGCTGATTCCGTTGATTTACCAGTGCTGTATGCATGCTGATGTGGGTGTATTGGGGCGTCCCGAAGTGCGTTGTTTCGTAGCTCTCTGTCACAAAGCCTCTCCAAGGCTTTTAACAGAAAGGAGGTGAGACTAATTGGTCTGTAGGATCTAGGGTTGGTGTAGTCACTCTTACCTGGTTTTGGTATGAATACTACCCTGACTTCTCGCCATACTAGGGGCGTATAACTGTGGGCTAGGCATGCTTGCATGATCCATGCCAGGGTTAGTATGATCTTCTCTCCTCCCCATTGAAGCAGGGCTGGAAAGATGTTGTCTATTCCCGCTGATTTGAACGGTTTGAAGCTGTTGATTGCCCACCTCACCTTTTCTGGTGTGACAATCTCTTTTGCTCGTTTCCAGCAGTCTGTAGTTGGCTCCCGTGGGTTGTCGGTCCAGTTTAGGTTCCGTGTAATCTGGCAGTCTGGGAAGTGGGTTTGTAGGAGGACCCTGTCTGTGTCCTCCTGGCTAAGGGTCATGGTGTTGTCCGGCTTGCGCAGGCTGCCCATATTGCAGGGGCCCTGTTTAGCTAGGACTTTCCTTATCCGGTTTGCCTGTGTGTTGGAGTTTATGCTTTCGGTAAAGTTGCGCCAGGATGCGGTACTCCAATATCTAATACGTTTTTTGTATTTGGCATTTACTAACCTGTAATTATCCCAGTCCTGGTCTGAGTTGGTGTTCATGGCCCTGTTTAGTTTTTTCCTTACCCTGGCCCTGAGACGTTCCAATTCGGGACCCCACCATTTGTTTTTACCTTGGTTGTGTGGTCTTGGAAGTTTCAGGGGGCATGATGAGGAGTAACAATCAGTGATCGTGTCGTTTAGGACACTTACCTGGTGTTCTATCTGCTCTCCTCCTAAAAGGTCAGCAGTGGTTTTCGATGTATCGAGTGTTTCCGCTATAAGTTGGGCATAGCGGCTTCGATTTGTTTTCCTTGGGTTCCTAGTAGGGATAGCTGTCTGTTTAGGTACCTGGATGTCAAAGCGGATCCATCTGTGATCTGAGCAAGAGGCCTCTTGGGAGACATGCCAGTTGTCGATTAGGTCCGCTACTTGTGTTGTTGCAAGTGTCAGGTCTATTATGGTTCTGCTTTGCCTTCCGACAAAGGTTGGTTCACTACCTGTGTTAATTATCTCTAAATTAGTTGTAATTAGAAATTCAACAAGTTGGTTACCTCTGTTGTTGCTGTGTTCCATGCCCCATAGAGGGTGGTGGGCATTGGAGTCCGTACAGATGATGAGTTCAAGGTTGTTTCCCTCGCAGAATCTGACCAGGTTGGCCAGTTCCTCCGGTGGTGCATTCTCGCCTTCTGGCATGTAGGCAGATGCGAGAACCAGGTTGGGATTGTTGATTTCTTGATTTGTTTTTAGCCTGACGGCACACAGGTCTCTGGAACAGAATTCCGTTAGTGGCTGTGTGGTGATGTTCTGTGAGACGTAGATACACGCCCTTGCGTTGTCTACGGCACCAGATATAAGCTTACCTCCAATATTGGAGAGTCCGTGTATACTACCGCCTCTGACCCACGGCTCCTGGATCAGGGCGATTGCTGTGCCGTTTACCTCCAGCCATCTTCGCAATTGAGCCGTTGCGGTGATGCTGTGGTGGAGGTTGCACTGCACTAGCTTGGACTTAGACGAAGGGGACTCCATCTCTGGATTCCTCTCCCTCCAAGCCCAAGCCACTCAGATCCGGGACCTCCTCCTCACTGTCCAGTAAGGCCTCTTCCGGATCCCTGCCTGCAACCTCTGCCTCGTCGGCAGTGTTGTTTGTCGCGCCCTCGGCTGCGGTGTTGGCTTGCGCCTCGCTTTCGGTCGTCGGGTTCTTCTGGGGGGGTGTTCTCACAAAACGCCCCCTTGTGTTTTGGAACTTAATATATACCGCCCCCAGTTGGTAGTAGAGGCGGCGACCCTTGGCCATGATCACGGGGATCAGGCTCTCTGGTATGCTGACGATGGCGAAAGTGGATTTGGATTTCTCCTGCGGCACGATGGCGTGCACCAGCCAGCTTTCCACCATCGCCCATCTGTTGCCGACCTTGAGGACCCTGCCGATCCTCGAGGCGTCACCCTGCCACACGTTTGGCAGGAGAATGCCACAGCGTACTCTCCGTGGAAGTTCTTCCGGAGGGAGCGCCACCAGCTGCTCAACCTCCGGGATGTTGATGTTGGGGGCGGCTGCCTTCACCCAGTCCACAGTCGCTTGGTCCTCACACTTCAGGTGAAGGGCACCATCCGCAAAAGTGGGTCTGCCTACAAAGTGGGGCGCATCAACGTCCAGGTTATCCCCGTCCGCGATGGCCACCACCATGGCCGTCAACCGGTCCACGATTAGGTCAGACGTCACTTTTGTGATGTGCCCTCGACTGACTGTTGTTATAGCTATCCGCTTGTCCGTTGTGGCGGCTGCCGCGGCATAGCTGGTGTGTTTGGGTCCTTGGGGCGTCGAGGCTACTCTTCGCCTTTTGGGCTCCATTTTAGGGGAGGATGTCTCGTCCATCCTGTCCCTTTTTGTATAAGCCCTGGGTTTCCCCGGGCTGTTGTCTGCCTTTTGGGTTCCGCTGGGGCCAGCCTGAGGCTGCATGGTCGGTGGGTTGCCCCGTGGCTCCGGCCTAGCAGCCCCAGGTGGGTCCCTGCTGGTCTTTGTGCTGCGCGAGTCTGCAGGTTCGGCGGCAGAAGGTTTGTTCGGGCTCACTCTACGGCTCCGTCTCGTCTTCTCCTGCTTCTTCTGCGCTCGGTTGTGCTGTTGTCTGCTGTGCTGCGGATTTCTAGCAGATCTGTTGGATTGGCTGGTCCCCTGGGGTTTGCCTGTATTCCGCCTATCACCTCCGACTACTGACCAGTTCTGGTCCAGTTGTCGCCTCACCTCTGATGATAGGTTGGGTGTTGCAGCTTCCTTGTTGGACATGGTCGCCGTATTATCTCCGCTCAGTCTCCTGTAAAAGATAGGTAAGTTAGGTGGGATGGCCGGTTGCCCGACTTTCCCTCCCGTGGCGCCTTCCGGTTTCCCTTCGGGCGCCGATTTTTGCGGGATGGCCGATTGCTCGACTTTCCCGCTTTTTGTTCCCTTTGGTTTCCCTCCGGGTGTTGCGTTTGAGTGGGATGGCCGATTGCTCGACTTTCCCTCTTTGTGATCCCTCCGGTTTCCCTTTGGGCTGTTAGATTTAGTTGAACCTTTCTTGTCCATATTGTAGATTTGAAAAGTATTCGTCCCCCCAGTAACCCACCCTCCACGGAGCCCGCACATTTGGGAGTGCCCTACGATAGGTGCACTGGGTACAATACTTAGGGGAATATAGGAGCGCGAAGTTGGTGGTAAAGCGCGACATCGGGGACTCGAACAGGTGTGGCTGGATAGTCGGTTCGCAATTATCCAGTTGGTCCACACAAGTCTTGCCCCGTCAGCATGGCCCTCACCATCCCCGGTGATGGTCTCCAGGGACCCCCACGCTCCTCGCCTGGCGGCCCTCTGACGGGATGCCTTGACCGTTTCCAACTCACTGGCTAGATGAGAAGGCTACCGTTTGGCTTGGAAATCCAGACCAAAGAGGGCGTGTTGCGTTGTACGGGTAACTAACTCCGACCCGCACACCGCTCAACCCTCCAGGACTCCTTCATCCCCGCCTTCGGCGCTCAACTGCACAGGTCCTAGTGCAGGTAGGCCTACATGGTCACAAGGTCTGTATGTGCGTCAGTCGTCAGTCTAAAGGCACACCGTTCGGTCCCACTCCAAACGGCGGCGTGGGGAGGACCAAATTCGTTTTGCTGTTTCAGTTCTGTCTATTTCAGAGGGAATTAGACCAATAACAGGCGGCAACCACGTGAAGGATAACAGCTCAACTTGCCATGGGGATCTTCGCGACCTGCGCTACTCCCATGACCATATGCCAGATTATCTATTGGGAGATATAGATAAAATAGACGGAGAGCCATGATTCGCGTTTCGAAAGGGCGCGGCATTACATGCCCCGTCCTTCGACCCGCAATCAATAGCCCCCCGTCCGCCTAAGACAAGATACCCCATACATCGAAATCTGTTCAGGCATTCGGGCCCGTTAGCGTGGTTGGTTTGGATGCCGCCTTTCACGATGCAGGTCGTAGGTTCGATTCCTACCCGGGACATGCCTTTGTGTGCATGAACATGTCTGCATGTCCTGAGTCTGGGTGTTATTATGTATATTAAGTATTTATTTACAAATAAAAGCACTATATGTATTAATTTCAGTAATCTGGTTTCCATAGTACAAACAAGCTGCTTAGTTTGGGACCAGTGGGGCTAATACCGTCACAAAGATGAATTGCAGCAATTCTGCTTAAGCAATTCATTTTTCCAACCCTCCAGCAGAATCCGCTAAATTTTTGTGAAACTGTCACGAATGGCGTAAAATGTTTCACTATTCTACAGAAATTTTGCGGAATTGCTAATGATTCCTCAGAAAATTAGAAAAATGAATTGCAATGCAATTCATTAGCAATATTGCATAAGGTCCGTATTAGGTCCGCAGGTAGCCGTGTGTAAATGAATGTCCCAGGATAATCATTTATTTATTTAAAAGTTATGGTGGAATAACATATCTCGATACATACATACATTCATGAGCCCTGTAAAACCCACTTACATTCCTTTTTTGGGCAGTCGTGTAAAAAATTATACACTCTGTTAGTACTGACTAAGTCCCCACATTTTTTTCCAAATATTTTAAATGTATAATCTAGGCGCGACTAATTTAAATTCTTAATTTATGTAATAAAAACGGTACGAGTTAATTAACTCAATAATACGTAATGGGGCAAATACACTCTCGCGAGTACGCCTTGTGGAGGGCCTCGCGCGAGACGCGCCACTTGGAGGCTACAGGAGTGCTACCCATCCACACTCTCGTTTTATTCAGTGACAGAGTTGGGCACTAATTATTGATTAAATTTTCAATCAATTAAACTTTTAATCGTAATTGTTGCACTCTGCAATTAATTTATTTAGATTAAAGTACATTAATTGTGAGGTTCAATTAAAATCAATCGCAATTATTTTTTTTAACTGCGAAAAAATCTATTACAACTAACAATTATTAGCCTCGTACAATAGGTACATGTACACAGATATCTATTTAGGTGGATGCATGTATAGATAAATAGGCATATAGAATTAGATACTACTTCGGTGAATGCGTGTTTAGGTAGGTAGGTATATAGAGCCAGAATCCCAAATCCCCCCTACTCTTCCTCTACCACCTCAACCCCATTCCTATTCCCCCCCTCCACGTAAATAAAAATTGTTAATTGGGAGAATTACAATTAATTAATTGTTAATTGTAAAAAATACAATATATTAATTTTTAATTGTAAAAATACAATTTATAAAAATTTAATTGTAAAAAATACAATTAATTCATTATTAATTGTAAAAAATGCAATTAATTAATTGTTAATTGTAAAAATACAATTAATTAATTGTTAATTGGGAATTCTGGAAGTCATAATTACAATTAATTAATTGGAAATTGGAAATTCTGGAAGTCACAATTACAATTAACTAATTGTGACTTCCAAAAATTTACAATTATTAATTGTAAATTTTTAATTGTTCTGAAATTTAATTTTCCCAACACTTGGTTCGCCCGCCTCCCGCCACGCGTCCTTTGACTCCGGTCAAAAAAACCGACACGAAGCGGAGCACGCCGGAGGCGAGGCGAGACATACAAGAGGAGGCGAGCGCGCAATCTACACTCTCGTGCTCGCGTCGCCTCCTCATGCCTCCTAGAGAGTCTGTAGCCGCGGTTAGATGTCGTGCTAATCAATACAAAAGAAACTGGGTTAACGGCGCGGTGTGACGGCTGATAGTGTATGCAAAAGTTCAACCGTGTTTTTACCCGACAACGCGGAGGGTTATGATTTTGACCGGTAGGTTTGTATGCATGTATGTATGTATGTATGTATGTATGCATTCCCGCCTAACTTCCAAACTACTTGTCGCAATTTGACAAATGTGGTATCGTTAGAAGCGGCTTAATGGCGCGCTGGTTATAGACTATGTGACGTCAAATAAAATTGCATATGGCGCCCTCTAGAGGACATAATGTCATGAACTAAAAAAAAATATTTTTTAATGAAACCGTGTGGGGTATCAAATGATATAGCTTTGATGAGCACATTTCAAAAAAATATATATTGTTGCCTATAACTCCAAAATAATTAAATAAAAAGTAAGTTTAAAAACTAAAACCCGACTACTAAAAAATCGCGCTCTGAAAAGTATGAAACAAGAAAATATTCTCATCTAGAGGAGAGCCGTGGCCGTGGTCCGTTTAGCCCGTTCGGTCAAAGTTGCATATGACATTTTTGTATTGCCGGCACATCGGCTCGTCAAAATCTCAGGCCGATTTCTAGCGGTCGCGCCGAAATATTCCAATTCTGGCGGCCCCAGATGACTGTGCTCGGGTGACGGGCGTGCAATGGAAAGGTGGGCGCCGTCATCTAGTGACGTGCCTGTGACAGCGGCGGTGGACAAACGCACTAAGGGTATAGGGTACCATTTTTTTGTCCGATAATTCAGATTTTTTTTTGTCCGTAAGGACTGTCAAAGATCTTAGAATGACATCCGGGGCCACCAGCTTAATGTGCCCTCCGAAGCATGGAGGTCGGATGTTATAATTTGATCACCCATCTAAGACCCGACCGAGCGGAACGTGGCTTAACGCGCCGATTTATCGGGCGTTAAACCACCTAGGCTACAACTACCTCCTTAAAATGAATCTTTACCATCGATAGATATAACAGTAACGATACATTTTATGTTTGTAACTGAGCCGCAATAGAGGAAATAGATTAGGTATGTTATTATGACAATATTTACCTATGCAATTTCGTCTGCCTAGACCGAAACTGGCAAAAGCGCTAGGGTTGTCGGGCACCCCGGCCGGCTCCAGCCACCGCTCCGGCCGGAAGCGCTCCGCGTCGGCGCCCCACATAGGGTGGCGGTGGACCCCGTAGATGGACAGGATGCATATACCAAAATGCTGGAAAAAAATAGCTAATACAGCTGCATTTCGTACGATGAGTGAGAGAGCCAGAATATCAACCTCCCCTTCCCCTCCCTCTTTCCGAATTCCCTTCAGGTGAACAATGTGTCTTTGGTAATTTGCAAGCATTTAAAACGCAAAATATAAAAATATATTACTTAAATTGACATCATTTTGATTTTTCCTCGCAATCACAGGGGCGATAGGGTACAATCTCATGCTCTCCTTCAGGACTGCTTCCAAGTACACCAGTTTTGTGAGAGTTTGACTGTCTACATCCCCATTTGTATCGCCGAGCACTTCTTGTAACCTGCAGAATAATTTACTGGTAGAGTTATGGTACAGCGAGTTTCCGAAAATCTTTGAATGCAGATAAAGAAAAGAAAGAAGAAAGAAAAAACATTTATTCGACACAACACGCAAGACATAGAACATAAACAAATAAAACAGAAACAAAAATAAAAAAGAGGTCACTGCGAACTGTGCCGAAAAGGAATCTGGCTCAGCATGTGCTTGAGGGAACCGAGACCCCCCCAGATCGTATTGTTTATAAAATAAAAAAGAAGTCTTGATTCAGTAAATAATTAATTCAGATTGTTTTATCTACAGTATTTCAGGTACTTTAATTCCATGTGACAATGTTGTGGGACATCCTGTATATTAGTATAGAAGTATAGACTAGCTTCGTCCGCGTAGAATTTAAATAAAAAAAAACGGATTTGTGATCCGGGATCCCGGACCCCGTATCTCGGATCCCGTTTCCCATTTTTACCGTATCCCGGATTCCGTTTGCCGGATCCCGCAACCCGGATCTCGTATCCCGGATCCCGTATCCCGGATCCCGGATCGCGGATCTTGGATCCGGTAGCCCGGATCCCCGATCCTGTATCGTATTAGCCATTAAAAGTCCCGTCAAAATCGGTCCAGCCGTTTCGGAGATTAGCCGATCGGTACCGCCATGCAAACTTTTACCCCCTTAGAGGTAAAATTTTCTAAAACGCTGATGTTAATATTTCTTTATTTACAAAAAGAAACCTCAACACGAATTTTCATAATTCTAACTTCAAAAATGACGAACTTCCATACAAATTTTCATCCCCTATTTTAACCCCTTAGGATTTGAATTTCAAAAAATCTTTTCTTAGTTGTACTGTGTGTTGTTCGTGTAGAGGTGTACCTCTACCCATCAAGACAAACACACCCTCCAAACTTCAAGTCTCTACGACCAGCGGTTTAGGCTGTGCGTTGCCTGTCAGTCAGTCAGTCAGTGAGTGAGTCAGGACTAGGGGGTGCATTCCGAAATTCCGAAATTTCATAATTTCGAAATTTCGAACCATTTTCGCATAGTTTTCAATTTCGGAATTTCGGCCATTCAGTTTCGGAATCCGAAATTAAATTTAGTTTCTTAACAACCACCGTAATTCTTGAATGAATCATTTTTCCACTTCGTGCGCTATCCTAGAGTTTTTATATTGGAATTAGTACATTATGGAACTATTAAAATGCCTGTAGAATAATATCCCGCGACCTAAATGTTGAGAATAAAAGTACAAAAACATTATGTGAGAGGGATAGGTACTACTTACTTATATTCCCAAAACTGTTCATATTTCCTGTAGGGGTTTATGAAGGCGGGGCAAAATTCAACAACTTTCATCAAGTCTTTCAAATCAAAGGCTTGCGTCAGCCTAGACTTACTCTCAGTTTTAACTTATTGAGCCTAAACATGATGCGTAAAACTAGAATCTATGAAACCAAACCCAAGAAAACGTCTGAACAATATCATAGAGGCACGAAATAGCTACAGAGCGAGGGTTATTATTATGTATGCGAGGGTATGTATTTCTGTCCTCAACCTGTTTCTTATTAATCCGAATTTGATCATTAGTAGAAGATCCTATATGCTAATCATGAGATTAGGTTAGGCAGAGGCACGTACAGAGAACCCACCCAGATCATGAAGGTGAAGGCTAGAAATTTATGGAATAGATCAACGGCACAGTAGGCACAGGAGTGAAATCAGTGTCGGGTAAGGAAAGAGCTCAGACTGTTTTTATTGTCCTTTCAAGATTTTCCCAAAAAAATCCTAATTCTCCTTTAACCATTTCGCATAGACTTCCTTCAGTATCTTTCATTTATATGTCTAACAGGACCTTTTCAGTACGATCGTGCGGCCTTCTTAACGTCATCTTTTCATAGCACTTGAGGTCCCCTTAGTGGACATTTATATTTCAATAGTCCACTAGAGTAGCAATTTGCACCAAGATCCCTGCTCTTTTTAACATGACAAGTCCTTCATTCAATTTGAGGCAGGTTACTCGTTTGGTGACATGTGTGACTTTGCTTTGGTTTCTAACGGTCAATGGTCCAGCTTGCTGAGGTCTTTCGCTTAGTAATATAGATCCAATTACGCCGATGAGACCGTCGAGCAATTTGGAGACTTTCGTTATTTATCTTCTTCTTCTTCTTCTTTTTCAACCTATCGCCACCCAATGCTGAGTGTAGGTCTCTTCCATTGCACTCCACTCCTTTCGGTCTTGTGCTTTCCGCATCCAGGTCTTTCCTGCCACCTTCACCAGGTCATCCGTCCATCTCGCTGGTGGCCTACCCACGCTTCTGCGCCCAGTACGAGGTCTCCACTCCAATACCCTTTTCCCCCATCGATTGTCCGTTCTACGGCACACGTGACCCGCCCACTTCCATTTCCTGCGAGCGATAACTCTGGCTATGTCGGTCAGCTTAGTCCTCTTCCGAATTTCGGTATTTTTAACCCTATCTCGGAGAGAGATCCCCAACATAGCTCGCTCCATGGCTCTTTGGACTACTTGCAGTCTAGTTATGGTCTGCTTAGTGAGCGTCCATGTTTCGGCCCCGTATAGCAACCATTATTTATCTACTTCTTCTATTTAAGTACCCGAAGGCCCTTGTCATTGTAGCTGATGAATCCCTTTCCATCATTCCCTGTCTTTAGGGTAGTCTCTTTCACCTCCTGATACGATATGATGTCAACCTTAAAATAAATGTGATTCATGTAATTTAAACTTGGTCTTCCTCTTCCTCGCTTTCCTCCTATCTTTTCTTCTAAGATATTTTTCATAAAGGTGTCATATTGTATGAGTTGAGATAATTTTTCTTTAAACGATCTTCTTTATTTAAGCCTCTTAGCATATCCTCATTTGTGACTATTCCATTGCAACTGATTATTTCCATTCTCCTACAATACCACATTTCAAACGCTTCAATGTATCCCCGTCTCTTTCAATGAGGGTCCACGATTCACACCCATATAGCGCTACGATCTAAACTTTATTTTATTTATACAATTACATAATTGCCTGAGCTGGGTCCATGAAAATATTTTGGTTTTTTGTCTGTTTGTCTATCTATCAGTACCTACTTATGTTCAAGCATCACGAGAAAATGGCTTAATCGATTCCAATGAAGTTTCACTAAACATAATAATATCATCACGATATTGGGGGTCGAGCTACAGAAGAAAATCTAGCGCTAGTTGAAGCTGCGGTTGAAAGCTATTTTTCATCGTAAAATGATTCAAAAACAACATTATCTATTGTTTTATTTAATGAAACTAGCCGTAAAGTAGGGTAAACCGGGTAGCTATTGACCACTTAAGGATTGCCAACACTTTGTCAGTATATCAAATATTTTGTATAATAGCTACAGTCTTATTAATATTATTTTCTGATTGCTTAATAAACTAACTTGGACTGTATTAACAGTTTTTAGGTAAAACCCAATTATTATGGAAGTTATAGACATTATGGTAAAATATGATATTTTTTAGCCATTTTCTGTTATTAGCCACCCTCTTGCAGTGATTAGCCGCACCAGGTGTAGTGATTAGCCAGTGCTATAAAGTGTTAAATTGTTGACTTAAACCAAAACAAATACTAATATTAGATACTTCTTGGCCACTTACGTTATGAATAATAACCTTTTCCCGTTCCATTAAACATACAAAATAGTTATTTACTGTTTAAAAAACATTCAATAATTCTAATGCATCAAGTGTAAGTCTTTAAGGAAATTGATAAGATTCTTAAAATTTTCAATGAAACTCACACCCGACTTGATAAAACTCACCATAAGTATTTTTATTATTAAAAACGCTGTTCATGGAGTATTAAAATCGATTGTTTATGGCTAACAGCGTCACTTAGCCAAGTTTCATTGAATTATATTGACAGTAAATAACAAAAAATCTATTATTTCCTTAAAATGGCTTATCACTGCCGGATGGCTAATTACCCCCGGCTTACCCTACCATTTTATACTAAACATTTCGGATTTTATATTAAATTGCATTTTATAATCGATTTACTAAAATGTAGTTTCAATTTCGGAATTCCGAAATTTCGAAATTGACGAGCCCAATTTCGTAGGCCAATTCCGAAATTGAAAATCTATGAAACTGCACGCCCTAGTCAGGACTTTGATTCTTATATTATTTAGATTGTCATCATCCCGGCGCTGGAATTTCGAGTAGTTCGTCCCCACCGCTAGAAATGGGGCCGAAATTATAACGCGCCGATGTGCCGGCAATACAAAACACGTTTGAACTTGTCCACACACTGCCGTCACACCGCGCCGCGCTGTTCGCCCAAATTCTTTTCTATTGTTTTGCACGAGCAGTGTGACCATATGTGGCAGGTTCCTGCCATTTTGGCAGGATTAGCTTCTTATTTTAGCCTCTGGCATGATCGGTTGACGTTTTATAAAACTGGCAGTTTTTGGCAGTATTGGGGTATTGAAAATAAATTTCATTATGTGCAACTCAAATTACTCAAAACTCTTATATTTTGTGGGATTTTATACCAAAAACATATGTTTTATAATAGATGCGTTCCATTCACTGATAATTTTGTTATTTTCGTTCACAAATGTCGTTCCACTCGAACCAACTTGTACTGAAAGTGATCATTATTATCGTTTATAACAGTTTTTGTGGACGAAAATAGCAAAATTAACAGTGAATGGAACGCACCAACTATCGCACTAACATCCAACCTTCAAAAATAACCATAAACCAACCTTATATTTTGTCGTTCTGTTCTTCGCACAAAAAAATGTGAACTCGGGGTTTTTTTTTATGTTAAAAATAATAATTTGCTCCTAAAGCTTGTATTTAAGCATTCTTGTTACAAGAAAATGAAGAAAATCATGCTTACTGCAATGATAAATTTGAATGTGACAAAAATATAGCATATAATATATGCGTATTTTTACTTTTCTTGGTTAAATACACCGATAAATAAAGTTGGCAAGATTTTGGCATTTTTCACTACAGACTTTGGCAGGATTGGCAGGTTTTTAAGCCAAAGTATGGCAAGATCTGTAATTTAAAGATGGTCACACTGTGCACGAGACCTAACAGCAAAATGAACCACCGAGATGGTCGCGGTGGTCCAACGTAATTTTGAACTCGGCCCGAAATATCTCTTATCTAATAAAAAAACCACTACCGCAACCGCTGTGCCGCGCCTTAGGTATGCGCGGGGAGGTGGGAGGGTGGGATGGCGAGAGCGATGACGGGTGGGGGAGTGGGACGGCGAGAGCGATGAGCCCCCCGTCTTGGCGCTCGCGTACCTATGGCCGCGGTACAGCGCTTGCGGTATACCTATAGTCATCTTAGTTGGTCCATCCAGGTGCCTCGCAGGCCTCGCCCGGGCACTGTGTTGTGATATTATAACCTATGCGTTCCGACGTCAAAACTGAGTGCTCGGGCGCGGCATGCACTTGATGTTGACGCAGCCATTGACATAATATCATAACGTGAGTGCTCGGGTGAGGCATGCGAGACATCTGGATGCACTCAATGGGTATAGACTTCAAATCTTACTCTTCATAAACTCGCTGCTGCACATCTTGATGGGACCCTAGTAACACCAATGTGAACAAGACTGTATATCCCGTTGTCTCGTAGCTAGCAACAATGAACGTGTTCAAGTGTTCTAATAACTCGGAGTCAGACAACACGCCTTGATCCTCATTCAAATGGAGGAGCAGGTCTAGTAATGACTTGCAGTTATCTGGAAACAAGAGTAGGTGTTATCATCAACTCTAAGGCCGTGGCCGCACTGGCAAGGCGACGGTGGCGCGACAGCGATCAAACTCCTATAAACATAATGGCTGTGACATTTTTATAGAGATCGCCGTTGCGTCACAATAAGGTTGTTGAAAAAAAATATAATTATAATTATCGTTTTTTATGTATTACTTTATCACAAATTATGACGATATTCGATACTAAAAGCTCTTAAAAATGTTTTTAAAAATATACTATCTGTATCAAAAGTACGAAATAATACTCCGGGGTATGCATGGGTATTAAGCAAAGAACTACCCGGTAAATTGTTAAGTCCGAATTCATACACCTTATTTTGCATACAAATCTTAAAAATTACTTTTCAGATTTTTTTTAGGCCAGCCCTTCTACACGAATAAACTCCGGCTATTTACTTTAGGTCAACGACTCCTATGTTATCTTTCGTTGCGGCCTCCCTTTGTATTAGGCCCCGCCCCCGGTCGTCGTGCACACAAACACAAAGCGCGGCTACTTGTGTCGCTTGCGCAGCGCGGCGACCGCGCGCCTTCACACGCGTACGGTGCGGTGCCGACGGCAAGATATTATTATGTTTCATTTAGGCCTACTCATAAAAAAATCGATAGAAAGTTTTACCGTGTTATTTAAAAAATAAATAAACGTTAAATGAAGACGAGTTATGTCAAAATTAACAAGGAAAACTTGACTAGACACGCGTTCAAAACGAGTTTAACATTATTGTGATAACACGGTCGGTGTTTAAAATTCGGTGAGTAGGTATTC
Source organism: Drymonia ruficornis (assembly GCA_947859195.1). Taxonomy (NCBI): domain Eukaryota; kingdom Metazoa; phylum Arthropoda; class Insecta; order Lepidoptera; family Notodontidae; genus Drymonia; species Drymonia ruficornis. The sequence goes on along the minus strand of OX401926.1, from coordinate 3,777,538 downwards.
AGGTTTATCAACAGATTAAAAGTACCTACCTACATACAGTTTACCTACTAAATACCATTATCACGACTGTATTCCGCGTAGGGATAGGCAAAGGCGTACCTACTGCAGTAAACGACGCTTCGTCCGAACACAACACCCTCGCTGACAATTCAGGGTCTCCCTGAACGCTAGTCATGTACCTGCAAAAGTGAATTCTAGGCTGATAGTCAGCGGGTGTAAGTTCTTGTACACGTTGGAAGTGGTAAGGATGTTGGCCATCGTCTTTCAGTGTCCGTCACACGAAATGGTGATGTACCTACATTAAATACTATAGCACTTCGTCGTGTTCTAGTTCGCGGATTGTCGCGAAAATGATGGTACTTATCTGGTTTTCTTATTCCGTACCGGCGTGAGTAGGTATTATGTCGTCCTACTCAAGTGGACGACGAGTGAAAGCTACCAGTGCTTTGAGATCGAAGGCATAGGTTTCGAAAGCAGGTATAGCCTATAGGATGGCAACTGGCGTCGATCAGCGGGCGGCCGGCTTTGGATAAAACGCCGCCGGTACAGATCCCGAGCTTGTCGCACCTTCCCGTCAGCAGCACCAACACACATCATCATTTCATATAAAACAATTAGAATACACTCCACTATTACCACGATCGCGACCCGGCATTTTAACAAGCAACGAGATAACGTGACAGATCTTACGTAACTGAAAGACTTACTACGAACTTACAATTATTATTAGAAGTTTAGAAGGGTTCCGTAAAATAATAATAAAAAAACCAAAATGACAATGATCCATTACGGTTCTGTCAAAATAATAAATTTATTCGGAAAATAAAGATTACGTAACGATTCTGAAACAGGCCCAAAACCACGCAATTGATTAATTATGAAATTTACAATGCGCGCTATTTATTATGTTTTTCCACTAAGAAGAAGTTAAATTACTTTTTTCAATCACATTGCATGATGACGCAACTCATGCACGATGATGAATTTACACAATAAGTAAAGATTTATACCCTGAAATTCAGGGCTTGAACTAAAATAAAACAAAAATTGCATGCGGAACCACATGCATTTAAACTGCATTTTGTCAAAGGAAACCGCTTCATATTGAGCTCGACCAATCGCGGATTTTCCGCCATTTTCAAGATATTTGTCATTGGTCGATAATCTAATTAGATCCTCCCCAAAAATGGCCACCATGTATACATATTTACCGCCATGACAATGGAATTATCATAGAATAAAGATCAGAGGCTTTTTAGATGTGACTAAGAAATCTGTTCCTACCTACCTACTCAAAGATATTATTTTAAAAATAGTGAAAATTATTGAATTGAGAAAATTAAATGTTGTTTAGCTTTTTTACTTTTAATTAACTAAGTTATTTTTTAAATGGTGGCATATTGTTTTATTATTAGCCCTTTGGTAATTGAATAGAAAATTACGAGTTAGTAATTTGAGCTAAGAAGATATTTTTTCATGCAAGATCAAGGAAAACAAACATTTTGGTGTCTAAGTTTTACTAAACTCGATGTATTATGTTAGGTACCTACTAGTTACCTACTCAACGTTATGATATAAAACATAGGTAGGGTAAGTACGCCTGTTTTCGACCAGTTAGTGGAGTTGTCAAGTTCGGGAAGCGAAACAAAAATGTTCAAGTAACATTTTTGGTAAAGAATCTATTTCAGTCTACTTCTGATATACTCTATTTTCATAAAAAGTAAAGATGTTTATATTAATGCCTCCAGTTTGTTTTATATTCAGATAAAAAGCTAAAAATGGCGATTTGCCCAGTTTTCGACCGCAAAATCTAGTTTACGACCGTCTATTTCCCAGTTTTCGACCACTTCCTAAAATGAGAGATTCAATAGGAAACATATGGTAGAGGGTATTATAAATGTTAATCTGCCCTGGTTTCGCCATTACAAGGTCTCCTCAGACGGTTTCCAGCCTCCTCGCACCTTCGCTTCACCCGCCGGGCTGTACCCAATGTTACACCCACCACGACGAAGAATGGTGGATGCAACACCAAGAACGGTCCGGCAGGCGAAGCGAAGGCACGAAGGAACTGGAAACCATCTGAGGAGACCCTGCAATGGCAGACCCAGGTGCACTAGTACCCGAGAAGACCGCTATATTGTTTCCACTGTGTTGAGAAATCGCATCCTCACTTCTGTTAAAGTCCAGCAACAGCTTCTTCAGACCCGAAGTACATTAGTGACAGTACAGTGAGAATAAGACTTGCTAATGCAAACCTGAAGCCTCAAAGGCCAGCAAGTGGTCCCAAACTCGAGAGAGAGCATCAAGTAGCAAGACTGCGCCATGCCCATGAACACATACAGTGGGGTGATGAAGAATGGGCAAGAGTTTTGTTCACTGATGAGTCTCAATTCTCTCGATTCACTTCTGATGTAAGGCAAAGAGTCTAGAGGCGACCTGGTGAGCGAAACATTCAAGCCTGCTTCACAGAAAGAGTCCAATACGGTGGAGGCTCTTTACACGTATGGGCTGTACAGCAAGTCGCATAGAGCTAGTGGCCATAGAAAATGGCACCCTGACTGGGGAATGCTAGAGATCTTTAATGAGTATGCAGAGCCATATTTAGTAAATATGGGTGATGGATGGATACTGATGTAGGATAACGCCCGGACACACACCGCTCGGGTCATACAAGAGTACATTCAGGAGCTTGGTATCAGCTTAATGGCTTGGCCATCAAGAAGTCCGATCCCAACCCAATCGAGCACGCCTGGGATGAGCTCTGGAGGCTGGTCGGAAGCCGGAGATCACCTCCTACCACCCTCAGGGCGCTCAAACCGGCCTTAATGGAAGAATGGGAGAATATTCCCCAACATCGCCTCCGAAACCTTATCTTCAGTAGGCCAAATCAGCTCGAAGCTGTAATCAGAGCCCTAGGGGGCAATACCAGTTATTATAATGTAAATAAAACGTACTTAAAACATACTCATAAATAAAAAAAATATAGAGGGACCTTCCTCGAGGACTCTTCCTCGGAATTGTCAACCTCCAAAATTATAAACCAAATGAATTGATCGATAATACAAGAGGCCAACAAGACCGAACTCCCTGTCATTCGAGATGTCGATGTCGCTCCTGAGTCATGGTCCCTAACAATTAGCAATTCTCCGCAGAAAAAGCAAATCTAAAATAAATTCGACACGTGTTTCGCCTCTAAACGAGGCATCCTCAGGACGGTTGGGCTGCGACTGAGCACAGCTGATGGTTGGGCTCAGTCGGCAAAGTTACGCCTGATTCCATCAATTATACTTATAAATGTTGAGTATTTGGCCAGTAAGTTAAAATGGCAATTTTTTGGTTTTTATCTTTTTAGAGTTAATAATGTATAACTCCAAAGAAAGTAGCTGAAATTTGCTATAAAATGTTTTTTATTTCAAAACTCTAATTTCTATAGGTTAGAAGAAATTGCAATTTTAAAAGTGTCGTACTAAGTTTTGAAGGTCAGTGTATTTTAATTTCATTTCTCAACATAATGTAAATCAATAATCACAGCAGTAGCCTATAATAATATTAAAAAATAGCCATCAAAACATAGCTTTTCAAATGGTCGAAAACTAATCGGGGCTTTTTATAGACACCCAGTTTCCGACCACATATTTTAATTAATTTTGAAAGAATATGTATTTGTATATAATAATGTAATCTGGAGGGTATAATGGGATTAACGTTGTGAATTATTTTTACAATTTTCGCTACAATTCTTTAGCTAAGAAATAAAAATGGTCGAGAACTGGGCTACGCTCCACAGCTAGTTTTATTTTCGACCACGAGCGATTTTAGACATCTGTAATTTTTAATAGAATCAGATTAACTTGGACGGAAACTGGCTATTAAAATGTACGCAGCCATAAGGTTCAAAGTCATAAAATGGTTTTCGTTACTTTTCATACATAATTGAATACGAGAATCAATCTACTTAGCCACGATACGCTCATTTCCGACCGCCCGGTCGGAAACTGGATTTTCTAAGAAAATGCTTGTCCTGTTCTCGACCACCTAATATTACTATTATAATAATGAAATCAAAGTAAAAACATGTGTAGCCATCGTTTAAAGATCGTAAATAAGGATTACAAAGAAGAAACAAGCTAAAAACAATAATAAACTAAGTAAAACTTGCTGTGAAAGCTGCGGCGCGCCACTATTTTTTTTGCACGAATTGAGGGGTGCGGACCCGTTCGTTGCGTACCACGAATTAACTATTTTTTTGCCAATCAATCGCTTTCGCAAGTGAGGATATATCCATGCATGTGTATAGTCAAGACGTTCGGGTACTACTAAAACATATTTTTATGAATGGTTGAGTGTCAAGTTTTCTATTTTTTGCCTTTGAATATAAAGACCCATCTAAAAGGTCGGAAACTGGACGTGGTCGCCAAACTGGCGTACCTACCCTACCATAAATGTGTTTGATTTACCATATTTCAGTATTTATGTTAGTAGGTACAAAACATGTGTCCTATCTATCACTCCTTAATCACGTTGAAGTTTGCTTATTTACACAACCAGCTGATTTTTTAAGGGTCGCAATACAAAAGTTTTGGTAACAATTTTGAACTCCAATAGCTCAGAAACTAGAAGAGGTAGGTATAGTTTGCTAGAACATATCGGACTACATATCAACTGACCTATACGTACCTGTAGTATTATTTCGTACTTTTGAGACAGTATGTATATCAGCTATATAAAATTGATAAATTTTTCAAAATAATCACGTGACTAAAAACGCGCCACGAGTGATAATGACGTCATTATGTTACGATGGTACAGTCGGGGACTGAAAAGGTTAACCACCTTAAAGTCGACTTTTGCTTGCACGAGTGCAAGAAACAGAAATGCCAACATTCCAGTGCAAGAAGCAGTGCTGTCAACATTTTAGCCATAGATTTTTAAAAGAAGAATTACATTGTCAACTTATGATTGTCATCCATTTGTCATCATGTTACGTGAGTAGGTGTAGTAGGTATGTGACGTTGACAGGCACTGGTAATAACAGTAGTTTTAATAAACATGAACAAAGAGAATATGTTACTGTCCGACCAAGCGTGCAAAGAAGTATGCGCGTTTGCGCAAACTTGACGCGCATATTACTTTTGTTTTCTCATTCCTCTATCATCGAATCGATTTACTCGTCATTCTATTAGCTCACTGACGCTTAGCGATTGAAACGATTCTGTTAACGTTGAGCAAATCACTAAATAGCTGGGGTGAGGTCATCGTAAGGTGGCACGATTGGTTTCATACTATCTAATGAACTTGCATTGTCTAGCCTCTCCATGTCAGTGTTGCCTATTATCGAGCCTACTATCGAACAAAGTTTATGCTCAAGCGGCGCTCTCACGAAGTGAGTTTAGTTGATCGACTTGATTTTATTAGGACTAACCTCATTCTTGTCGGAAAATTAAAGAAAACTACGAACATCCAATAACATTAATTTAATAATGGATATAACCACCAATGGTATCAATCACCTAGTTCTCATTGAACCCACAAGGCGAGAGCATAGGTCCGTCCCGCTAGTGTAACGTCACGACTTTATCCCCATTCGGGGGTAGTCAGAGGCTTGAGTGGCCATACACCACCACATTGTGGAGGTATTAACCAACTCAAAGCCCACGTTTCACCAGATAGTCAGAACCCAACGTGACAGGAGGTGAACCTTGTCGCCGTGTATACAGGAACTGACTATTACCTGATCCCGTGGGATAGGTAGGTTTCCTCACGATGTTTTCCCTCACCGTCAGCGAACTGTAAATTATGCACATAGATGAAAATTCATCCATTGGTGCATGCCCCACCGGGGATCGAACCTAGGACCTTCGGATTGCTAGCCCAACCTGTTCACCCCTAGGCTACCGTCGCTAGTCCCGCTAGTATCTTCCCAAATAGTTCGGCAGTGGTCGGGCTATTGATTGTATTAAGTGTAATGTGATTTATTTGGGCAAAATGATTGCTTGACACAAAACCGTTTTATTCATATTGCTGTCTCATGTCAGTTTTTTGAGCAGCATTGGGAATATATCAGCGACCAGAATTGTGGTGACGATGATCTATGAGTTCGCCTTATTCACCAAGTCTTCTTTCTGATCCAGAGTCTTACACTATTCCTTTTTATATTAAGACGATGCGATATCTCGCTGATGTTGTATCCAGCGTCATGATCGGCAATAATTGCTGCTCTTTCTTCAATACTTAAAGGTCTCGGCGTTATAAAATATCAAAAATAGATTAAAATAATGTGTTTGTAAAATATTGAAAAAATGATAACATTGACATATATTAATATTAATATTAATATTAATGGCAGGTCAAACCATTAGACAAGTTAATAAAACAAACAACTTTGTTCTGAGTAAATTTAAACTTTGTTGTTGAACAGTTAGAACATCATTTTCTATGCAACTGTCTGTTCTATGACTTAGTTTTAAAACGTAATATGTGCTTGCAACAAGTTAAATGAATCAATTTGAAAACTGGTTAACCTTTTCATTCCCCAACTGTACAATGTCAAAGGCACTACACGTGAATAGACTAAAAAAACAAAACACTGCATCCATCAGATGTGTACATTGTGACGTCACACGCGTTGTCGGCGTGTTTTCGGTACTGGGTTCAACATAATATTTTTAACTAGCTGTTGCCCGCGGCTTCGCCCGCGTGGAGGTCGGTTGTCGCGACCAAAAGTAATAATGAAATTTGGATCCCGTTCCCGCAACCCATCGTTCGCGGCTTATTAGCTAAACAGTAGGCAAGATGGTGAGGGTGCGGCGCGGGGGGACGCGGAGGGTCGGCGATGCATCAAGCGACGACGACACGCGTTTGAATTTTATTCTGGCGTCCGTAATTAATTTCGCGATTACTCCTAAAATATTCGTTGAAATTATATGGTGTAAAGGAGTAAAATAATGTGCATGAAATGCTTAAAGCCTCTAACTTATTTAAAATGATAAGGATTAATACCGTATTTGTGTAAATAGCTTTCCAATGAGGATCAGTAATAGGTCAACAAATCAACTCATAACCAACACTAACAGTTAAAACTAAGCTTTCTTATCAATATAGTTTTTAAATCATCGAAATCGGTCCATCGGTTGCGATTTCCTAACACATTTTATGTATCCAAAATTTATCGACGGGCGGTAAGTGCGGCCAGCGCGCGTGACGTCACCGAGCTCGCCTCGTTGATTTCGCGCTGTGCCCGGTTTCCCGCTTGCGTCGCCATTCACTATTTTAGGTGTTATTCATTTAAATTACATGCTGTAAAGGGCCATATTGATCTATATTAAATGCACAATCTATTTAAGGTACTTAATTGGATAAGGATTAATGCTGTATTGCTTAAAATCGCTTCGTAAATAAGCCATTATTTCTCGTAAAAAGTAAAGGATAAAAAATGGTTATTGTGGGTTATCCCTAAGAGATAGACATAAATACCATCGCGGACTTTTTGTATACCTTTTTATGGTGTACAATACTGTAGTACATTATTTTGATCTATCTCGTAGGATTCAGCCAGCGTTTGCAATGTAAGCGCAAAAAAATGTATTTATTTACGACATCACATTAGAAACCTCTAAAATTATCAGTGTTTCTCTACTATATTAAGCATGTATTATACATAATAACCTTCCTCTTGAATCACTATCTATTAAAAAAAACCGCATCAAAATCCGCTGCGTAGTTTTAAAGATCTAAGCATACATAGAGACAGACAGCCAGAAAGCGGGAAGCGACTATGTTTTATACTAGGTATGTAGTGATAGTGAATCCTTAGGTAGGGTGATGGGTAATATAATATTATGTTAATAATAGATTATAAAGGAATAATAAATAATAATAATAAATATCGCCAGACTTACACGCCATCTGTATGGTCCCAAACTAAGGGGGCGTCCATAAATTACGTGAGGTGAATTTTTGCCTCCCCCATCCCCCTTAGTAAGATGTTGTGAGATTTTGCTCGACCCCCTCCCTCCCCCTCTAATCTCAGATGAGATTTTTCAAAAGCCCTATTCTAGTGGAGAAACATGTTTTACTTAATTTAACCCAGGTTTCTCGCAGTTTCTCGCAGGCGGAGCGGAGCGGGGCGGAGTCAAGCTGAGCTGCATTGAGCCGTATTCCGATCAGTCAAATTTGGGTCAAATTCAATCTCATCGAGTAATCATACGTCATGTTATCGGTTAAGAAAAGAACAGCGCTTTTACATCTTTCTCTACTAGAAGATGAAAATTCGGAAGCTATCCGCCGCGTGTTCATATACTGTATTCGAAAGTCCGCTCAGCTCAGCTCCGCTTAGCTTTGGTTAGATCCGCTCAGTTCCGCTCAGCTCCGCTCAGCTTCGCTCAGCTTCGCTCAGCTTCGCTCAGCTTCGCTCAGCTTCGGTCAGATCCGCTCAGCTCCACTCAGCTCCGCTCCACCCAGCTCCGGTCCGCTCCGCTCCACTCCGCTCCGCTTCGTGCCCACCACTCGGCACCACAGCCTGCTCGACTCCGTTCTGTCCAGCTCGGGGCCGCGTGTTCATTTGTTTTATTCGAAAGTCCACTCAACTCCGCTCCGCTCCGCTTACACTGTTTCCACTGATGCGGAGTGGAGATTTCGAGCACTGTGATTGGCCAGTTCACGGTCCGCTCCGCCCAGCTCCGCTTCAATGGAAACGCACCCTAATTTTTGCGGAGAAAAAATTACGTGAGATTTGCAGACCCCCCCCCCCTCTAAATGCCTCACGTAATTTATGGACGCCCCCTAAGCACCGCTGATACTTGGCTACCATACAATGGACTGGGGGCGATCTCAGTGACAACCAGACCAGAGTAGATTACGAAAAGGCCATTTCCGAAATTTGCCTCTGGCGGGAATCGAACCCACAACCACCCGATGCAGTGAGCCAAGCGGCCAACGCTCAAACTACAGCGCCAAGCGGTCGTCAAAAATAAACAGGAATAAAAATAGTACTCAATAGGATAAACACCTAATCTACCTACTTATGACAGGATACTACCTACCTTCCTAGGTATCTTATATATCTTATAGTACTTTGGGTAGGTACACCGAACCTTTCCATGCTTAACCTAGTGGTAAAATAATAGGTTTCTTTGTATAAATAGTATTCATAACAGAAAAGGTAACTGAAAAGGTACCTAAGTGTACCTTTTCCGTTTCCAACCACGTGTCTCGGCGCTGGTGTATTTTAAATTATTGTTTAAGTAGTCGAATACCATAAAAGTATCGACTTTTGGCAGGTTATCCGACTTAGCTTGTTGAAAACTTTCCTGTAAACTCAATTTGAGGCTTAAAACACGCTGCGCGCGAACAAGACAACCGAACCCTAGCGCTAGCCGAGCGCGTATCAGCCCGCGTGACGTCACAGCGAGTGCGGCGGCCGGGGCGGCCCGGTCAGGAAACTTGGTTAGGAAATTAGTCGTATCTTCGTTATTTTTTGTCGTAGACCAAAAATTATTGAGCTGTATGTTATAGAATCCTTAGCTCTATAAATCTGCAGTTTCAACTAAATTCGTTACGGTAATTCATTACCGCTTTATAATTGCCCATTTTTTAAAGTATTAAAATGGATATAGTGTGTTATCCTTAAGAGATAGACATATGGCATCGCGGATAAATAAATAAATATATCTCAAAGGGTTTAAGCAGCGTTTTCGTTGAAAGCTTCCAGACGGCTTATTTTTTTCCGACACCTCCAACAATTATCATTGTATTTCAGCCAATGTATACAAAAACTTGACAAATTATATACTAAAACCTTCCTCGAGAACCACTCTATCCATTGGTGAAAACAGCATGAAAATCAGTGCAGTAGTTTTTGAGTTTATCGCGAACAGACAGACAGACAGACGCGGCGGAGGACTTTGTTTTATAATATTATGTAGTGATAGTGATTTGATAAAACTTTTAAATTAAAGCGAATATAACCCCCCCCCCCCCCCCCCCCCCCCCCCGATCGGGGATAAAAGTCGTGACGTTACATTACATTTTTTTATAAAAAAAAACTAATATAGTTTGTTATAGAACTTATAGGTATATGTAACGTCACGACTTTTATCCCCATGCGGGGGTAGTCAGAGGCCGGAGTGGCCATACACCACCATATTGTGAATGTATTAACCAACTCAAAGCCCACGTTTCACCAGATAGTCAGGTATGGTCAGATATGATCTTTCCATTTCTGGCACAAAAAAAAATCATTTAATAAGTCAATAGATGTGTCCATATGGCGCGCATGCCTCACCAGAGCACTCATATTATGACATTACGTCTATGTGTTCCGACGTCAAAAGTGAGTGCTCGCGCGAGGCATGCGCCTGATGAAGACGCCGCCAATGAATTACCGTAACGAATTTAGTTGAAACTGCAGATTTATAGAGCTAAGGATTCTATAACATACAGCTCAATAATTTTTGGTCTACGACAAAAATTAACGAAGATACGACTAATTTCCTAACGAAGTTTCCTGACCGGGCCGCGCCGGCCGCCGCACTCGCTGTGACGTCACGCGGGCTGATACGCGCTCGGCTAGCGCTAGGGTTCGGTTGTCTTGTTCGTGCGCAGCGTGTTTTAAGCCTCAAAATGAGTTTACAGGAAAGTTTTCAACAAGCTAAGCCGGATAACCTGCCAAAAGTCGATACTTTTATGGTATTCGACTACTTAAACAATAATTTAAAATACACCAGCGCCGAGACACGTGGTTGGAAACGGAAAAGGTACACTTAGGTACCTTTTCACATACCTTTTCTGTTATGAATACTATTTATACAAAGAAACCTATTATTTTACCACTAGGTTAAGCATGGAAAGGTTCGGTGTACCTACCCAAAGTACTATAAGATATATAAGATACCTAGGAAGGTAGGTAGTATCCTGTCATAAGTAGGTAGATTAGGTGTTTATCCTATTGAGTACTATTTTTATTCCTGTTTATTTTTGACGACCGCTTGGCGCTATAGTTTGAGCGTTGGCCGCTTGGCTCACTGCATCGGGTGGTTGTGGGTTCGATTCCCGCCAGAGGCAAATTTCAGAAATGGCCTTTTCGTAATCTACTCTGGTCTGGTTGTCACTGAGATCGCCCCCAGTCCATTGTATGGTAGCCAAGTATCAGCGGTGCTTAGGGGGCGTCCATAAATTACGTGGGGCATTTAGAGGGGGGGGGGGGGGGTCGAGCCAAAACTCACCAAATCTCACGTGGGGGAGAGGAGTGGTCTCTGCAAACCTCACGTAATTTTTTCTCCGCAAAAATTAGGGTGCGTTTCCATTGAAGCGGAGCTGGGCGGAGCGGACCGTGAACTGGCCAATCACAGTGCTAAGAGCTAGATCTTTAAAACTACGCAGCGGATTTTGATGCGGTTTTTTTAATAGATAGTGATTCAAGAGGAAGGTTTATTATGTATAATACATGTTTAATATAGTAGAGAAACACTGATAATTGTAGAGGTTTCTAATGTGATGTCGTAAATAAATACATTTTTTAGCGCTTACATTGCAAACGCTGGCTGAATCCTACGAGATAGATCAAAATAATGTACTACAGTATTGTACACCATAAAAAGGTATACAAAAAGTCCGCGATGGTATTTATGTCTATCTCTTAGGGATAACCCACAATAACCATTTTTTATCCTATACTTTTTACGAGAAATAATGGCTTATTTACGAAGCGATTTTAAGCAATACAGCATTAATCCTTATCCAATTAAGTACCTTAAATACATTGTGCATTTAATATAGATCAATATGGCCCTTTACAGCATGTAATTTAAATGAATAACACCTAAAATAGTGAATGGCGGCGCGAGCGGGAAACCGGGCACAGCGCGAAATCAACGAGGCGAACCCGGTGACGTCACGCGCGCTGGCCGCACTTACCGCCCGTCGATACATTTTGGATACATAAAATGTGTTAGGAAATCGCAACCGATGGACCGATTTCGATGATTTAAAAACTATATTGATAAGAAAGCTTAGTTTTAACTGTTAGTGTTGGTTATGAGTTGATTTGTTGACCTATTACTGATCCTCATTGCTACCGGTGCGGCGATAAACTAATAAAGCGTTTATGCATCTCACACTTTTTACAAGACATCACTAGCATATTGTTTCAAACGCCTGGAAAGGTTGTTGGTTGATATGGCCTTAACAACTTCATGTCACTTCAGGATTCAAGTACAAGGCGCAGTGAAAATACGTACCTATTGCATCATCACCGGCAATATTGAAAGCGCCCGTTTTATGTAGTTCTAATTTCCGTTTCCGAACTATCTGTAAAATAACAAATTGATCGTCGTCGACTTGAATTCCATACGAATGAAACTGAAACAATTTTACCCCGCGCCCTATGTAAAACAAATTATTTGTTTTTTTCAACGTCCGCGTCCAACTCCTGAGCCAGGCCTCCCCTCAATGCGAGGGGGTTTCAGGTCATAATTCATTGCGCTGGCCCAATGCAGGTTAGCGTATTTCACATGTCTTTCGAAAGTTTGTTACATTTTATAAGACATGCAGGTTTCCTCACGATGTGTCCCTTCATCGTAGGCAAGTGATAATCATATAAAAGGTATCCTACTAATATTATAAAAAAAACCTGGAGCACTAAAAAGCCTGAAATAATATTTCTATTACCACCACTGCCTACCCCTTCGGGAAAATCAGGCGAGATGATGTGTTATCGAGTATTTGGGGTCGGTGCCAATCTATCTTCTTACTTTTATAGTAGGTAGACTCTGCATACCTACCAAGATTGGCACCGACTCCAAATACTCGATAACACATAATCACGCCTGATTGTCCCGAAGGGGTAGGCAGTGGTTGTTGAGTCCCCTACTCAACAGCACACACGAGCGGGGGATGCAAGAGGTGCGGGGGCTGCACGGCGCGTCGAGTCGCCGCGGCCGCCGCCCGGGAGTTCCAGTTCGAATCAGCTGTGCCGTGCGCTTACACACTATTCGCGCTCGCGCATAACATCTACTTATTATTATTGTTTCTTACCGTACTTGCGACAACCGTTGTATAGATTTGATTACACATTATATTATACATACAGTCCGCTTTTAATTACTTCTCCACCACTGAGACCATCGAAGGCCACTGTTAAACATGGTCCATCGTCCATCTACCGCCAGCGTTGGAATAACAACAAGAATTTGAATTCGAAACTTCAACGGTTCAAGTTCGTGAAGAAAAAATCTGTACTACGGGTTCAAGTCGTCTTCATCCAGTTCTCCAGCTTATTGTTTTCTTCTCGTCGTGCCTGCCTTTGGACTTCGTGAATGTCAGCGCGGTATTTCGTAATCCGTCTTGCAGACTTCACACCAACCGGTGCCAGATGAATTGGAGTATTGGGAGTACGGGACAAGAAGCTCATCACATCTATTATTTTCTCATCTTCTCATCGGGCCTGCTTTTGGAACTTCGTTGAAGTCAGCACGGTTTCTTCTTATAACCGTCTTCGCGGACTTCAATCCATCAGGCAAAAGAGGGAAGCTTTACGGGACATCAAGCAAATCCACATCTTCAAATTGTCGTCGTGCATTGAAGAACACAGTTTCTCCTCGTCGCAATCTTCATAGTGGTTTGCACCAAAAAACCGTGAGCTCGTTCCATTTCCTTATTTTCACACATCTTATCAAAATACGTTCCATTTTCGTTCATACATTTCACATAAAACAATCACTCAATCGCCTCATCCAATTAGTTTCAGCTTCATACTTACATTTAGGCAGTTTTCATAACCTCATAAGTTCATTACGCATAGTCATTCTCACAATCATAATTTAGTAATTTTTTTCTTGTTGTGTGGGTGGAACATTCCTGACAACGTCTTAAAGCAGTTGCGCGTCGTCATAACGTCTATACCGTTATGCAACTTGCTATTAATTTTTCAACAGGGGTTTACTTGCTCTTGTCTTGTTTACATTTTACATATTAAAATTATTAAAAATCCTTATTTATATCATTTCTTTCATTAAAATGGCAGACATACAAAGTTTAATACAAAATATTCATTCAATTCAAGCCAAGCTAACCCAATTTTCATCTCATCTAAATCTTCTCAAATCATGTGAATGGTTAAGCGAGGTTCAAGTCATTGAAATTGAAGATCAACTTGATACAATGTTAAACTTATATGACACATATGATGCGTTACAGATGGACTTAGAGGTGTTGATGGATGACCCCAGCGAGCAATATGCGGAGCGTGAAAAGTTTGAGAACCAGTACTACAGCTTGGTGGCTTCCGCACGCGTGGTGATCCGTGACGCTCGCAGGCTTCCTGTGGGAGACTCTGGTTCCAGGGTGGTTCACAATAGTTCTTACACACATACACAAATGCAAGATTCATGTACTTCGCATAAAATACCACCTTTAGTCCATCATAATGTGTCTAATAAACAAATACCTGTGGGGGTATGTACTGCGCGCTTCGCTTCGCCACTTGAAAACCCCGCAGGCCTTGCTTCGCTTGTTTTTACAATTGTCAAGCCAATTCAACAGCCCGCAGAGGTTGCTTCGCGTGGGTGTCCGGCTATTAAGTCTCTTGAAAACCCCGCAGACCTCGCTTCGCGCGGACTCAAAGCGGACAAGCCGCTGTCCTCTTCCTTATTGTGGTCAGCTTCATCATGGCTTCCATTCTCTCGCATATGTCAGCAAGCCACGTCGTTCCTACTGGATCCAGTGACGATCGGGGCACCTTATTATGTTTACACTTCTTGTGCTGACCGCTGCTTGCTTAAAAAACATTCTCATTTAAATATCCAAAATACATACACATATACATACGTACATATATACAAAGGCCGATACAAAGATAAATACATATACAAATACAATTCTACATTTACAAATAAATTATATTTTTACACTACGTCGTACTTCATACATGGTAACTACCCACATAATAATAATATAGTTTGTTATATTCGTTTTTACATTTACATTAAATAATAAGTTCATATTTTATTTACATTTACCTACCATTTACATTTTACACATAATTTACATCATTTCTTCAAGTCTTTCGAAAGTTTGTTACATTTTATAAGACATGCAGGTTTCCTCACGATGTGTCCCTTCATCGTAGGCAAGTGATAATCATATAAAAGGTATCCTACTAATATTATAAAAAAAACCTGGAGCACTAAAAAGCCTGAAATAATATTTCTATTACCACCACTGCCTACCCCTTCGGGAAAATCAGGCGAGATGATGTGTTATCGAGTATTTGGGGTCGGTGCCAATCTATCTTCTTACTTTTATAGTAGGTAGACTCTGCATACCTACCAAGATTGGCACCGACTCCAAATACTCGATAACACATAATCACGCCTGATTGTCCCGAAGGGGTAGGCAGTGGTTGTTGAGTCCCCTACTCAACAGCACACACGAGCGGGGGATGCAAGAGGTGCGGGGGCTGCACGGCGCGTCGAGTCGCCGCGGCCGCCGCCCGGGAGTTCCAGTTCGAATCAGCTGTGCCGTGCGCTTACACACTATTCGCGCTCGCGCATAACATCTACTTATTATTATTGTTTCTTACCGTACTTGCGACAACCGTTGTATAGATTTGATTACACATTATATTATACATACAGTCCGCTTTTAATTACTTCTCCACCACTGAGACCATCGAAGGCCACTGTTAAACATGGTCCATCGTCCATCTACCGCCAGCGTTGGAATAACAACAAGAATTTGAATTCGAAACTTCAACGGTTCAAGTTCGTGAAGAAAAAATCTGTACTACGGGTTCAAGTCGTCTTCATCCAGTTCTCCAGCTTATTGTTTTCTTCTCGTCGTGCCTGCCTTTGGACTTCGTGAATGTCAGCGCGGTATTTCGTAATCCGTCTTGCAGACTTCACACCAACCGGTGCCAGATGAATTGGAGTATTGGGAGTACGGGACAAGAAGCTCATCACATCTATTATTTTCTCATCTTCTCATCGGGCCTGCTTTTGGAACTTCGTTGAAGTCAGCACGGTTTCTTCTTATAACCGTCTTCGCGGACTTCAATCCATCAGGCAAAAGAGGGAAGCTTTACGGGACATCAAGCAAATCCACATCTTCAAATTGTCGTCGTGCATTGAAGAACACAGTTTCTCCTCGTCGCAATCTTCATAGTGGTTTGCACCAAAAAACCGTGAGCTCGTTCCATTTCCTTATTTTCACACATCTTATCAAAATACGTTCCATTTTCGTTCATACATTTCACATAAAACAATCACTCAATCGCCTCATCCAATTAGTTTCAGCTTCATACTTACATTTAGGCAGTTTTCATAACCTCATAAGTTCATTACGCATAGTCATTCTCACAATCATAATTTAGTAATTTTTTTCTTGTTGTGTGGGTGGAACATTCCTGACAACGTCTTAAAGCAGTTGCGCGTCGTCATAACGTCTATACCGTTATGCAACTTGCTATTAATTTTTCAACAGGGGTTTACTTGCTCTTGTCTTGTTTACATTTTACATATTAAAATTATTAAAAATCCTTATTTATATCATTTCTTTCATTAAAATGGCAGACATACAAAGTTTAATACAAAATATTCATTCAATTCAAGCCAAGCTAACCCAATTTTCATCTCATCTAAATCTTCTCAAATCATGTGAATGGTTAAGCGAGGTTCAAGTCATTGAAATTGAAGATCAACTTGATACAATGTTAAACTTATATGACACATATGATGCGTTACAGATGGACTTAGAGGTGTTGATGGATGACCCCAGCGAGCAATATGCGGAGCGTGAAAAGTTTGAGAACCAGTACTACAGCTTGGTGGCTTCCGCACGCGTGGTGATCCGTGACGCTCGCAGGCTTCCTGTGGGAGACTCTGGTTCCAGGGTGGTTCACAATAGTTCTTACACACATACACAAATGCAAGATTCATGTACTTCGCATAAAATACCACCTTTAGTCCATCATAATGTGTCTAATAAACAAATACCTGTGGGGGTATGTACTGCGCGCTTCGCTTCGCCACTTGAAAACCCCGCAGGCCTTGCTTCGCTTGTTTTTACAATTGTCAAGCCAATTCAACAGCCCGCAGAGGTTGCTTCGCGTGGGTGTCCGGCTATTAAGTCTCTTGAAAACCCCGCAGACCTCGCTTCGCGCGGACTCAAAGCGGACAAGCCGCTGTCCTCTTCCTTATTGTGGTCAGCTTCATCATGGCTTCCATTCTCTCGCATATGTCAGCAAGCCACGTCGTTCCTACTGGATCCAGTGACGATCGGGGCACCTTATTATGTTTACACTTCTTGTGCTGACCGCTGCTTGCTTAAAAAACATTCTCATTTAAATATCCAAAATACATACACATATACATACGTACATATATACAAAGGCCGATACAAAGATAAATACATATACAAATACAATTCTACATTTACAAATAAATTATATTTTTACACTACGTCGTACTTCATACATGGTAACTACCCACATAATAATAATATAGTTTGTTATATTCGTTTTTACATTTACATTAAATAATAAGTTCATATTTTATTTACATTTACCTACCATTTACATTTTACACCATTTACATACTACATTTAGTTCATACTTGTTTACCTGACGTTAAGCCACAACCACGAATCGTGTCGGACCTCACACAGGGAGCCTCTCTTGTTGTCATGCACCGCTTATTGCTCGCAGGAGGACACCACATACCTACATTTACATGATTGCCTTTTTTCCGACATCTTAACTTTCGTGGTACATTTAATGACTTGCCTTACCTTCCACCGCAAGGTTTCAACTTCACAAACCATACTTACTAATTCTTTTACTTACATTATTTACATTTTTCTTTAATACTTTCATTTTAGCATCATCTTATTATCTGAATGGATCGTTGACCTTGAGCTTGAGAGAACATGCTTACTGCAAGTAAAGGCTATTTTCATTCCTATCTACTTCTCTCTCCAACGACCTTTCAGACCTAAATCCACTTCCCTATTGGACGCTCGCTTTTCGTGCACCCAGCAGAGATGGCGTGAGGCGTCGCAAGAGTCGCCGACATCCGCCTACGGAAGAGCTCATTTTAGCGAGTCTTTCTTACACTCTGCCCTTTTCCAGTTACTGCTGTTGAAGACACTTCAACCGGGGGAATATGTTGAGTCCCCTACTCAACAGCACACACGAGCGGGGGATGCAAGAGGTGCGGGGGCTGCACGGCGCGTCGAGTCGCCGCGGCCGCCGCCCGGGAGTTCCAGTTCGAATCAGCTGTGCCGTGCGCTTACACACTATTCGCGCTCGCGCATAACATCTACTTATTATTATTGTTTCTTACCGTACTTGCGACAACCGTTGTATAGATTTGATTACACATTATATTATACATACAGTCCGCTTTTAATTACTTCTCCACCACTGAGACCATCGAAGGCCACTTTTAGACAGTGGTGGTAATAGAAATATTATTTCAGGCTTTTTAGTGCTCCAGGTTTTTTAAAGTCGGTTTTTATTTTTTTATAAAAATAATTTTATTTCATGATTTTTAGTGGCGCCATACAAACTTTATCACCCCAAATTACCCCTTTGGGGGTGACTTTTCCAAGATTCCAAAACAAAAGTTTCTTAATTTATTATATGGAGTATACATACTAAGTTTCAAGTCACTCGGACACAAATATATTTTTCTACCGTACTTCTACCCCTAGTTTCCCCCTTTGGGGGTAGATTTCCGAAATGATTTTTTACGGGAGCAAAACGACTTAGTCACCTATCAAATAACAGTTTAAAAAGAAAAATTGGTTCATAAACGTTAGAGATAAACGGTAACTCTCCATACAAACTTCAACACCTCGTTTTACCCCCTTGAGGGGTGATTTTTCCAAAATCCTGAAACATGAGTTTCATTATTTCTTATGCAAAATATACATATTAAGTTTCAAGTCAATCCGATAAAAATTTTTTTTTCAGGCGACCTTCACCCCCCAAAATTACCCCCTTAGGGGTTTATTCTAGGAATTATTTTTTTATGGGACCAACTTGGAGCTACGATCTACCGAACAGCAAAATAATTTTTCAAATCGGTTCATAAATGCCGGAGAAATCGGTGAACATACATAAATTAAAAAAAAAAAAAAAAAAAAAACATACATACAGCCGAACATAGAACCTCCTCCTTTTTTGAAGTCGGTTAAAAAGCGAAAGTAAATGTGTGTGTGTGTGAATGTTTGTTACCACGTATCTCCATATCTACTACCCCGATTTTAATGAAATTTGAAATGTAGGTAGTGTAATCTCTGGAATAAGACATAGCCTAATCATACCTATCAATTTCAATCCCTAAGATGGTTAAATAGGGTATGAAAGTTTGTATGGAGGTTCGTCATTCTTGAAGTTAGAATTATGAAAATTTGTGTTTCGGTGTCTTTTGAAAAATAAGAAATATTAATTTCAGGGTTTTTGAAATTTCAACCCCTAAGGGGGTAAAATAGGGGATGAAAGTTTGTATGAAAGTTCGTCATTTTTGAAGTTAGAATTAAGTATGAAAATTTTGGTGTTTAGCTGTCTTTTTAAAAATACAAGTTGGATTTGGGATACGTGATATATACGGTATACCGGATCCGGGATCCGGAAAACGGGATCCGGGACCCGGGATACGAGATCTGGGATACGATTTCCGGGATCCGAGATCAGAGATATGGAATCCGGGAAACGAGATCCAGGATACGAGATCTGAGATATCTGGGATATGGGATCCGGGATCCGGGTAAACGAGATCCGGGAAACGAAAACCGGGAAACGGGATCAGGGATGTGGGATCCGGGATCAATGATTATGGAACCCGGAATACGGGATCCGGGACCCGGAATACGGTGTCCCGGATCCGGGATCAGAGATACGGGATCCGGTAAACCGGATCCAAGTTAAGATCCGGGAAACGGGATCCAGGATTCGGGATCCGGTAAACCGGATCCGGGATCCGGTAAACGGGATCATAACCGATTTTTAAAATTTAAATATGCGCGGAGGAATCGCGGGCAAAAGCTAAATAAGTGTGTTGTCTGTATGTGTGAATGCTTGTTACCACGTATCTCCATAACTACTAAACCGATTTTAATGAAATTTGAAACTTAGATAGTGTAGGCTCTGGAATAAGACAGACTAATCTTATATATAAATTTCCACGCGGGCACAGCTAGTATGATTAGATCTAGAAAATTCCAGAGGTTCGAGCTAGGGCTACAACAGTAGACCTTAAGACCGGAAGACGCGTCCTTAAGCAACCGGCTATCACTGCTCCTTTATGCTTATTTTGCACCCTATGTACGTAACCTAAAATATTTTTCAACCTTGTGTATGTCTCGCAGGCAAACTGTGTGATTCCGCATTTTAGAAATGGCGTCGTTCGTTTAAAAACGCTCGCTGTTATGAAATGCCTAAGGCAAAATGTAAATTGCCTTGTCATTATATAATATGCCTCAACATTTGATGGACAATTCATACGCCGTTTACAAATTGCCACGGCAAATTGAAGTATTCAGTTTTATTTTTTACCACGCGCGTCGCTGCTGATCAAAACAATAAAAATGGCGTCGAATAGTGAATGAAGGTTAGGTGTCCATGGAATCTGGTACTCTGAGGACTATTAAAAGTATAAATTCGCAATTTGAGTTACCAGCATAACCGAGGAGGTGGTTATCAGTCACAGTACTTAAATATACTTAGATAAAAAAGGTTACTTTTTAGGTTAGGTTACACCCCAGCCTATATCTGAATAAGGATAGACAATGGCACGCGTGAGCGAGCGAAGCGAGCTCGGAAATTCGGGGCACTCGACTTGGCTGGGTTAGGTTCGAAGGGAATGCCATTCCCTTCGCGTTAGGTTACTGGTGACCCTGGACGCAGAAATAGGAGCCTCATGAAGCGGGCCTCCATCGACTTTGTGATGGAGTAATATGACTGGCAAGTGAAGGTCAGATAGCCGGAGAGAACGTCTGAAATAAAGTCTGATTTGTCCAACCTGTTTTTTATGATGGTCACCCTACAATTACAATCATTGTCGAAATTATAACGATTGAACAAGTTGCCAATTTGCCTTAGGCATATTACATAACAGCGAGCGTTTGTAAAGGGACGACGCCGTATGTAAAATGCCGAATCATACGATTTGCCTGCGACATATGCATCATTATACCCTGCATACATAATACAGGGTGGCATCCAAATCGTTGGCAATATTTGTGGCCCGTTTGACCGCTTGGCTCACTGCATCGGATGGTTGCGGGTTCGATTCCCGCCAGTGACAAATTTCGGAAACGGCCTTTTCATAATTTGCCCATGGGTTAGGTGTTACTGGGGTCGCCCCCAGTCCATTATACGGTAGTCATAATACAAATGGTTCTTAGTTTGGGACCATACAGTTGGAGTGTTAGTCTGGCGATAGTTAGACGGGCCCGTTAGCGTGGTTGGCGCGGAGGCGACTTTCACGCTGCAGGTCGTAGGTTCGATTCCTACCCGTGACATGCATTTGTGTGCATGAACATGTCTGTATGTCCGGAGTCTGGGTGTATATGTATATTAAGTATATATTTACAAATAAAAAAGTAGTATATGTAGTAATATCAGTTATCTGGTTTCCATAGTACAAGCTCTGCTTAGTTTGGGATCAGGTAGCCGTGTGTAAAAAATGTCCCAGGATATTATTATTATTATTATTATTAAGTTATTTATTTTAAACAATGGCTCCACATAAGTAAATGTAAGATAATCTTTGAAACATTAATCACCAATTCAATAAAGAAAAACATTGCTCCGGTAGGCAAATGAGCAAAAAAATTCATTAAAACTACTTGGGGCATTATATTTTGTCAATTGGTTTTTGAGAAATGTAGAGTCATTGTTAAAAATATTGCCAACGATTTCAATGTCACTCTGTATATTCTGAGCCCCCAGTGTAAGTTCTCTCTTAAGCTAACTGTATACTTTATATTCTGTGTATTTCTTATCTTGTATTTGTGTGTCTTGTATATGTGTATCTTATTCCTATTTTCTGTATTTGTCTATTTGTATCGCAAATTGAACAGCGCCGCTAGCAGACGGTTTCCAAAACTTTCCATTTTTTCCATATAAAGCGGACAAACGCAGACTATAAAGTAAACAGTTTGCTGACGAGAAAAAATCACTACGTGCAAATTAAAATATTATTATTTTGTAAATTACCCCATTGCCAACATCAGCAATGAATTTGCAATATTTGTCATGTTTCTTCTTCAAGGAACTGAAGTTGTATATAAATGGTACGTGAAGCCATAACTTCTGCAATCTCTTCAGAATAATTTTCATAATTTCTTCGATTGCTTTAATATAATCTGTGCAACACATATTGTCGTCTTCAGGATTAAGATTAAGTATTGTTTCTGTGAAAACGAGAAAGAGAAACATTAGTTAAAGTAGTATACTATGCTATTATTATACTTAAATAATAATAATAATAACGTCACGACTTTTATCCCCATTCGGGGGTAGTCAGAGGCTTGAGTGGCCATACACCACCACATTGTGGGGGTATTAACCAACTCAAAGCCCACGTTTCACCAGATAGTCAGGACCCAACGTGACAGGTGGTGAACCTTGTCACCGTGTATACAGGAACTGACTATTACCTAATCCCGAGGAATAGGTAGATTTCCTCACGATGTTTTCCCTCACCGTCAGCGAACTGTAAATTATGCACATAGATGAAAATTCATCCATTGGTGCATGCCCCACCGGGGATCGAACCTGGGACCTTCTGATTGCTAGCCCAACCTTCTTATATTATTATACTTAGTATGCTTATTAGAGTACCTAGGTCATTCATTATAATTATTCAAATGGGGTGTCCAGATGTTGCGGATGCTGCGCGCTAGCAATCAGTTTTGACGCCAAAACGCGTAGACATAATGTCATTACATGAGTGCTCGGGCGAAGCATGTGAGGCACATGGATGCACCAATAACTTCTTTGTAACTTTATTTATTTATGCTGTGGTAAACAAGTGAAACATAAGCACCAACGCACTAATTATTTTCTGACATACACTGAACCGCAAAGAAAAAGGGTCGGTTAGAAAATCTTCAATAATATCTTCAATAACATTTTATTTATTTTAAATTTATTAAAAATAAGAAGCTTCAATTCATTTTTTAGGGTTTCTCACCCAAGGGGTGCCAACGGGACCCTATTACTAAGCCTACGCTGTCCGTCTGTCCGTTCTTCCGTCCGTCTGTCAGCGGGCTATATCTCACGACCCGTAATATGTAGAGAGTTAAAATTTTCATACAATGTGTATTTCTGTTGCCACTACAACAACAAATAGAAAAATAAAATAACATTTTAAAATAAATATATTTTGACGTTTATATTCTACAGTGGTACGGAACCCTTTATGTGCGAGTCCGATACGCACTTGGCTGGTTTTTTTATTTTCATTTAAGCACATTAAAATATTATTTAATTGAGTGTTTATTTCATAAAGCTAGGTCAGGTACTTATGAAGATATTGAAGATTTTCAAACCGACCCGTTTTCTTTGCGGTCCAGTGTAGTTACTAACAATAAGGCCTTAAAATATTAGGTAATTTCAAATAAGTAGTGGAATGAGATTGGGATTGCTATCGACTTAGAAAACATTTTGCTATTCTATGTGGCGGTGACGTCACTCGTTAGTAGCGGTGTACCTACATACACTGTTTTAGTTTTTGTTAAATCAAAGACTTTAAGCGTCTGTATATTTGCCAATTTTAGGGTTATTTTGAAAACTATTCCACTTTTAGTAGGTAATAAGATAAATAAAATTATTAGATTACGCGTAAATTCTTGAAAAATATTACCCACGTTAAACCCGCGTGAAACCCGCGGTTTCTTATATTTCCCGTGGAATCCCAATTATTTATCGAAAATAAAGCCTAAGTTACTTCTTATAACATCAGCTATCTGCCAGTGAAAGTCCCGTCAAAAGCGGTCCAGCCGTTTCAGAGATTACCCGGAACAAACATACAGACAGACAGACGGACTCCCAACAGATGGCGCGCGAGTCGAGTTAGCACGCGGTGTTAAAATTCTCTCCGATTCAGTGAATACCGTAAATTCAATGCAGTTAAAACAGAACTTCAATTTTGTATATTTGTAAGATATAAGAAAATGTAAGATTCAAAATAAAAGATTGTAAGATAAGAGTATGTAAGAGTATTGTAAGAGTATGTAAGAGTATGTAAGATATGTATAGAGTATAGATTATAATTATGCAATAAAAATATAAGTCATTAGGTAGGTACCTAACTAACGTTATTTTCTCTGTTGCTGCTATGTAGTACCTATGATCAAAAATAATTATAACCATAAACACGCCCTTTACGTCAAGTATTTGTATGAGAATACAACTGTCAAAAGTTGGCGGGGTATCGGGGAAGGCGGCGAACAAAATGTCAGTAGCCGTCATACATACATACTATTTTATACAGGTAATGCGGCGTCTATTGGGCTTATTTGTCTCTGAGTATTACATAAGTGGTTAGTTCACGATGCCGCGCGAACTACTGAAAATTTACCCATATGCTAGAGTCATAGAGGCACACCACGCGTCATCGTAAAATAATTTAACGAGGCATAGGTAGAGTAAAAATAAACTTACGACATGAAATTTCCAACGAATTAGGGACCACATGTTGTTGTGGGTTGAACAACCCTTTTCCAACTTGACTCCCCAACTGGTCGACAAGTCTCTGGGACTGGTCGTTGAACACCTCTACAAAAGTCTTTATCATTTTCTGACCAAACGCAGGATTTAGTAATTTTCTATGTAGTTTCCACGTTATTGCTGAAAAAAATACATTAATTTGATATGTGACCGATTTTTTTTATCATCATCGTCATAATAATATTAATACTTGAAGCAAAAATATTCGTTCTCCGTTTTTCGAAGATACGTGGACGGAGGAGTATGAAATTTGGCACAATAAAAGTTTACATTCCCGATGTTTGCAGATTTTATAAAAAGTGCATTATTAGTGCACAAAATTAATAAAAGAAAACGTCACTCACACTCATGAACGTAATAATACTAGGACGGAACCTTACGAACTTTATTTTCCATTCATTCAATCAAAAATAATCCTTATGTGACGGACTTAACGCCCACGATGCACGCATTATAAAAACCGGTCCCAGTCAGATAGTATAACACCACCCTATTGTCCCGTTCTAACAGTACACCTTTCACCTTCCTTGTGTTGCCAGTTTATATTTATTCGATCACTTTAAACTTGGTAAATTTTAATGTTAAGAAGAGTAAACAATAAAATCGATTAATGAGATGCCTATGGTAAAGTATGAGAATATCCTAAGATTAAAATTACAAACATAAATAAATGCCTGGAAATTAGTACTTACCTCCTTCAATAATTCGCTTGTAATTGTCAGTTCCGTGATGTCTATAAAATCGTAGCAGAAATAAAATTAAAAACTTGAAACACAGAACGTCATTTTGCGTGACACATGACTTTTGTAGCGAATTTTAAATTAAACGTATTGTGCGATATTTTCGTCACAAAATGGGTAAAATATGCATCGTAGAAGTCTGCAAAAGCGAATATTATCCGGATTGCGGTTTAACTTACCATAGGTAAGTGTTTAACTATGTTTTCTATGTTTCGTACATTTTAGAAGTTCGGGTGACATAAATTTCTGTAGTAAACAGGACTACAATATAAATCTTGTTGTGTTTAAAACTGAACTGAACCCAGCAACTGTTTGCAGCGATAAGTCGCGCTTTTCGTTGCCACACGACTGCATCGCTACTTTTCGAAGTCGGTCGCATTTGCAACGCGCGACAGACCGCACGCTGGTAAGACGCAACGCTCACGCCGCGTCGTCACGGCTCGCACGCGGCGTTCGCGTCGTTCACACGCTCGAGGAACGCGCACGCACGCCCAATGAAGGGTCAGCCTTAGCGCCTCTACGTCGCTACTAACGCGTAGTGCTTCGAATGGGACATCGGGGATAGTGGGGCCGTACCAGGCAGAAATAATAAACTGCATCGCGACTGTATCGCGTTCGTGTTGCGTGTTGTTCGTGTTGCTAGTCTCGAGTCTTTTAGCCTTTTCAAAAGAGGTTCGAGCTTTTTTCTGGGGCTCGTCGTAGCAAATCGCCTCGGAATGTTTCAAGGCTAAATAAGGACTTGTGTTTTAAATAAACCTCGAGCCTTTTTTAGGCTCGGCGTTCTTATTGGAGCTCCGTTGTTGTGAGCTTACAAAAAGTCAAAAATACTGGGTGAAATCGAAATCGTCGGCAATATTTTAACCAGTGATTCTACACATGATTCAAAATATTTTAGGAAAACAAATAAAAAATCTATTGATAAAAAAATATTGATCGAGTAAGCAAATAAGCAAACTATTTAACTGTTATACCTTACCTGGGTAATACATTTTTATCAATTGATTTGTTGATTAATATTCCCTAAATATTCTGAATCATGTGTAGAATCACTGGTTAAAATATTTCCGACGATTTCGATTTCACCCAGTATAAAAAAGAAGACTTTCCAAGTCTTCGCAAGTTCAGGAAGGAGTCGCCAAATAGCTAAGCTGACTATTCCTGGCTAGTCTTATATATTATTATAAAAATATGTTTTTTTTGTTCGCTAAGACTCCCAGGTCTCCCAGTTTATTTTTTGTGTCCTCTGAGAGTTACCTTCATGAATAGTTATTTTTTTTTAGATTTTATGAATTATCACATTATGCACTCAGCCTTAAAACATTATGCGTTCTTTTCGCGTTACTTCTGCGTTACTCTAACATAGAAGTGTCTTGTTACACTATGATACAAAGTGGCCTAAAATCAACGGCCTTAGCCTTGTACACTTTTCTTAAATACTATTTTGTAGCTCCATTTAGGTTGCCAAGATACCTAAAGACAGGCGCTCGCGTAGTTTGGCCACCGCAGACTAATTTATTGTACTCATGTTCTTATAAAAATAAACATCCCTTTCCTTATTTTATTATTTTCCTATCATAACAATCTCGGAACAATAGCACGTTTTCACCAGATGTCCAAGATGAGAGATGATGATGATGATGATGATGATACGTCCGTTTGGACTTTCTCCAAATTTCAAAATATTATGGTCACTCTTGTTTGGAAAAGGAAACAACGTTAATGTGGTATCTCGCTGTCGGCTTCACTTTTGCTAGCAAGTCCGCATTCCCTGGTTATAATTTCTTTGCTCACACTACATACGTTTCACCTTTCAATCAAGGAAGGTCGTTGGTTTCACCTATTCGTAGATTGGGTATTTAGCTTTTTGATATTTTGACACTGTCGCTGTATGTTTTTTAAAGGCCAGTACTTTTGGTAATAAAAGAAGTAGGTTTCCTACACTTTTTACGAAGATAACGTGGACGGAGGCGTATACTCATTGGGCCCGACTCAATGAAAAGATGCCATTAGCAAAAATATAACCATGGAAAAATTACAACATTACCTATCACATTCACATTATCGAAATCTATGATTATAGAGCGATGAACGAATAAGAGAGTGAATGAGGGAGAGAGAGAGGACAGAGATTCGAAGGAGGAACGATTTGTGATTGATGTAGGTGTAGGGAAGAGGTTTTAAATAGAAAAATAGTCTTTGACAATAGAACCTTAGTAACGTTCAAACTTAATATTTAAATGAATTATGGTCGAATTTCGACCACGGGCGTCCTTAGTTTGTTTAATTATTTCTAATACCGACCCGTGCATAGTTAAAAGTAATTTCGAACTTCTGAAACATACTCAGTGTTATTTACAAAACAGTTAAACACATTTTTAACTCGCGTATGTTTTTTTTCATTAAAATTTTACTAGACTCGCTTTCAAAACGAGTTTAAGGTTTGTGTGATAACACCAACAACTTTCCTCGATGATGTTGGTCGTCTGGATTGGTCACCCTCCCACTTTTTTTTTTTCGAAAAAACTTATTGTGACGTAAAAACGATTGCTTCATAAAACCCAACATAATTTTTTTGATATTCTATTTTTCACATAGTAAAATAGTAAGTAGCACTTTTTCCTACTATAAAAAGATGAAGTGTTAGTAAATAATGTGATAATTTTCTCCAAAGTATTACTCAATTCATCAAAGAGGAGATAGCCTCCATTCATGCGTATTGTGTGGGGTAAGTGATCAATCGCCTTAGTGTACATACCATCAGCCGTAACTAGACCATTGCCGAGCCATTCCTTTGCAAAACTGTATATGTAGGGTTTGTCCAAACAGGTGTTTGCTATTGTGAGGCAGTCATCGGGGTCCGTGATTACTGTAATATAGGACTCAATTTAGAATTCTCAATTCAGCTATTATTATGGTTATATACTGAAGAGTGACCTTCATCGATCGACTTACCGGATCATCCCTGGATTTTATCAAATAAAATAATAATATGTCTGCACATATACCAATAGAGTTGCCATAAAGAATATGGTCAAGGATAAAAAAAAGAAAAAAAAGCTAAAAGCATGCACGGCTTCGTCGCGCGCAGCTGTTGTATTGTATCTTCCTCTATCGCATGAAATAGAACTCGGATGCGCAATGCTTCCAATTTTTTAATTTCAAATTTTTAATTTCTATGCCCGGCTACCGTTATTCTTGACTAGATTTTCGCAAGCAACACTATACACTGTATTCGCAATAAAATTGCCTTCATTTTGATATAATTTTCATTTGGCAAGCAAGTCGGTGAAAATTGTTAAAAAAAATATGATTTTCATAATTTTTAAAAATTAATTTGTTAAAAATCAAGGAAGGAAAAATAAATGATTTGCTACTGGTAAAATTATTTATGACGACGGTAAAAGTAACCGATTCGACCTTTTTATTTAAAAGTAGAATGGGAATAACAACTGAAACTGTAGCTGTACTGCAGCTGTAGCCAATCGACTGCAGCTCATAAACGGGCTGGCTCGACCGGGGTAGTACCACCCTCTCACAGAAGATCGGCGTAAAGCAGCTATTACAGCTGCGTTTCGTACGATGAGTGAGAGAGCCGTAAGCCCACCCCCCTCTCCCTCCCTCCATCCCACTCCCCTTCAGGTCGGCAATGTGCGAGCAATGCCTTTGTTATTGTAAGCATCTATACGCTACGGTAATTGCTTAACATCGGGCGGGCCGTACGCTTTTCTGCCAACGCAGTCCTATAAAAAAAAGCCATGACTTGTACTTTACTTTCGAGGAACAAAACGTGTTACGACACGTCTAGATTAGCTCTTTCCTCAAGTTTGCCGTATGTCATTACTTCCCACAATTCGTTCCTTATCAGCAACACTATCGAATGGTGTAATAATACAGTGTGTTTTTTTTCAATATCAACTAGTTCGATTTCTAGCTACGAATATAATTTTTACAAAAATCTAATAATGCAGTTTTAGTTGTCATCAAAATTGGTCCCGAGACTCCTTTAAGTACTTTTAGCTATTTCTCATAGTATCGGATTTGGCCATCCACACACACTTGAAAAATTCACCCTGTATAGTTCCACAGCCTAGAAGAAGCGTAAGCGAATGCAGAATTTCGATATTTATAAAACTTAAATATACATTTTTTATTCGCTGTGGCTTGGTTATATACAACATGTTAAGCAAACCCTGTCCGAGCCGAAACCGGTAATTAGGTTCCCCAATCACATGACCAAATAAAATAATTCATGATAGTAAACATATTAATGAACATTTAAAGTGCCAATTTTTTTTGCCTTTTTCCCACAAAATGTAACTAATTTTAAAAATATGACAACACCGTTACCGGAAGTAATTATGTTAGATCGTGCGCCGTCACCTCAGACCGCAAAGTATGTGACGACGTCATTTTATGAAAAAATAATAATATGTTAACGGGGTATTTGTATTACAAAAAAATATGGGAGGCCTTTGCCCAGCAGTGGAACACATACTATGCTAAAAAAATGAAAAAATATTTTTTTTGAAAAAAAAAAAGAAAAAAAATTGAATCTAATCTCGATACCTTTCTAAAAATATAAATGTGAAAGTGTGTTCACACACACATTCGCATGTGTGTTACCACGTATCTCCATAACTACTAAACCGATTTTAATGAAAGGATGATGGGTACTATTGTATGGACCCTGGTCTGCATAGCCAATAGAGTTCTAATGTATGTTAGCTTATTGCTTATAACCTACAGTTACTGAAACGAAACAGTTTATGTTATGAATCGACTGGAAAAATGTAATTATAGTCGGGGACATAAAAAGTTATATTTTCTGCACCTACTTAAGATAGCCAAGGTCAATAAGTCGTATTAAATGATGATACCGATAGTAGGGCGTAGGCAAGCAACGAGCAAATAACGACTGGCAACTATTTAAAAACCGGTCAGCGAAACCGGTGCGGTGCGGAGCGGGAAGGGCCGAGCGGGGGGGGTGCAATATTGGTATTCTCTGGTAGTTATTTTTTATAACTATGGGCGTTCGAACAAAAAGATTTATGACTCCAGTGAAGATATTTTTTGATGATAGCATACCTTCCGGAGTAGTTTAATTCCATAGGTAGTCCTACTACGCCACCAAGCCAACTAGGCGCACGGGTATAAATATCAAATGATAATAAGTCAATGATTCCGCGGTCCGTCTACAACGTAGTGGGCCTGGGCCAATGCCTGGGCACTCCTGTGGCAGTAGCTCCCACTATAATATGGTGGACAGTCCACAGAATCATTGACTTATTATCATTTGATATTTATACCCGTGCGCCTAGTTGGCTTGGTGGACTAGTATGATGGCAGGGGTGATATATTTTTTCACCGATAGTTTACCGTATTCTTCCCATTATAAAAATTGAAGCTTATGATTATAAGGTATCATTTCATATAAAAATTGAAGCTTATGATTATAAGGATCCGGATTTCAATTAATTTCAACTGAAATTGCAATACGGTATGAACGAAACCAATTGAAACATTGACGAAAAAGTTACGCAATCGCTCCGCTGGTCTCTGATACTTCCTTTGATAAGTATCCAATAGTAACTATTTTATTTTTTATGAAAAGTTTGTAAAGGTTTGACTTATAGTTTATGATACGCTTTATGTGTTTTTAGTCACTTAATTTATGTAATTATGTATTATACAGAATGTCCCAAAACTTTGCCACATGGAGGGCCACAAGTTAAGATATCACGGTTTTCCTTTCATTTAATTTCCCATTTTTTTTAGAGTAATTTGATCCTTGTGATTGATCCTATCGATTGATCCTATCGATTGATACCATAAAAGTACAAGAGTGTTATTTTTTCGGATTTTAGCCGGTTCGATTCCTGAGTGTGGCAAGCGAGTTTTCAAAAATCCTTGATTGCAGTTCGTATTGTTTTTAAAATAAAAATGAAGTCTTGATTCAGTAAAATTCTCTATCTACAATATTTAAGGTACTTCCCCTTGGGACACCCTGTATAGATAGGTATATAAGAACAGCCTATAAATACTTTGGCCCTGAATTGAATGGCTCCATTAGAATATATGGAAGTAGTGTGTTGAGTACATATCTGAGCTGTCATGTTAGATCATAGAGTATCAAGGTGTGTTCCAGTAGGGTGTGCGGTGCTGGCTGTTTTGAGAGCTCTTTACTGGCTAAGCAACCCATATTGGTTAACTTACGGTAAGCTGCAAGAATCTATTTTTATTGTTCATTTTAATGATGGCATAAAATGTAAGTACCAAAGATTATATTTTTATATGACCAAAAGCCAAGTGACCCAAGAGGAAAAAAAGTAAGTTTAAAAACTAAAACCCGACTACTGAAAAATCGCGCTCTAAAATGTATGAAACAAGAAAATATTCTCATCTAGAGGATAGCCGTGGTCCGTGTAGGTCCTTTAGGGCCAAATGGCATATGAACACGGACCACGGCTATCCTCTAGATGAGAATATTTTCTTGTTTCATACTTTTTAGAGCGCGATTTTTCAATAGTCGGGTTTTAGTTTTTAAACTTACTTTTTATTTAATTATTTTGGAGTTATAGGTAACAATATATATATTTTTGAAATGTGCTCATCAAGCTCTTTCATTTGATACCCCACACGGTTTCATTAAAAAATGTATTTTTTTAGTTCATGACATTATGTCCTCTAGAGGGCGCCATATGCAATTTTATGTGACGTCACATAGCCTATAACCAGCGCGCCATTAAGCCGCTTCTAACGATACCTCATTTGTCAAATTACGACAAGTCGTTTGGAAGTTAGGTGGGAACAGATGCACATACATACATACATACATACATACCGGTCAAAATCATAACTCTCCGCCGTAGTCGGGTAATTAAAATATATACACAAATCTAAATATATAAGAATCAAAGTCCTGATTGACTGACTGACTGACAGACAACGCACAGCCTAAACCGCTGATCGTAGAGACTTGAAATTTGGAGGGTGGGTTTGTCTTGATGTGTAGAGGTGTACTAAGAAAGGGTTTTTTGAAATTCAACCCCTAAGGGGGTAAAATAGGGGATAAAAGTTTGTATGGAAGTTCCGTCATTTTTGAAGTTAGAATTATTTAAATTGGTGACTACGTGTGCATGTACATCCCACCTATGTAAAATTATTCCAATTAATCATTAGTTTTGGAATGTGCCCATCAAGGCTTTCAATTTGATACTTGTTTTATTTTTGTTTCACATTTGAAAATGGAACCGTAATGCCGCCATATTGATATATTTCCAAAAAACTTATAGCCAGTGTCATCCGGGATGATTTAAGGATTCTAACGTAAGGATTTGACCGTATGGGGATACCCCATAGGTACATCTAAATCTGTTCAAAGCCATATCTCAATTAATTACAAATTTGGCCCAGGAATGTCCATCTCCTTTTCCAAAATCATTGCTTATAGTGTACTAGGCTTTGCCCGCGACTTCGTCCGCACAGAATATAAATTTAAAAAGTTCGGATCTCGTTTCCCGTATTCCGGATCCCGTTTTCCGCATCCCAGATCCCGTATCCTGGATATCCCGGATCCCGTATCTTAATACCGTATTTGTGTAAATAGCTTTCCAATTACCGCCTTATAATTTCCCATTTTTTTAAAGTACCTATTCAAATGGATAGGTATAGTATGTTATCCTTAAGAGATAGACATATTCCATCGCGAACTTTTCTGTAGACCTACAAACGCATGCGATTGCTGCTAATCATAAAGTGCTATAGGGCGAAGCGTTTTTTTTTAATGACTATGCGTTGTTGGCCAGAGTGCCCTTAACAACTTCACCCGGACTGTGGTGAGTGCAAAGTGCGCTCCAACCAGAAGGGTAGGGGGGACAGCACGCTCAAGGGCGCCACATAGGGCTCGGCCTCGGCTTGGCTGCTGTCTCTAGAGAGAGAGCGGAGGTAAAAACTACCACCGGGTCGTAACGCGGAGGCGGAAGCGCGCCCTTCGACGCGCTATTTATAGGCACGCGCCGCCCGGCCGCGGCCCCCCGGCCGGTACCGCCGCAAAATGTCCCTGCATTTTAAATCTGTAATATCTTCGAAAATATTCATTTAAATTACATGCTGTAAAGGGCCATATTGATCTATATTAAATGCAAAATGTATTTAATATACTTAATTGGATAAGGATTAAGACTGTATTGCTTAAAATCGCTTCATAATAAGCGATTATTTCTCGTAAAAAGTAAAGGATAAAAAATGGTTATTGTGGGTTATCCCTAAGATATAGACATATACTATTTTCGTAGACCTTTTTAAGGTGTACAATACTGTAGTAGATTATTTTGATCTATCTCGTAGGGTTCAGCCAGCGTTTGCAATGTAAGCGCAAAAAAGTGTGTTTATTAACGACATCACATTAGAAACCTCTAAAATTATAAGTGTTTTTCTACTATATTATGCATGCGTTTTTTTTAAATAGATATAGTGATTCAAGAGGAAGGTTTATATGTATAATATTATGCATGTATTATACATATAAACCTTCCTCTTGAATCACAATATCTATTTTAAAAAAACGCATCAAAATCCGTTGCGTAGTTTTAAAGATCTAAGCATACCTACATAGGGACAGATAGACGGGAAGTGACTTTGTTTTATACTACACTGGACCGCAAAGAAAAAGGGTCAGTTAGAAAGTCTTCAATAATATCTTCAATCACATTTTTATTTATTTTACATTTATTAAAAACTAGCTTTTGCCCGCGACTTCGTCCGTGCAGAATATAAATTTAAAAAAATCGGATAGGAAAACCGTTTCCCGTCTCCCGGAACCCGGATCCCGGATCCCGTTTTGGGATAAAAAGTAGCCTATGTGCTATTCCAGACTATAATCTATTTATGTGCCAAATTTCATCCAGATCCGTTCAGCCGTTCTGGCGTGATTGAGTAACATCCATCCATCCATCCATCCTTCCATCCATCTATCCATCTAAACTTTCACATTTATAATATTAGTGGGATAAAAAGCTTAAATTCAGTATTACGCTGTGTATACTAATATATTATTGAAGATTCAACAAGTAACATCTAAATTGTTTGTTAATGTTTAACGTTAAAGGCAGTTCTATTAATTTTGATGATGTTTAGTAAGATGGCATATTGTTATGTTAACATGTGTGTAATATTTAAGTGTCATTTTTTTTAAGGAATGGATGTGGATAAGTTAAGTATAGGAAGGAGACGTATGAGAAGGATGTCAGCGAAGGATGCATGATTTCTGAGGACAGAAATTAATGTAGGATGGCCGAATGTAGGAATGGAACGTAAGGAGCCAGCGTGAAAGGGAACGGTGTACTTGAGTGATGTTAATTGGTTGTGGAACGATGACCGAATGGAAGAATGAGAGGAAAGACTTATGAATGAGGAGAGTGAACGAGAGGGATAGACGACGACGACGTACGAAGAATAAAAGACGATATTTTATAAAAACATTTTTAAATAATTAAGAAGAAATAAGAAAATACAAGATTAAACCGACCTGGTGTTTTAGTACACAAATCCACACACACTACATATATATAAAAAATACATTTAAAAATATAAAAATAGTTCCCCACCGGCATCGGCAACAGGGTCCTAGTTACCGGTGGTCAAGGCTCCAGGGAGAGGAACTTCCTCACAATGCGAGACGTTATTATTATTATTTATTTATTTTTCCATTACTTAATTTGACTGTTCCTACTTTTACTTAATCAGATATGAGATGTTTACAATTCCTAATACTTGTTTATTCTTTAATCAATTATTGTGTTATTCCTTTTCTTTAATTTTATGTTTCTTTTCTTTACCGTACTTTCTTTCTTTCCTTTTCTTTCTTTCTTTTTTGTTCTTTTGTGTACCAAACTGTTATTATTATTTCTTTAAAACCCCCCACAAGACAGGCATTGCCTAGTGTGGGGTGTTTTGCCTGCTCTGTAAATGGTAATGTCTTTTTGGTAATAAATATTTTTATTATTATTATTATTTTTTAGGTTTCCTTACCCAAAGGGTGCCAAAGGGACTATTATCCGTCTTTCCGTCCGTCTGTCAGCGGGCTGTATCTCACGACCCGTAATAGGTAGAGAGTTAAAATTTTCACAGAATGTGTAATTCTGTTGCCGATACAACAACAAAACAACAAAACTTAAATAAAATAAAATTTAAAAATAAAGACTTCTTGACGTTTTTATTCTACGGTACGGAACCCTTTAAGTGCCGAGTCCGACACGCACTTGGTCGGTTTTTTTATTTTCATTTAATTAAGGCTTTATTTCATAAAGCTAGTTCGGGTACTTTTGAAGATATTGAAGATTTTCTAACCGACCCTTTTTCTTTGCGGTCCAGTGTATGTAGTAATAATGATGAACGATGATGAACCCTAGAAATAATAAAGAAGGTAGTGTCCCCACCCAAACACAATAAATAATTGGGGCAGGGTTGTCGATCGCGGTGTGCTGTGCAGTCGCGGTGTGGTGGACTCGAGGGCGGCGCTGCGCCCGCGCCGCGCCGCCCGCCTACCCTGGAGCGCTGCCGCTCATTGGACACGCTCTCCAGTTACTTGGAGACGAAACACGTAAGCATATACCTATCATAAGTTCATAAGTGGTTATACACATGCATGTTTGGCGAACCTAGCAAACAAGTCGCCTGAAAGCCATTAATTTTTCTGATTTTCTAGAAGAATTCTTAGCAATGATACAAATTTTCCGTAAAATGGTCAGTTATTTTACACCATTTGTGACCATTTTACGAAAATTTTGCGGAGTGGCATCGTCCATTTTTCCAAAACAGGGCTGATTGCAAAAAACATTTCGATGAATAGAGTCGCTGTTCATGTTTATCTACTTAAATTTTAAAAATACTCCGAGAATCCTAATATTTTTGGAAAAATTATGTTTCACATTCAGTGACATCATCAGAGGAAATTGTATGCCGTTGCAGTTAAAAAAAAGAGATGTCCCATCCGGAGTATTTTATTCTGTGCAGTTGCACATTAACCATAGAGATAAAGGGTCTTCATACAAGCTCATTTATTTTATGTGGAGCTTTATAGCGTCTGATAAAAGTTTTTGTCCATGGAAAGTGTCTGATACTGTTGGTAGTACTTCGGAGTAATATTCTACAAATATTATATAAAAATCAGCCATCCAAATTGAAGTTAAGTAACTCTTATTTTTAGTTACCTGTCTCACTTGGTACCAGCCAAGGCGCCCCAGGGCAAACCCCACAAGTAGGTACGCAGGTATTCAAAGCACATGAGACACTACTGAGAGCCTAAGGTTTCATCTTTCAGAAAATAAGTTATGTCTTATCGCTCTGGGATCTTGATCTATAACTGTATTGTCATCCTTCTCATGTTCGTGACGCATCAGCGCGACAGAAATACTTGTTATTATGCCAAATTTAGTTTAGCCGTCATAGCCAACATAAGAAGCACCGTTACCGTTGTAAATTAGGTGAAATCTAATACCAAGAAAGAGTGAGATACGTGACAGTTCAAAATCGTTTGTCCTACTAAACGGAGCCCATAGACCCAGTACGATTCAGTTGCACGCGGAAAATAATGTTAAAGACATGTCGGTATTATACAGGCTGACTGGTTAAACACTTTACATATTGAAGGACATTATAACATATGGTAACATGAAACGTTTAAAAAAATAAAATTAAGAAAATACCAATGAACTACAGAGAAAACCTTCATTAAATTTAATGTGCTAAAACTCGGAAACTGTGGACACCGCAGTGCCTCGCGTAGAACGCTAGTGCTAATGACACTAATGACAGTTGATAGGTACGTCAAATCAAGGAGGTACGATCCTGACCACGCTTATTGTTTTGAGTAGATAATTAAAGATAAATTAGGCAAATATTAGGTACCTATTTTTTTTACATAATTAGAACGAGAATCGAGTACTGAGCACTCTATATCAATATGTAAAGTGTTCAACCAGTCAGTCTGTATAAGGTAATGTTGGTATCATTATTTTTATTTTATCGAAGTTTATTTTTAGGTGTACGCCAGCTAATGATGGACGCAAGTAATTATTGTTTGGAGAAAGGCGGTGTCATAAGCGGGAGTATCGGTGTTTTCGCTGCATACTGTAAGTTATTTTGTAAAAAAAAATATAGGAATGCGGTGGCAAAAAAGCGTACGGCCCGGCTTATGTTAAGCAGTTACCGTAGCCTATATATACTTGCAATACCAAAGGCATTGCGCGCACATTGCCGGCCTGAAGGGGAGTGGAATGGAGGGAGGGGAAGGGGGGAACGTTGAGCTTTCGGCTCTCTTAGTCATCGTACGAAACGCAGCTGTAATAGCTGCTTGTATAGATTTTAATTGTGGTCAGTACAATTATTTTGGATATTAATAGCTACGTTGAGGATTCTAAATTAAGCCCTATATTACAGTAATAACGGACCCCGATGACTGTCTCACAATAGCAAACACCTGTTTGGAGAAACCCTACGTATACAGTTTTGCGAAGGAATGGCTCGGCAATGGTCTAGTTACGGCTGATGGTATGTACACTAAGGCGATTGATCACTTACCCCACACAATACGCATGAATGGGAGATAGCCTCCATTGATGAAATCTTTGATGAATTAAATAAATAAATAAACCAACCACGCCAACGGGCCCGTCAAATGAGTTCAATTGAGTTCACTGCCGTTTAACCAAATAACGTTTGACATTTTTTTGTTTATAACCAACGTTTCATATACTATTCATTTTAACTTTTTCCGCAAATGCTTCATTTTACAAACAAACAATTTACAAACATTCATAAAAAAAACGTTTTCCGCAAATGTTTCATTTCTCACATTGCAAACATGTCAGCCATTTTACTCTATGACAAAGTTGACGGTTGACTATTTCTGCGTTTAGGGACACCAGAAGGGCTAGACAAGTGGCTGATGTCGACAAGCGTTCCTTCAAATCGCTACGCTTTATGTATGGAAATGACATAAGACACGTGATCTACATAGCAACTTGTTGTTGATCTACATAGCGACGTTTGACATTTCCATACATTGTGAAGTCTATTCTATTCTATTCGATTAGCGTTCATGCCACTTGGCTAGGTGGGCAAGAACCTATACTAGAGCCATATTCAATGCGGAATGTTTACCAACAAACCGTTGCTTAGCAACCATTGACAGGCAGATGTTGACAACCTCTTGGAAAATTATAATAATTTTATTTTTGAAATATCAATACACAGTAGTATTACGGATTATTTAAATACAGTTTTAAATATATTTGATAGAAACGGTGCTATATGTTTGCTAGAAAATAAAATACGAGTATGTAGTAATTTTGTTATGTGTGTGAAATGTTTACGTTTTTAACTTCGTGCAGTTATACTACCATTTTAATGCGTAAATATCTATATAGTGGCCAGGTTACTGTACTGTACTTTTATAACTTCTTCATTTTGACGATTGATTATAAATATTCCAAATGTTTCTTACCTGCGAAATGTTCTCATCCGTTCTAAAATGTAGGATTGTTAGATGCGTAGTAGTAATTTAAAAAAAAACATTATTTATTGTTTTAAACAATTTTTCTCATATATTACGTATGTAGCGGTTAAGTTGAGTTCCAGAAAACGGTGTAGAAGTAAATTGTTAATATACAATAACTAGGAATTGGTCACAAAATTAGGATTTTTCATCATTAAAAGCGTGACAACCCTATGCATGATGATTTATGGTTTGTTTACAAAGATTCCACATCAAATTTGGCTCTAGTATAACACGAAGGGAATGACGGGGGTTTCCCCGTCTTTCCCTTCGAACCTAACCCGGCCAAGTCGAGTGCCCCGAAGTCCCGAGCTCGCTTCGCTCGCTCACCGTGCAATTTGTAAAACGTTTTCATTCTGAACGTTGTTTTACTAAATGATATGTTTCAGAAATGAATCGTTTGTCAAATAATAAGTTGTAAAATTAAAGTTTGTCAGGTAATTATTTAATAAACTGAATAATTTTGACATCGTTTTTAGGGTTCCGTACCCAAAGGGTGCCAATGGGACCCTATTACTAAGCCTACGCTGTCCGTCTGTCTGTCTGTCTGTCTGTCTGTCTGTCTGTCTGTCTGTCCGTCTGTCTGTCAGCGGGCTGTATCTAACAAACGGTAATAGCTAGAGACATGAAATTTTCACAGAATGTGTATTTCTGTTGCCGCTACAACAACAAATACTAAAAATAAAATAAAACTTAAAAATAAAGGGGGTCCCCATACAATAAACTCGATATTTTTGGCGTTTTTATTGATAACTCATAAATTAAACAATATATAAAGAGAAAACTAACATTTTAACCATGAGTGATCATTATGACATATTTTAGATATCTTGTTGACAAAAAAAAGAAATGTAAAACTACATTTTTGACCCATAAATAAGTTTTAAATTAATAGTACCAGTCAAAGTAGCGCCATCTAACATTGTTATGATATCATTGGCATTACAGTATCATAATTAGTATAATAATTCGAGATCAATACTAGAGATCATCTTAGCCGTATGGTTAAGGCGTTAGTCCACGTGTATGTGGGTATTAGGTTCGAATCTTACTATGAGTTGTTTTTTTTTTTGAGTAATTCGCATTTTTTTTGTCGCCCACAGCTTAAATTAAAATAATGTTAACACTAAACTGATTTGTGCAAATACATTGTTTACGTACGTAAACATATTTGTAAATCAAGTTTCAAATGCATTCGGAGTTTCAAGCACAGAGTATTAGAACTATAGATGGCGTTGTAATAGTTTTTCACAGAATGTGTATTTATTTATTTGTGTACTTTATGTACCTATTATTGCAGGTGTGTACTAACAATTATGGGACTGAGGTGGCAAAAAAGCGTACAGCCCGCCTGATGTTGAGCAGTTTTTTTTATGGGAGTGAGGTGGCTGTTGCCGCTGTAACAACAAATACTAAAACAGAATAAAAAAATATTTAAGTGGGGTTCCCATACAACAGACATGATTGCCGTTTTTATAGAATGGTACGGAACCCTTCGTGCGCGAGTCCGACTCGCACTTGGCCGGTTTTTTTTTATTATGATGAAATGTTAAATAATGTGTTGGCGTTGGTTGTAAAGTGAAAAGTAAAACATTTTTGGTCATTTGGACGGACCCCGTTCAATTGAGTAATAATTTGGAAAAAATATCACTTTATTAACTAACCCTTCATCTTTAAATTTATACTTAGTAGGAACAATTTCTACAATTTGCTAATTTACTATGTGAAAAAAAAATCAAAGTAAATCTGCTTTCAACTTTAAATTTCTAAGTAACTTCTTCAAAAGGGCTCGGTTTTAGGGTTCCGTAGTCCCTACGAGGAACCCTTATAAGATTATCCAGTCCGTCTGTCTGTCCCAGTTTGTCACAGTGCCATAACTTCTACAATTTTCAACGTCAGTTTATGAAATTTGGCACAAAAATATCTCAATAACAGATCTCCATTATAAAATTTTATAAATATAGATTTTGAGGTACTTCCCCTTACATGGAAAGTGGAGATATTTTTTGTGTTTCTTACGTACCACCCTATCATGTGGGGTATCGTTGAAAAGGTATTTTCAAATGAAATAAGGGTTCCTAAGAACAGTTTATTATCAGACGTGCAGTTTGCGAGATTTTAACCTCCAAATGATAAAATAATCCTGCATGCGTCGAGGTTCTGGTATTTATGACCACCCAAAAAACTACTCAAAAATAAGTTTTCGTTTATTGAAAAAGCCTATCAGGGGGCTTACCACAAGCTCTTATTGCGATTCAATTATAGGAACGTTTTAACGACGTTTTAATGACGTTTCTTATTGTCATGACAATAAGGTACGTCATTGCACAAAAAGTCGCTGAAACGTTAATACGTTCCTGTAATTGAATCGCAATAAGAGCTTGTGGTAAGCCCCCAGGACCCGATACACTATTGTTTCCTTATTTTTTATCAAAAGATGGAGAAAATGATACCTAAAAATTTTTTTTTTTGCATTTTATGACGCAATTGTTTTTTACGTCACAATCCGTTATTTTCGAAAAAAAGTGGGAGGGTTCAGTGTGCAGGCGACCAATCCAGACGCCCAACATCATCGAGGAAACAAGTTAAACTCGTTTGTGTTATTACACAAACGAGTTTAACTCGTTTCGAACGCGTGTCTAGTCAAATTTTACTTGAAAAAAAAAATACAGACACGAGTTAAAAATATGTTTAACTATTTTGTTATAACACCATTTCAGGAGTTCGAAATACACTTTAACTATACACGAGTCGGTATTAGAAAGAATTAAACAAATAAAAAATAGGTCACATATTAATGTATTTTTTTCAGCAATAATGTGGAAACTACATAGAAAATTACTAAATCCTGCGTTTGGTCCGAAAATGATTAAGCCTTTTGTGGGGGTGTTCAACGAACAGTCCCGGAGACTTGTTGAAAAGTTGGGGAGTGAAGTTGGAAAAGGGTTATTCGACCCAGAACCGTATGTGATCTCTAACTCTTTGGAAATGTCGTGTCGTAAGTTTCTTTTTACTCTACCTATGCCTAGTTAGTTCATTTTACGATGAAGCGTGCTGTGACTCTATGACTCTAGCATATGGGATGGGTACACTTTCAGTAGTTCGGGTGACATCGTGAATTATACACTTAGGTAATACTCACAGACGAATAAGCCTAATAGACGCCGCATTTCCTGTATAAAATATATATGATGCTACTGACATTTTGTCCGCCGCCTTCCCCGATACACCGCAAACTTTTGATAGTTACATGCTCATACAAATACTTGAGTTTAGGATTATTATTGGTCTGTGGTCATACTATGATACTATGGTGTATTTTTTAATTCCGGAGAGTAAATTGCTAACCCCGAATGTCAAACTAGAAAATAATGCTGCCACATTTATTTCTGTAGTGTTGTTCTACCGCTTTTTTTTCCGGTATCGATTATTTGAACCGTAAAATTAAAAATGTCTTGTGCATACAGCATGAAATTATTTAACGCCACCTGGAGGGCAAGTAGGTACTAGGGGGTGCATTCCGAAATTCCGAAATTTCATAATTTCGAAATTTCGAACCATTTTCGCATAGTTTTCAATTTCGGAATTTCGGCCATTCAGTTTCGGAATCCGAAATTAAATTTAGTTTCTTAACAACCACCGTAATTCTTGAATGAATCATTTTTCCACTTCGTGCGCTATCCTAGAGTTTTTATATTGGAATTAGTACATTATGGAACTATTAAAATGCCTGTAGAATAATATCCCGCGACCTAAATGTTGAGAATAAAAGTACAAAAACATTATGTGAGAGGGATAGGTACTACTTACTTATATTCCCAAAACTGTTCATATTTCCTGTAGGGGTTTATGAAGGCGGGGCAAAATTCAACAACTTTCATCAAGTCTTTCAAATCAAAGGCTTGCGTCAGCCTAGACTTACTCTCAGTTTTAACTTATTGAGCCTAAACATGATGCGTAAAACTAGAATCTATGAAACCAAACCCAAGAAAACGTCTGAACAATATCATAGAGGCACGAAATAGCTACAGAGCGAGGGTTATTATTATGTATGCGAGGGTATGTATTTCTGTCCTCAACCTGTTTCTTATTAATCCGAATTTGATCATTAGTAGAAGATCCTATATGCTAATCATGAGATTAGGTTAGGCAGAGGCACGTACAGAGAACCCACCCAGATCATGAAGGTGAAGGCTAGAAATTTATGGAATAGATCAACGGCACAGTAGGCACAGGAGTGAAATCAGTGTCGGGTAAGGAAAGAGCTCAGACTGTTTTTATTGTCCTTTCAAGATTTTCCCAAAAAAATCCTAATTCTCCTTTAACCATTTCGCATAGACTTCCTTCAGTATCTTTCATTTATATGTCTAACAGGACCTTTTCAGTACGATCGTGCGGCCTTCTTAACGTCATCTTTTCATAGCACTTGAGGTCCCCTTAGTGGACATTTATATTTCAATAGTCCACTAGAGTAGCAATTTGCACCAAGATCCCTGCTCTTTTTAACATG
Source organism: Drymonia ruficornis (assembly GCA_947859195.1). Classification (NCBI taxonomy): domain Eukaryota; kingdom Metazoa; phylum Arthropoda; class Insecta; order Lepidoptera; family Notodontidae; genus Drymonia; species Drymonia ruficornis. Next base: position 3,734,000 of record OX401926.1, on the reverse strand, counting down.
ACAAGTCCTTCATTCAATTTGAGGCAGGTTACTCGTTTGGTGACATGTGTGACTTTGCTTTGGTTTCTAACGGTCAATGGTCCAGCTTGCTGAGGTCTTTCGCTTAGTAATATAGATCCAATTACGCCGATGAGACCGTCGAGCAATTTGGAGACTTTCGTTATTTATCTTCTTCTTCTTCTTCTTTTTCAACCTATCGCCACCCAATGCTGAGTGTAGGTCTCTTCCATTGCACTCCACTCCTTTCGGTCTTGTGCTTTCCGCATCCAGGTCTTTCCTGCCACCTTCACCAGGTCATCCGTCCATCTCGCTGGTGGCCTACCCACGCTTCTGCGCCCAGTACGAGGTCTCCACTCCAATACCCTTTTCCCCCATCGATTGTCCGTTCTACGGCACACGTGACCCGCCCACTTCCATTTCCTGCGAGCGATAACTCTGGCTATGTCGGTCAGCTTAGTCCTCTTCCGAATTTCGGTATTTTTAACCCTATCTCGGAGAGAGATCCCCAACATAGCTCGCTCCATGGCTCTTTGGACTACTTGCAGTCTAGTTATGGTCTGCTTAGTGAGCGTCCATGTTTCGGCCCCGTATAGCAACCATTATTTATCTACTTCTTCTATTTAAGTACCCGAAGGCCCTTGTCATTGTAGCTGATGAATCCCTTTCCATCATTCCCTGTCTTTAGGGTAGTCTCTTTCACCTCCTGATACGATATGATGTCAACCTTAAAATAAATGTGATTCATGTAATTTAAACTTGGTCTTCCTCTTCCTCGCTTTCCTCCTATCTTTTCTTCTAAGATATTTTTCATAAAGGTGTCATATTGTATGAGTTGAGATAATTTTTCTTTAAACGATCTTCTTTATTTAAGCCTCTTAGCATATCCTCATTTGTGACTATTCCATTGCAACTGATTATTTCCATTCTCCTACAATACCACATTTCAAACGCTTCAATGTATCCCCGTCTCTTTCAATGAGGGTCCACGATTCACACCCATATAGCGCTACGATCTAAACTTTATTTTATTTATACAATTACATAATTGCCTGAGCTGGGTCCATGAAAATATTTTGGTTTTTTGTCTGTTTGTCTATCTATCAGTACCTACTTATGTTCAAGCATCACGAGAAAATGGCTTAATCGATTCCAATGAAGTTTCACTAAACATAATAATATCATCACGATATTGGGGGTCGAGCTACAGAAGAAAATCTAGCGCTAGTTGAAGCTGCGGTTGAAAGCTATTTTTCATCGTAAAATGATTCAAAAACAACATTATCTATTGTTTTATTTAATGAAACTAGCCGTAAAGTAGGGTAAACCGGGTAGCTATTGACCACTTAAGGATTGCCAACACTTTGTCAGTATATCAAATATTTTGTATAATAGCTACAGTCTTATTAATATTATTTTCTGATTGCTTAATAAACTAACTTGGACTGTATTAACAGTTTTTAGGTAAAACCCAATTATTATGGAAGTTATAGACATTATGGTAAAATATGATATTTTTTAGCCATTTTCTGTTATTAGCCACCCTCTTGCAGTGATTAGCCGCACCAGGTGTAGTGATTAGCCAGTGCTATAAAGTGTTAAATTGTTGACTTAAACCAAAACAAATACTAATATTAGATACTTCTTGGCCACTTACGTTATGAATAATAACCTTTTCCCGTTCCATTAAACATACAAAATAGTTATTTACTGTTTAAAAAACATTCAATAATTCTAATGCATCAAGTGTAAGTCTTTAAGGAAATTGATAAGATTCTTAAAATTTTCAATGAAACTCACACCCGACTTGATAAAACTCACCATAAGTATTTTTATTATTAAAAACGCTGTTCATGGAGTATTAAAATCGATTGTTTATGGCTAACAGCGTCACTTAGCCAAGTTTCATTGAATTATATTGACAGTAAATAACAAAAAATCTATTATTTCCTTAAAATGGCTTATCACTGCCGGATGGCTAATTACCCCCGGCTTACCCTACCATTTTATACTAAACATTTCGGATTTTATATTAAATTGCATTTTATAATCGATTTACTAAAATGTAGTTTCAATTTCGGAATTCCGAAATTTCGAAATTGACGAGCCCAATTTCGTAGGCCAATTCCGAAATTGAAAATCTATGAAACTGCACGCCCTAGTAGGTACCTACTCTAAATACTGGAGCTATAGAAAATTTTACTCAAAGGAATTATAATAATTCTTTCTTTGTTTTTACCCGACTACGGCGGAGGGTTATGATTTTGACCGGTATGTATGTATGTATGTATGTAAGTATGTATGTATGTATGTATGTATGTATGTATGTATGTATGTATGTATGTATGTATGTATGTATGTGCGTCTGTTCCCACCTAACTTCCAAACTACTTGTCGTAATTTGACAAATGAGGTATCGTTAGAAGCGGCTTAATTGCGCGCTGGTTATAGGCTATGTGACGTCACATAAAATTGCATATGGCGCCCTCTAGAGAACATAATGTCATGAACTAAAAAAAAAACATTTTTTAATAATTCCGTGTGGGGTATCAAATGAAAGAGCTTGATGAGCACATTTCAAAAATATATATATTGTTACCTATAACTCCAAAATAATTAAATAAAAAGTAAGTTTAAAAACTAAAACCCGACTACTGAAAAATCGCGCTCTAAAAAGTATGAAACAAGAAAATATTCTCATCTAGAGGATAGCCGTGGTCCGTGTTCATATGCCATTTGGCCCTAAAGGACCTACACGGACCACGGCTATCCTCTAGATGAGAATATTTTCTTGTTTCATACTTTTTAGAGCGCGATTTTTCAGTAGTCGGGTTTTAGTTTTTAAACTTACTTTTTTATGTCCCTGTTTCTTTATAAATAATTTTTTTTTGTACATAATTGATATATTTTGTAAAAAAAAAAACTGCGCGTCTTTTTTTCCAAGGTTTGTCCTTGAGCCATGACAACGCCTTTTGTTTACCTCATTCGGCCTTCAGCAGAGCGAATGTAATAAGTATGTAGAGTTAGAGAAGGAACTTAGAACTTTATAGTGTGGGAGTGTGTATGTTTGTTACGCCAGATTAAGAAAATACATTTAATTATCGCACATAAAGGGTTCCGTACCACAGTAGAATAAAAATAAGAATTAAGTTTCGTGTGTGGGGCCTCCCCTTACTTTTAAATTATGTTTTATTTTAGTATTTTTTGTTGTAGCGGCAACAGAAATACACATTCTGTGAAAATTTCAAATCTCTAGCTATTACGGTTCGTAAGATACAGCCCACTGACAGACAGACAGACAGACGGACGGACAGCGTAGGCTTAGTAATAGGGTCCCGTTGGCACCATTTGGGTACGGAACCCTAAAAGTCAGACTATAGACACAGTGAAAGTACGTATAGACATATTCAATAATAAAATAATTCATTTTAAATATCTATGACTCCTTACTCGATTTGGTTGTTTACTGTTATAAATTTTAATGATTTCATCGAATTCCTGAAGTTTGCTTGAGACTTATGCGAATTTGCAGAAAAAATTATAAATAAGTAGTAATATAATATTTTGCGGTTAGTTCCGATATTTTTCGATTAGTTCCGATTGCTGGACATCACTATTTAAAAATTGCCATAACCTAGCCACACTGTCATTGTCAAATTACTCTCCGGAATTAAAAAATACACTCATACTTAGCAGCAACATAAAGAATAGCGTCATTTGGGTTCGTACTACCTATTTAGGTAGACTTATATCTTTTATATTGCATAATTATATTCTTAAATTATATCACGTTATATAAAAATAAGTGAGAAAAACCGTTAAATTTATTTTATTTTATAATTTGTTTTTAGTCTCTAAAGACACGTTATGGAAATGTTTTTTGCAGTTATTTTTATCAAATATAATGAACATGTTTTACTTTTGAAGTATATTAGTTGATATGAATTATGAACACATCTAAGTATTTACAAATGTCAATTACTTAAAAAATAAAATAAAATGGCATTTATTTGCTGGCACAGCAAATTTTCCACCTTGCTGATTTTGACTCGACTATGTCATAATATAATGAATGCTTATGTACCTATGTTTCATACTATAGTGTAAATAAATTCACAAACAAAGTTAGTTGGTGCATCTATATGGCTCGCATGCTTCGCCCGAGCACTCATGTTATGACATTATATCTATGCGTTTCGGCGTCAAAACTCAGTGCTCGCGCGCGACATACTGCTAATGCTGCATTCATTGGCTGCCATAAAATAAGTGCTCGGGCGAGGCATGCGAGGCATCAGGACGCATTGAATAAGTATAATGACCTAGGTACTCTAAAAAACATATTAAGTATAATAATAGTATACTACTTTTACTAATGTTTCTCTTTCTCGGTTTCACAGAAACAATAATTAATCTTAATCCAGAAGATGACAATATGTGTTGCACAGATTATGTTAAAGCAACCGAAGAAATTATGAAATTTTTAATCGAGAGACTCCAGAAGCTTTGGCTTCACTTGCCTTTCATATACAACTTCAGTTCCTTAAAGAAGAAACATGACAAATATTTAAAATTCATTGCTGATGTTGGCAATGGGGTAATTTACCTAATAATAATATTATCATGTGTCACTCGTGTATTTTTTCTCGAAAGCTTTCTGTATCCTTTATAGTCTGCGTTTGTCCGCTTTGTGTGGAGAATGGAAAGTTCTGGATACCGTCTGAGGCACCGTTCAATTTGCGGTACCAAAAGACAAATACAGAAAATAGGAATAAGACACACAAATACGAGCTAAGAAATACACAGAATATAAAGTATACAGTTAGCTTAACACAAAAAAATACACTGGGTACTGAGAATATACGGGGTGACATCGAAATCGTTGGCAATATTGTTAAGAATGACTCTACATTTTTGCAAAAACAAATTGATAAAAGTCACATATTGCCAACGATTTCGATGTCACCCTGTATTATGTACCTATGCAGGGAAAACATATTTTTATACCTATGTATAAAAATATGTTTTCGCGAAATAAGCGTAAAGAAGCAGTGACAGCCGATTGGTTAAGCCCGCGTTTGGCGGGCTTGAGGTCTAGGTGAACCCTAGACCTCAAGCCCGGGCTCTCATCCTCTGGTCTTTTCAAGATATGCGAGTTATAACTTTAATATTATGATTATCATTTGCTTACAGTGAAGGAAAACATCGTGAGGAAACCTGCATGTCTTATAAAATATAACAAATTTTCGAAATACATGTGATATCCGCCAACTCGCACTGGGCTAGCGTGATTATGGCCGGATATGGATTTCAAGTCGACGATCAATTTATTATTTTACAGATAATTCAGAAACGGAAATTTGAATTACGTGAAAGGCGTGCTTTGAATATTGCCGGTGATGATGAAATAGGTACGTATTTATTCCATACACTCGAGTCCCCTCTCTGGCTGGAGAGCGCTTTGCACTCGCCAACTCTGCCCAGTGAAGTTCTTAAGGTCACATCAACCAACAACGTACAGTCATTATATTTTACTGGTGGTACAGACAAGCTGTAATTGACTGCAGCTCATACATACCTATATGGGCTGAATCGACCGGGGTAAGACCACTCTCACGGAATATCGGCGTTAAGTTATTAAAGCTATGTTTCGAACGATGAGTGAGAGAGCCAGAAGCCAGAACACTTTTTAATCTGAGAGGCAGTAAATTTTATAATAAGCTTACCCGCGATTTAGGCCACGTGGAGTTTAATGGGTTTTAATTTTTTTACGCGGAGCCCTAATTTTTTCCAAAATAAAAGTAGCCCAAGTTACTCTTTATAACATCAGCTGTCTGCCAGTGAAAGTCCCGTCAAAATCGGTCCAGCGGTTTCGGAGATTACCCGAAACAAACATCCGGGCAGACAGACCTACATACAAAAAATGCGTTTTGTTATAAGTACCGTATATATTTTCATATGCATTTAGTGAAAAACTATTAATTTGCCATTACAAACAGACACTTCAATTGTACACTTACCGGCAAGGAATGTTGGACAAGCTTAAAATTTACGATAAAAACTTTATTAATGTATTTTCCATGGGCATTTTCATAACGAAATGAGGAAATCAAGCTTTTACAACAATTCTAAGATGGTCATTTTCGGTTAATTAGGTTTTGGCGGCTTTTACTTGAACTTAGTAGCTATACCGATTTTGAAAAAGTTTAATGGGCACTGAAGATTGAAAAAAAAATACCATTAAGGTTTTTTTTAATCGTTATGTGATTTAGTACGCTTAAGGCGATGGTTAAGGGTCCTGTTAAAATCAAAATTATGCGCGTAAGTAAACATTAGAGTGGTTCTCGAAGAAGGTTTTAGCATATAATTTGTCAAGTTTTTGTATACATTGGTTAAAATATAATGATATTTGTTGGAGGTGTCGGAAAAAAATGAGCCGTCTTGGAGCTTTCAACGAAAACGCTGCCTAAACGCTTTGTGATATAAAAAAATGATGTATGGTGGAATTGTGTATCTTAAATAAATAACGTGTGGTGATTTTTGAGATTTTTTGACGATTTTTTGAGAGAACACATTTCTTAGAAAATAATGTTCTTATATGTATTTAAGTGGATTTGTAATAATTTGATATGGGGTTCCATAAAATAAAAGGTATTTGGTTGGTGTTCCGTTATCAGCTTTTAACAGCAATATAATTAAACGAAGGCCATTAGATAGACCAGTTTTTTTTTATATATTGTTACCTTCCTACACTTACTGCCCGTCCTAACCTACGGTGCACAAACTTAGTCATTACGGAACATGAGAAGTCCAAACTCAAAGTTTGCCAAAGAGCAGCATTATAGTGGTCAAACAGACAGATCAGGGGGCTTACCACCACCTCTTATAGCAGTTTTGTTTTAACGTTTCAGCTACTTTTTGTGCAATGACGTTTCTTATTGACATGACAATAAGGTACGTCATTGCACTAAAAGTCGCTGAAACGTTAAAACGTTCCTGTAATTGAATCGCTATAAGAGTTCGTGGTAAGCCCCCTGGTCAGAAAACCATCTTGCGTGACAAAACTCGCATCATGGACGTGGGCAAGAAAACCGCAAAGTTGAAGTGGGAGTGGGACGGTCACGTCGCACGCATGGACCCGCAAAGGTGGGCTAATATCAATGTAATGATGGCATGATGACACCTACTCTTGTTTACAGATAACTGCAAGTCATTACTAGACCTGCTCCTCCATTTGAATGAGGAACAAGGCGTGTTGTCTGACTCCGAGTTATTAGAACACTTGAACACGTTCATTGTTGCTAGCTACGAGACAACGGGATATACAATCGTGTTCACATTGCTGTTATTAGGCTCCCATCAACACGTGCAGCAGCGAGTTTATGAAGAGTGAGTAAGATTTGAAGTCTATGCCCATTGAGTGCGTCCAGATACCGAGCCAGACGCACCCGAGCACTCACGTTATGACATTATGTAAATAAGGGTTCGGGAGCAGCATGCGTCTGGTATAGACGCAGCCATTGACGCATTAGAAAGCGGCATATCGTCTCAAAATTGTATGTTAGCCTAAACAGTGTCACGGTGACACAGCACGACTCAATCGCGCGCGAGACATCATCTCAAATGCATGTCAGCAGCTCATCATTTCTATGGAATACGTATCAAAATACCTTTTAGTGCATATTATACCTACGTGATTTTAACTTATAAAAAAAATACAAATAAGTTGTTTAGGCCTACTTGTAGGTACGAAGAAATAGGCGGTGGTAAAAAATAAACGGTTTTATAAAACCCTGGAGCACTAAAAACCTTGAAATAATATTTATATTACCACCTCTGCCTATTCCTTTGGGAAAATCGGCTTTGTACGGTATACGATACTTTAAGAATTATCCCCTAACTCCTAACTATCAAGGAGTTATACCCTCCATCATCAGCTCTCCTGAATAACTCATGGAACATAAGAAGCGGTCTATACGAACCTACAATATTTAAATAATTATCCGCTAACTCCTATTAGTTAAAGAGTTAAATTTTCCATCATCAGCTCAGCAACATGAAATGATGGTACCAGACGCAAATACTTGAATAAATTTAGAAAATATATAAAACACATTATGCGTCCCTATAAAATTTTCCCTCGATTTTTCAGAGATCCCATCGTTAGATCCTGACTTGGTGCAATAGGACTACCTGTAAAGTATACCCTTTTAAACAAAAAAAAATAACAAAAAAATCTCGAATCGGTCCAGGCGTGTTCGAGTAATAGTAGTATATTAATTACGCCTGTTTACCTGTTTGTACCTGACGGCCCATGGTTGGGCCCAACGGAAAGTACGCAACTTATATTTTTCCAATTCCTCGTGTGATATTTTCTGGACTAATGCTTGATTTTTATAAATAACAGATGAGGTAGTTTTTCTTCAAAAGTTTTAGCTAGGCAACCCATGTGCGATTTATCAATCTACATTCTATCAAACATTATAATCTTGGTCAAAATCAAATAACACATGGGGGTACTTCTTAAGCGTATCTTAGACCAAGAGCTCAAAACCCTAAATACATACGACTATCTTGTTCGTGCCTGAACTCTAGCAGTAAAATATTCTGCAGGTTACAAGAAGTGCTCGGCGATACAGATGGAGATGTAGACAGTCAAACTCTCACAAAACTGGTGTACTTGGAAGCAGTCCTGAAGGAGACCATGAGATTGTACCCTAGCGTTCCTGTAACTGCGAGGGAAAGTCAAGAGGATGTCAAATTAAGTAATACATTTTTATATTTCAAGGTGGTAGAGCCAAACTGTAGCCAATTGACTGCAGCTTATATACAGGCTGGCTCGACCGGGTTAGTACCACCCTCTCACAGAAGATCGGCGTAAAGTAGCTATTACAGTTGCGTTTCGTACGATGAGTGATAAAGCCGGAAGCCCAATAACCCCTCTCCTATCCCTCCCTCCTTCCTTCTTCCCTTCAGGTCGGCAAAGTGCGAGCAATATAAGCATCTATAGGCTACGGTAACTACTTAACATCAGGCGGGCCGTACGCTTGTTTGCCACCTGTCCTATAAAAAAATCCTTTAAAAATGTATAGTATGTAGCCCAATTTTTCTGAAGCTAGATACATGACACTAGGTCAGTAGTATTTAGGCTACTGATCACAAATATGATTTCAGCATTTTTGAAAATTCGACTCCTATTAAACTTGTACGATACCCTCGGGGCTGCGAGCCCTACTCGCGCTTAACATAACATACGTCACGACTTTTATCCCCATTCAGAGGCTTGAGTGGCCATACACCACCTCATGGTGGAGGTATTAAGCCAACTCAAAGCCCACGTTTCACCAGATAGTCAGAACCCAACGTGCCAGGTGGTGAACCTTGTCGCCGTGTATACAGAAACTGACTATTACCTAATCCCGAGGGCTAGGTAGGTACACTACTCGCACTCGTCCGGTGTTTTTGTTTAGTACCTCTGCAGAATCAGAGCTGGCCATCGAGCCCCTAACGACTGCTATTTCAATGTCATCTGTGAACTAATGGGAAAATACCATTACCATCGTGTACCACATATTACACAGAAGTTCATTTAGCCGAATCACGTTTCGCCGGAGCACGATTCATCGGTAACACAATTTGGTAGAAAGACCCTTTGATCAACTCACGTTTTGTCGAAGCACCATTGACCAGGGCTACCTGACTTCAGGACTGAAGAAAAAAGCCTGAACTGGATGGCCTCATTGACGAGTGGTACTTAAGATACTAAAAATGGTTGTTGCGTAACATGTTTCATCAGACATTTTAATGTGACTTAGGTGGCAAACAAGTTAAGCAGCTACCGTAGCTTATAGATGCTTGCAATACCAAAGACATCATTCGCTAGTTGTGCACCTAAGGGCCTCCGCAGACTTGCTACTTTTGGCATCGGCGACCGGCGATTTTGTGACGTATCGATGCTGCGTCGCGTTTCTTCGAGCGCGAACGAGCGAGACGCAGCATCAAAATCGCCGATCGCCGATGCTAAAAGTAGCAAGTCTGCGGAGGCCCTAAAGGAAGTGGGACAGAGGGAGGAAAAGGGGAAGGGCGTCGGGCTTCCGGCGCTCTCTATGGTCGTAAGCAACGCAGCTGTAATAGCAATTTCACGCTGATCTTCTGTGAGAGGGTACTACTACCCGGGTCGAGCCAGCGCATATATGTGTAGTCAATTTGCTACAGCTTGGCTCTACCACCACCAGATAATGTTTGCATGAGAACCCCAAAAATTTCCTGGTTTCTTATTCCAGAAAACTACACAATACCAGCCGGTAGTATATGCATCCTGTCCATCTACGGTGTCAACCACCACCCTATGTGGGGCGCCGACGCGGAGCGCTTCCGGCCAGAGCGGTGGCTGGAGCCGGCCGGGGTGCCCGACAACCCTAGCGCTTTTGCCAGTTTCAGCCTAGGCAGACGAAATTGCATAGGTAAATATCGTCATGATAACATAATTATCTAATCTATTCCGTTTATTGCGGCTCAGTTCCAAACCCAAATTAAACCGGTTCAGTAATATAATTATATCTATGGTAGTGGTTAATTTTAGGGAGGTGGTCGTAGCCTAGTTGGTTAGACGCCCGATACATCGGCGCGTTAAGCCACGTTCGTCTCGGTCGGGTCTTAGATGGGTGACCGAATTACAACGTCTGACCTCCTCCGTGCGTCGGGCACATTAAGCTGGCGGTACCGGGTGTGCGACATGATGCGTGACAAAACTCTAGTCTTGGTTCGTGTGGGAGCCCTACGGGGCAAATTACGAAAACGCTGTGTCCAAAATCTTCCTCTGGTGGGAATCAAACCCGCAACCACCCGATGCCGTGAGCCGAGCGGCCTACGATCGAACCACTGCGCCAAGCGGTCTCAACTCTGACTTAACATACCGAATTATTCCGCTTCCAGGTAAACTGTATGCTATGACGTCACTGAAGATTACGCTGGTGCACCTCCTGAGGCGGTACTGTGTCACTGGCGACGTCAGCAAGCTGGTGATGAAAATGAACCCAGTTCTGAAGCCAGTGTCCGGCCATCATATAAGCTTAAAACTAAGAATATAACCGTAATAAACACTGATGTACTTTTTATTTCTTCGACTTCGCCCAGTAATGGTTAATAACGTTTAAATTACTCAATTATTGTTATTATTATTTTCTTTTTTGTTTGTCATTTTGGTTTTGTATGTGTGTTGGTGATGATGTACAATAAAGTGCTATCTATCTATCTAAAGTAAGAAAACCATGGATTTATCATTTTAACAGATATGGGTACCTACTAACATAGCAATCACTAAACTAAACTTGTGCTCAGCGCGCCACAACATGCAGCGAAATTCACACATCTGTTGAAGGCATTATTCACCTGAAGATATTCGTATTGGCAATACCGACAAGTATCAACATTATTTTCTGCGAGCGGCTAAGTCATGCCGTGTTCATGGACTCCGTTTAGTAGGGCAAACTATTTTGGACACTCACGTCTCTCTCTTTTAGTAATGTCTTTGAAGAAAACACAATAGCAGTAAGAATGAATTCAACGGCAAAGTACTTGGAGGACTTTTAGGAGGGAAGTAGCAAGGTGGATGAAATTATTTTTATTTATTTATTTTAAACCAATAACACTCTCGATTAAAACACCTGTCAAACAAAAAAAACTTACAGGCAGACACACAGATACACATTCTATACACACTTCAAACTTATAACACCCCTCTTTTTTCTTCGAGGGTTAATTAAACAAACTTGATATTGGTACTTACGAAAAGCAAGAGCCAAAAATGGTAGTTCATGAAACCCTTGCAAAACAGGTCCTCGAGTCTTTTTAACAATTATTATTGTCACTGGTTTCTAATACTTATTATCTTCGTGAATTCGTCGGCGGTCAGCAAGTTGTCGACTAGAGGTCTGCTAACATATACCTGACAACATGAAGACCGCCAAGAGTTTGCGATTTGTAATGAAAGAATTCACGAAGGTAATATTAGTGACTAATGCTTTCGCAATGGACAATTATTGTTGAGAGACGAGGCCCAGGGGTTATTACATATAGTAAGTTTTTTTATACTTGTTCTATTTGGTAAGCAAAGATAGCGTCCAGCGGGGCGGTTGCGTAACTTTTTTGTCAATGTTTCAATTGGTTTCGTTCATCCTGTGTCAATTATATACGAAACCAATTGAAACATTGACAAAAAGTTACGCAATCGCGCAATACGCTGGACGCCATCTTTGTTTACCAAATAGGACAAGTATAAAAAAACTTACATATTGTTCTTTATTCGATTGTTAATACAAAAACATCTCGGTTTTTTAAGGGTTGGTATTATTAGGTACTTCAATACAAATATAATACAAAGGTGCGAGTATTTTAAGGTACCTACATACAGAATCATATTTTTGATATTATAGGTTAACAGTGAATCGACTTAGACTTAGGACTATGTCAGCCCTACTCAGGAAAAAGGGAGAAGGTAGGGGAAGGTGAATGTACTCACAGCCCGTGTTGCTGGAGGACACCGTCGCGCCGCCCGGGACACCTCCACTACACCGACGTGATGTCTTGCGTTCACTTTCAACTCGGCTTTTCACTAAAAAAACCTGGGGGCTTACCACGACCTCTTATCGCAATTCAATTATAGGAACGTTTTAACATTTCATCGACTTTTTGTGCAATGACGTACCTTATTGTCATGACAATAAGAAACGTCATTGCACAAAAAGTCGCTGAAACGATAAACAAAACTGCTATAAGAGGTGGTGGTAGGGCCCCTGGGCTAACCCACACTCACTTTATTTATTGCCTTTAGTTTAAGCTATTATACTGTACCTACGTTATTTATTTAGATTATTTTATTTTTGTTTCACAGTTTGATAGTTCTTGTTTTTTTTTTGATGTGGCAAGCACAGGAAGACATTTGGCTAAGCCTAAAATACTCCCTCAAACCCTATCAGTAAAGTGGCGGTTGCTTATTGACGCATTACAAAACTTCTTGGGAGAACCCGAAAATTAAGTTTCACCACGTTTGTTCCAATTACCCACACTAACGCACATTTATGAACATATAATAATGGTTAATATTCCACCACCATTCTACATTATACCTAATACTCGAAAACACAAGTTTTAGAAATTAAAAGATAAATGACAACATCACTTTTCCACTTCCCGCCAAAAACTCAGTTTGATAGTTTTATGCAGCGAAAAATTGATGTTTTTTTTGTTTTTCTTGAGTTCGCCGCGCAAACGGCTGGCATTTGTTTTTCGCTACTGGCCAGCATGCAGAAAAAGTTTTTATTGATTTTGACTAACGTTAACAGCTCGTCGACTCGTTTGATTTCCTTTTACATCATTTTGGAAAGGATGACTTCTGCCACGGGCTGGCGATTAATAGCCGTTTTTCCACTAGCCGGCACGGCACCGGCAACGGCACGGCGACAGCTTTGTCATTGGTCCTGACCAAGGACAACTGGTCACTGACCAATGACAATGACTGTGCAAAAAGCCATCGCCGTGCCGGTGCCGGTACCGTGTCGGCTAGTGGAAAAAGTGGGAAATGAGGAAGGAAACTAGGATAGTTAAGTCTGAACAATCAGCACTTTTGTACTGATTCTGTATAGGTAAATTATTTTACTCTTTAGTAAAATAATTCTCCTATACAGAATCAGTATCTCAACACTTATAGTAGTCCAGTTAGGACCTTCACAAAGCTAAAGCCATGTATTCACTGAGAAACAATGTTTCTTTTATTTTTATTTTATTTACTAGCTTTCCCCCGCGACTTCGACCGCGTAGAATTTAAATAAAAAAATATCGGATCTCTGATCCCAGATCCCGGATCCCGTATCTCGGATCCCGTTTCCCGTTTTTACCGGATCCTGGATCCTGTTTGCCGGATCCCGTATCCCGGTTCCCGTATTCGGGATATCCCGGATCCCGTATTCCTTGTCCCGTATATCCCGGATCCCGTATCCCAGATCCCGGATCTCGGATCCCGCAGTCCGGATTCCCGATCCCGTATCGTATTTGCCAGTAAAAGTCCCTTCAAAATCGGTCCAGCCGTTTCGGAGATTAGCCGGAATCGGTACCGCCATACAAACTTTAACCCCCAATTTTACCCCCTTAGGGGTTAAATTTTCAAACACGCTGAAGTTTATATTTCTTTCTTTTATATAAAAAGAAACCTCCAGACGAATTTTTATCATCCTAACTTAAAAAATGACGAACTTCCATATAAACCTTAATCCCCGATTTAACGCCCTTTTTTAAATTCGTAATATCTTTTGAATGGAATGTCCGATTTAAATAATTCAAAAACCCGACTACTGAAAAATTGCGCTCTAAAAAGTATGAAACAAGAAAATATTCTCATCTAGAGGATAGCCGTGGTCCGTGTAGGTTCTTTAGGGCCAAATGGCATATGAACACGGACCACGGATATCCTCTAGATGAGAATATTTTCTTGTTTCATACTTTTTAGAGCGCAATTTTTCAGTAGTCGGGTTTTAGTTTTTAAACTTACTTTTTATTTAAATATTTTTGAGTTATAGGTAACAATATATATATTTTTGAAATGTGCTCATCAAGCTCTTTCATTTGATACCCCACACGGTTTTATTAAAAAATGTTTTTTTTTTAGTTCATGACATTATGTCCTCTAGAGGGCGCCTTATGCAATTTTATGTGACGTCACATAGCTTATAACCAGCGCGCCATTAAGCCGCTTCTAACGATACCTCATTTGTCAAATTACGACAAGTTGTTTGGAAGTTAGGTGGGAACAGATGCACATACATACATACATACATACATACATACATACATACATACATACATACATACATACATACCGGTCAAAATCATAACCCTCCGCCGTAGTCGGGTAAAAAGTAATCTACAGGTGTTAAAATAGTCTCAAATACGAAATTTATTTGGATAAGGATTCATACTAAGGTATTTTAGGGACCTTAGTAAATGAAAGGCGAATAATGACTGAGTAACTTTATTTCGAGTGTCGTCTTTTTATACACACGAATAACAAATATAAAAAGGGGTAGACATAATTTATTTAAGCGCTGAGTACCGCTGTCCGTAGCACCGATGTAATGCGCGTGAAGATATCGGTCGCGGCTGCGGTGACGGCCCGGGGCTCGCTTGACTCGCCGGGCGCCGGCCGCTGGAGCCCTAGTCCGCGCCGGCGCGTCGGCGGCGATGCACGTATGTAGGGGCCGCCTCAGCTGCGTTCGCGCAGTCGCGCTCTTGCGACGTAATAATGTTTACGTATATGTATGCCACTACATCATTCCCCCGCTAGAAAAAGCGTACCGGAGGTTTTGATATCCTTCCGGACCTCGTAGCGTATTCTTGGGTATCAGCTGGTTCATCTGTGACCATGTTTATGCGGAACGCAGGCTTGAGTCTGTCTATTGATATATTTGCACGCCGATTATGTAGCTGTATCGTGTAGTACTTGTCCGTGCGCTCGATAACTGTATACGGCCCGTCGAACGTTGGCGTTAGGGGTTTACTCGATGCATCGTTGCGTACATATACATGTGTGCATCTATGTAGCTCGTCATGTATAAACGTAGCTCGAGACTGGTTTGATTTCCGTTGCGCTTGTGCTTTCCTTAACGCTCCGTCCAACCTATTCATAAAGCTTGATGTTATATTGGTCGGTCTTGCGTGCTCCTGATAAAATTCTCCGGGTAACCGTAAGGTTTGGCCAAACAACAGCTCGGCGGCGCTCGCACCGATGTCCTCTTTTATGGCCGCTCGCAGTCCCAACAAGACTGTGGGTAACTCGTGTGACCAACTTGTTGAATTGAGTCTCGCGGTTAGTGATGTCTTGAGTGAGCGGTGCCAGCGTTCGATCATCCCGTTAGCTTGAGGGTGGTAAGCAGTAGTGCGGGTACGATGTATTCCCATGCGTTGCATTAGTTTTTTAAATAGGTCCGACTCAAACTGCCTGCCTTGATCGGTTGTTATGGTTACTGGACAACCGAACCTTGCTATCCAACCTTGGTAGAAGGCTTCAGCTACCTTTTCTGCGGTAATTTCTTCTAGAGGACAGGCCTCCGCCCATTTCGTAGCACGGTCTATCATAGTTAATAAATATCGGTAGCCGTCTGATATAGGTATCGGTCCGACAATGTCTACGTGCACATGTTCCAGTCTATTTGCTTCTTCAAAACTTGCTATTGGTGACTTCGTGTGTCGCTGAACCTTCGCTCGCTGGCACGGCTCGCAGCCTCGTGTCCAGTTGCTGACGTCTTTATTCATGGAAGGCCAAAAGTAGCGAGCGGTGACTAGTTTTCTTGTAGTTCTTATTCCCGGGTGGCTAAGGTCGTGGATCGCTTGATGTGCGATTTTTCTGAAATACGGAGGCAGGTATGGGCGAGCTGTGTTTGTTGACATTTCACAGGTAATTCTTGCCGACGAATTCGGAATGACAATGTGTTTAAAGTCATATTTCCCAGTACTTTTTAATTTCTTTAATTCTTCGTCTTCCTCTTGACTTTTGGCTAGCTCTTCGTAGTCGATTGGCGTTGGGCAAGATATGACTTCGACCCGTGATAATGCGTCTGCGACTGGGTTATCTTTTCCGGCTGTATATTGAATATTAGACGTAAACTGTCCTATATATTCTAGATATCTTGTCCGTCGTGGCGTTTCATTTTTGCTGTTCGCGGTTAATGCGTTTAGGAGTGGCTTATGATCCGTGTGGATTATTAGCTCTCTTCCTTCAAATACACGGCGGAAATGTCGGACTGCCATGTATATAGACAACAGTTCTCTGTCGTATGTGCTGTATTTTTGTTGCGCGTCGCTAAATTTCTTCGAAAAAAATCCAAGTGGTCTCCATTTACCGTGAATTTTTTGTTGTATGACGGCGCCGGCGCATGTGTTTGATGCGTCGGTATTCAGTACGAAGGGTTCACTTGAAGATGGGTAGGACAGGATTGCTGCCTTCTCTATGTCTTCTTTGCACTTCTCGAATGCTTCTTTGGCTTGGGTGGTCCATTCTATTTTGGTCTTGTCATTTTTTTTAGCGTTGTGAAAGTACTTGCTCAATTCTTTTTGACGTTCAGCGGCGTGGGGTATATTTAAACGATAAAAGTTTATCATACCCACAAAACGGCGAAGATCGTGAATTGTGTTAGGCAATGGGTACGATCTTATAGCCTTTATCTTCTCATCTGTCGGTGTGATGCCTTCTGGGCTTATTGTGTAACCGAGGAAATCGAGTTTAGTCTGACCAAACATGCACTTAGCGACGTTTATTTGTAGGCCATTATCGTTCAGTCGTTTTAACACTTCTTCTAGCTCTTTTCTGTGCTCTTCTTCGTTTGCAGAAGCGAGGAGTATATCGTCGACAAAAGGGAAGACAGGTAGACCGCGAAGAACGTTGTCGATGTGCCGTTGGAAGGTTTGCCCGGCGTTTCTTAGCCCGAAGCACATTCTGGTGAACTCGAACAGGCCAAATGGTGTGATGACAGCCGTCTTCTTGATGTCTTCTTCTTTATTCTTGATCTGGTAGTACGCCTTTTGTAAATCAATTTTCGAGAAGATATTTTTACCTTGCAAATTGTGTGTGAAGTCGTGAAGGTGTGGTATTGGATAACGGTCGGGTGTTGTTATCGCGTTTAGTCGACGGTAGTCTCCACAAGGTCTGTAGTGCCCATCTTTTTTCAACACCATGTGCAGTGGACTGGCCCATGGACTGTTTGACGGACGACAAATACCTTGGTTTATCATAAGTTGAAATTCTTCCTTGGCGGCGTTATACTTGTGCGGTGGTAACGGCCGGGCTTTTGAATAAATTGGTAGGCCGGTAGTTTCTATGTGGTGTTCAACTTCGCTGTCGTATTTCATCTGTAGATTCGGTCTGGTCACGTCGGGATATTTCGCCAATAGGTCGTGGTAGGGAAGCTTATCGTCGATGGTTCTGATACTTCCTTCGGACGCAGGTGATATGAACCCGCGGACTGATAAATTGGTCTCTTTATCTACCAATCTTCTTCCGCTGACATCTACCATAAGGGCGTGGTGATGCAGGAAATCAGCGCCTAGTATAGGCCTACTGACTGTTGCGATCACAAACTTCCAATTGTATGGGCGTCGCATGCCGAGATCGAGAGATAGCGTTCGCTCGCCGTAGGTAGGTATTTGTGTACCATTAGCTGCGTATAGATAGTTACATGGGATCTGCATCTGGCTTCTTTTGTCTATAATGTGTGCAGGTAAAACGGAAACATTAGCTCCCGTATCCACCAGAAATTTTTGGCCGGTGGGAATATCTTTTATAAATAGGCGGTATGCTGTTATATTATTGACTTCGGCCTCCGCCGCGGCTTGAGTCTTCGTTAGTTTCCCGGCTGCTTTTTCGTGTCATTTTCAAAACGACATGGCTTCTTGCAACGATATGCGTCAGCTCCAAACTTTCGATGAAAATAGCATGTTTCATTTCTGTGGTCGCGAGACCTGGAGTGAGAACGGGAACGGTTTCTAGCAGAGTACGGGCGTCGGCGGTAATAACGTGGTTGTTCCATCTTCAGCGCGGCGACTTCGTCGGTTAGGGCTTCTAACATGCTGATGATGTTGCGGTCTGTGGCTGGTGCAGCATGTGACGTCGAGATCGTGGGGCGATTCGAGCAGGAACAGATTGCATTTACCTCCTTTATTTGTTCGTGCATTTTATCGGCCATCGCAGCCAACGCGTCGAGTTTGGACTCGTCGCTTACGGCCAACACAGCCCTGGTCGAAGCTGGCAGATGGCTCGTCCACAGCACGCGTAGGGTAGGGTCCGGGATCTTGCTGCCTGCTAAATTTTTCATACTGCGCAGTAATTGTGAGGGGCGTTGATCGCCGAGCTCCATTTCGTTTATTAGTTTTTGCAGTTGTTTACCCTCCGATTCTTCATAAACTGACATCAGCCTTTTCTTCGCGCTTTCATATCTCCCTGTGTTTGCTTCTGACATAATTATGTCGCTGATCTGTTCGACATCGGCTTTCTCCAGCTCCGTTACGAGGAGAGTAAATTTATTTTCGTCGCTGAGCTTCTGGTTGGCGATTATTGTTTCGAACTGGTGGAACCACAGCCGGGGCTTGTCGCGCCAAAATAGCGGAATACGTGATTTAATTGTGATCATTTCGACTCCTGATGTGGCTTCTATTGACATTTTTGAACGCGGGGTCACCACTTTAGGGACCTTAGTAAATGAAAGGCGAATAATGACTGAGTAACTTTATTTCGAGTGTCGTCTTTTTATACACACGAATAACAAATATAAAAAGGGGTAGACATAATTTATTTAAGCGCTGAGTACCGCTGTCCGTAGCACCGATGTAATGCGCGTGAAGATATCGGTCGCGGCTGCGGTGACGGCCCGGGGCTCGCTTGACTCGCCGGGCGCCGGCCGCTGGAGCCCTAGTCCGCGCCGGCGCGTCGGCGGCGATGCACGTATGTAGGGGCCGCCTCAGCTGCGTTCGCGCAGTCGCGCTCTTGCGACGTAATAATGTTTACGTATATGTATGCCACTACAGTATGGATAACACGGTCTGATTGGTTATGTTCACGTGGTTCGACCGCATAGTTCGATCAATCGGACTACGTGAACTTTTTTTTCCAGTTGGTTCGATTAATCGAACCATGTGTTCTTGAGACTCCTGATAGTTCGATCAATCGCACTACGTGAACTTTTTTTTCCAATTGGTTCGATTAATCGAACCATGTGCTCTTGAGACTCCTGATAGTTCGATCAATCGGACTACGTGAACTTTTTATTCCAATTGGTTCGATTAATCGAACCATGTGCTCTTGAGACTCCTGATAGTTCGATTAATCGGACTATGTGAACTTTTTTTCAGTAGGTTCGATTAATCGACCCTAGTCGAACCTTGTAAACTTAAAAACAACACAATAATAATAAGCATATGTCTCGTTGGTACTCGTGAGTTTTCGTAATTTCTCGATAGTACTCGTGAGTTCCGTGATTTCCGTGAGTTCTCGTTAGTTCTTGTGACTTCTTGTACTATTTTTGTGTCAAGAAATACCGGAAATGATAATAAATAACAGGAAATGACCGGAAACGATAATGACAGGAAATGACCGGAAATGATAATGACATGACATGACATGACATGACATGACATGACAAGACATGACAAGACAAGACAAGACAAGACATGACAAGACATGACAAGACATGGCAAGACATGACAAGACATGCCATGCCATGACAAGACATGACAAGAAATTACAAGACATGACATGAAATTACAAGAAAATACAAGTAATGACAAGCCATGACAAGACATGACATGACAAGACATGGCAAGAAAAGACAAGACATGACATGAAATTACAAGAAATGACAAGACATGACAAGAAATGACAAGATATGACACGAAAAGACAAGACATGACCAGACATTACAAGAAATGATAAGAAACGACACACAAGCCAAGGAACAAACCACGTGAACATAACCGTCTGATTTTGGTCGGCATTTCTATCAACTTTTAAAATGTAAAAAAGTAGTTATAGTAACGTAACTACAATAGTTGGGCATATGGTATCGCGAAGTTTTTTGTAGATATTGATATGTTCTTTAATATTGTAGAACATTTTTTTGTTCTATCATCAATAGTTTCCTTAGCGCATGCGATGAAAGGCATCTTACGGCTAATTTTTTTACACCTTGGGTTACATTATTGAAGTTTTAGTAGGGATCCCTAATTTTTTCTAGTAATAAATATAGCCTATGTTACTCAGCGATAATGTAGCATTCTATTGGTGAAAGAATTTTTGAAATCGGTCCAGTAGTTTTTGAGTTTATTCATAACATACAAAAATACAAAAATACAAACATACAAAAATACAAATCTTTTCTCTTTATAATATTATAGTATAGATTTACACGAGACAAACGGTCACTTACAAAAAATAACATAAAAAGACCTGTAGTTTCCTTAATATAACTAAAAAACATGTGAACCTAATAAAACATTTTGGATACATTTTGTGCAACATCACGAATGAACAGAAACAATGTTTCGGAAACTCTGCTGTCCACATCATCAACTGTTTACAATAAGTGTTGTAGGTACATTTATTTACTGGCGATGTCTAGTCGAAACAAAATAAAAATATTAACTTTTTCATTGTCCCATACTATCTCCATGTTTATAAACAAGTTTCACGTGCGTCCACACTCGTACGCATCTGTTGCGAATCAGATTTGTTTTTGTGCTCCCCATCGCGAATGGGGAACACAGAAATATGCCGAGAAACACGTACCCCCAAATTCATAGAAAGTTATGATCGACAAGCAGTGGACTTACAAATCATATTTGTTCCTAACAATGCTTTTCAAAACCATTGTTAACTGGCTGAAATCTCTCTATGAATTTGGGGGTTAGTGTTTACCATGGACCAATTACTAAGGGGACTGGCCCTAAGCAACTCGGCCGAGTGGACGGCCTAGTACTAAAATCGACATAAACCGAAGCGAGTAGTTCAACTATTTACCGGTAGATAGAACAATGAAAAAGAAAAAACAATGACCACGTTTTTTTTCGTACATATATCTAATAAGGGCACCTCTTTCTTTAGTCTTTACTCTGGGGTGTTTACCGAAACAAAATAATGTGTTTCTGAAACACATACATTTTGTTTCTTAAATAGTGTTTATAAACAATTGTTTCTCACTGAATACATGGTTTAAACGCTAGGAGTGATCTATGATTGCGCACAAGCAATATATCCACTCTAGCTTAGCTATAGTAACTGTTTCCTCGGCTCTATAGAAATTTCATGGCCAGTCGTGGGTGTCACCATGATGTCCAGATTGACCTCCAGTTTGCTGACGTCACCAGTCACTCGGTACCGCCTCAGGAAGTGCACGAGGGTCACCTTCAGCATCATCATGGCGTAACGTTTACCTGACATTAAAACAAATCTATTCATTCGGTGCGTCCAGATACCTGACATGCCCTGCCCGAGTACTTTGTATGTCTATGCGTTCCGACGTCAAAACTGAGAGGTTGGGTGGGGCATGAGCTTGTCGTAGACGCAGCCATGGACGTAATGTCATAATGTGCTCGGGCGAGGCATGCGAGGCACCTAGACCATTTTGGGTGTATTTCGTCTTCGTTTTTGCGTTATGCATTAAAAGTATAATTTTATGCCCTAAACAGTATAACGCAAGGAAAGAATATCGGTTTTATGTCATAGAATCAAGATTACACCTACTCAGATACGCCACTATGCTGAGTGAAATCAGTTAAATATCAATAGCTACGTGTACATCAGGCGCATGCCACACGAGGCTGCTCACCCACATGCCTCGCAAAGCACTCAGAGTTGCCTCAGTCGCATGCCGCGCGAGGGAAATGTCGAGGCAACCTACACTCTAGACAGAGAAGGGTATTCCCGAGTCCCGAGCAATCAGTTTGACGTTGTTCTGTCTCATGACTATACCAAACTAGGCGTGGCAAATGACAGCGCTCGGTTGATGCAGGGCGAGCATTTGCCTCGCGCGCGGCATGTCAAACTTTGCATGGCAAAGCTGCTTCGCGCGGCATGCGCAAGTTATGAAAACGACTATTCAGTACAATTTTTAGATCCAGAATTGTATATTAATTACAAAATACGCACCAATGCAATGTCTCTTCCCAATGCCAAAAATAGTCAATGCATTAGGGTTGTCGGGCACGCCGCCCGGCTCCAGCCACCGCTCGGGCCTGTACTGCTCAGCATCCGGACCCCAGATCGGATGCCGGTTCAGAGCATACAGTAACAGCACGATGTAGCTCTTCGCAGGAATTGTGTACTTTTCTAGAATATTTTAATGTTGTTCAACTGAGTTGTTTTCGTAAGTATTATCTAAACAAAGTCTCCGAACGTAGAGACGCCTCTATACAGGGTGTAAAGGTAAAGATTACCATAATATTATTAACGCGTATGGAAGAGTATCGGGCCAATTCCATCCCACTCCCCTTCAGGTCGGTAATGTGCGAGCAATGCCTTTGTTATTTTAAGGATCTATAGGCTACAATAACTGCTTAACATCAGGCGGGCAAAAATATAATAACCTACAAAAATTAAATTTTAATTATTTTTTCATAAATGTTTTTCAATTTTTTGTAGGTAGTATGGTGCTATAGCTAAGCTGTAGTCAATAGACTGCAGCTCATATTTGAACAGGCTCGATTGGGGTACCACTCTCTCATTAAAAATCGGCGTAAAGTAGCTAATTTAGCTGCGTTTCGTACGATGAGAGAGAGCTGGAGGTTCAAACCCCTCCCTTTCCTCATGTAATGTCTTTACTGTGCATACTTAGTTTCACTGCTGTTTCCGTGATCCTCGCGACGTACGCAGTCACTGGATACAGTCGCAGTGTTTCCTTGATCACCGCCTCCAGATACACCAGTTTACTGAGATCTTGCTTGTCTACATCCCTGTCTGTATCACCAAATACTTCTCGTAATCTGTAAATTCAAATACATAATAATTAATTTTAAATATATGTAAAACGACGCAACGACGACGCCGCGACGACGCAGCAACGACGCAACGCAACGCAACGCGGTAGAGCCGGGCCCCACCTACGCGCTGCGCTGCGCTGCGTCGTCGCAAGATTTTGTACTGGCACATCACCCTCCCCCGCTTCGTCTCACGCCCGCTGACACTTTGATCCGTTGTGTCGACGCAGCGTAGCGCAGCGCAGCGCGTAGGTGGGGCCCGGCTCTTTATGGGGCCCGGCCCTTACTGGTTACACGTCGTACGTTACATTACATATGGGCAACCTCGGTCGAATTTTATAAAACCACGTGTAACGTATAGCTGCGTAGTAGCGACAAATAACAACAAACATGACGTCTGATGCTTTGAGCGTAGAAAACAAATAAGTCGGAATGCAGGAAGTTAGTAGCGACACCGGTTTTATAACAAGGCTATTAAAGACAGTACGCATAATTTTACCCGTAAACAGCAACACTCAACTTCTTAGAATAGTGATAAAAAGTTGTTATTTCCATAAGTTTTTTTTTTTCAACTTTTTTTAGCTGCCTATGCCTACGTTTGTGTTTTTTCTATCGACCAATGCGGCGAATTTGTTTTTATGTGACTAAGGTGGCAAAGTACCGTACGGCCCGCCTGATGTTGAGCATTTACCGTAGCTTATAGATGCTTGCAATACCAAAGGCATCGCTCGCACGTTGCCGACCTGAAGGGGAGGGGAAAGAGAGGTTGGGCTACAGCTCTCCGTCACATCGTACGGAACGCAATGGTAATAGCTAAACATATAGTATGTAGGATAACTTACTCTTTATAAATCCGTTCTTGCACATTCTTATGAGATCCAATCAGTAATATAAGAAACTTAATAGCTTTAGAAGTAGTGTCGTAGGTAGCTATAATGCCAGTAATTAAATGATGCAGTAACGCTTCATCTGTGAATGCGTTTTGTTTAAGTTCCAATTGCAGAAGTAGATCTAGCAACGGTTTATTGTTGTCATCTAAAAATTAAAAGGGTTTATAAGACCTTTGTAATAGAAGAATGTTTTTTTATGGAACTCGGCCACTCCCGCCACTGTTACTCCTGTAAGTAATCGACAATGGTGTCCAACGATGACGCCAAGGTTTGACCCTCGACGAGTCCCGGGGAAATGCTATGTTGTCGTGGAACCCACATGAATTTAATTAAAAGAAAGAATAGGAGGATTTGGAAGAAGATTATCCACTTCCCTCCATTTGAAAGCAGGAGAAAAAAATATCAGTATTGGCTGAATGTCGCAGAAACAAAACTGATGGAAGACCAGGTATAAAGCACCACGGATAGTACTATTGGATTACTCCACCACATATCTTATAGTCCTATATAGGACTATTGGACTTGTACTTGTGAGCCGGTTATACTTGATTCCAATAATAGATAGGAATTAATTATTTAAATTTGCCCATTTAAGCGACTGTAGCCTAGGGGTGAACAGGTTGGGCTAGCAATTAGAAGGTCCCAGGTTCGATCCCCGGTAGGGCATGCACCAATGGATGAATTTTCATCTATGTGCATAATTTACAGTTCGCTGACGGTGAGGGAAAACATCGTGAGGAAACCTACTTATCCCTCGGGATTAGGTAATGGTTAGTTCCTGTATACACGGCGACAAGGTTCACCACCTGTCACGTTGGGTTCTGACTATCTGGTGAAACGTGGGCTTTGAGTTGGTTAATACCTCCACAATGTGGTGGTGTATGGCCACTCAAGTCTCTGACTACCCCCGAATGGGGATTAAAAAGTCGTGACGTTATATATATATATATATAAATTTGCCCAGCAGCGAAATGCTTATAAATATAATTTATAACTATAAATTATTAAGCAAGGAAGTTTGAATCTCCGCCAGGGTAGCCCACTGATTGTATGAGAGAATATTATGCTTTTCTTATACGCAAACGGCTGGTCTCTAAATATAGCAATAAAATTAGACAAAACATTAATGAAGTACATGTCAGATGTGATCACAGAGTAAAGACTAAAGAAAGAGGTGCCCTTATTAGATATTTGTATGAAACAAAACGTGGTCATTGTTTTTTCATTTTCATTTTACTATTTACCGTAAATAGTTGAACTACTCGCTTCGTTTTATGTCGATGTTAGTACTAGGCCGACCACTCGGCCGACTTGCTTAGGGCCAGTCCCCCTAGTAACTGGTCCATGGATGTGATACATACCTAAATTATCATTTTTGTTATTGTTCGTATTCATTTCTAACAATTCTGTTCTCCTTTTAATTATTGCCTGAAATTTTGCAATAATTAATTATCTATGGCGGCGTAGTAGAAAATGAGGTCAGAGATTCGTCAGATTATAAACCTATTTACTATAGTACGTTTTTTTTTACTTGTCCTATTTGGTAAGCAAAGATGTCGTCCAGCGGGGCGAATGCCTAACTTTTTGTCAATGTTTCAATTGGTTTCGTTCATCCTGTGTCAATTATATACGGAACCAATTGAAACATTGAGAAAAAAATACGCAATCGCCCCGCTGGGCGCCATCTTTGGTTACCAAATAGGACACGTATAAAAAAACGTACTATAGGTCGCCACACACTCCCACCACTGTTACTCTTGTAAGCCAGAATCGACAATGGTGTCCAACGATGACGCCAAGGTTTGACCCTCGACGACAACCTATAAACCTATTTAGCCTTACTTATATTGTCTCCATCCATTTATCAGCCGGAAGGCGTTGACTGCTGGACATAAGCCTCCCCCATGACTTCCACCCATCACGGCCCTCCGCCTCTCGCGTCCACCGCGTCGCTCACCTTGAGCCTCACCGTCCCTCACTACGCCTTCCGATTCGTGGCCATTCTAAAACCACTCTGGTACTACGAATATCGGTTCAACGAACTATGCGCACACTGCCATCTTAACTTCTTAAGCCGGCTTTACACTCACGCCGAGAAGTCCCGCGAACTCGTCGTTAACGCGACGCGGACAAGTGCCGCGAAGGCCTTCGAACTCATCGAGAACTATGGGTTCGCGGGCCTTTGCGGCGTTAGTGTAAAACCGGCTTCAAATATCCGTCTCAACACATGTATTTACCTTTTTCGTAATATCCGCTATTATTTCTGTTAGTGCTATTTCCTTATCGCTCAATGTGGTGAATTCATAAACAAATTTCTTGTGTAGCCAGAACTTTTGGAAACGCTCCACGTATATTTCCAGGAGTTCGTCAAAGGTGCGCTTGTATTTATTGCTAATTATGTCATCTGATTTGAAATTTACAGTTGTATCTGAAAAAAGGAATGAATCTATGAGTCCCACTATCATTATTATCCTTAATCAGACTTATTTTCATCCTTAAATTTAAGTTGCAATGTTTATTAGAAAGAGTTTATCCTTATAATTGACCCTATCGATTGATGCCATAAATATACAGGTGTTATTTTTGTGCAATTGGGTCTGGATTTACAGACGACGCAAGGTTCATTTCAAAAACAGTTGAATTCAGTATGCATTACTTACATACTTTTAAAATGAAGGATGTTTTTTATGACAAAAAAATATCGATTGTGATATTAAAGGTACTGGGTCCTTTCAACCTTGTATGTAAAGATAACTTACGACACGTCGTTTTCAAAACATAATCTGCTACAAAATCGTCAGGTTTGAATGGCCCTTTCCCAACTTGAAATGCCAGGTCGCTGACGAACTGCTTGGCCTTGCTGTTGAATACCGTCATGTATTCGTTGAGCACCGTGAAGCTGAACGCAGGGTTGAGCAGCTTCCGGTCACGTTTCCACGTCTCCGCTGCAAATGGAATAGCATATCCAAGATACCTATCACCAGACTACTACTTACTACTTAGATACTTTAGCAACGATATTGCCCCAAACTTGCACATTCCATGGGGGATTTCCAAAATTGAAAATCGCGTAGAGCAGGGTTTCTCAAAGTGGGGTTCGCGAACCCCTAGGGGTTCGCCATTCGAAGGCAGGGGGTTCGCGACAAGATTTACGTAATGGTGGCTTGATGACTGGCAGGCAGAAACGTAGATGAAATCTTCAAGCTGATTTAAAAAGGATGTCTTTGATAGATTTTTGGGCAGCTAGACAGGAAGAGTATCCCGAACTCTCACGTAAAGCGGTGAATTTCCTTTTACCCTTTGCTATAACATACTTGTGTGAGAGTGGGTTTTCACACCACTAAATACAGAAATCAACTTGATACCGAGTCAGAATTAAGGTTAAAATTGTCCAAAATTACTCATAAATTCACTCCATTTGCACACCCATCATATTAATATTAAATAGATATTTCTTTTGGCACTTTATTTGTTACCTTTTATTGGAATAAAAACCTTAATTTCTTCAATCAATTTTATTATTTTCTTTGGGGGGAGCGGGGATTTAATTAGTTAGTTAAGGGGTTCGCTGTCACCTGGAAACTTTAACAGGGGTCTGTGCAGCCGAAAGTTTGAGAAACCCTGGCGTAGTGTAGGGAAGTGAAATAGGGATGGCGCTCGCGTTGGGAGGATTTTCTTCACCAACCCGTACTGGGCTTGCGAAGTGAATTTTGGCCTGAATCACCCTCACATTGAGGGGAGGCCCATGATTAGGGGTGCCTGGATAAAAATAATCCTCTTTGGTGTCCAGTGGGAGAGGTAGTGCATCAAAAGAGTTTCAAAGAAGTTCATCCACTCTTCAATTAAGTGTCACCCCTAATTAAGCAACAAGTTTAAAAAAATACACCATCTCGCTTGTATTCACCAAAGAGGTAGGCAGATGTACGAACCAGTGCACACAAACCTCGCCATTATTGAAATGATGTTGAAGTTTCCTTACCATCTGATGTGAGTAATCCTTTCTCTATTAATCTCTCAACGAAGCTGTAATTTTTCTTCAGGCATGTGTTTGATAAAAACACGCAGTCGTCTAGGTCGCTGAAAACTAAAACAATAATAATAATATTAAAATTAACCCAGTACTTAATTTAATGAGCTTAACTTATTGCCACATAATATACGAGACTGCCCCAGGAGCGGATACAGGCCTGCGAACCTGATATTATTATTATTAAATACCTGCGAACCTATTATAATTTAATAATAAAAGGCCTGTTGTTCTCGCCGCGTTAAACGACGGACCGTAGGCCTTCGCGGCAAGAATGCGGAACCGGCTTATTATTATTTTATTACGTGCGAACGCGTTAACTTATCAAAAGCAAGTTTAAAAGAAAGAAAGAAAAACATTTATTTGATACAGCTCATAAGATATTAAAATTTAAATAAAAAATAAACAATAAGTAGACTATTAATATAGAACAAGAAAACACAACACAAGAAGACAGTGGTGAATGTGTCTCATGGCTGGACCAAATAAGTTCCCAGGGGGTTTACCACCACCTCTTATAGCAGTTTTGTTTTAACGTTTCAGCGGCCATTTGTACAATGACGTTTCTTATTGTCATGACAATAAGGTACGTCATTGCACAAAAAGACGCTGAATCGTTAAAACGTTCCTGTAATTGAATCGCAATAAGAGTTCGTGGTAAGCCCCCTGGATCAGTCTAATGCCAGGCATAAACTTGGTGCTGATTTTCATCTGGGACCTGAGTGCCTAACGGATGTCAAGTAAAAATAGAATTTAAATAAATACGATACGATAGCCGATTGGTTAAAACCCCGGCTCGCACCTCTGGATTTATCGAAATCTATGTGCGAATTATAACTTTAATATAATTATGACTTGCTTACGGTGAAGGAAAACATCGCGAAGAAACTTGCATGTGTTAGAAAATGTATTTAATTTTCGAAATACATGTGGAATCTACCAACCCGCACTGGGCCAGCATGGTGGATTATGGCCTGAATCCCCCTCGTATTGAGGGGAGGCCCGTGCCCAGGAGTGGCACGTTAAAAGGGCTAACAATATTATTATTTAAGATACGATATGAGTTATGTCAAAGTTAGTATCCAGCTTTGTATTATGTTCAACTTTAAAATACATTACTTACAGTATTTCTTAAAGGGTCCAAAATACACGATGAAGGGCTCACATCGCATCTGCTCTATCGCGTACTTGGTCATATTTTTTAATGAATTAAACATAGCTGTAAATAAAATGATTTCGGATTAGACGATTGTGGTCATTCACATTACGAAGAAGATAACACGTTTTCCATCAATTTCCCGGTATATACAACATGTTAAGAAAACCCTGTCCAACCCAAAAACGTATTGTTGGGTATCGAGATTAGATTCTATTTTTTTAATATTTCTTTTGTTAAAACATTTATTTTTTTTACTTTTTTATCATAGTAAGTGTCCCACTGCTGTGCAAAGGCCTCCCCTTTTTTTTGGAAAACAATTACCCCGTTTACATATTATTATTTTTTTCATAAAATGACGTCATTACGTACTTTGTGGTCAGAGGTGCCGCCACACGATCTAACATAATTACTGCCGGTAACGGTGTTGTCATATTTTGAAAATTTGCTACATTTTGAGGGAAAAAGGAAAAAATAATTCGCATGTTAAATTTTCATTGATATGTTGACTATCATGAATATTTAATTTATTTTATTTTATTTGGTCATGTGATTGGGAAATCTAAATACCGGTTTCGGCTCGGACAGGGTTTTCTTAACATAATATTGTATATGGGTGTTGCCATTATCTGTAAAAATTTTATAGAAAAAACGTTATCGTCTTCTTAATGTGAATGCTGAGTAATATTATCTTGTCTACTGCGTGAATCTATGATTACGCAATCACGGGTTGCTGTTAGTAAAAAATAAACATA
This sequence comes from Drymonia ruficornis, assembly GCA_947859195.1. Taxonomy (NCBI): domain Eukaryota; kingdom Metazoa; phylum Arthropoda; class Insecta; order Lepidoptera; family Notodontidae; genus Drymonia; species Drymonia ruficornis. The sequence continues at coordinate 3,703,667 of OX401926.1, read as the reverse complement.
TTGATAATAAACTCTTGGTACAAAGGTCCAATGTAAGATGCTCGGCTCATTGCACGGGTTGAGATGTGAATTTGAATCCCGTCGAGGCAAGTTTCGAAAAAACCTTTTCGTAATTTGGTCTGGGTGTCACTGGTATCGCCCCCAATTCATTGTAGATTACTTTTAGTACAAGCGTTGCTTAGTTTGGGACTATATAACGCATTATTTTGTGCACCCAAAAACCGAAATACCCTTAACAAGATTTTCATTTACTTTGCCTAACCCAAATAATACACAATAACAAAATAAATTACTTGTACTTAAACTACCAAACTTTTTTTTTATAGCCAAGGATGGCACACTGGCAGACAGTCCACCTGATGGTAAGTGGAAGCCGCCGCCCAGGACATCTGCAACTTAAGGGGAGCAGACGCGGCGCCGACCTTTTAACTATCAAGTTATACAAGAGAAGAATGTCTACAACCCCGCATTTTCACCCTTTCTGGTAGCAGCTGATGATGATGATGATGATGGTAGCGGGCCGCTTGTGCGGGGGACGAGGGGGTGTGGTTTTTCTCTTCCCAAGCCGATTTAGGGCCTCCGCAGACTTGCTACTTTTAGCATCGGCGACCGGCGATTTTGTGACGTATCGATGCTGCGTCGCGTTTCTTCGAGCGCGAACGAGCGAGACGCAGCATCGATACGTCACAAAATTGCCGGTCGCCGATGCTAAAAGTAGCAAGTCTGCGGAGGCCCTTAGAGTCTGACTTTGTTTTCACGTTTAAGTATTTTTTAAATAATTTTCGTAAAGAAAATGTAACATCATACAAAAATTGCTTAGCTGCTCCTGGTGACTCTGAACGAAATAATTTCAGATTTTGGATGTACAAAAAAAATTTGTAGGTATATAAGTCTATTTTTAATCAGATCATTGAAGCGTAACAATTTGTCGAAACGCTTGTAGACAATCCTAGACCTAGACAATCTACTTGTTAGAGGGGCTGTTAACCTTATGTTCGTACGTACTTTTACGGTTCCAAAATAGATGTGTATGCCCAATGAAAGGCAGTCGTCCAGGGTAGCTGGGGGGCTCCGAGTCGTTCCCATGGCGACAGGTCCACCACGCCAGGATAAAACAACCCAACACAAACACTAACCACAACATTATATGACCACTTCTAGCAACAGTATATTTAATTATGTTTATCTTACACTACCTTTTATACAAGATCAGGTCTAGGGTAAAAAAAAACCGGACAAGTGCGTGTAGGCGTCGCGCCCTAAAGATTCCGTATAACCAGTTGAATTGGGAGTTGAGCCTAATTACAATATTTAAAGTCCTAGCTTCAAAAAAATTGGGGCCCACATAGAAACTTTGAACCCCTATTTTATACCGTTGGCGGTTGAATTTTCAAAAATGCTGAAAATTTATATTACTGAGCCTACGGTATAAAAGGTACCTAATGTCAAAATTCTATGTTTCTAAAACCAGCGGTTTGGGATGTGCAATGTATGAAATTGCCGCATTTTGATGAACTATTAAAAATCTATACTACTCTACCAAGCCAATTAGGAGCCTGTCAAATGTGACGTCACCCGCACAAAAAGGCGCTGGCGGTGTGCGGGAGGTGTGGCGGGCAGGAAGCCACAAGCGGTAGCGGGTGTGCGGGCGGTATGCGGGCGGAGAAGCCGCATTTCATCCGAGCTCCTAGTTGGCATGGTGGAGTAGTAGAATCAATTAAAAAGTCTTCATTTTTAGGGTTCCGTACCCAAAGGGTGCCAACGGGACCCAATTACTAAGCCTACGCTGTCCGTCCGTCTGTCCGTCTGTCCGTCTGTCCGTCTGTCCGTCTGTCCGTCTGTCCGTCTGTCCGTCTGTCCGTCTGTCCGTCTGTCCGTCTGTCCGTCCGTCTGTCTGTCCGTCCGTCTGTCTGTCTGTCAGCGGGCTGTATCTCACGAACCTTAATAGCTAGAGACTTGAAATTTTCACAGAATGTGTATATCTGTTGCCGCTACAACAACACATATTAAAAATAAAATAAAACTTAGAAATAAAGGGGGTCCCCATGCAAAAAACTTAATATTTTTAACTTATTTGTCTTATGGTCGGTTTCCATACAAAAGACTTCAACGTGTGACTCTAATTATCACCATTTTGGGGATGTTTGTTTATATTCCACGGTGGTACGGAACCCTTTAAGTGCGAGTCCGACACACACTTGGCCTTGAGCGTTTTCTTTCGTTGCTCGATGCAAGTCTGTCACGGTCATATTATTCTCGAACCAATGTCAATGTTTTGCATATCGTGATATCGTATAAGTAATTAATACAGTTTTACATAGTGAACTATAGTACAAGATACGTGCCTACATAGACCTTCCTCAGCCAGTTTCCTATATCAATTAAAAAACGGGTTAAGGGAAGGTCAATTTAGGCCCTATCTTAGACTATTAATAATAGTACCTACATAGCAAAAATATAGCCATGGACACAGTTCAGCTCAGTGGTTCGCGGAAAATAATGTTGTATTGCCAATACGGTTCATTTTCTGGTGAATATAATAATAAAAACTTAGCCCTTTTAAAGTCCCACTGCTGGGCACGGGCCTCCCCTCAATGCGAGGGGGATTCAAGCCATAATCCACCACGCTGGCCCAGTGCGGGTTGGTGGATTTCACATGTCTAAAGACATGCAGGTTTCCTCACGATGTTTTCCTTCACCGTAAGCAAGTGATAATCTTTAAAGTTATGATTCACACATAGATTTCAGAAAATCCAGAGGTGTGAGCCAGGGTTTGAATCCAGGACCTTAAGCCCGCAAGATGCGTGCTTAACCAATCGGCTACCAATGCTTCTGCTTGCTTGCTTGCTTTCTGGTGAATAATGCTTTTAAATTGTGTCAGATTGAGTGTGAGTGAGTGAGTGCGATTGTTTGAGTACAGATATGCGCTGGGCACAAGTCTAAAGATTACAATGGAGGTACCATATCTGCTAAATGAATCTTCTTCTTATCGTATGGTTAGTGGCCAACCTGGTGTCAGAGTTGTTCAAGCCGGCCGAATGCCTCCGACAAGGCTTAACGACTGCTGCCTAGATGACAACCGGGACCGGCTTTTTACGTGCCCTCCGAAGCACGGAGACGCTCAGTTTAAATGCCACTAATGGTCACCCATCTCTGACTGACCTTGCCGACCGTTGCTTAACCTCCAATCGTTTACCGATCAGTGATTGCAGCTGGCTATAAGCGCCTCAAAGGGCCTCGCCTCAAGCGCTAAAATAATGCATCAATAATTCAAGACTTATATTTTTATTTGCTTTCGTATTTATTTATAGGTACACTGAGAAAAAATATAGGTTAAATGCAAAACCTAATGTGAGGTATTGCAAAAAGTTAGTTAAATACATGGACCAATTACTAAGGGGCCTGGCCCTAAGCAAGTCGGCCGAGTGGTCGGCCTAGTACTAACATCGACATAAAACGAAGCGAGTAATTCAACTATTTACCGGTAGATAGAACAATGAAAATGAAAAAACAATGACCACGTTTTATTTCATACATATATCTAATAAGGGCACCTCTTTCTTTAGTCTTTACTCTGTGGTTAAATACTACCTAGTTTAGGTTTTCTGAACGTATTGTAGGTAAATAGTTTTTACCTACAATAGGTTTTTCTCAGTGTACAGGTTTTTTTTATAGCCAAGAATGGTACACTAGCAGACGGTCCACCTGATGGTAAGTGGAAGCCGCCGCCCAAGACATCTGCAACTTAAGGGCAGCAGACGCGGCGACGACCTTTTAGGGACCTGTAAACATGCCTTTTGAAGAACCTAATGTTGTAGTGCATAGGAAAGACTTCGGGAGGGAGATCTTTCCACAACTTGCACTTGCGCGGAAGAAACAGCTTGTTTTAGAAGTCCGGAATAACATTTACTTATACAAAATGCTTGAGTATCGGGCATAGAATTAAACGGAATAAAAATTTGATCCAACTTGAATTATAAAAAAATATTTATTTTGATTGATATTAGTAAATAGTAATCTATAGTCAGCGTTAATAAGTGCAGTAGCACGCAATTTTTTTTTATAGCCAAGAATGGCATGGGGTCCATCTGATGGTAAGTGGAAGCCGCCGCCGAACATCTGCAACTTAAGGGGAGCAGACGCGGCGCCGACCTTTAAAGGACCAGTAAACATGTCTCTTGAAGAACCCCATGTTAAATAATGTATTGTTGTGAATATAGATACAGTATTGATTGAGATTTTGCTACCGCATGAAGCACGCGGGTTTTTTTTATTGTGGGACGGAACTCTAAACCATTACGGCCTCTTTATGTTATTATTATGTAAATCAACATAAATTATGGACTAGAAACTATATAACCTTGAAAATTACAAACAGGTAGGAATGTATATGTCACCACTTGTGTACAAGTGTTATCTATCTCTCTATCTATTAAAAGTAAGGTGTGAGTCGTAGGCACTGCTATTAGTTCTATGCATACTAGTCAACGACTTCATAACCAGCCCTCTAGACAAGTGGCATGCACGCTTATCGAATAGAATAGAATAGACTTCACAATGTATGGAAATGTCAAACGTCGCTATGTAGATCAACATCAAGTTACTATGTAGATCACGTGACTTATGTCATTTCCATACATGAAGCGTAGCGATTTGAAGGAACGCTTGTAGACGTCAGCCACTTGTCTAGCCCTTCAGTAGACATATCGCAGCCCCGGATCTACGATTTTTTCGAACCGGGGCAGAAACTTTATACTGGCGCCCGGCCCCTCTCTCCAGTGTTTGTGGAGCAAGTTTTTTTATTTTAATCGTACTAAATTATGATTTTGGCGCCCCCTGTAACTGCTGCCCGGGGCAGGTCAGCGAAATAAAGGCTATTATTGTTATTATTTCAAATTAAAACAAAGTATAGGTACGTTAGTCGTTTATTAAGTAGGTATAATTAATTTACTATCTATATCTTGGGGTCTATACTAATTTCAAGCCCGCTTGTAGAAGTCACCATGATGTCCAGATTGACCTCCAGCTTGCTGACGTCACCAGCCACTCGGTACCGCCTCAGGAAGTGCACGAGGGTCACCTTCAGCATCATCATGGCGTAACGTTTACCTGGCATTAGAAAAATTACCTTGTTTCGTTGGAAAATATAGAGGAGACGGATTCAAAAGTTATATAATTAAATAACATTATACAGGCTGAAATATTGAACATGAGATAAATTTATTGATATGAGATATTCAATGACAGAGTACATTGTTACCTAGATTCAAAATTAGAATATTTGAAAATAAAAATAGAATCTTTTGTTTACCATCCAAAGATCCCATAACCAGGGTTGTTACGAAAAAATCCCCTTGTTTTAAACACCGTGATTAATTCCTTCTGATTTAAATCAATGTTTTAAACAATGATTTAAACACGTTTTAAACAGTTTTCATTTTAAATTTCCTGTTTTTTTGCAACTCTGCCCATAACTGAGTTGTCAACTCATTATACACTAGGAAATTTATATTTTTTTTATAATAATATGTGACTTCACTCACTTCACTTATTAAATTGTATCCCCCAAATTTATAGAAAGTTATCATGGACTTAAAAATCACTTAAGTTCCTAGAAATGCTTTGGAAAACTATTGTGTACTTGCTATAAACCTTAATAAAATTGGTGGTATATCTGTAATATGAAATGTGCAATCTTCAAAAATTGCGCCAATATACCCAACATAAAGTTTTAATAAAGTGATTAATTTTATCACTTTAATCTAATTTATTGTTGGGCCCAAAATAATGAGGCTTGTAAATAAATTAACCCTGTATTTTGGGTAAGTTTTGAAGAATTATTAATTACGTACCTATACAATTTCTCTTTCCGATGCCAAAAATAGCCAACGCATTAGGGTTGTCGGGCACGCCGCCCGGCTCCATCCACCGCTCGGGCCGGTACTGGTCAGCATCAGGACCCCATATCGGATGCCAGTTCAGAACATACAGCAGCAATACGATGTCGCTATTCGCAGGAATTGTGTACTTTTCTGGAAATATTTTAAATTATACTAACTCCACCAAGCCAACTAGGAACCTGTCAAATGTGACGTCACCCGCACAAAAAGGTGGTGGCGGTGTGAGCTCGGTGTGGCGGGCGGGAAGACGTAGGCGGTGGCGGGTGTGCGGGCGGTATGCGGACGGGGAAGCCGCATTCCATTCAAGTTCCTAGTTGGCTTGGTGGAGTAGTAATAGGGTTGTCAAAAGTAGGTTGCATAGAATGGGCATAGGACATTTATTTCATTTAACATGGGTAGTCTACATCCCGGTTTGCAGAAATCCAACATTCATGCCTTGCATCAGTTGTGTGACGATTCAGAAATATTTTTACTATGATTACTGCCTAGACCGAAAATTCAATTTTAATTTCATAGTTCCACAGTTCGTTAAATTCACAAAACAATTTTATTACAGACTACAACTCTTCACACTTATTTGAAAACAATTTATAGAAAGTTACTAGGACTTACACTGGCATTACAAATCACTTTGTTCCTAGAAATGCTTTGTAAAACCATTGTAAACTCTCTATAAATTTTGAGGTTCTAATTTTATGTTAATTTTTCCTATGTAACATTTCATAATTACTATAACAGGGCATGTAGCTGACTGTACTTAGTTTCACTTCAGTCTCCGAGACCCTGGAAACGAAAGGAATCACTGGATACAGTCGCAGAGTCTCCTTGATCACTGCCTCCAGATACACCAGTTTACTGAGATCTTGCTTGTCCACATCTCTCTCTGAATCACCAAACACTTCTTGTAATCTGTTGGATTTTAATTCAAATGTAAATTAAATTCATAAATCATAGATTATCGATTCTACTCTCGATTCTAAACAAACTAGTTCTAGGTTTTTTTATTTTAATTCGTCGTCCGTAACGTCACGACTTTTATCCCCATTAGGGAGTAGTCAGAGGCTTGAGTGGCCATACACCACCACATTGTGGAGGTATTAACCAACTCAAAGCCCAAGTTTCACCAGATAGTCAGAACCCCACGTGACAGGTGGTGAACCTTGTCGCCGTGTATACAGGAACTGACCATTACCTAATCCCGAGGGATAGGTAGGTTTCCTCACAATGTTTTCCCTCACCGTCAGCGAACTGTAAATTATGCACATAGATGAAAATTCATCCATTGGTGCATGCCCTGCCGGGGATCGAACCTGGGACCTTCTGATTGCTAGCCCAACCTGTTCACTCCTAGGCTACAGTCGCTTACAAACTAGTTCTAGATTTTTTTATTTTACTCAGGCGGTAAACAAGCGTCAACACTCCTTCAGTTACCTTAGTCTATGGATGCTGGCAATACCAAAGGCATCCTCGTACATTGCCGACCTGTAGGAGAGTGGGACAGAGGGAGGGGAAAGGGGGCTTTCTGTCTCTGTTACTCATAGTACGAAATGCAGCTGTAAGATCTACGTTACGCCGATCTTCTGTAAGAGGGTGGTACTCCCCGGTCGAGCCAGCCCATATATGAGCTGCAGTCAGTTGGCTACAGCTTGGCTCTACCACCACAAATCCCTCTCTCGTTTTTAGTTATTTCAATAGCACTTTAAATAAGGTTTACTTACTCTTCATAAATACGTTCTTGCACATGTTTATGTGACCCAATGAGTAATAGAAGATATTTAATAGCTCTTGAAATAGTGTCATAGCTAGCAACAACGCCTGTTATAAAATGCTGTACTAACTCTTCTTCTGAGAACGCTTTTTGAGTCATTTCCAAATGTAGAAGTAGATCTAGGTAGGGCTTATTGGAGTCATCTAAAACATTAAAAAATAAAAGGTGTTATATGACCGATGTGATCGTAAGAACACGAATAGTACATACCAATTTTTTGCTAGACATAGGTCTACATTACCTTTATCATTATCTTTTTTCCCGTTTGTATTCTGATGATTGTCTAATTCTGAACGTCTTTTGAAGATAGCCTGAAATGTTTGAAATAATAATAAGAAATACGGTATGATATAAAAAGGTAATCTGCATTATAACGGTTTACTAGTGACTTGCCCCAGATTCGCACGGTATTTTATGTGACAAGGTGGAAAATAAACGTACGGCTCGCCTGATGTTAAGCAGTTACCCTACTTGCAATATCAAAGGCATCGCTCGCACGTTGTTGAAGGGGATTGGAACAGCGGGAGGGGAAAGAGGGGGGGGTTGGTCTTATGTCACAGAAAAATTGGTGCCATATAAATATTTACCTTTCTTGTAATATCCCTTATTACTTGTATAAGTGCTATTTCTTTCTTGTTTAACGAAGTAAAGTCGTACACGAACTTTTTGTGCAGCCAGAACCTCTTGAACCGCTCCACGTATATCCCCATTAACTCGTCAAAGGTGCTCTTATATTGGTTGTTAATTAAGTCATCCGTTTTTAAGTTTACATTTGTATCTGGAAAAAAACAACATACAGAGGAAGTGAGAATCTCTTCCTTTTTGAAATTGGTTAAAAACATGAAAGAGTCTGAAGAAATTCCGACTGTCAATTTCAGTGGCTCACCTCTAGTCAGTAAGCGAGTACGAATAATAAAATAAAGTCCCGTCAAAATCGGTCGAGCCGTTTCGGAGATTAGCCGGAACAAAAAATCCAGGGAGACAAACGCAAAATTTTAAAATTTGTTTTTTTCGTATTAGTACCTTATAAACTTTAATATGCATTAATAAAAAGCTGTTATTTTGTCATTACAAACTGATACTTCAATTTTATTTATTTGTATAGATACAGTGTAACGTCACGACTTTTATCCCCATTCGGGGGTAGTCAGAGGCTTGAGTGGCCTTACACCACCACATTGTGGAGGTATTAAACAACAAAGAACCCAACAGATAGTCAGAACCCAACGTGACAGGTGGCGAACCTTGTCGCCGTGATACAGGAACTGACTATTACCTAATCCCGAGGGATAGGTAGGTTTCCTCACGATGTCTTCCCTCACCGTCAGCGAACTGTAAATTATGCACATAGATGAAAATATAGATACAGATGTATAAATTACTTACAACACGTTGTTTTTAATACATAGTTCGTTACAAACTCGTCAGGATTGAATGGCCCTCTCCCAACTTGAGACTCTAGGTCGCTAACGAACTGCTTGGCGTTACTGTTGAATACCGCCATGTATTGGTTGAGAACCGTGAAGCTGAACGCCGGGTTAAGCAGCTTCCGGTCACGCTTCCACGTCACCTCTGCAAATATAATAGAATAATAATAATCATATCCTGGGACATTTTTTACACACGGCTACCTGATCCCAAACTAAGCAGAGCTTGTACTATGGAAACCAGCTAACTGATATTACTACATATACTACTTTTTTATTTGTAAATACATACTTAATATACATATACACCCAGATACGGGACATACATGTTCATGCACACAAATGCATGTCCCGGGTAGGAATCGAACCTACGACCTGCAGCGTGAAAGGCGCCTCCGCGCTAACCACGCTAACGGGCTCGTCAAGTATCGTCAGAATATCTAAGATATCATCCGTCAAAGGTGGTAGAGTCAAACTGTAACCAATAGCTGTGTCTATATCAAGCGCGAGGCTGCGCGGTAATATGCCGCGCGCGGCACGCACGGCCTCAGTTAAGGAAGAAGTTCGTTACAAGCGGCAGACAGCAGACGTCCGTCGGTCTCATAGAAATTGAATGCCGTCTGCCGTCGCGGCACATGTCATCGCCACAATTTGTATGAGACCGACTGACGTCTGCTGTCTGCCGCTTGCAACGAACTCCTACCTTTACATGTTCGGGCGAACCAAACTACAGTCTAGACAGAGAATCGTACAGCCGACATCAGCCGACATTATTAAAATTATCGTTCTATCTCATGACTAGGCCAAACTAGGCGAGGCAAATGACAGCGCTGGGGTAAGGCAAGGCTAGCATTTGGCTCGGGCGCGCCCTGTCAAGCTAAGCGAGGCAAAGCTGCCTCGCTCGGCATGTGGGACAACTGGGGGCTGACCACGACCTCTTATCGCGATTCAATTATAGGAACGTTTTAACGTTTCAGCGACTTTTTGTGCAATGACGTACCTTATTGTCATGACAATAAGAAACGTCATTGCACAAAAAGTCGCTGAAATGTTAAAACAATACTGCTATAAGAGGTGGTGGTAGGGCCCTTGGACGCGGCTTTTGACAGCGCCTCATATGCGGGCTCGCTTGACTGGGGTAGAACCTCTCACCGAATATTATCGGCGTGTAGTAGCTTTTTAACTGAGTTCCGTATGATGAGTGTAGAGCCGGAAGCCCAACCTTCCTTTTCCCTCCCTCTGTCCCTTCCACTCCCCTTCAGGTCGGTAACGTGTGAGCGATGGAACCCGTTTTCTAATTATGGTCCTTACCATCAGACGTGAGTAACCCTTTCTCTATCAATCTCTCGACGAAGGTGTAATGTTTCGTCAGGCAAGTGTTTGATAGTAACACGCAGTCATCGAGGTCACTGAAAACTGAAAAAAATATATTCCTAGAGCTCATCTTGTAAGAAAGAAATGTCAATAGTAAATGTCAATGGCGGCGTCTTCATCAGGCGCATGCCTCGCGCGAGCACTCACTTTTGACGTCGGAACGCATAGACGTAATGTCATAATATGAGTGCTCGGGTGAGGCATGCGCGCCATATGGACACATCTAATAGTGAGTTCCCGCGTCACGACCGCCCTACACCTGAACAAGCAAGAAACATGTTTTAGGGTGCGTTTCGATTGAAGCGGAGCGGGGCGGAGCGGGGCCGAGCGGACCGTGAATTGGCCAATCACAGTGCTCGAAATCTCCACTCCGCATCAGTGGAAACAGTGTAAGCGGGGCGGAGCGGAGATGAGTGGACTTTCGAATAAAACAAATGAACACGCGGCCCCGAGCCGGACAGAGCGGAGTCGAGCAGGCTGTGGTGCCGAGTGGTGGGCACGAAGCGGAGCGGAGAGGAGCGGAGCGGAGAGGAGCGGAGCGGAGTGGAGCGGAGCGGAGCGGAGTTGGGCGGACTTTCGAATAAAACAAAAAAAACGCGGCCCCGAGCCGGACAGAACGGAGTCTAGCAGGCTGTGGTGCCGAGTGGTGGGCCAAAGCGGAGCGGAGCTGAGCTGAGCGGAGCTGAGCGGAACTGAGCGGAGCTGAGCGGAGCTGAGCTGAGCTGAGCGGAGCTGAGCTGAGCTGAGCGGAGCTGAGCTGAGCGGAGAAAAGAGGAGCAGAGCGGAGCGGAGCAGAGTGGAGCTGAGCGGAGCTGAGCGGAGCTGAGCGGAGCTGAGCGGAGCTGAGCGGAGCTGAGCGGAGCTGAGCGGAGCTGAGCGGAGCGGAGCTGAGCGGAGCTGAGCGGAGCTGAGCGGAGCTGAGCGGAGCTGAGCGGAGCAGAGTGGAGCTGAGCGGAGCAGAGCGGAGCTGAGCGGAGCAGAGCGGAGCTGAGCGGAGCAGAGCGGAGCTGAGCGGAGCCACTTCTCACTGCTATTCTCCGCTCCACTCCGCCCAGCACCGCTCCGCTCCACCCCGCTCAACCCCGCTCCGCCTCGCTCCACTTCAATGAAAACATTTGCCACTTTTCACTGCTCTTCTCCGCTCCACTCCGCCCAGCTCCGCCCCGCTCCGCCCCGCTCCGCCCCGCTCCGCTCCGCCCCGCACCGCTTCAATGGAAACAGTTGCCACTTTTCACTGCTCTTCTCCGCCCCGCTCCACCCCGCTCCGCTTCAATGGAAACGCAGCCTTAAGCCTGTTTTCGGATGCAAAATACCTACATATGAAAATTATACGTTAGCAACACTGGTAGCACAGACGGCTACGACAAGACAAAACGCGCGATAAATCGTTTTTTTTTACTCTCTCCTATGCTTTAGGAAAGAGAGAGAATGACTCAGTGCGACATAATGCGTGACAAAAGTCTTGACATGGCGCGTGTGCTATGGTCAGACAAATCCTCACGTGTAATTTTGATATATTTATTTTTTCCGAAAACTAGCTTGAAATATATTTTTTGTTTGCACAGGTGAAGAGCGGCCGTGATGCTGGAACTTACTATGGACATTTCTTTCTTACTTACAAGATGAGCTCTTACAAATTAACTCAAATGTAATTTGTAAGCACATAACCTACAAAAAACCCATCCATCCATCAGCCGGAAGGCGTCTACTGCTGGACATAGGCCTCCCCCATTGACCCCATTGTCGTACTCCACTAGCGACCGCCGTCTTCCCGCGACGCGTGCTATGTCGTCGGTCCACCAAGTGGGGGCCGTCCTGTAACGTCCGACCGAGACTAGTTTTTATATCTCGGCCGAGACCGAGAACAAAACAATTTATCGGCCGAGACCGAGACCGAGAAATGACATAATCTAGAAAAATCTAAAAAATACTACCAGCTGTGCATACTGAGCAAGACCGCGCGCCTACTTTAAAATACACAAATTCCCCAGTTATGCAAAGTCTCGGCAAAGGCCGAGATTCTTCAAAAAAATCACGAAGAACGAGACCGAGAACGAGAAGTAAATTTTTGCCGAGAACAACCGAGATCTTGTCCGTCCTTACTACCGTCCTGCGCTACGTCTTCCAGCTTGTGGTCAGCCAACGTTTCTACATAGCATATAGGCACATAGTACATACTTCGCCCACTACCACTTTAATTTTAGAGCTATGTCGAACAACCCTGTAGGCCTTTCAGACACGGCGCTACTCAAAAGCAACACAATAGATTAGTAACTCCTCAAGCTCCATAAAAAAATCAAAACACAATCACTCAAGTATGCGGTCGAGAACTTTTTTAAAACCAGTGGCACGTGCCCAGCATATGCAGTCACATGCTACTAATTACTAACCAGTTTCTTTTGAGTAGCGTCGTTTATGAGCCGGAAATTTTATATAGCCCTCAAAATAGAAAGTTATGATGGACTTACGCCGGCATTACAATTGAATTATATTGAAATGCTTTGAAAAACAATTTTAAACTGCCTAAAATCTCTATAAATTCCAACAACTCATTAGTAATTTGAGTTAGTAACCAATTTCTTTTGAATCGCGCCGTGGATGAATGGCCTTACTTACAGTAATTCTTGAAGGGTCCAATGTTGACAGTAAAGGGCTCGCATCGCATTTGCTCTATCGCGTACTTTGTCATGTTTTGTAAAGAACTGAACATAGCTGTAAAGAAAGATTAGATATAAGGGTCTCCTAAAGCCCTTTACAGAGTCGCACAGCGAAGCCCCTAAAGCTTCTAAAGCCCTTAGTCTAGATGGGCAGAATTTGGGTTCGTGGGCCGCATGTTAGCAAACTCCACCGACAAAGTTTGATCACGGTGTTCAGGTATGTTTACATGATAATTTCCGAGGATCAAGGTATGTGAGTTAAGTATTATGTCGCCAGAAACTATTACTAGATTTGACGACCACTTGGCGCAGTGATTTGAGCGTTGGCCGTTAGGCTCACTGCATCGGGTGGTTGCGGGTTCGATTCCCGCCAGAGGCAAATTTTGAAAACGGCCTTTTCGTTATTTGCCTTGGTCTGGGTGTCGCTGAGATCGCCCCCAGTCTATTGTACGATAAACATCGATTAAAAATTTAAAATCTGATGTAATTTATTCTACTGACGGTTAGAAAACTGTTACACTGGGAAAAAAAATTACGACACCAAAATGGTTTTTGTAGTTCCTAATAGTCTTTTTAGTATGTTTTACTAAACGTTTTGTATTTACAGCAAATGTTTTATAAATGTGAGACATTACATAAAACATTTGCTGTAAATATAAAACATTTAGTAAAAAATATTGAAAACACTACTAGGAATTACAAAAACCATTATGTTGACGTAAATTTTTTCTCAGTGTATTAGGTAAATGTTTTGTCACTTACTTTTTCGGTTCCAAAATAGATGTGTATGCCCAATGATGGGCAGTCTTCCAGGGTAGCTGGGGGGCTCCGAGCCGTTGCCATGGCGACTGGACCACCACGCCAGGATAAAACAACACAGGACTAACACCAACCACAACATCATAGAGGTACTGACAGCTTACTTCAAACACAGTATAATTAGTTAAAATTTAACTCTATATGCTGTGACTTAAGCTTACGTCATAAGGTTCGTAACTCGTATTTTTTTCTACAACTGTTGAATTTATCTTTTATATAATAATTTACTTTTATAGCGATTATGTTCAATAAAAGTTTACTTTAATGTACGCTTCGTGTATAATTAATTTTCACGCATTGTTACATCCTCAGTTAAATTAATAATAGCCTTTACTCAGACCTTCTGCCGAAGATATTCGGGTAAGTGCGCCGTTGATCTGACGGCGAACTCATATATATGTTGTTACGTGACGTACGTACGCGTTCGGCAAGAATTAGTATATTTTAGTTCTTACAGACACTTCAAACCCCATTGTTTATTAAAATATGACACATACTGCCACGGACCAAAAGCCATGCTATAGACGACACACAGCTGGGCACCTATGCTCACTTTCATTAAGCCGGCGGCCGTACTCATTTGCCGCCAAAAGGTACCGTCAAATAACGGCCGCACTAGAACAAAAAAACGGTGTCCAACACCGGTCTCTAGGCAACCGCGCCATAGTTTACATAGCCAATGTTCTAGTGCGGCCGTTATATATGACGCCACCGTTTTGGAGGAACCCATAACTTAAGCGCTGTGTTCCTCCAATAGCGGCGCCGTCATATAACGGCCGTAAATAGAACGTTGGTTATGTAAACAAAATGGCGCGGTTTCCTAGACCGCTACCTGTTTACGTAGCCAATGTTCTAGTGCGGCCGTTATATGATGGCGCCGCTATTGGAGGAACCCATAGCATTACGGCCCGGCCACGACTTCGCGCTTCAGCGACGGGCGACAGCGCGGGGGTGCTAAAATGTTGCATCGCGCGCGTTGCCGCCGAGAGCGGCAGCTCGTGGCGTCATGCAACATTTTGGTGCCCCCGCGCTGTCGCCCGTCGCTGAAGCGCGAAGACGTGGCCGGGCCGTTATTGCTGGTAGAGCCAGGCTGTAGTCGATTGACTGCAGCTCATATGTGCGCTGGCTCGACCCGGGTGGTACGACCCTCTCACAGATCGGCGTGAAGTAGCTATTACAGCTGCGTATCGTGCGATGAGTGAGAGAGCCGGAAGCACAACCTCCCATTTCCCCTCCCTCTCTCCCAGTCATTTCAGCTGTACGCTTGTTTGCCACCTTAGTCCTTAAAAAAGCATACATTTTCTACTGCAGTGTCTGCATATAATTTGTGACCACAAACACAAACTCGGACCATCTGTTTCGTTCGTTCGTGATTTTGACACTAATTATTTACTACGGTGATGTGTCAAAATTCAAAAATCTTAGCCCGAACTAGTTCAATTATTACTTTCGTACCGGGTTCATTATCATGTGTCCATAGACGCGCATGCCTCACCCGAGCACTCATATTATGACATTAGGTCTGTGCGTTCCGACGTCAAAAGTGAGTGCTCGCGCGAGGCATGCGCCTGATGAAAACGCCGCCATTCAGTTCATTATCTCTGCGTTCGATCGCAGTATCAAAATCGCGCGATTTTGCGAGTGGTTGGCATTTAATAGCTTCTAAAAAGCGACTAAATCGTCGATCGCCGATGCTAAAAGTAGCGTGTTTGCGGTGGCCTTAAGGGCGTAAAATAGGGAATGAAAATTTGTATGGCGTTTGATTTGGGATATTGTATACGGGATCCAGGATCAGGTATACGGGAGTCGGGATACGGGATCCGGGATATGGGATATGAGATCCGGGATGAGGTTTACGGGATCCGGGATCAGAGGTACGGGGTTCACGTTCCGTGCTTCGGAGGTCACGCAAAAAGTCGGTCCGGGTTGTTGTCAACTAGGCAGCAGTCGTTAAGCCTTGTCAGAGGCCTTCGGGCGGCTTGAACAACTCTGACAGCAGGTTGGCCACTAACCATACGATAAAAAGAAGACTGCATATGAAAATTATTTTTAATTGAAATCGTTTTAAGGCTGTGTTTACGTTAGATTCTATCGCTTACCATCCGCTGTCACTAGACCATTGCCGAGCCAACTCTTGGCAAAATTGTATATGTAGGGTTTGTCTAAACACGTGTTTGCTACTGTGAGATAATCGTCCGGATCTGTTATAACTGAAAAAAAAAAAAATGTCTGTGGCATTTCTATTGGTACACAAACAAAATTGTATTCAAAAGCTTGTAGTCATCCTTATCATATCCTTATAATATGCAAGAGTAAGACGGAATAATTTTTAGTTGTGTCAAAAGTTTAGTTGTGATTGTTGACAACAGAATTAGCACTTAGGGTGTTGTCCCACTGGCGGATTGCGAGCGGGTTTCCCGATCCAGGCGCTGAGTTCGAGTGCGCGGGAAGATTGTCTCGTCTCACTCGCATTTAACTACCCTAATGACCCGCTCGGAAACCGCCAGTGGGATAGGTGCTGAAGGCCCTATGTTAGCTATCTCTTCTTTTTTCAGTATATTGTGTCGAGTGACTCGATGTGAATTTGTTACCGTATGTAGGGTAGACGCCAATATGTATGGTAATAACTCCGCCTTTCTTCAAACTGTAGTAGAAAAAGTCCTTCATTTGGTTCCACACATCTGAAAAAAAACAGGGTAGGAGAAGCAATTACTTGCAATGAATTATCTCACATAGTTTACTTGTTTTATGATCATTACCCAAGTTCCTATGTTAGGCAATACTCCTCAATTCGAGATATAGTCTATCACCCTCGTTCAAGGTAGTACCGTACAAACGTACGAGATAATACAGTGTTTCAAGTAACGTAACCACAAATAACTTACGAACACTGTCTCCCAGGAACTGGTGAGCGTTGCCAATTATTGGCCATGCACCAGGGTACTGTGGCGGGGACGCACCTCGCCCTCTTTTATGCCATAGCCAAGGTAATGTACAGCATATTACGATCGACAACCCTGTTGAAACAGTTCTTTTTTTGAGCCCGCTAGTACAAGAAACTATCATTTTCCATAAATTAACTGTGTCACCAGACAATTTATTTTTATCGTCTATGGTCTTGATTAGTCATGGCAATATAAAAAAAAATAAGGCGTCTCAATCACGAACCATCCAAAAAATAAGTTGCCAATTGGCAATAGCGCGGACCAGCCGGTTAAAACTAACATCAATAACAATGATACTTACTTACTCATTTATATGCATCACTTTTTTATTTAATTTTGTGTGTATGTAAAAAATATATATAAGCACTTTTCAACGACCCATTCCTGGGCACGGGCCTCCCCTCAATGTGATGGGATTCACTCCATAATTCACTACGCTTTGTAAGATTTCCTTAGACATTTAATTCTATAATTTAGAAATTTATTTTTTTAGGTGGTAGAGCCAAGCTGTAGCCAATTGACTTCAGCTCATATACGGGCTGGCTTGACCGGGGTAGTACCACCCTCTCACAGAAAATCGGCGCAATGCAGATATTACAGCTGCGTTTCGTACGATGAGCGAGAGAGCCGATAGCCCAAACCCCCCTTTTTCCCTCCCTCCATTCCACTCCCCTTCAGGTCGAAAATGTGCGAGCAATGCCTTTGGTATTGCAAGCATCTATAGGCTACGGTAACTGCTTAACATCAGGCGGGTCGTACGCATTTTTGCCACTGTAGTCCAACAAAAAAAAAGTGCAGATTTCCTGAAGCTGTTTCCTTCACCGTATGATACGCACATAGATTTCGAAATATCTTAATATTGTATGGGACTTTTACACGGTACTTACATTTAATACTTTCTCCAAAAGCTATATAAACCGATCTACTGGTCAGCTTGCCCACTATTAATGAGAAGTTGAGAATTTTCAAAACCCATAGAATAATTAGAGTCGAACAAACCGAAATAACCCATCTCGATGACGATAATCTATGTTTTGTCATGACAGCACTCGACGTAATACCTCATGTTAAATATTACCTGCATTTATAGGCTATGTAATTAATTATGTTTATCAGGTGAGTCTACAAGATGCACATGCCGCGCGAGGCTGCTCACCCACATGCCTCGCGAAGCACAACGTTTGCCTCAGTCGCATGCCGCGCGAGGCAAATAGCGAGGCAACCTACAGTCTAGACAGAGATGGGTATACCCGAGCAGTCAGCCTGACACGTTTGACATCGTTCTGTCTCATGACTATGACAAACAAGGAGAGGCAAATGACAGCGCTCAGGTGAGGTAGGACGCGCATTTGCCTCGCGTGAGGAAAGTCAAACTTCGTGAGGCAATTTGCGTCGCGCGGCATGTTACACATCTGGACGTGGCTATATACTAATATTGTTAAGAAACTGTTAGTATGTTTTTCATAAGGGCCTAAGCCCACTGGCGGCTTGCGAGCGGTTGTGAGAAGATTTCCGTTTTATGGCGTAGGGTGCGAGTGCCCGGCAAGATTGTCTCATCTCACTCGTACTCATAATGCTCCGATGCTACGCTTGAAAACGGTCAGTGGGATAACACTCTAAGCGGTGAACTCAAAAGTGAACCGATTTTGAAAAGTAAGTATAATTCCTTAATTTTTTTGTAATTTCAAAGTTAAAAATCATTTCTAGGAATAAAAGTGATTTGTAATGCCAGTGTAAGTCCGTCATAATTTTATAATTTTGGGATTTGAATTTCTATTCATCAATGTGTGTTAGAGCGTCTGGTCGCAAATGTGTGTTTAAGCGTCTGTTCGCTAAATGTGTGTTTTAGGGTCCAGTTACCACTGTGTGTTTTAGCGTCTAGTCACAAAAATTAGTGTTTTAGCGTCTGGTCGCAATTGTGTGTTTAGCGTCTGGTCGCAAATTTGTGTTTAAAATTCTAGTCGCAAATGTGTAATCGCCTATCACAACAGTTCACAGGGCATTGTGAGTAATTAGTTCTCACCTCTAGACCTGGGATTATAGTTATATAATGTTTAATAACGCACTCTTAAAATGACCATGTCATAAACTATCATAATCTAGTGATGGAGCGGTCAGTGTAAACAAGGTTAGGTTATATAATTGACGCATTTAATGTTGTTTAAAGGTTTAGTTTGAGTGTAGGTAGACGTCTATAAGAGAAGGTTTCAGTACTATTCATGTTTATCTAGTTAAAATTTGAAAATACACTCATCTAAAAAGTCTCAGCAACAAGGGTATTATTAGTGTTTATTTTGTGTGTTTTAGCCGATGGGGAGCCATCGCTAATGCCTTGGGAGATCCAACAGATTATTAAAACGTTGTTAGGAATGTTTTTTTTTAATTAAATTTTATGTATGCTTTCGATTTTTATTTAAATACTGGAATTTGTTGCTTTTTCAGTTTCAACAATATTTTAGTTTTTCATAATAAATGTTTATTTCACTAGCAAGCCAGGTTTTATTAAATTACTAAATTAAAATGTGCATTAAATTACGCTTCTATTGATGTATAACATCTAAAACAAAAACGATCGAATTTAAAATAAACACTAATAATACCCTTGTTGCTTAGACTATTCACTATACCTAGTGACCTACCTACCTACCTACCTAGTGACCTACCTACCTACCTACCTAGTGACTATAGTCAGTTCCTGTATACACGGCGACAAGGTTCACCACCTATCACGTTGGGTTCTAACTATCTGGTGAAACGTGGGCTTTGAGTTGATTAATATGTAACTCCACAATGTGGTGGTGTATGGCCACTCAAGCCTCTGACTACCCCCGAATGGGGATAAAAGTCGTGACGTTACATTTTTTTTTGCTTAGACTTTTTTGATGAGTGTACTCTAGTTTTTTTCATTTTTAGCTTCCTTTGGCTTTTATTAATTTATATGTAGGTATAGTTAGATGTGCTGTTTTTACGGTTCCATACCAAAAGGGTGCCAACGGAACCCTATTATTAAGACTCCGCTGTCCGACCGTCCACCCGTCTGTCACGAACCGTAATAGGTAGAGAGTTGAAGTTTTCACAGAATGTGTTTTTCTGTTGCCGCTGCAACAACAGATGAGTACTAAAAATAAAAGGGGTCCCCATACAAGGAACTTGTTATTTTTGACTTATTTGAAGTTATTATGCATTTTTATGGTTGGTTTCCATACAAAAGACTTCAACGTGTGATTAAAAAAAAAAAACACAATTTTTGGGGATGTTTCTTTATATTCTACGGTGGTGCGGAACATATGTGCGAGTCCGACACGCACTTGGCCGGTTTTAGAGTACTAATGTGTCATTGCTTATAACACGTATATGTTAATGATATGCGAGTGAAAAATTTGGTGGAAAAGTAGCAATAATATTCTCATCTGGTGGAAACCCTACGAAGGACGACTAGTTTCGCCATCTAGCGTCGTGATTATGCAAAAGGGAACAAAGTAACGCAACAGCAGGTAGCGGTTCTGGTAGAAACTCTTTGATAACAAAAAGTCTCCACATTCTACCATCAGATGTCTCTATATAGGATGTTTTCAAAGTTAGAAATACTACAGAGGGTTTGGATGAGTATCCCGCATCGAATTTAATTAACGAAATTCGAACACTGTTTAAAAAATCTAAATAAAAAAGTGAAGCACTATGAAAGATGTAAAAAAAAATAAAAAATATTTTAATGGCTCTTCAATGCAATTTAGACTACCTTTTGAATCACCCCGTATAATAGAAACACTTACCTGATTATAAAAATAACTTATAATAATATGTTTGTAATGTCAAAATAACAGCTTTTTACTAAATACAACGAAAGCGCCATTTTTTACATTTTTGTCCGCCTGTCTGTTTGTTCCGGCTAATCTCCGAAACGGCTGGACCAATTTTGATGAGACTTTCACCGGCAAATAGCTAATGTTATAAGGAGTAACTTAGGCTACTTTCATTTTTGTTAAATTTCACGCATACGACGTCACGGGCACAGTTATTTACATCGAAATTCAGATCAATTAAATTGGAGTTAAGACATCCACTATTAGTTCCGTATGTCCCTGTATCGTGGTGGTATATCAAAGTTCTAATCAAGCTCGGAGTTCAGTTCGTAGCTCATCAATCGGAGGAAATTGATTTACTGCGGGAAACTAGTAATTATGACGCTCGTAGGAACACTCGCGTATACATACATACATAATGTCACGACCATTGATGTATTATTTCACTATCTTGTATAATGTACGTATAAGCTATCTTTACGGCTGGAACCGCACTTTGTGCTCTCGCCCTCAGACCGGTGAAGTTGTTAAGGCCACTCTGGCCAATAACAAATAGTCATACAAAAAAAAAAAAAAAATATTATAACTATCTTGTGTAATGTATGTATAAACGTGTAATTTTCATGTTTCTTCAGAAATATAGGACCCCCATACAGAATTTCAGACCTTGTTTTACTCCCTTAGGGGTGACATTTTCCAAAATTCTTCCTATGCTCTTCTTCTAAGCTATAAAAGGTACTTACTGTTAAAATTTCATGTTTCTAACACCAACGGTTTGGGCTGTGCACGTCTTGATAGACGGACTGACAAACAGACAACAAAGGGTTAATTTTTTTTTCCTTTTGAGTTACGGAACCCTAAAACAGCTGACGTCAATACCTTTTCATGCAGCAAATCGGTACAGAAACTATATCGGATTTGCGCAAAGAAATGGGGCACGCACAATACCGTGGCGTAATCTGTAGCGAAATTGCGCGGAATCCTTACACGTAGGATGAGACTCTATTGAAAGAAACCCATTTGGTTGGTGTAATCTGATTGATAGCTCTCGTGTAATCTGTAATCTCGGACTAACGAGCTTGTTATGTGATATTGTCTATTTACTAACCATTTTTGATTGGTGGTAGAGCCTAATAGCCAATTGACTGCAGCCCATATATGAGCTGGCTCGACCGAGGTAGTACCACCCTCTCACAGATGATCGGTGGTAAGCAGCTATTACAGCTGCGTGCCGTACGAGGAGTGAGAGAGCTGGAGGCTTCTGCTAAATTTCTGTAAAATAATCACATATTTTACGCCATTCGTGACCGTTTCACGGAAATTTCGCGGATTCTGCTGGAGGATCGGAAAATGAATTGCTTTTGCGGAATTGCTGCAATGTTGCATAATGTCGCTATTAGACCTCAGGTTGTGATCTTCTGTTGTTATCTAAACAATAGCGCATAAAAGGAATTCATTTATTACAATGATTGTGGTATTTTAGCTGATTAACAATTCCTTCTTTACCCTTTGACGGTAGGGTTGCCAAGTATACATTTATATTTCGATAATAATTGTACCGTTCTTAAATTATTATTATTATTATCAAAGTACCGACGCAGGAATTGTTCTTAGCCCTTTTAAACCTTTACAAATCAGTGGGGCTAACTCGATCACAAAAATGAATCACTTTATGATCATAATATGATTCACCGAAATCGTAAGATGGTTACTCCCAAGCAATTCATATTATGAATCGCAATTCATCTATTTGACAGTTATATGAAATTGGTAATATGGTCCACGAAGAAAGATGAATTGCAATGTTGCAAATTGTCAATGTCAATTTAATGACAAATAGGTCAGAGAGAAACTTATATATAGGAAATAGGTACCATACCTATTTATCATAACCTATGAAGATGTTTATTGTTTTTTATGTATTACGAAATATTACTTAACATGAACATCAAGAGTCTCCACGACGACCCCTCAACATGCCAACGCAGGTGCCTAAGAATCCGGCACCGCTGGGAGAAAAGCACGAGCTTTCGCGAGTTTATCCGCGGGATTACGAGCCATCGGGTCCACGAAAACTCCAGTGCAACAAGGAGAGCTTCATCACGGTGGAGGAACGAGGAAGCCAGCTAGTATTATTTAGTAGTAGTATTTCACCATTAAACGTGAATCAACAAAAAAAAATTGCCCGATTTTCAATAATTTTAAAGATGTTACTATACCTTATAATGTATTTTATGTACGTATCTAATTAATGTTTTTACAAAAGCAATTATTCTTAATAAAATAAGATCAAAATAAATTCAACCATAACTTTATGGATTTTATAGTTTTTCTATAGCAACCTTGAATACCATGGCTCTAAAGGGCTTGTATCTAGGGCAGTAAAACAAATTTAAAAAAAAAAGGATTCAGATATGAAATTGTCTATGGAGCAGAATTGCTCGTGAATCGCGGTTCATCTGTGCCCATATTACCGAAATTAGATGAAATGCAAAACGGTTCATTTGATGAATTGGAATTGCAATTCATAAGCAATATTGCATAGTGACGCAGTTAGACCCGCAGGTCTTTGTTTGTTCTGATAAGCCTGAGATATTAATTTTGTATTTTCTTTGTTCTTAAATCTGCTTAAGTTTGCTGTACGTCATGACTTCCCAGAATTCGTTCCTTATTAGTGACACTATCGAATGGTGTAAAAAACACTGTGTTATTTTTTCAAAATATACGCTAGGCTAGGAATATTGATTTTTCTAAAATCCAATGATGCAGTTTTAGTTTTCATCAACATCAGGCCCGAAACGCCTTTGAGTACTTTTCGCTATTCCTCATAGTTTCGGATTTAGCCATGCACGCCCACTTGAAAAATTTACCCTGTATACTGCGGAAGCGAGAATCTTCTCGAGCCAAAAAGGTTATGGAAAGATCGTTTTAATTAAAATTTAACTAAGAACCTAGCAACCCTAAGTTTATCCGCCGTTCTTTGCTAGGATCTCTCCTTTAATTAGTAATTTAATACAGCGCTCGTTGAAATTTCCCGGATCGCGGCGGCGTCTTTAATGACAGCTCTTTATGCGAGCCGACGGACAAAACTCTGTCTTTTGTCCATAATAATTTGAATATCGCGTGGAGAAATGGTTGCGTCTACATCAGCCGCATGCCGCGCCCGAGCACTTACTTTGATGTCGAAACGTATCGACATTATGTGATAAGGTAAGTGCTCGAGCGAGGCTTGAGAGGCATCTGTGTGCACCAAATTAGTTTGGAAATAGTTCTCGACTTATCTTGTCTGTCTATTGGCAATGCATTTTATATTTTGGACATGGTTAATAAATATTTGTGTTGTTTTGATTTAATTAACTTTATTTATAAGATTGCCTATATTACAAAATATAATTATTTTCTGTTTTCTCGTCTGCTTTATTAATTGAAATACCTAGACTTTATTATCATCCCCCTTTATCCCCCTCGCATTAAGGGGAGGCCCGTTCCCAGGAATGGGACGTTAAAAGGGCTAATATTATTATTTTATTATCATAGAAGACACCACCTTAGTACCTATTATTTTATAAATTTAATAATCATCTTGTTAAAAGTATGATTTTTTATGGAACAGATCGTGTACGAAAAAATTATGCTTAAAAGCAACTGTATAAAAAAACTTGACCTATTTTGGCTGTCTGCTCATTTTCTACTCTATGCAAGTCCATCCGAGATAGAGCCAGTCTGCCAATCTGCAATAACCATCGATCTGTCGGCCCTAGGGTAGTCTGTTTTATCCGGGACAGCGCAATTTCAATCCCACAGTGATTTGCACCGACTCCGCTGTGACGTGTTCTATCATTCCAGTACTGTACCTACTGTTGGTTCCTTATATATGAGGGTGAGAAGGTACGAAATAGAGTTTAACAAGCTGTGCCCCGCGACTTCGCCCGCGTGGAAATTGATGTGTAAGATTAGCCTATGTCTTATTCCAGAGTGTACAGTATCTACGTGTAAAATTTCATTAAAATCAGTTTAGTTGTTATGGAGATACGTGGTTACAAACATTCACACACACACACACACACACACTTGCTTTAAAATTTATAATTCGCATTTATAATATTAGTAGGATATTAGTAGGATTAGGTTTTTTCTTTAGTATAAAGAATGGCACAAAATAGGCTCCAGATTATAGCCAAACAAACCCCGTATTATGGATACCGTGCAGTGGTATGGTCCCAGATACACCCCAGACTATATGTCAGGTTACGTACGAAATTTAGGAAATCGAACGCAACGGTAGTACCTACTACCCTCTCACAGAAGTTAATAGCCATACCAGCCATAGCCAGCTGCAATCACTGCTCGGTAAACGATCTGAGGTTAAGCAACGCTTGGCGAGGACAGCCGGAGATGGGTGATCATTTAGTGGCAATTGAACAGTAGCCCGATTCACGTAACCAAAACCGTAACGATATCTCAGCGATATAGTCGTTGATAGCCTTTTTGTATTACGAAAAGGCTATCAACGACTATATCGCTGAGACATCGTTACGGTTTTGGTTACGTGAATCGGGTCACTGAGCGTCTCCGTGCTTCCGAGGGCACGTAAAAAGTCGGTCCCGGTTGTTGTCGCCGGGCGGCTTGAACAACTCTGACACCAGGTTGGCTACTAACCATACGATAAGAAGAAGGAGAAGACAGAAGTTAATTATATACCGCCTCACTATAACCTGGAGCTGGTGGCAACAATTGAGCAATAGAGAATTTGTAAAATTTCCCATACAAATAGTTTACGTATACGATAGCGACTAGCGAGCACAAAACTAGTAGTATTCTGTAGACAAATAGATTTAAAAGTAATATAAATCTCCGTAATCGACTATCTTCGGCGCTTGTCACGGTAGAAATGAAGGTTAACCAGGGTTCAACCGCGCTAGACGCTATCAGCGCAATGATTGATGACCGTACACCGACAAAGAGGTGGCAACCTCTGGATTGTTCTTGTAATTCTCTTATTCGTTTCCATGGTAGCACCCCTTTTAATAGCACAGAAGATTGCGATTAAAATACTTTAAATAAGTATCAGACAAACAAACTTAAGTAGTCTCAAATTAAGCAACGCTAGTACAATAGTAGTACTTATACTATTTGCTCTTTCTATCATGATTCTATGGAAAGAATGAATGAGAGAGGAGTATGTGAGCTTTTAAATTTGGGAAGCGATAATAGTAATGCTTAAACTCGGTGCGGCGCGACACTTTCTCCGCGTAGTATCGCCGCCGCGCCGCACCGTGATCATACTCTATGGAGAATATTGCCGCGCCGCGCGTCTCCGCAGCCGCGAGCTATACCGCACCGCTCCGCGCTAAGTGCGGTTTCAGCTTTAAAGGAGAGACGTCCGGTATTAGGAGGGATATTGTTTCATGCGATTTACGCTCCGTAATATGGACTGCTTCCCAAACGTACACATCTGAGTGAACATACCGCCGCAAAGCGTGAGCGGCAAACATACCGCCGAATACTCAAACGCAACTCAAATTTGGGAGCTACTTAACTAAAATGCGCTATACATTAAATTACAGGTTGAACAATGTCTCAAACTGCTGAGTGGGATTTAAAAATTTGATAGTATAATAGAAATGATTGCTTTAGAGCATCCAATCCCAAAGTGGGCGTTGTGTAGAGTCTACACAACGCCCCCATTTTTTTCTGGGTCTCTTACCGCCCCCCTTCAGGCTTGCAGCGCCCACAAGGGGCTGTTATCGCCCACTTTGGGAAAGGATGCTTTAGAGCGAATGGTGCTTAGCTCGCCAGTCTCAAAGACGCATCTGGTTGGGTCTTCTGGCATCACAAGAATTAAAGAGTAATAAAAGAAGTCATAAATATCTTACCAGACAAGCACACTAAGAAAATGCTCTGATACCAATCACCGACCATTGTAATATGGACCTTATTTCAATTGGATAAGTATTGAATTCGATTGATAAAAATGAAAATGCCATGCCGTGCCGTCCTCTATGTGCGCCGGCCATAAGTGTATGGTCCCAAACTAAGCAAAGCTTGTACTATGGGTAACGTACCAATAGACTGGGGGCGACACCCAGACTAGGGCAATTAACAAAAAGGCCGTTTCCTGTATTTACCTCTGGCTGGAATCGAACCCGCAATAACCCGATGCAGTGAGCCAAGCGACCACGCTCAAACCACTGTGCCAAGAGTCCGTAAACCTCTTCCAGTCGATTTTATTCCAGTGCAATAAAGACGAATTACAGCGTTGTATGATTGATGGAATCGGGGCGTACTAAAAATGGATGAGATGAGCTGGCCACGTCTTAAGACGATGTTCAACGGGCCAGGCACGCGGGACCT
This sequence comes from Drymonia ruficornis, assembly GCA_947859195.1. Taxonomy (NCBI): domain Eukaryota; kingdom Metazoa; phylum Arthropoda; class Insecta; order Lepidoptera; family Notodontidae; genus Drymonia; species Drymonia ruficornis. Next base: position 3,676,620 of record OX401926.1, on the reverse strand, counting down.
TTCAATTTGCATAAGCCTACAACATCAATTTCGTAAATCTTTTGTTGTATTCCATTTCGCTGCTTAGGATTTGCACTGATCATTTTATTAGTGGTAGAGCCAAGCTGTAGCAGTACTCTCTCACAGAAGATCGGCGTAAAGCAGCTATTACAGCTGCGTTTCGTACGATGAGTGATAAAACCGGAAGATGGTGATGCCTGCGCATCAGGTCAAGGTTATCATACTTTTGTAATAGGTATCATTGACAAGTGACAGGAATAGATCCGACCTGTGGAAGTTGTTTATATCTCTTCATCAACTAGAAAATTTTCTTGAAACATAGCCAAGAACACTCTCGATTAACCCACCTTTCAAATAAAAAAAAAATAGATTCAAATCGGTCCACCCGTTCAGGAGCTATGATGCCACATACAGACTCACAGATACACACTTCAAAATTATAACACCCCTCGTTTATCGTCGGGGATTAAAAATACTACAAGTTACATTAACTAACGACATGCATACCTCAAATACCACGTACATACCGCAACCATAAATAGATACCGAGAAAGATGGTCACATTGAATGAAAGAACCAATTTGGGAGGTAATAAAAGAATTATACGAGCGCACTGGGTCCGCAGAGAGCATAAAATCGTAGGTTCCGCACAATAAGTGAGTTCCCGATGTGAAACGTTACCATTGTTGCCCGGATGAGAAATTGGAATTGAATTCGGAATCATAATCCTTTGCCCAGAAGTGGGACATACATCAGGCTATAATATAACATCTTATTTTGCAAGGTGGTAGAGCCAAGCTGTAGCCAATTGACTGCAGCTCATAAACGGGCTGGCTCGACCGGGGTAGTACCATCCCCTCACAGAAGATCGACGTAAAGCAGCGATGAGTGAGAGAGCCGAAAGCCCCCTCCCCCTCCCTCCATCCCACTCCCCTTCAGGTCGGCAATGTGCGAGCAATGCCTTTGGCATTGTAAGCATCTATAGGCTATGGTAACTTCTTAACATCAGGCGGGCCGTATGCTTTTTTGCCACCGCAGTCCTATAAAAAAATGACAGTAATAGCCATGGCCAGCACATGCTGAATTGGGTCCGTTTGCAGCGAGCAAAATCTGTTTATTATTTATTTTATTCTTTTTGTATTTTTGCTTGCTGCAATAAAGTTGTTCTTTCTTTCTTTCTTTCCGTGGTACTAGTTAGATAAAGGCTCATAATCATCTTGGGAGTCAGAAGGAAAATTGATACCGGACTCTGTCTTATCCGGTTTTTAAATTCCAAGCAAAAGTGGCTACCTATATCTCATTTCTAACGATTAGAGTTTAGTGGATTAGGCTTCGAGCTGCATTTGGACTCCAAGGCGGTTGCAAAATTGCAGTTTGGATGCGGGTTTGATGCAGTTAAGCCGGAAACCCACCGCGGCGCACGGAGAGGCCACGCACGTGGGTCAAGCTTCGCTTTGCACGAAAATGTATGTAACCGTGTCCACCGCGGCGCACAGAGAGGCTACGCACGAAATGACGTCATGCATACATTTTCTTGCAAAACGTAGCCGTGGCCGTGTGCGTGGCCTCTCCGTGCACCGCGGTGGGTTTCCGCCTTTATATCAACTGTCAACTGACTGCAAGCGAACTGCACGCCATCTGTAAGCGGATTGCACATCAACTGCAAGTGGACTGCACGCGGATTGCAAATGAAATACATGCGGACATTTTTAAGTTCTAAAAATTATCAAGCATCTATTAGACGGCATCAGGCCACGTGCAGGGTCACCCACGCGATGGACTGACCAGTTGAAATCTTGTGTGGAAGCTCTATCATGAATGCACCAAAGCTAGCACCAACAGTGACAAATGAGGCGAGTGACATCAGCCCCCCTAGACAAAGTGGCATGAACGCTAATCGAATAGAATAGAATAGACTTCACAATGTATGGAAATGTCGAACGTCGCTATGTAGATCAACACCAAGTATGTAGATCACGTGACTTATGTCATTGCCATACATGAAGCGTAGCGATTTGAAGGAACGCTTGTAGACGTCAGCCACTTGTCTAGCCCTTCTGCTCCTGACAGCTCCACATGACAACCACGACCGCTCTGCGAGCGTAATGACATAGATGAGAGTTCAAAAAAAAACTGGTAGTAAATAAATACACAGGGTGGCTTTAAGAAAGTTAAAGCTTAGGCAATTGGCGCATGTTGCTGGAAGGATTAGGGTTGCCACTAATCTTGTGGAAAATATCGTCGTCGAGAATTCATCAGTTAGATAAGCCAACTAATAAGTTTTCTATTGTTATAGCTGGAAACAAAGCTAACACTGTGCGTTTAATTTATTTTATTGATGACTGAATTCTGATATTCTTTACAAATAAAATATTTTATATTTTACTATCTGCGATAACTATGTATAACTAAGCAGCAAAGCACTTTTGTCAAGAAAGAAAATTGAAATAATGTGAGTTAGTTTTCGCGGCACCAGGCTTGACAAAAGATAAGTAGACTGCATGCCGACTGCATACAGATTGCAAACAAACTGCGCGCCGATTGCAAGCGGACTGCGAGCCGTCTGCAATCGGACTTCCCGCCGCTCCGCCGATTGCAAGCGAACTGCAAGCCGACTGCAATCGGACTGCCCACCGATTGCATAACAACTGCAAGCGGACTGCGATAAGTACCTACCTACGTAGATAATTATTTAACTTTGTGTGTAGTACCAACCCTAGCAGTAATAGAAATCCAACTCGACGACTGGACGGAAAGTTTTTCTTTCGAAAGGAGATAAGTTAAATTGATATTTCGCTTTCGAGTTAAAGCGATTTCTTAAAAACCCCGAGTCCAATGTTGATGTTTGTTGGGTTGGCTCTTGAATATGTTGGCTGAGCACTCGGGAGTTTTTTGAAAGTCGACTATATTTAGATGAGGAGACTGATATAATTTGACGACTGCTAGGCGCAGTGTTTCGAGCGTAGGCCGCTCGGCTCACTGCTTCCGGTGGTCGCGGGTTCGATTCCCGCCAGAGGCAAGTTTCGGAAACGGCATTTTCGAAATTTTTCTCTGGTCCGTATGTCACTAGGATTGCCCCTAGCTAGTTAATTGTATAGTACAAGTGATGTTTGGTTTGGGACCATACAGTTGGCGTGCCAGTCTGGCGATATTATTATGTAATATGTACACAGATATATAAACAAAATTTCAATAATCAGGTGCAACATATAACTTATTAAAGCTTATTTTTAAAACCTTTTTATAACAATTTGATAAAAACATTGAGATCACTTAGTTGAGTTATACTAAACCTATTTAAAAGCATCGGATTAAAAGGATCGAGTGAAACATCTCGTTAAGGGTAACTTTTTTTAAATCGCGGATTAAACCTGCGATTTACGTTTTTTGAAGATAGATACCCAAAGAGGATTATTCGGAATATTTTCTGAAAAAAGGTGTTAACAAGATTTTAGAAGCAAGATTTAAAATTGATTGCATTTTCCTCTGAATTTCAAGATGCAGACATTTCAATGTAAGTACGGTCAGCAACATAAGTCGTTCAAAATTCTCAGTTTTTCCATCAAATCAATGATTTTTATTGATGCAAAACACTCATTAAATAATGTTAGTAATGTTTATTGAAAATGTAATACTTTATTTTCATTCATTAGCAACATGTCTAAACTTAAACAGTTACACCTACAGTGAAAGTGAAAGTCCCGTCAAAATCGGTCCAGCCGTTTCGGAGATTAGCCCGGAGGGACAAAAAATTTAAAAATTGTTTGATTGTTATAAGTACCTGCCGTATAAAGATGCATTTAGAAAAATGCTATCATTTTGACATTACAAGCAGACACTTTAATTTTATTTACTTGTATATAGATGTATATGGGTGTAGGTGGGTGTGAGCAGTACCAACTGGGTGACAACCCACAAAACCTTCAGGAAGAGTTATTTCCGTGAAACAGACTTTGGTGCGTAACGAGTTAGAAAACTTTACTCGCAGGCTCTACGTGGTTTGTTTACGGCTATCGTTAACGGCCGCGATTAGATTAATTGTAGCTCTACTATGTTTTCGGTAGAGTCGTTAATCGCTAGCGTCTGCGTAAATTATTTTAATACCTATTTATTTCTACACCATTTCATGTCGCAGAAGTTGTGACAAATATTCAAAGGCCCATAACTCGGGAACTATGATATGATAGCTTTACGTTAAGTCTGATTTCACAAGCATCTACATAATTATCAGCTGCCGTATAGCTCGGCTTGGCTCCACCAAGCCAAGTTGGCGTCGGTCCTTCCACCACGTAGTGGGAGCTACGCCACAGGAGTGCCCAGGCATTGGCCCAGGCTCACTACGTTGTGAAAGGACCGCGGAATCATTGATTTATTTATCATTTGATATTTATAGCCGAACGCCAACTTGGCTTGGTAGTACGTACCTAAATTATTATTTGTACTTTTGATACACTCGGTATAAATATAAGTAATACATAGATACAGTATTCCTATTATGGTTGAGAGTGCCTGAGGATAAAATATTTTACGCAAAAGTTAGCGACTAGCGAGCGTAAAACACGCGTAAATCTCATAGTAGGCCACTGGGAAGTTTCAAGGACTGTAATTAAGACCGGAAACAAGTAAATTACACTAACTTATTTTACTTTGCCCTTTGGAGCAAAAGGGATAGTGGTGTTAATTCTGAAAATTACTACATTACACGACTACATCATGACAAATGCTTTTATTAACCGACTTCAAAAAAGGAGGAGGTTCTATGTTCGTATGCCGGTATCTTGGTATGCCGAGTCTATCTACTATAAAAGTAAGAAGATAGATTGGCACCGACTCCAAATACTCGATAACACATCATCACGCCTGATTTTCCCGAAGGGGTAGGCAGTGGTGGTAATAGAAATATTATTTTAGGCTTTTTAGTGCTCCAGGTTTTTTTGAAGTCGGTTTATATTTTTTTATATTTTCTCTCTGTCTCTATCTCTTCCTGACTATGTATCCCACATGGTGGTGGGGTCAGCCTTCCTAATCTTACCCTTCCACTTCGCTCTATCCTCGACATCGTCTTCGGATACCTGACACTCCTTCATGTCCTTTAGCACTACAGCTATCCATCTTGTTTTGGGTCTGCCTCTGGGTCTTGGACCGGGAATGGAAAGTTGTAGCGCTAAGTTCCCTACGTATTCAGGCGGCCTCCTTTTCACGTGTCCATACCACAGAGTAAAGACTAAAGAAAGAGGTGCCCTTATTAGATATTTGTATGAAACAAAACGTGGTCATTGTTTTTTCATTTTCATTATACTATTTACCGGTAAACAGTTGAACTACTCGCTTCGTTTTATGTCGATGTTAGTACTAGGCCGACCACTCGGCCGACTTGCTTAGGGCCAGTCCCCTTAGTTACTGGTCCATGGTCCATACCATCGCAGCCTACTCTCTTGAATCTTGTCGGCGTTATCGCGCACGCCCAGGCACCTACCACCTACCACCTACCACCTACCTAAGCAGGTACCTACTAATAATAAAAAATACGTTCTCATTAAAAAGTAACTGAATGTTAAAAAAACATGTTTCTAATACCAGCGGTTTGGGCTGTGCACGTCGTGACTGACGGACAGAAAAACGGACAGCAAAGTGATCTAAGGGTTTTGGTTTTTTTCTTTTGAGGAGCAGAACCCTAAAAAGACATCTCAATACCTTTTGCTCACTATAGTGAAACACAGCTCTTCTCCCACGGAAACATTACAAGCTACGCGACTGATATAATTCGAGCCAATTGATATGCTGCTCTGTGAAGTCAGGAATAGAGTGGAATTTAGGTAGCGCCTACGAATCTCACCGTGGGAGAAAGGCCGAAACATAGATTTATGTTTGGCACAGGCTACGATTTGTAGTTTTGGACTGAGCGACAGAACAAAACCCTTAATTAATATTAATAAAGTACTTAATTGAAGTGTTAGATTCTGTAACTATCAACATCGTTATTCACACATTAAAATTGAAAACCAATTAACCAGTGTAATACATCATCATAGATTTATAAAAGGTTCGCGCGCGCGCTTTAACTAGATACCACAGTACTAAGAAAAATAATTTAAAATATTCGGCTTATTATAGTCGCGGCTCGTGAGCTTTATAATTTTGTTGCTGTTAAGGTCAACGCTCATCTAACGCCTCCGCACCCGACCAGCACCGCCTCGCCGCTCAGCGTACACTAACTGAACCGGAAATAAGTGGACCACGCGCTGACCGCGCGGCGTTCACTCGTTGACCCCGCGCGGTCCACTGGGCGATCACGTGACGTTTAAGGTGTAAAAGCAGCGTCCGCCTGCGGACCACCCGGCAACAACGAGTGGACGCCGAGCGGCGAGGCGGTGCTGGTCGGGTGCGAAAGCGTTAGGTGAGCGTTGACCTTAAATGTACTGCCCCTCTAGCAAAGTGGCTTTGTCTACAAGCGTTAGTACAAATCGCTACGCTTCATGTATGGAAATGACATAAATCACGTGATCTACTTATCGACTTGTAATGTCATTTCCAATCATTTAAGCGTAACGATTTGTAGAAACGCTTTTAGACGAAGCCACTTGGCTAGGGGGGCTGAAGTACGCTGAGTTCGGTGTAGTATCAATTTCTGAATTTTATTAGTGCGTGCTCCATCTTTTGGATCGTGCTCGCGGAAACTAAAATTAATCTATGTGCATCATTATGCATTTCCTACGAGCGCCCCTGCTCTATCGAGATAGCGCTGCATTCAGATCATACCGGTTCAAGGCTCAGATATAGACTAAACATGTCAGACAAACAATCTTATAACTCGGATAATAAACATTTGAAAACATCATGGTTCTGCTGACAGGATTGCATTTTGATTGCCTCTACAGTGGCGGCACGAAAATTGTTTGACGTCTTCGTCGTCGTCGAATTTAAACGTCAAACGATTTTCGTTCGTAAGAAATGTCGGTATCAATGAGAAACGTAGTAGGAAATACGCGAATTTCGTCCGAAATTTCGTTTTCGTTTGAAACAGAGTAGGCCCTCTTATCCCAAACTAAGCAGAGCTTGTACTATGGAAACCAGATAACTGATATTACTACATATACTACTTTTTTATTTGTAAATACATACTTAATATGCATATACACCCTGACTCGGGACATACAGACATGTTCACGCACACAAATGCATGTCCCGGGTAGGAATCGAACCTACGACCTGCAGAGTGAAAGGCGCCTCCGCGCCAACCACGCTAACGGGCCCGTCAAAACGATATGTTTTCAACATTATTTTCGGCGAACGACTGAGTCAAACTGTGTCGTATGGACTCAGTTTAGTGGGACCTTCTATTTTGGATAGTCACGTGTCTCCCTCTTTCTTGGTAATATCTTTGAGTTGAATAATATGATGCTTTTGTCGTTACCTACGCAGATACAGCTGCTTATCAGTTTTAATAACTTAATTAAAATACTTTATAATTATAACTTGGCTATCTCTGTAATTACACAATACGGAGATTAGAAAATCATTGCACTGTTAATTAATTTTATGCAATGATAAGAAATATTCATTAAAAGTGTATATTTTTGCATTGATAAAGTTTATTAAGTGTTTTATTAAACTGTAGGTAACTATATAACCTTTGCAATCAACTAGCAAACCAGACAATACGTAACTATACCTAATAATTTCTGTGTTATGGGTCCTCGAATATTAGTGACAACCTTAGTCATGCGGCCTTAGAACATATCAAATGGCCTAGAATGCAGTATAAACTGCATTTAGGAGTAGCAACAGCTACATATACCAACAATATTTTTTGTATACAAGTATGTAAGGATCGAAGCAAGTGGAAAGAAGTAGTCTCTGCCTACCCCTACGGGAAACAGGCGTGATTATATGTGTGTATGTATGTATATTTTTTGTGAACATTTTACGTAGTTTTTGAGATCTTACAATTTTTAAAAATGGCAGCGTCACAAAATTTGAAAAAAATAGATATATATGTTTTATACCATTTGATACTCATCCAAAAAGGTGATTACAGGGATTAACACAATGTCTGCTGGCCGGCGCACATAGAGCACGGCATGGCATGGTATTTTATTTTTTATCAATCGAATGTAATACTTATCCAATCGAAATAAGGTATATATTTCAATGGTCAGTGATCGACCTCGGAGCAGCACGGAGCATTTTCTCGGTGCACTGGAGCACCTTATTTCGATTGGATAAGTATTAAATTCGATTGATAAAAATTAATATGCCATGCCATGCCGTGCTCTATGTGCGCCGGCCATAATAGCTGCATATTTTCCACAGAGTAAAGACTAAAGAAAGAAGTGACCTTATTAGATATAGGTATGAAAAAAACGTCGTCATTGTTTTTTCATTTTCATTGTTCTATCTACCAGTAAATAGTTGAACTACTCGCTTCGTTTTATGTCGATGTTAGTACTAGGCCGACCACTCGGCCGACTTGCTTAGGGCCAGTCCCCTTAGTAATTGGTCCATGATATTTTCACCAAGTTTACGGGTACTCGTGACGTTTTTGTGTTCGTGACAAGTCATATATGCAAGCCTCTATCCACCCTATCGCGGATCATGGTCGTAATGTTATCCATCTGTTTACAGATCGTTCCTGTTTATGAATTAGCATGTTTACTCTGATTTCTAATCCAATTATAATTATCTAATGAATTCATATCTGCGTCTGATTAATTTATTCATAGTTTAATATGAAAACAGGTTGGAGTGTATTCTAACGGTACCTTCACGCATGTGTTCACCGCAGAGGTAGGCAGACAGACACTGGACATTTTTAGAATGCTTTTGTTCTTGGTAACACCTACTACAGTAGCGGCACGCTATGGTGGCCGGTTTGACATGTAGGAGGGGGAAATAATGAACCTTATTATAACGGAATAAGATTCATTTTCGCAATCATTTTTTGACATTCTAATTTTTTTAAACGGTCAGTCTTATTCCGTTATAATAAGGTTAATTTTCTTCCCTCCCCCCACATGTCAAACCGGCCATCGTAGAATGCCGCTACTATAAGGAGTCTATTGTCTTTTTCCCACACTTAGCCATACATAAATCCTGCAATCACTGATCGGTAAATAACTGAGGTTAAGCAACGCTTGGCAAGGTCAGTCAGAGATGGGTGACCATTTAGTGGCATTCATACTGAGCGTATCCGTGCTTTGGAGGGCACGTGAAAAGTCGGTCCCGGTTGTTGCCATTTAGACAGCAGTCGTTAAGACTTGTCAGAGGCCTTCGGGCGGCTTGAACAACTCTGATACCAGGTTGGCCACTAACCATACGATAAGAAGATAGCGAAACTGTTGACTCCCGGAGTGAATCTTCCCAAATATTTTCACGCAATATGATCCCTCCCTCATCCCTCCCTACGGGTCGTTAGCACTTATCTTACGTAACAGTATTCCCACTAAATTGTCGCCTACGTTATCTGATATTATTTTTATGCGGTCATTTTTGGTACCATGGAAGATAAATAACAATTTCGTATTAAGTTTGACTATTTTTTTACTTTTGTCTCTTGAAAAGTAAAATCATTATTTATTTATTTTTAGAATATTAAATAATGGCAATTGAATAGTAATATATGTAATAGTAATAGAATTAAAAACTAAAACCCGACTACTGAAAAATCGCGCTCTAAAAAGTATGAAACAAGAAAATATTCTCATCTAGAGGATAGCCGTGGTCCGTGTAGGTCCTTTAGGGCCAAATGGCATATGAACACGGACCACGGCTATCCTCTAGATAAGAATATTTTCTTGTTTCATACTTTTTAGAGCGCGATTTTTCAGTAGTCGGGTTTTAGTTTTTAAACTTACTTTTTATTTAATTATTTTGGAGTTATAGGTAACAATATATATATTTTTGAAATGTGCTCATCAAGCTCTTTCATTTGATACCCCACACGGTTTCATTAAAAAATGTTTTTTTTTAGTTCATGACATTATGACCTCTAGAGGGCGCCATATGCAATTTTATGTGACGTCACATAGCCTATAACCAGCGCGCCATTAAGCCGCTTCTAACGATACCTCATTTTTCAAATTACTACAAGTCGTTTGGATGTTAGGTTAGGTTAGGTTAGGTTAGTTACATACATACATACATACCTACATACCGGTCAAAATCATAACCCTCCGCCGTAGTCGGGTAAAAATAGTGACGGACGGTGATAACGGCCTATTACGGACTCAAGGACAAAGGACAACCGTACCAAACAAGGACAAGGATTAACCTTATTATAACGGAATAAGATTCATTTTCGCAATATTTTTTTGACATTCTTAGTTTTTAAAACGGCCAGTCTTATTTCTTTATAATAAGGTTCATTTTCTTCCCCTCCCCACATGTCAAACCGGCCTTCGTAACGTGCCGCTAATATAGTAGGTACTTTGAGACGACGTTATCTGTCATTTTTTGTATGGCGCGTCAAAGTTAAGCTGCTCTCAAATTTAAGTTGCAAGCAAGCGTACTGCCCGCCTGATGTTAAAAAATTACCGTAGCCTATAGATGCTTGCAATACAAAGGCAACGCTCGCAAGTTGCCGACCTGAAAGGGCGTGGGACAGAGGGGTGGGGTTGGGCTTCCAGCTCCCTCACTCATCGACTTTACGCCACTGTTCTGTATGGGGATGGTAGTACCCCGGTCGAGCCAGCCCATATATGAGCTGCAGTCAATTGGCTACACCAATTACCACCAATTTTCGTCCCGGGTCAGTCATAGTAGCCCTGAAACGCCACTCAAAACGACACATTGATTCGTATAAAAATCACAGTAAAGATAATAGTAGTGCCACACTATCATGTTTATGGGCGTTTAGCGCTAAGAATGATAGGGTTGGAGGTTACGAGACGGGCCGGGGGTATCACTACAGCAGGGCTCGTCAACCGTTGGTCCACTTTATATTAGGTATATTTATTTATTTTATTATCAATATGATGTAACTATGACAATTTTCATAATTACCTACTCAGTGTCATATGGATAATAAAATAAATAAATATACCTAATATAAGTGGACCCACGGTTTACGAGCGGTCGACCATATTATGTTCATAGAATATGTTAGAAATGTTATAAGTATTGAGAGAACAATAAAAAGAATAATAATTTTACGCAATGAAAATAAATTGAAAGTAGTAATTATAAATAATTACGTAATAAATAATTAATTATAATAATTAATTTATTTAATTATTTAATAATTAATTTTTTTTTTTTTTTTTTTATTATTAATTATAATTAATTATTTACATTGCGTGAAATTATAATTCTTTTTATTGTTCTTTCAATACTTATAACATTTGTAACATATTATATGAACATAATATGGTCGGCCGCTTGTCATAGTGGTTCGAGCAGATGAAAATTTCCGAAACGGCCTTTTCGTAATTTAGTCTGGTCTGGGTGTCACTGGGATCGCCCCCAGTCCATTTTACGGTACCGATAGTATAAGCGTTGCTTAGTTTGGGACCATACAGTTGGTGTGTATGTCTGGCGATATTTATTTATTACATTACGATGGATTTATTCAATGATAATATATGATGAAGCCTGGACAGTATCGAATGCTCTGCGCGATTTAATAACAATGATTTTAACAGTCCTCTGCCTTTGGCAGGTACATGTTACGTATACAAACTTTTTAAATACCACACGCTACGTATTTACTTATTTCCAGCTTATTTCTGAAACGATGAATGTTTAAACAAATGTTCTGCAAACAGTGATAAATTAATCTAAAGTCACAAATAATTTACATTAAGTACAACGTATATTTATCTGAATCAACACATGCTTACATGAACTGAAAATACACCAGATATTGGTACACAAAATTATGTATTATACAGCCAAAATATAATTGTTAACATTCAATAAAAAATATTGAACACCATGTGATATAAAGGTCCCTTCCTACTGAACGCTTAGTAACGCTAAAACGCTGATGTTAGGCCGTGGTCTCCTATTAAATGCCATCGGCCGCTTACAGCGTCACGCGTACGCCGCGTCACAATTTTACTATAGTGACGTCGGCGTGTGAAGGAGACCACAACAGTACATTTCTATAGTAAGCATTGTGACGCGGCGTACGCGTGACGCTGTAAGCGGCCGATGGCATTTAATAGGACACCACGGCCTTAACAATTGTTAAGTGCTACCTCTAACTTATTATGATTAAAAAAAATGACTGACTTTGAACGTCAGTAACAAAAACATTATATTTTAAACAGATGATGCCTCGCATGTCTCACCCGAGCACTCATGTTATGACATTATGTCTATGCATTCCAACCTTAAAACTGAGTGCTCGGGCACGGCATGTGCCTGATGTAGAATCAGCCATTCAAAAGTATTTTGTTTAATTAATCATTTTTATATATTTATATTTTCACGGACCAATAAACCTATTAAGATTTGTTTTTTTACAGTTTTTTTTTTTTAATATCATTATCATTATCATGACGTGAGCCAAAAGACGTCCACTGTTGGACATAGGCCTCCCCAAAGTTTTCCACAACGACTGTTCCTGTGCCACTTGCATCCAGCGGTTTCCCGTGACCTTCACCTTTTGTTATAATATTACTAAAATAAAATAAAATATATTTTATTTTAGTAATATTACTAACAAAGTTGTTAATAATTACTTACAAGTTTTTGACAAATGGAATTTGATAAAGTTTTTTTTTTAAATGTAAACACGGATAATGCATACGAACCTTTAAACACTTCATACGCGTGTTTGTACGTAAATCAGAATAATTGTGTTTACACTCAGCGGCTTGGCAAATACGATTGGATGCCTCGCCTTCTTCCCCCAGATGTCAATGTAAAATGGCTTATTGTACCTACCTGGTATATTATTATTATTATTTTATGTGACTAAGGTGGCAAACAAGCGAAGGAAGGGGAGGGGGGAGGGGTAAGCTGTAATCGCTACCTATACGGCTCATCGTCTGGTGAATAACAGGCATCAAAATACCTTTAATTTGTTGGTCGAATTGAGAGTGCTATAACAGAGACAGCTAATTTCAAAAATCTTTTATTTCCAAAGCTGGAGTGGCTAACGGGCGTCCTAGTCACGTGATAACCTTACATTACTAATTTAAAAAAACCCTTACTTGACGACCCCTGATTTATATTTTTGACGCGTCGAGCGTCCGCTCGCCTCTCGCCTTATCAAGATTATGTTATTGAGCTGTCAGTCCCTGATGCAACTGTCAGTGGTGACGGTTCACCATTTATTTTTAATTATATTCGTTAAGTGAAGTTGTGCGCGATTGTACTCGGATTACGGATAGCAAAGTAGGTATTTTACATTGTATTACATTACACTCGTAACATTAAAAGTACTAGAATATATTGTTCATGTTTTTTTCTAAGGCAGTAAACAAGAGTAGGTCCGGCCCGTGATATCAAGATATTTCCGTAGCCTATACTGGGTGAAATCGAAATCGTCGGCAATATTTTAACCAGTGATTCTACACATGATTCAAAATATTTTAGGAAAACAAATAAAAAATCGATTGATAAAAAAATATTGATTTGGTGAGCAAATAAGCAAACCATTTAACTGTTATACCTTACCTGGGTAATAAATTTTTATCAATTGATTTGTTGATTAATATTCCCTAAATATTTTGAATCATGTGTAGAATCACTGGTTAAAATATTGCCGACGATTTCGATTTCACCCAGTATATACTTTTAATACTATAGGCATAGGCAACTAGCATGTTGCCGTCCTGAACCTAGAGTCCCTTAAACATTGCCATAGGACTGCTAACAGATGGCCGAAAACATGTCGATCGCCAAGAATTTGTGATTTACAATAAAGAATTCACGAAAATAATTTATTATTAGGTTCCAATGGTTTTGCAATGGACAATTGTTAAGAGACTCGAGGCACTGTTTCGCGGTTGTTTTCACGGTTTCGCAATGGTTAATTATTATTGTTAGCGGACTCGAGGCCATGTTAGGTTGATTCGTGAAAATCGACTTCGCGCAACGCGGCAGACAGCAGACGTCAGTTGGTCTCATACACATTGTGGCGATGACATGTGCCGCGACGGCAGACGGCATTACAATTTCTATGAAGGTAGGAGTTCGATGCAAGCGGCAGACGGCAGACGTCAGTCGGTCTCATACAAATTGTGGCGATGACATGTGCCGCGACGGTAGACGGCATTACAATTTCTATGAGATCGACTGACGTCTGCTGTCTGCCGCGTTAAGCGAATTCCTACCATGAGGCATAGTATAAAAATTACTGTACTTTTAACGATAATTAAGTCCCACTGCTTGATCATTATCAGTTATTCAGTTACAATGAACATAACTGATTTAATTGAACATTAATCCATGTTTTCGTTTCGTGAAAGATAAGGAATACACCTATAATTACAGCACAAAAATATATGTATTTTGTCGTTAATCAGTAGTAGACGTATTGCAAAGATCGTGACATTTGAGTTACTTATTGAAATTATTATTTAAATAAAATGAGAAATTAATGATTACTTCACTTAGTGTATAGTATTCGCGGATATGGTAACTCCTAACATTGCAATTACTAGATACAAGTCAACGCATTACTACATGGAGCGAAATTCACACATCTGTCCCCCTAGACAAGTGGCTGACGTCTACAAGCGTTCCTTCAAATCGCTACGCTTCATGTATGGAAATGACATAAGTCACGTGATCTACATAGCAACTTGTTGTTGATCTGTATAGCGACGTTTGACATTTCCATACATTGTGAAGTTTATTCTATTCTATTCGATTAGCGTTCATGCCACTTGGCTAGCCCCTCAGCCCCCCTAGACAAGTGGCTTCAAATCGCTACGCTTCATGTATGGAAATGACATAAGTCACGTGATCTACTTATCGACTTGTAATGTCATTTCCATACATTGTGAAGTCTATTCTATTCTATTCGATTAGCGTTCATGCCACTTATCTGTTATCGCACTCGAAATTCAACAATCAACATTTTGATGCATGTTATTTATCAGAAGATGGGCCGTATTGGCAATACCTACATGTTTTCAACATTGTTTTCCGCGTGCTATTAAATCGTACTGTGTCTATAAACTCTGTTTAGTATGACATACTATTTTATACAGTGACATGTCTCTCTTTCTTGGTCTTTGCTTTACTTTAAATTTGGGGCTAAATTTATAACCGTTGGAAAGAAAACATTATTTCCAATTGTAAAAGTATACAAACATGTGCTTCAGCATTATTGGGAGCAATGGGTTGGAATTAGAGAGCAATTCTATTACGTGCGGAGTGCGGTGCAGTTCGGACTTAGTGTTGCCAACTAGGCGAAAGCAAATATCGCCAGACAGGAAGTTTAAAAGTCGCAAGTTATCGCTAAATGGTAGAATTCACGAATTCCAAGAAAAATAAGTTCTCTCTCTGATTTAAGATTGAGAAATCTACCATAATTATTAGTGTTGCAGCTAGGATAAAATCATATGAAATACTACGTGTGCTCTGCGGCTTCGCCCGCTTGGAAATTGATGTGTAAGATCAGCCTCTGTCTTATTTCAGAGCCTACACTATCTACGTTTCAAATTTAATTAAAATCGGTTTAGTAGTTATTGAGAAACGTGGTAACAAACATTTACATACATACGAGTACACACTTACTTTCGCATTTAAAATACTAGTAAGAAATTAGGAATAGTAGGAAGTAGGATTGTTATATATAAAAAAACAGTACTTAATAGAAAAAGGAGACAGAAAAGTAGCTAAATAATTTAGTCGCTAAATAGAAATAAATATCGCTTTTGATATCAAAATGTCGCTTAATTTAGTGACAAAGTAGCTAAGTTGGCAACACTGTAGGTACATACTACGACCGTTCAGATCTAGCGGCTCCAATTTGCGGGGTCTTGTGCCACGGCAAATAAGTAGCTTACTATACTTTTCAGGAATTGAAAGCGGAAATGTTATTTCATGTTGGTTGGGAGTCTTAAGTATCAGTGCTTGTAATACTGAGTAGTTAAATAACCCTCTCACAGAAGATCCGCATAAAGTAACTATTACAGCTGCGTTGTGTACTCAGAGAGCTGGAAGCCCAAACCCCCCCCCAGTCCTACTCCCCTTTGGGTCAACAACGTGCGAGCGATGCCTTTGATATTCTGCATCTATAGGCTACGGTAACTGCTTAACATCAAGCGGGCCATACGCTTGTTTGCCACCTTAGTAATATAAAAAAAAATACTGGTGAGCCGAAATATTTTGCCCTCATCGAGTAAAAGCTCTAAACTAGGAGGTAAAACACAAGAACTTAAGAATAGTATATTCCGACTGTCATTTTAGTATGCAACAAATAATTCTGAATAATACTAATGCTCATAAAAACCTCTTTGATGTCTGTAAATAAATAAAAAACTAATTGGTAAAACTATACTTAAACCTTCCTAAAACTTAGATAACGAACTTGAATGGGTTTTTTTTATTGGACTGCGGTGGCAAGAAAGCGTACGTTCCGCCTGATGTTAAGCAGTTACCGTAGCCTATAGATGCTTACAATACCAAAGGCATTGCTCGCACATTGCCGACCTGAAGGGGAGTGGGATGGAGGGAGGGAGGGGCTTACGGCTCTCTCACTCATCGTACGAAACGCAGCTGTAATAGCTGCTTTACGCCGATCTTCTGTGAGAGGGTGGTACTACCCCGGTCGAGCCAGCCCGTTTATGAGCTGCAGTCAATTGGCTACAGCTTGGCTCTACCTTGAAAAGGGTTATAATAAGGATATATTTTTTTAGTGGATGAACAAAGCTCCTCAACGCTAGACGCTGACGCAGCATCAGCAGTACAGAATGGGGATACTTCCGACGTCCCTGACAAGAATGGAATTCCAAGGATACTGCGAAGGCTGGAGACGGTACCGGATATCAAGAGAGACACTTCAGGAATCACCACGCAGTATATCGCAACTGGAATCGGTAAGCCACTACTTTCTATACCTATCCTGTTATGATCGGCTTGCATTTTAAAACCATTGTAAACTGTATATCACTACATATTATAAAACAAAGTCCTCCGCCGCGTCTGTCTGTCTGTCTGTTCGCGAGAAACTCAAAAACGACTGCTCCGATTTTCATGCTGTTTTCACCATTGGATAGAGTGGTTCTCGAGTAAGGTTTTAGTGTATAATTTGTCAAGTTTTTGTTTACATTGGCTAAAATATAATGATATTTGTTGGAGGTGTCGGTAAAAAATAAGCCGTCTGAGAGCTTTCAACGAAAACGCTGCCTAAACCTTTCAGTTATAACCAAATGATGTATGGTGGAATTCTGTATCTTATATAGGTCTACAGAAAAGTCCGCGATGGCATATGTCTATCTCTTAAGGATAACATACTATATCCATTTCAATACTTTCCACGCGGGCGAAGCCGCGGGCATCAGCTAGTAATCTCTATAAATTTGGCGGTTAGAGTTTAATTTTATGTCAGAGTTTTTGCTGCATTGAGACAGGTAGTATTGTTTTACCCCTAGTTTGTTTAAATAAACCGTAGATAATGCATTATAAACAAAAATAATATAAAATGCAAACCAAAATAATATAAAAAGATGGATAAACCAAAAAAAATCATTTTAAAAAGATACCCCAAAAAAAATCCAAAAAAAATACTCTGCTATATAATTTGTTACGCTAGAACTAGATGCAGGGTATAATACTCTACTCTGGTCAATTATAAAGTAGAATAATTTTACTAATGGATAGAATATCCCTACGATAGTAATTGTAAACCACAGACAAATAAACCTAATAGACGCCGCATAGCCGGGCACCACTCGCCTGGCTTATTACCACTGCATAATGTGTGACAAATCTGATATTTTAATTGGCCATTGAACGGAACAATCAAAATAATTCACAGTTTTTCCCGATACCCCGCTAACTTTTGATTCTCCGAAAATAATGGTCGTAAGCAGCGTTCTGGTTTATTAGTCTGTGTTTTTAACGTAAGGTAACAATATTTTTTGCAATCTTAGATACTTGATGATATTTTACTTTTTTTAACAACGTTGTATTAATTGCAGTGAATCTTGGCGCCTTCGCTTCGGGCGTGTGTGTAGCATGGTCATCGTCGGCGCTACCATTGCTGATCGCCAACAATACAGAATATGTAGGTATTAGACCAGATTAACTTATTTCCTGACCTTCCTAGATTATAGTACGAGATACGCTTAAGGACGACCTTCACCCATCGACTTACCGGAGCAACCCTAGATTTTATCAAATAAAATATGTTTCTGAACATATACCAATAGGGTTGCCGTAAAAAATATGGTCATGGGTATGATTAATTAAAATTATAAAAACCATTATTTTTTAACAATTTTCACCGACTTGCTCGCCAAATGAAAATTAAGGCAATTTTATTGTGAATACAGTGTATAGTGTTTCTTGCGAAAATCTAGTCAAGAATAACGGTAGCCCGACTTTGAAATTATAAATTTGAAATTGAAAAATTGATTGACAGAGAAACATTGCGCATCCGAGTACTATTTCATGCGATAGAGGAGGATGCAATACAACAGCTGCGCGCGACGAAGACGTGCATGCATTTAGCTTTTTGCTTTTATTTCTTTATCCTTGACCATATTCTTTATGGCAACCCTACTGGTATATGTTCAGACACATATTTTATATGATAAAATTCAGGGTTGATCCAGTAAGTCGATCGGTGAAGGTCGCTCTTCAGTGTATCTTATGCCGTGTGTCCACTGGCAAGTAACTTCCGCAATTTCTTGCAGAAGTCACTTGCCGACGTGTTTCCACTGACTGCTATTTTACACAACCGTGTACATGTGGTACTGGCAGCAAGTTCGGCAAGTCGTAGAAGTCCACTTGCGTGAGTGTTTACACATTGGAAGTCGCTTGCGCAAGTAAACTTGTGCAAGTTTTCTTGCCAGTGGACACACGGCATTAGACCATTATCAATAGCCGCTAGCATGAGACAGCTTTGACTTGTTCAGTCAAACTTTTATATTTTTTTGTAATAGGTAACTAAAGTTGTTTTACTTATTGATTTCCGCGAGAAAGTTCCAACTAGATGGAGATTGCGCAGAAGTAAAATGCGGCAACTGACACTACGCCGAAGCCGGCGTACTTCAGTTCGTTGACAGCAACCAAAGTATGAAACGTACGTGCCGCGATGACCGCATTTTGAAGAACATTTTTTTTTAGGGCGCTATCACGGATTTCGTAGACCCTATGATAGGCGGTATCTAGTTAAAGCGATTGCGCGATAGTTTCATACTATCGATGTTTCTACAAGACATTGTTGGCCAAAGTGGCTTTAACAACTTTGTTGTTTCAGAATTAAATTATAATAATTAAGCAGTCAGCTAGGCTCCAGGTAGCTAAACATTATCCTCTACCCCTTCTTAAACTTTGAAATGTACCAAGACGGAAGCTCGTATTAATAAATGTACCTTAAAGTTGAGATTGATCTTAAGATGCAGTTTTGACGTTTAATGTATGGAACAGTTAGTTTAACAGCATCTTAAAATCGATCTCAACTTTGAGATACATTTATTAATACGAGACTTAGGGCCGAGTTCAACAACAAACTAACAGACTGTTACAGCTGTAAACAGACTATGACCAGTACATCAAACAATCGGTTACTGCTCTAACAGACGGTTAGCGTGTTGACGATGTAACTCCGCCGTGTGTTAACCGGTTCCTCGGCAGATTTATTCCCGGGCACCCTCCCAGCGGGTGGTGGGGCGCGGGAGCTCATAAATAATGTTTTCATTAGCGACCGTCGATAAATTAAGCAACGGTTTCTCGCGGCCGCAACGACGATGGTGCAGACGGGCGGTTTGAATGCGTTTTTGTTCTCAGACTAGGTATAATGGCTTCAAAGCGGCTGAGAGCCGAGTTAAGTTTCATTTTAACTTAAGTAAAAGTGAGGTTATGTATAAAAACCTTTGTAAACCGCTGATTTTTATGTGCGAAAGGTCCGATTTATGTTTTAAACACAATAAACACACTTCCTTCACAAAATAGGCAAGATAGGTTGAGGAAATATCAATAAAATGGGAAAAACACTCAAAACGCGTAAGCAATAACAAAAGATACGTTTTTTTTACGGCTCTGGGTACAAGCCCTTTGGAGCCTAACGAACGGTACGAAACGAGCAGTGTGTAATCGTTAATCGATTTTAAGATTTATCTTTATTATGTAAATGTTTATTATTTGGAACTAGTATTTTAGTATGCTAGTTCTAATGTTTTTGAGTACTTAGATTGAAGTAATCGTCTGGTTCTAACGTTTTTATGTTTTATTTCATGAGCTCATTCACCTTAATCGATTATTTACGCATAGTTTTAATCGAGAAGTATTCAGTTTATTTGGGAACATTACATATTTTTTAGATATCTCATTTTCTAGAAACTGAATTGGGGCGATATTTTTACGTTTTGAAATAGAAAAATTTCGCATTTTTTAAGCCTTATCTCAATTCATTACAAATTTGGCCCAAGAATGCCCATCTCCTTTTCGGAAAACATGTGAAACCCGCCCTGGGTCAGCGTGGTGGATTATGATCTGAAACCCTCTTGCATTGAAGAGAGGCCCGTACCCAGGTATTGGCCGTTAAAAGGGCTTATATTATTATTATTTTATTGAATAATGGCTGGTAGGCACAGATCAATAAGCTAAAGACGTAACGTCCAATTTTGTATGGGCAAGCCATTTTTTAAAGCTGGCTATATTTTTAATTTTTTAAATTAAAAATGGGCTTGCTCTTAATGCCTTCGATGTGATAACAGACGTGTGAATTTCGCTGCACTTAGTGGAGCGCTGAGTACAAGTCTCATGAGTGCGATGTTAGAAGGTCCCATATCTGCTAAAATAATACATCAATGGATGTAGAGTGTATTCCTCAATAATTATGACACAAAAATGCTCCTTAAAACAACTACCACACCGTACCACTGAATTACGTTGAAGCAAAAATAAAACCCTGAATTTAGATAACTTGATGTAGAAGGGTGGGTAATTTTCTTAGCCGAGAGGCCAAAACATCAAGACAATATTCTGGAATGAAAGCTCCCTTCATTTGCGCGGCGACGGGCGTCGAATTCGTCAACACAATTATGCAAATACCGGGAACGTGTAATCAAAGAACAAAAGTTTATTCCCAAAGGTAATTGGAAAAATTTCGTCGGGTTTGACGCTTCTTATCATTTTCCAGTGTTAAATAAATAAATATCGCCCGACAAATACACCAACTGTATGGACCCAAACTAAGCAGAGCTTACGCCAGAGTTGTGAGGAAGACTTGGATATACATTGTAGCGTTATTACAAGAAGCTATAGGTAAAATCATAGACCAATTACTAAGGGGACTGGGTCTAAGTAACTCGGCCGAGTGGTCGGCCGAGTACTAACATCAACATAAAACGAAGCGAGTAGTTCAGCTATTTACCGGTAGATAAATGCCACGCATCCCGGGAAAATGACCACGCGTTGTTCTATAGAGATATCTACTAAGAACGTCTCTTCTAATTAAAATCTCTATGGGTATAATTATAGGGGCGCGCGCAGTCGTACAGCCGCGACGCTGGTTGGTGGGTGACTAAGTAGACGTCAGGCAGTTACCTTGCATTAATATTGACAAAATAAGCGCGTTATAATATGCTGGTTTTAGAGCACTTATGTTCGTGTATGTCGGGTATTTCAAAAAGAATGGTTATGCACACGAATATAAATACTACACTGAGAAAAAATTTACGACAGCAAAATGGTTTTTATAATTCCTAGTAGTGTTTTCAATATTATTTACTAAACGTTTTGTATTTATAGCAAATGTTTTATGTAATGTCTCACATTTATAAATCATTTGCTGTAAATACAAAACATTTAGTAAAACATACTAAAAAGACTACTAGGAAATACAAAAACCATTTTGTTGTCGTAATTTTTTTTCTCAGAGTATGCATCAAAACGTGAAATGCCCGCCCGTGTGCGCTCCAAAGAAAACTAGCTTCAGCATAATTTAAAGCTGAAACTCCGAAACTTTATGAATCTTAGCGGTTACTCTATTTCTCAGGTTAAATTGAATTTCATAGATTTCTGTTTGAAATTTCAGTTGTTCATGAAAATTTCGTTTTGTTTTTCGTTCGCTAAACGAGTTTATGAATTTTAAATGTGGCTCGAAAGAAAATAAAGGTTTCATTAAGAGGGTATGTTTTCATGATGCCTTGAGGGCAGAATGCTTTGAGAAAATATAAAACGACATCTATTATTCAGAACATTTTGATGTCCATCTCTTAAAACCTTTGTAAAATATACATGGTTATTTTATTGATGGACGATTAAACACAATTCGCTGCTAATCGTTGCTAACTATTGCTAATAATCATGTTAACCTTTTTAACATCCCACTCCTGGGCACGGGCCTCCCCTCAATGCGAGGAGGATTCAGGCCATAATCCACCACGCTGGCCCAATGCGGGTTGGTGGATTTCACATGACATTAAAAAAAAAAAAAACATTTTCTAAGACATGCAGGTTTCCTGACGATGTTTTTCCTTCACCGTAAGCAAGTGATAATTCTATTCAAGTTATGGTTCGCAAATAGATTTCATAATATCCAGAGGTGCGAGCTGGGGTTTGAACCCTGAACCTTGAGATCTTAAGACGCGTGTTTCACCAAACGGCTATCCCTGCTAGCTATAAACCATTGGATAAATACTGCTGGCCTACTCCGAAATACGAACCTAACGTTTCGGCTGACGGATTGTCGTGATTTGACATTTCTTCTTTCGTTTTTTCTACGATTTGACATTGTTTTGATCGTAAATCGAATCCGTACTTCGGACGATCCGTCAGCGACGTATTTCAGAGTAACCCCTCTGGTCTGTAATGGTACTGCTAGCTTTGAGCACCTCAATAAATGATAATGAAACATAAACTGACATTTTTTCTCGTAACTGATGCATATTGCCTCTCATGTAGTTTTATGTAAATCGAGTAGGTAAAGTAAGGAAGGTCACTACTAATGTATACGTCGCATGAATCACGCCACAGCTATAAAACTGGGACATTGGTCGACCTCTCTGTAGGTCTGCGATTGATAAACAATAATCACAATAATTCTCATCAATTAGTTATATGACACTCTTAATTAGTTTGTTTACGCAATTAATGTATTTGCTTTAAACATCTATCGATTCCCGCCGTAATGTTTTTTTATCACTTGAGAGTGACTTGGAAATGTAGTTGGCCATTTTTTTAAACTGTGACTAAAGTAAGTAGGTAGGATGGTTGGGCTGCGACTGAGCCAAACCATGGGTCATGTTGGCTCAGTCGCAGCCCAACCATCCTGAGGATGCCTCGTTTAGAGGCGAAACACGTGTCGAATTTATTTTAGATTCGCTTTGTCTGCGGAAAATTGCTAATTGTTAGGGTCCATGACCCATGACAGATATACTCTCGACTGACAGGGAGTTCGGTCTTGTTGGCCTCTTCTATTATCGATCAATTAATTTGGTTTATAATTTTGGAGGTTGACAATTCCGAGGGTGAGTGGTGGGTCCCTCTCTATAATTCTTTAACGGTGGATTTCCGGAAAGTTACGCCTGATTCCATCAATTAAAATTTGTGTTAGTAATTAATCAATTCAAAATCATTTGGCACTGGGCATGTAAAGTACGTTTTTTTATACTTGTCCTATTTGGTAAGCAACGATGGCGTCCAGCGAGGCGATTGCGTAACTTTTTGTCAATGTTTCAATTGGTTTCGTATATAATTGACACAGGATGAACGAAACCAATTGAAACATTGACAAAAAAGTTACGCAATCGCCCCGCTGGACGCCATCTTTGCTTACCAAATAGGACAAGTATAAAAAAAAACGTACTATGTGTATTATGCATACCTATCCAGTGCCGAACGAAGGGGCCATCCAGCCGATCTGCCAGTACGTTTAGGAGAGTGTTGGCATGTTTTGCTTCATTCACATTCATACATCTTCTCATGCACTGCCGTCGGTTGAGGGTGCTACGGACTTGACCTTTTTGGAAAAGACCATCATGAATCTGGACGTTAAAAGTTCTCCGTAGGCATAAAAAAGAGTCTGAATTATATGTAGAGTCACCAGAATATTTTGAAGTCACCCTGTATAGGTAGATACAAATAAGGCCGCGACCGCACTGGTAAGGCGAACGCGATGCGACATCTACGCGACAGCGATCAAACCTACGACTACGACCCTGGCGACCGACTGGCGACGGTCGGCAGTCCGTCGCCAGTCGCCAGTCGGTCATGTATGTTACCTGTCACATTTTGACATATTATTTTCACTTGGCTACGGGGTTGGCGACGTCGCCATGGCTACTAATGTTATGGCCCTTAAACTCGGCTATTTTTTTCCTAAAATATACCCGTATGAAGTCGCTTTTAATAAACCGGGTTCGTCGGCCCGGCCACGACTTCGCGCGACGTCGACAGGCGACAGCGTTTTTGGCTAAAGTGTTGCATCGCGCCACGAGCTGCCGCTCTCGGCGGCAACGCGCGCGATGCAACATTTTACACGTAGCAAAAAACGCTGTCGCCCGTCGCCGTCGCGCGAAGTCATGGCCAGGCTGTTAGGCAACTAACTAGTAAGTAGGCAAGCAAACAGCTGTCATTCGATTCCACAGCAACTCCGCTAATGATTGCACTTTGACGCTTGTTAGTTGTCTAAGGGTGTTATCAAAGGTAAGGTCATCTCGTTTCACTCACAAACCGCCAGTGTAATACGCCCCTAAGACAAAGTGTGCTCTGGCTGGGGTCGAATAGTAATCTCATTGCATAGTACTGTGGTTTTTGTTTTTTAGTGTTCCGTACTTCAAAAGGAAAAACGGAACCCTTATAGGATCACTTTGTTGTCCGGCTGTCTGTCTGTCCGTCTGTCAAGACCTGCACAGGCCAAACCGTTGGAGTTACAAACATGAAATTTAAACAGTAGATACATTTTATAGTGTAGAAGAAGAGCATGTAAAGGATTTTGGAAAAATCCACCCTTAAGGGGGTAAAATAAGGGGTGGAAGTTTGTATGAAAGTCCCTCATTTCTGAAGTTAGAAACATGACAATTTGTATTTAAGCTATTAATTACAAATAAGAAATAGTTATTTCAGAGATTTCGAAAATTCTACCCCTACAGGGGTAAAATAGGGGATGGAAGTTTGTATGGCAGTTAACATTTTGTTTGAAGCTAGATACCTGGAAATATGCATTTAAGCTACCTACTAATTACAAATAAAAAATAGTTAATTCAGCGTTTTTGAAAATTCCACATCTAAGGAGGTAAAATAAGGGGTGGAAGTTTGGGGCCTCCATTTCTACGGAACCCTCAGGGCGCGAGTCTTACTCGCACGTGTCTGGTTTTTTTATTGTCATATCCACTAGAATGCGCAATGCAGTAAGCGGCTTACATTTTGGTATATGCAGTTGTTATTCTGCATTTTCACGGATTACCTTAACTGTAACATGCCGTGAGCCAATTTACGCTACGAATTTCCGTTGAACATGCAACATGGAAAAGTTGCACTAATCAAATTAAAACTTTAGTTCTTTGTGACTTTGATGCCTTTTAGGGTGTTATTTGACCATAAAACAAGATCCAAGATCATCTAAATACTGCATCAAAATTCTATTGCACCGTCATCAGAGCAAATAACTACTTACAGTAGCGGCACGTTATGATGGCCGTTTTGACATGTAGAGCGGGGAAGAGGATGAACCTTATTGGAACGGAATCCGATTCATTTCAGCATTCATTTTCTGACATTCCAAAATTTTAAAACTGTCAATCTTATTCCGTTATAATAAGGTTCATTTTTCCCTACCCCCCACATGTCAAAACGGCCATCATAGCGTGCCGCTACTGTAAGAATCTTAACAAGACCTAGAAGTGTCTGAAAGATGCTAGAAAGTCTTTAATGGTCTCTATCGCAGCTATAACAAACAACTTAACTGTTCATCATCAGTTAAAGTTAGTATCGCTGACAGAAACGCCGCGTTGCGTTCAGGAATTCAGCCAACTTGTGAATTTATGATGTTGACTAAGCGTTCGGAAACTTCGCTGCGGTTGTGTTAATACGGCGACATTGCAGATTTATTTATAGTAGGTAAGTCCCATTGTCCCACGGGAATATACTACTGGAATAAAAAGTAGCCTATGTGCTATTCCAGACTATAATCTATCTCTGTGCCAAATTTCATTCAGATCCGTTCAGCGGTTCTGGCGTGATCGAGTAACAAACATCCACCCATCCAAACTTTCAAATTTATAATATCCATCCATACAGCCATGCAAACTTTCACATTTATAATATTAGTGGGATTACTGGAATTTAGATATTTTACTCTCCTAGAAAAATTAGGATTTAATTTAATTAACAACTAGCCTTAGACGTCATTCACACGACAAACACTGACGGTGTTTTTTCCATACATTTTGACGGCAGCGTCAAATACGAAATCTTGGAAAAAAAAAATGAATTACTTATTAATGTTGTCGTAGGTATTTACCGTATGTATGTACCTAGTTCAAGTTTCTGAAATCTTTTTGTATTTTCACACTTCTTACGTAGTTATATTACTTAGTTAAGGGCCTCCGCAGACTAGCTACTTTTAGCATCGGCGACCGGCGATTTTGTGACGTATCGATGCTGCGTCGCTTTTCTTCGAGCGCGAACGAGCGAGACGCAGTATCAAAATCGCCGATCGCCGATGCTAAAAGTAGCTAGTCTGCGGAGGCCCTAAGATGGTCTTAAATATTTAAGCTCTGAAGTCTGAGCCAAAGAGTAATTAAATTTTAGTTCCTCTTTTGGCCACCGGGCCGGATAAGTTTATTTCATTTGATAATTCGCACTTCTGAAACACCGCGTACAGAGGCAATGTATATCTATGTACTTTAATCTCCTGCCATGTCTCTCCGTGTACCTAAATATACACATTATCTAAACCAACACCGACAAGACAGATAGCAGCAATATATCCACGTATGTTTCAGTCACCATCGCCGACGAGAGCCATATACACTACGGAGGTCTCGACCACAAGTATACTTGATACGACGGATAAGGTGAGTTGAGAGTTTTGATTAGAGTGGTAGAGTTGAATAAATCTGGGATGTAGCCAATTTTCAAGGTGGTAGAGCCAAGCTGTAGCCAATTGACTGCAGCTCATAAACGGGCTGGCTCGACCGGGGTAGCACCACCCTCTCACAGAAGATCGGCGTAAAGCAGCTATTACAGCTGCGTTTCGTACGATGAGTGAGAGAGCCGTAAGCCCACCTCCTTCTCCCTCCATCCCACTCCCCTTCAGGTCGGCAATGGGCGAGCAATGCCTTTGCTATTGTAAGCATATATAGGCTATGGTAACTGCTTAACATCAGGCGGGCCGTACGTTTTTTTGTCACCGCAGGCCTCTAAAAAATAGTTGATTAGGATTTATTACTGTCTAGGGTCTGTGTGACTGAAATGGCATTGCCTACAGTTCTATCCTTAGATAGAGTCTTAACTCTACATTTAATTGTTATGGAAATATCTAGAGTTAAGATTAATATTTGGAATTAAACCATAAATAACACAGAGTCAGTGACTTCTCTTAAGATGGTATAACTTAAGAGCCAAGCTGTAATTCATTGACTGCAGCTCATTACGGGCCAGAGGCCCTACCACCACCTCTTATAGCAGTATTGTTTTAACGTTTCAGCGACTTTTTGTGCAATGACGTTTCTTATTGTCATGACAATAAGGTACGTCATTGCACAAAAAGTCGCCGAAACGTTAAAACGTTCCTATAATTGAATCGCGATAAGAGGTCGCGGTAAGCCCCCAGTTCGACCGTGGTAATACCATACTATCACCGACCGACGTAATGTAGCTATAACAGCGATTTGTATGACGAATAAGAGACCCTGAAGCCCAACTAATAATGATTGCAATACCAAAGTCATCGCTCGCACGTTGACGACCTGAAAAGGAGTGGGGTAGAGGCAAGGGGGGGTAGAGCTTCCGGCTTTCTCACTCATCGTACGAAACGCTGCTGTAATAGCTGCTTTACGCCGATCTTCTGTGAGAGGGTAGTACCACATCGGTCGAGCCAGCGTATATGAGCTGCAGTCAATTGGCTACAGCTTGGCTCTACCACCTTGATAATTTAGGTCAATGTTATCAAACAATTATAGAGAGGGACCCACCACTCACCCTCGGAATTGTCAACCTCCAAAATTATAAACCAAATGAATTGATCGATAATAGAAGAGGCCAACAAGACCTAACTCCCTGTCAGTCGAGAGTATGTCTGTCATGAGTCATGGGCCCTAACAATTAGCAATTCTCCGCAGACAAAGCGAATCCAAAATAAATTCGACACGTGTTTCGCCTCTAAACGAGGCATCCTCAGGAAAGCTCGGCTGCGACTGAGCTGTTATCGTTACACTGTCTCCAGCTTTCAGAATCTGAAGGTCCATGGGTGGCGTCGCTCCTCTGCCTTGGAGCCCTCTGTGGTGCAGTACCCACGGGACTCATATCGCAGTACTTCGGCAGGAAGAAGACGCTACTCTACCTAGCTCTACCACTTGTGGTGTCATGGATACTCGTCGCGTCCAGGTGAGGAAGAGTTCGGAATAAGGGATACCGCAGACTTGCTACTTTTTGCATCGGCGATCGGCGATTGAGTCGCTTTTAGGATCGGAGCAGTCGCTGCGTCCGACCACAGAGAGTCGCCAAAACGCGATGCAGTTGCAAAATCGCCGATCGCCGATGCAAAAAGTAGCAAGTCTGTGGTGGCCCTTAGTAAAAGAGACCAAAACCACATCTAGAAACATCATAAACCTGCATGTCCGAACCTGACTATACCATGGCCAACGAGAAGTGATAGGAAATGGTAAATGACGGATAACTGCAGCTCATTTATGGGCTAACTAGACTGGGTGGTACCACCCTGTCACAGAACATTGGCGTAAAGTAGCAATTACATCTGCGTTTTCTACGATGAGTGAGGGAGTCGGAAGCCCAACACCCCTTTCCCTCCCTCTGTCCCACTCCCCTTCAGGTCAGCGACGTGCGAGCGATGCGTTTGGTATTCCAAGCATATAATGCTACGTTAACTGCTTAGGATCAGGCGGGCCGTACGCTTATTTAATATACATGGCTACCTGATCCCAAACTTGTACTAAGGAAACCAGATAACTGATATTACTTCCTATACTACTTTTTGTTTGTAAATACATACTTAATATACACCCCAGACTCGGGACATACAGACATGTTCATGCACACAAATGCATGTCCCGGGTAGGTATCGAACCTACGACCTGCATCGTGAAAGGCGCCACCACGCCAACCACGCCAACGGGCCCGTCAATTTTTTCCGCCATAGTTGCTATAAAAATACTCAATGGCTTACTAAACAGTGACTATTTTGTAATGTTTCAGTTTAAACGTCTACGGTTATTACGTAGGCCGTTTCGTGGGTGGAATAGCAGTGGGCGCCTTCAGTGTGGGCACCCCTCCATACATCGAAGATATCGCTGAGAAGCAGATACTGCCCACTCTTGCCAACTTTTACCATGTACAGTTCAGTTGCGGCATCTTGTTTGGATACATTGTTGGTAAGTGTAGAGAAAGGTACTTGAGTGGCGACCACGTACGTAAACGCAGTGTGGGTAGACCCCACAAGGTGGACCGACGACCTAGTGAAGGACGCGGGAAACCGCTGGATGCAAGTGGCACCGGACCGGTAATTGTGGAAAACCTTGGGAGAGGCCAATGTCCAAAAGTGGACGTCTTTTGGCTGAAATGATGATGATGATGAAATATAGAGAAGGCAAGCGTAGTGTAGGGCGCCCTGTGGCCAGGTAGATGACCTGAACGTGGCTGAAAAAATACTGGATGCAGTGGCGTGCATTGGGGGTGGCCTATGTCCAGCAGTGGACAGTCTGTAATATGCTGATGATGATGATGATGAAGTGGTCTTTTTTGTTTCGGCTATTTTAAGGGTTCGTCAAAAGGAAAATACAGAACACTTTAAGGATCACATTGTTGTGTCTGTCTGTCCATCTGTCAAGACGTGCACAGCCCAAACCGCTGGTGGGGGTCCCATTTTTTCTGAAGCTACAGACATGAAAATTTGTACTTAGGCTACTCATAACTCATTATTCAAAACCAGAAGTACCTACAAAGTACATCGTCACTGATATTGCGATAAAAATAAACGAATATGTTATCTATTTTAAACAACCATTCGTGACGATACTCATGTGCGCTGTTCGGGATTCATCATTGCGCACTTTGGGAACGATAATATTACCCAGTTATGTTATCTACTGTAAACATTATTTTTTTGTTAAATAATTAAGCACTGATAACTCTCGCCTTAGTTCCCCGGCTCCCACCTTTGGTATATTCAGATTATATGCATGAATCTCATTTACAAAGAATATTATCACTTGCTGAACGGTAAAGGTAGAACAATATTTTGAAGAAGGTTGCACATTTTTCGAAAGATGTAAAGTTTGAATATCCGCACTAGGCCAGCGTGAAGGCATTGTGGGATCCACTCCCTCACATTAAGGGATCCAATCCTTCACATTGAGGATCCATTCCCTCACATTGAGGATCCACTCCCTCAAATTGAGGGATCCATTCCCTCACATTGAGGATCCACTCCCTCACATTGAGGGATACACTCCCTCACATTGAGGAATCCATTGCCTAATATTGAGGGATCCACTTCCTCACATTGGTGGATAGTGTGCCCTAACGCAAACGGCACCCCCTATTGGTAGCAAAATAGGTAGCACTACCTACTGGGGGACGTGTTAAATAATATACGTTTATCTTTTCAGGTTTGATAGAAAACGCAACGTGGGTAACAGTCCTTTGTGCCAGCATTCCCATAGTTTTCTTCATCGGCTTCATCTTCCTGCCCGAATCACCGGCCTATTTGATGTCTCAAGGAAAATTCCACGAAGCCAAAGCAGCTTTACGTTACTTCAGAGGTATCGACAACGACATAGATTCAGAAATCAAAGCCCTTAGAGAGAAACTCAGAAATTCTGCCAAACAGAAAGTTACCTTCAAGGAATTGTTCAGCACAAGAGCAACAGTGAAAGCACTCGTTGTCTCTTTCGGACTCATGATCTTTCAGCAGATGAGCGGGATATACCCTGTCCTTTTCTACGCGAGGGAAATTTTTGACAAATTCTCTCCATCGTTGAACCCTTCGAGTTCTGCAATCATTCTAGGCTTTTGCTTCGTATCGTCTACATACTTCTCGACTATGTTATTGAAAATGGTTAGGAGAAGAGTGTTACTGATGATTTCATTCTCAATGATGGCGCTGAGTCTTGGTAGTTTTGCCATCTACTATAACCTATTAGCCTCAAATCTGTCAGGAAGCAATACATGGGTGCCGCTGTTTACATTATGCGTATTTGTAACAGTTTATGCATGTGGTGCTGGGCCGATACCGTGGCTAATGTTACGGGAAATATTCCCTCCAAACGCGACGCGACGAGCGACGGCTATTACCGCTGGGTTTCACTGGTTTTTGGCGTTTGGCGCAACGAAGCTGTATAAAAATTTGGAAGACATGGTTAAACCTGGATGGACTCTGTGGCATTTTGCTGTCACATGTATTGTAGGAGCGATATTTGTGTACTTTTTTGTTCCTGAAACGAAGGGGAGGACGTTGGAGGAGATTCAGAATGAGTTCGAAGGTATTCATAAGAGGAAGAGACACAGGCACGTGATAGAAGTAGAGAGCGTATCAGAAGCTTAGATAAAGACTGGCAGGATTTTTTGATGTTATTTTTTGAATTTGGCATAGTTGTGGATTTTTTAATGAAATATGTTGTCTGCTGCAATAAATTATTATTATTTATTTTAAGGAGTTACATGGCAAAGAAAAATATGGCTTTTTCATATATTTCACAATGTTTAGAAAAGTAATTGCGTCTTTAGGCCGCATTAATACGGTAAACTATATTCAACGTCTCCACGTTAAAGACACGGTTTTACCACATTCATGCGGGTAAAAGTTTTTACCACATTCATACGATAAAGAGTCTTTACCGTAGAGTTTTTACCACATTCATACGGTAAAAAGTCTTTACCGTATAGCCTTTACCATATTCATACAGTTAAGAGTCTTTAGCACATTCATACGATAGTCTTTACCGTAGAGTCTTTACCACCTTCATACGGTAGAGAGTATTTACCGTATAGCCTTTACCATATTCATACAGTTAAGAGTCTTTAGCACATTCATACGATAGTCTTTACCGTAGAGTCTTTACCACCTTCATACGGTAGAGAGTCTTTACCGTATAGCCTTTACCATATTCATACAGTTAAGAGTCTTTAGCACATTCATACGATAGAGTCTTTACCGTAGAGTCTTTACCACCTTGATACGGTAGAGAGTCTTTACCGTATAGCCTTTACCATATTCATACAGTTAAGAGTCTTTAGCACATTCACACGATAGAGTCTTTACCGTAGAGTCTTTACCACCTTGATACGGTAGAGAGTCTTTACCGTATAGCCTTTACCATATTCATACAGTTAAGAGTCTTTAGCACATACATACGATAGAGTCTTTACCGTAGAGTCTTTACCACCTTCATACGGCGACTTTGCTCAGTCGCAGTCCAGCTTTCCTGAGGATGCCTCGTTTAGAGGCGAAACACGTGTCGAATTTATTTAGGATTCGCTTTGTCTGCGGAGAATTGCTAATTGTTAGGGTCCATGACTCATGACAGACATACTCTCGACTGACAGGGAGTTAGGTCTTGTTGGCTTCTTCTATTATCGATCAATTCATTTGGTTTATAATATTGGAGGTTGACAATTCCGAGGGTGAGTGGTGGGTCCCTCTCTATAATTGTTTAACAGTTAAGAGTTTTTACCGTAGAGTCTTTACCACATTCACACGGTAAAGAGGTCCTTCTTTACCATGTGAATGTAATTATATTGTAATTGCTATTGTTTCCTTCGAAGCCAATGCTGCAGGGTAGCCAGTTTTTTAAGTATAGGGGTATGTTGTTAGTTATTTTAGATTTCTTAGTGATAAGCTTGTATGTATTTATTCAATTGTAATAAAAATAATTTAATAAATTCTAGTTTGGTATTAATATTCAATTAGTTTATTTTGGTCACATGGGGCCAAAATACCATCAGACCAATGTGGGTAAAAATTTGTATTTCTGTTGATGCTACAACGACAAATACTAAAAATAAAATAAAATTTTAAAAAGGGGGTCCCCATACATAAAACGTAATATTTTTAACTTATTTGTCTTATGGCCATTTTCCATACAAAAGACTACAACATGTGACTCTAAATATCGCCATTTTGGGGATGTTTGTTAATATTCTACGGTGGTACGGAACCTTTTAAGTGCGAGTCCGACACGCACTTGGCCGGTTTTTATTTCTTCATTTTTATGCCATTTAATTCCTTATACTCATCCAAACCCCCAAGAATTATTTCGTAATTTTGAGGCACCCTGTATAATAGGTACATCAGTTAAAACGACATCATTTGAATTTTTCAGAACATAGACACTGTTTGAAATATCACATAAAGCTTGTCTAGAACTTGATTAATATTCGTTTCACGCGCCACCCTCGCTCGTCACGTCCTGCTCACACTCTTAGAACGCCGTGATGGTTCCACTGGCAATAATGGACGATTTCCGGATAATAATATAACTTCCGTCTATACAAGGTTATTTTTGTATAAGTACCTAAAAAAAACAAGTATTTTTTAAGGTAGGAGTTGGTTGCGGGCGGCAGTTGCGGCGACGTCAGTTGTCGCCGTCAGTTTCATACAAAATTGTCACGATGACATGTGCCGCGACGGCACGACGGCACTCAATTCTATGGGATTGACGTCTGCCGCCTACCATCGGCCGTCTGCCGCCCGCAACCGACTCCTACCATTAAGTATGTTTTAGTAAAATTATTTTTTGAATGCCTACCTAAAAACCAAAACACCCCAATTTTTTTTTG
Organism: Drymonia ruficornis; assembly: GCA_947859195.1. Lineage (NCBI taxonomy): Eukaryota > Metazoa > Arthropoda > Insecta > Lepidoptera > Notodontidae > Drymonia > Drymonia ruficornis. The sequence goes on along the minus strand of OX401926.1, from coordinate 3,642,531 downwards.
TGTGGCTAAGATGGTAAACAAGCGTACGACCCGCCTGATGTTAAGCAGTCAACGTAGCCTATAGATGCTTGCAATACCAAAGGCATCGCTCGTACGTTGCCGACCTGAAGGGGAGTGGGACAGAAGGGGAAGGGGGAGATTGGGCTTGGATCACGCACTTTCTGGTTAATGATATATTTTACTTTATTAGGACTTTGGTAACTGCTTAACATAGCCCGGAGAACTGATGGCCGATGGGGCAGAAAGATTCTTGAGTGGCGACCACGTGGCGAAAGACGCAGCGTGGGTAGCACCCCACAAGGTCGACCGACGACCTAGTGAAGGTCGCGGGAAACCGCTGGATGCAAGTGGCACTGGACCGGTCCATGTGGAAAACCTTGGGGAGGCCTATGTCCAACAGTGGACGTCTTTTGGCTGGAATGATGAACTGCTTAATATCAGGCGAGTCGTACGCTTGTTTGCTACCTTAGTCACATAAAAAAATACCAGTGACGTATACAGGGTGAAATCGAAATCGTGGGCAATATTTTAAAATATGACTCTACACATGATTCAGAATATTTTGGGAAAACAAATAAAAAAATCTATTGATAAAAAAATATTACTCGGGTAAGCAAATAAGCAATCCATTTAACTGTTATACCCACAGAGTAAAGACTAAAGAAAGAGGTGCCCTTATTAGATATATGTATGAAAAAAAACGTGGTAATTGTGTTTTCATTTTCATTGTTCTATCTACCGGTAAATAGTTGAACTACTCGCTTCGTTTTATGTCGATGTTAGTACTAGGCCGACCACTCGGCCGAGTTGCTTAGGGCCAGTCCCCTTAGTAATTGGTCCATGGTTATACCTTACCTGGGTAAGAAATTTATATCAATTGATTTGTTGATTAATATTCCCGAAATATTCTGAATCATGTGTAGAATCACCGTCTAAAATATTACCCACGATTTCGATTTCACCCAGTAGATGAGATTAGACAGCAAAACTATTTAGCGCAAAATCTCGAAATATTATCATTCATATGCGTATTTTTTCATCTGAGCTCTCAGCGGGACTCGAGTCAAAGAGATTTTCTAAAGAACATAAAGGTAAGTAAGAGGATACATCGTACCATGAAAGTAAAGTAATACCTTAAAGTGCGTTTGACATACGGTTATGAAAGAATTCGAGCAACATTAGAATTGAAACTAATATCTAATTCACTACAGAGACATTTTATATAATAGACCCGATATACACGAACATTAGTGCTCTAAAGGTGACAAGGTGCACCACCTGTCACGTTGGGTTCTGACTATCTGGTGAAACGTGGGCTTTGAGTTGACTTAATACCTCCACAATATGGTGGTATTAAGGCCACTCAAGCCTCTGACTACCCCCGAATGGGGATAAAAGTCGTGACGTTATAATTTTAATAATAATTAGTGCTCTAAAACAGCACTAAACTATACCTACATATCAAGGAAAAACAAGCCATATACGCCAGACCTGTTGTAAGAAAGAGATGAATATACATTGTACCGTTATAACCTACGTAATAATTGGCGCGCGCGCGCGTCCATCCCCGACGCTGGCTGGTGCGTGATTAAGCGGTTGTAGGACAATTACCTTGCATTACTATAGCGATATGTCGCATAAGGTTCAATACATCTTTGGTCTACTGTTATTTCTTGAGCAATGTTGACTCGTAATCGTACAAAACTTTGAACCGCTCAATAAGTATAATCTTTGCTCAAATTGAGTGGCTTATTCTAGGCCGTCAAGTTATGACAGTCTCTGGTTACCGCTCGGACACTTGTCTTGGCTTGACACTTGACACAAGCCTCGAGACACCGCGTCTATTAGTAATGGCATTAGATCTTTGCGTTCTGACGTCAAAACTGACTGCTCGGGCACGCCGTCACTCACCTCTTGTAGACTTGCGCGCAATATTCATTGCTCAATTTGAGTGACCCAAGATGACCTGTTCAATACACCCCGTGCTCAAACCTGTACTACTCCACCAAGCCAACTAGGAACTTGGATGGAATGCGGCTTCCCCGCCCGCATACCGCCCACACACCCGCTACCGCCAGCGGCTTCCCGCTCGCCACACCTCCCGTACACCGTCATCGCCTTTTTGTGCGGGTGACGTCACATTGGACAGGTTCCTAGTTGGCTTGGTGGAGTAGTACCCACAAGTTTTTGAAAAAATAAATAATTTAAAAAAATAAAAACACGACTGCCCTGCCAAAAAACGTACTAAAAAGTATAAAACAAGTGCAGTGTCATTGCAGTCGGGGGACCGTTCTGTGGAACATATTTAATCTAAGAGGGCCCCCGACTGCAATGACACTGCACTTGTTTTATACTTGTTAGTTCGTTTTTTGGCAGGGCAGTCGTGTTTTTAATTTTTTAAATTATTTATTTTTATTTTATGCATTTTAGTGACAGCAGCCAAAAATGATATATTTGTTTTGCAAGTACACCCTACTTATGTTAAATTATGCCTATAAATTCTACAGTTTTGGACTGTGCTCATCAAGGCCTTCAATTTGATACCCATATTGTAATAATGGAAGAAAAAAAATTTTTTTTCACACATTAAAGTTGAGCCATAATGCCGCCATATTGATTTTTTTCAAAAATAATATACCGAGTGTTACCCGGAATGATGTAAGGATTCTAACGATACCCCATACATCGAAATCCGTTCAGGCATTTATAAGTTATGGTGGAATAAAGAATCTCACATACAAACATACAAACATACAAACATACATACATACATGAACCCTAAATACATATACACTCTTTTTTTTGGGCAGTCGTGTAATTAAAAACATCGGGTAGCAGCTTGAACAAAGTAACAAAATGGACTCGCAACACGCATAATTCAACGAACAAAATGTTCTGTCAATTCTTGGGGGAGGGGAGGTAACCACTACATTAAAATTGACGCACACTTACTCAAAACATTTTGTGTCATTATAAACGCACACGTAAAGAAATGTGCAACACTAGTATATTTTACGCACACTAAAAGATCTAATACGTCAACATACAAAATTTTACTACCGTAGGACCATCGGTGTAATAGGGTGAATACCACTATCGATATTTCTAATTAGCTATATCGATAGTTTCATATACTCATTATTACATTTATAGCTGTCATTATAATCTACTGAATTATACTGAATTATCTCTACTGAAACAGCTGAACAAGAAATAATGAGTAACTCACGAGGCGTAAATATTCAACGGAAACAAGATGATTCCGGGTACATCCCAATTCAGTTCCTTGAAAATGAGATTATCTAAAAAATAAGTACCTAATGTTCCCAAATAAGCTGTTTCATCCCCCCCCACTCCCACTCGACCAGCGCCATCTGCTGCCACTGGCCTGGCTGATATCTTTTGTTAGGTAGGTACGTATAAACGTAATAGGTATTATTATACTAATGTCATCATCATCATCATTTCAGCCAAAAGACGTCCACTGTTGGACATAGGCCTCTCCCAAGGTTTATTATACACTATATATATTATATTTTTATCGATACCGGTCTGCAATCATAAATAACACTAATACAACACTGTTCAAATCAAAAAGTATTATAGTAAAAAAATATCCTTGCAACATTGACTGATACGACTGAATAATTTTGATACTTGATTTATTATTTTCCATATTATTTATTATTCATAATGCAAGCGCAAGCACTTTTAAGTTTTCTTTGATGTTGGTCAATAAGATAATATTTGTTATACATATATTTATGCCATATGTGATTCATCGCCTCAGTAGCAGACGCTGCCTGCTTCTGGGTCATATGGACCCGGAGCAGTGTCAGGTTCGATTCCGTTTATCAAGATCAAGAATTTATCGAGATCGTATTTATCTGAATTGTTTCGATAGTGGGTGTTTTTGTTTTAACATGAGTTAGTTATTTTTTTTTGTATTTTAGGAAAATAAAACAAACATATCATAGCTACTGCGTTTTTTAATTATTTTTTTATTTTAATCTTGGTCTAAATATTCCACTCCTGATAAATCCATATATTGGCGTGGGCCTGCCGCTGCCTCATCAACTCATCATCATCAGTCTCCACAGCATTGCTGTCATCTTGAAGATTTATTATTAATCGATTAATGTCATCGTAAAGAGCAATTTTCGACTATTCTTCTAACGGTACCTGAAAAATAAAATAATTCAATAAAAGATAATTTCTTTAATGCTTTAAGATTATTTGTTTATTTAGTAATTAAGTAACGATGTTAACTGACAAGCAAACATAGAAAAATAAAGCAACCTTAGTTTATGTATTGGTCGAGATGAAAGCAACACATAAAAATAATACCAAGTATCAAGTGTGTTCAATCGAATGTACCTCTAAGCGATCAATGTATATTTACTGAAAAACCTGTAAACTGAAGCTTTGAGCCTGCCTTTGTATACAATAAACACATTATTTAACTTAAAAACTGTAAAATAAACTGCTTATATACCTATAATATCAGCGGTTCTTTGGTAAACATGGTCGAGTTCTGACAAAATATTTTGCACCTCAAATTCCGCGAGACACCGCCTGTAAACTTTGTGAATCACCTCTCTTGTTGAATTACTAATGATTTATTCATTGTAAATCGTTTTTAACGTCCTGCGACTGGTTTATCACCGCGTAATTCAGTATTTATCCGTTTGTTTACAAAGTTCAAATATTTGACAATTATTTGACAAATAAAAAATACAGTTGCCAGGGTAGAAAAGATTCGTCTATGGTCACAGTAGACTATTCGATTAATTCGTACTCGATTAATTGTATCGATAATGTTTTCGATTCTTATGACATTTAATATTTTAATGAATTTAATAGAAAAATTGCATTAATTACATCAAAAATACTTACATATGAAATGTTACCCCATCTTTTTGTATATTACTATTTTTTGTAATTTCTTTGCACATGTTTAATGGGACAATTCGGCATTTTTCACGGAGCACCTTACACCGCGAAAACGATACTTACTCTGATCAAATCGATTTCGAAAACAGTTTTTATATACGTGTCAGAGATTTTTGGTCTAGTACCTATAAAAAAAAGCTAGAGGGGAAGATCATGCGATGCGCATCCTGAGTTAATACATCCATGGGTAGCAGTGTTTGAAAAGTTGGAATTCCACACGTTCGTGTGTTTACATAGCCGCGTGTACAATGGTGTTCGCACGTGAGCCGACGCTCATCAAAATTCAAAAAAGCTCACTCGCGAATCGCGAACGTATTTTTCGCACGATGTTTATCATGTCTAACTATATAAACACATTGTTTGTTTGTTATTCTTTGAATATTATATAAATTTCTGAAGTTTACAGACATACTAAGCAATTCTTCTTCTTTTTATGGTATTTTTAATGGCCAACCAGCCCCCCAAAACAAGTGGCATGAACGCTAATCGAATAGAATAGAATAGACTTCACAATCTATGGAAATGACATTACAAGTCGCTATGTAGATCACGTGACTTATGTCATTTCCATACATGAAGCGTAGCGATTTGAAGGAACGCTTGTAGACGTCAGTCACTTGTCTTGGTGGGCTGGTGTCAGAGTTGTTCAAGCCGCCCGAAGGCCTCTGACAAGGCTTAACGACTGCTCCCTAGATGACAAGATCCCGGAACGACTTTTTACGTGCCCTCCGAAGCACGGAGACGCTCAGTACAAATGCCACTAAATGGTCACCCATCTCTGCCTGACCTTGCCGAGCGTTGCTTAACCTCCGTTTACCGATCAGTGATTGCAGCTGGCTATGAGCGCCTCGTCTCGCTACGAAATAACAAACAGAACAGTTAGTCCCCTGGGTCTAAAACTTCAAAATATCAACTGGACTCGCAATATGCAAATATGACGTCACGTCCCACCCAAAAGGGTCGAATATTAAAGCCTCGTTTAAAGGTACCACCTCAGGGAAATCAATTTCGCGTGACGTGGAAAACTTTTCCACGGAAAACTATTTTCATGGAAGTTATATTGGAATTCAGCGCAATACGTGATACAACATACGGACCGCGTGTGATGAATGAAGCGGTGTGTCCACATTGGAATAAATTTAGAATGGAAATTCGCTGAAAATTTAAAGAAAACTTTTCTTGGTATAAATTTTTTGAAGTGAAAACTTCTTTAGCGGCGTTGTGCACTTTTCTTGGGATGGGTAAAAACGTTTAAACTCGCGCAGGGTCACGTGTCCTGATCAAAAATTCGTCAGATTGCGCAGGGCGCTTGCGCGAATGTTCGTGTATGTTTGTGTTACAGCGTGTCACGCGCATCCATGGATGGTGACTGCTGATGGCTCGACCGTCTATGTAGTGGCCAGATCATGGGAAAAAGTTACCCCCAGTTTACGTACCTTTTTATACTAAAGAGACCCCTCCCTCCCCCTCACTCCCCCTCCCCCTGCCCCCTCCCATTCCCCCTCCCCCAAAATATTTAAAAATGCACAACGTTAATGTTCAAGTTTTCACTTCTGCCGGCACTCCCGGAGGCCAACCATGCCGTTTTATTTTTTTCATGTAAGCTAGAGGTAGCGTTTATGAATCGCTAAAAAACAATATTTTAGCGTTACCACCGGTTCGTTATGTTACTTCCATTGAGAAGAGCCGGCAAGAAACTTAATGGTTACTCTTTTCAGTAAAATAAGAATAATTGTATACATTTTCAAACAGCAACGCTATGTGAGCAGGCAGGCATTAACACATTGTGAATAACAAAATACAGTAACTCAATATTATCAAACTAACTCACTCAAAAGCTAGCCTAGAAAGCTGTGCATGTCTATCTTCGAGAAAACTTGAGTATTTTATCGACAATTCAATGATAGCTGTCAAAAAAGATTTACATCCATTATTTTGTAAAAGCTTTTTTTCTTTCAGTAAAGCCGTGGTCTCCTATTAAATGCCAACGACCGCTTACAGCGTCACGCGTACACCGCGTCACAATGGTACTATGGTGACGTCGGCGTGTGAAGGAGACCACAACAGTACATTTCTATAGTTACCATTGTGACGCGGTGTACGCGTGACGCTGTAAGCGGCCGATGGCATTTAATAGGAGACCACGGCCTAACTTTCTGTGTGATAAACAAAGTAGTAGAGCCAAGCTGTTGCCAATTGACTGCAGCTCATATATGAGCTGCACCACGCTCTCACGGAAGATCAGCGTAGCTATTACAGCAGCGCGGCGTTTCGTACTATGAGTGAGAGGGCTGGAAGCGAAATAACCCTTTCCCTCGCTCTGTGCTACTTCTCTGCAACATGCCTTAATTTGGCATTGCAACCATCTAGATATAGGAAAGTGCTTAAAGGGCTCACGCTTGTTTGCCACCTAAGAGCGCGGCTCCACTAGTGCGCTGCGCTGCATCATCGCAACGGATCAAAGGGTCGACGGGCGAGAGACGAAGCGGGGGAAGGTGATGCGCCAGTACAAAATCTTGCGACGACGCAACGCAACGCGCTAATGGAGCCCGGCCCTAAGTCACATCCTACTAATATTATAAATGAGAAAGTGTGTGGGAATGTTTGTTACCACGTATTTACATAATTACTAAACCGATATTAATAAAATTCGTAACGTAGATAGTGTAGTCTGTTGAATACATAGGCTCATCTTACACATCAATTTCCACGCGGGCAAAGCCGCGGGGCACAGCTAGTAATAAAATAATAAAAACCAGCCAAGTGCGTGTCGCACTCGCACATAAAGCGTTCCGTACCACCACCGTAGAATAAAAACGTCAAAAATATCAAGTTTCTTGTATGAAAATTTCACCTATTACGGTTCGTGAGATATAGCCCGCTGACAGACGGACAGACGGACAGCGTAGGCTTAGTAATAGGGTCCTGTTGGCACCCTTTGGGTACGGAACCCTAAAAAATGACATCACAGCACATAACAAGCTTTCCATAGCAAACAATGTAAGCAAGTAATGAGGGCACAGTTGTATATTTCAACCAATATGTGGCAACTAGCTAGTTTGCGGGCGGTCGGTAAATAAAGGCTCGCATTATTACATATGTTTGGTAGTTAATGCCGTTCATTTGGAGCTCTGCGGGTCGTAGTTTTCTGTTTGCCCCAAATTGTTGGGTCTCTAATGAGATTTTTCGTTTCAGCTAATTTCAGTGGGGTATACCACTATGTTGATGATCATGTTACATTTAGAGTCGAAGTATAATTGGACGAAGCTAATGTCATTTTTGAAGTGAAAACTTCTTTAATGTTATTGTGCACTTTTCTTGGGATGGGGAAAAATTATAAACTCGCGACAGGGGTACGTGTCCTGATCGAAAATGCGACAGATTCGTAGCTACAAGTCACTTGTCCTATCTTGGGATGGGTAAAAAGTATATAGTTATAATGTCGCTTTCAACGTCAACGTCTTATTAGCGCCTAAGTGAATGGATTTGGGTGAGTGCTCTATGGGGCGTAGGTTCGAATCCTATGTTTACTATATTTTAGAATTTAATATATTATTAATTATTTAATTCTTATTATTCTTTATTTTAATTTGTATTATTTTATATGATTATTTAACAACAAAAAAACGGCCTTTTTACTTTTTTACATTTTTTCCCTAACCATTCCAAAATATTTAAAAATTCCCAACGTTAATGTTCAAGTTTTCACTTCTGCCGGCACTCTGAAGTGCAACCTGGCCGTTTTCTTTTGTTTGTACTTCTATTTATTTAATGACCGCTTGGTGTGGAGGAGAGGAGGCGCTCGGCTCACTGCATTGGGTGGTTGCGGGTTCGATTCCCGCCAGAGGAAAATTTTGGAAACGGCCTTTTCGTAATTTGCACTAATCGGGGTGTCACTAGGATTGCCCTTAGTCCATTGTAGATACGGTACCCTTAGTACAAGCTTTGCTTTGGTGTAAGTATATAATGACGATATTTATTTCTGTCTAAAAGTGACACTAGCACCTGTCAATTTACTTCGAATAATCAAAGATCCGACTTTAGAGACCAGATTTAGATTGCTTCGATCTTTCGATCCAATGAATTATCGAGTAGTCATGTTCGAGAATTTTTTGTTTTATAGTACTGTTATTAATACTTTAACTGTTATTACAGGTCAGTTATGTATAAGTTAAATATATTTAGGCCAGTTTGGGGCCAGTTAAATATAGATTTGTTGGTACAAATCAATAAAAATGTTTCTAAAAGATTTATTTTTAATGGTAGAACTTTTTAAATGTTAGTAACACTAGAGTCCTCCCTAACGATGTATTTTTGATCACAATCACGCCCTGTTATAAGGAAAAACATGATATTCAAGGCACGACAGAGCACGATAGAACATCAATTATTATTTGGAATGGAAAAATATAATTTAATGAAATGCGAATGTTATAACATAATGTACTGTGATGGGACTTACCTAACAGGATGGCTGTGTCTACAAGCTCCGTGCAGCCGCGAGCAATCAGTTATGACGTTACGTCTACGCGGTCGTCAAAACTGACTGCTAGAGCGCGCCGCTCGGCTCTTGTCTCCTTTTCCCTTGGCTTTCTAGACACAGCTAATAAAATTATTTACAGTAAACTTTTACATAATGGAGTTTCTTTTAAGGGATTATTAAATAACATTTATGTCTTTATTTATCAAAATCTCTACTTCAGATAACTAAATTGGTTTATAAAGTAATGTTGAAAAACATTTTTTTTATAGCTACCTAAAAATAAAGCTTTCAGATTCCTTAATTCACCACATTCTATAACGGTTGTTTTCGACAGGGACAGTGCGATTTTTTTTATAGGACTGCGGTGGCATTAAAGCGTTCGCCCCGCCTGATGTTAAGCTGTTACCGTAGCCTATGATGATGAGATGCTTACAATACCAAAGGCATTGCTCGCACATTACCGACCTGAAGGGGAGTGGGATGGAGGGAGGGGGAGAGGGGGTGGGCTTTCAGCTCTCTTACTCATCGTACAAAACGCAGCTGTAATAGCTGCTTTACGCCGATCTTCTGTGAGAGGGTGGTACTACCCCGGTCGAGCTAGCCCGTTTAGTAGCTGCAGTCAATTGGCTACAGCTTGGCTCTACCACCTGCAAAAAGTCGTCCATTGAATAGCTCGCCTTATAAAGTCTAACGTATCAAGCTAATGGTGTTTATTTCGATAGCAGCGCGCTCGTTCGTGTAATGGCCCACGAAAATTACAGTAATCATCACTGATAATAATTTACCAACACGACAATATTTTTTATACGCGAATAGCTACGTCCAGAAGTGTCATATGCCGCGCGAGGAAAATGTTCCTCGCGAAGTTTGACTTGCCTCACGTGAGGCAAATGCGCGCCCTGCCTCACCTGAGCACTCACATTTGCCTCGCCTAGTTTGGCAGTCGTGAGACAGAACGATGTCAAACGTGTCAAACTGATTGATCGGGTACACCTTTCCCTGTCTAGAGTGTCAGTTGCCTCGCCATTTGCCTCGCGCGGCATGCGACTGAGGCAAACTTCGTGCTTCGCGAGGCATGTGGGTGTGCAGCCTCGCGCGGCATGTGCATGTTGTAGACACGCCTAATGGTTTTGGGAAGATATTTTATTGATTTTTCAACTGGGACTTTGAAAGTTCAATGATAGATAGATAGATAGACTAGCTGTGCCCGCGACTCCGTCCGCGTCCAGTCGGTGAAGCCCTTAAATATAATTTTGTCTATCGTCTAATCTGTATTACGTCAGTCTGCATCAGTCTGAGTTCGTCTGTCCGTGGCTGTCTATCTGTACCAGTCTATACCAGTAAGGTGGTAGAGTCTGACCAGTAAGGTGGAGATCGGCATTCAAGTAGCTAATTTACCTTCGTTTCGTATGATGAGGGAGAGAGCCGGAAGCGCAACCCAGCCACCTCCCCGTCCCCTCCCACTAACCCCACTCCCCTTCAGGTTGGAAACGTGCTACCGATGCCTTTGGTTGCAAGCATCTATTGGGAACGGTAACTGCTTAACAACAGGTGGGCCGTACGCTTGCCTGGCGCCTTAGTTGTATAACAAAAGTTTGACTTTATTTGTCTGTGTGTATCAGTTTAGCTGTAAGTATCTGTCTGTCTGAATCGGTCTGTCTGTAATCTATCGGTAGGTGAGTATCTCTGTCTGTACCAGTCTATCTGTATCCGTCTATCTATATCTGTAGTTACTCACAGTATCACGACTGAGCGGTTGGACTCCAGAGCTCAATGTTTAAGTTTGTACTTGATACCCATGTTCCTTATTTAAAATGAGTGAGTGCTCCAGACTCACGGCTTAGGTAAGAGTCACTGCGCAACATCGTGCTTAAAAAGTTAGAGTCCGGAGTTTATCGTCTAAGTCAATAGTCAAAGCGTTTATTATGTTTAGGCCTAGGAGGGCACTTACAAGTAGTCATTTTACATGTTTTCCTTAAATTCTAGCGCCGGATCGGAAACGCGACCTCGCCTGAGAAGTTTCTACTTGATACCCACATTGCTAATTCAAAGTTAGCAGGTCCTCCAGATTTATGGTTTAAGCAGGCAGTTACCCAGCAGCATCATTCCTGAGGGGTTGGAGTTCAGAGTTCAATGTCTGTGTTTCTATTACTACTTAATTCAAAATCAGCAGGTCCTCTAAACTTACTTCTTAGGTAGGTAGCTTCCCTACGGCATTAGTACTGTGGAGATAAATTCCAGAGTTAACGTCTAAGATTCCGCGTGATACAAAGACCCGCTTAATATTTTTTATACGTAATTAGGAATAAAAAAACTAAATTGCTTGAAGCAAGGAAGATATTAAATTTTGACATGTGGTGCAAGGCAGGTATTGTCTGATTTTAAGTATAGCGACATCTAGTTAAGAAAAACGAAACTTAAGATGGTAGAACGCAGCAATAAAATATTTATTATTAAAATTAAGATTATGTATTCCAAATAGTGTCGGATCACACACAACGTAGGGCTCCGTAGGGCTCCGCTCTAAATAGACGTATTTCAATAACTAAAACTTATTGTTGGCTAGAATTTCCGTGTGGTCATAAAAATTTACAATCTAATATTTTATAAAAAAATATCCTAGATGTTAAGTTGGACTATTAGTCATATCCATGCCAAATTTCATTGAAATCAATCCACTGGATTCGAAGTTGTGCGTGTTCGAATATTTAGGTAGTTTTTGAATGTTTTGTGGCAACCGTAAACTTTACCGAAAAAAAAAAAAATGCTAGATGTTAAGTTAGACTATTAGTCATATCCATGCCAAATTTCATTGAAATTAATCCGGTGGATTCAAAGTTGTGCTCTTTCAAACATTTAGAATTTTTAAGTAGTTTTTTGAATTTTCTGTGGCAACCCTAAACATTTTCGAAAAAAAAAGTATCCTAGATGTTAAGTTAGACTATTAGTCATATCCATGCTAAATTTCATTGAAATCCATCCGGTGGATTCGAAGTTGTGCTCTTTCGAAAATCTGAGCAAACATACAAACATACAAACATACAAACATACAAACATACCCACAGACAAAAATTCTAAAAATGATAAAAATGAATTCTGCTGGTCAATCTAAGTCCCCCCCACTATTTTTTTTCCAAATATTTCGAATGTACAGACGCGACCAATTTTACATTCTTATTATATGTATAGATAACTCTTTATTAATCCACCACTAGAAAAATAAACATTTATAAATATTTACACAGAAAGTGGAAAATGGGCGGGCCTTATCACTAATAGTGATCTCTACCAGGCAACCTTTGGATGGAGAGGATCTAAAGAAAAAATAATACACGGGGTGTACTTACATAAATTACCACTTATACATACACATAAATTACATAAACAAGAAAATATTACATAGACTGATATACTTATACCTACTACATAATGGCTAAATTAATATAACAGCACGTAATAGCAAGGGAATAGACAAAATAAATACATAAATAAATTTAAGGAGCAGTACTTATGGAGAGTCAAAGGCAAAAATATAACTAAATATCGTCAAACTTACGGGCTGGCTAGACCGGGGTAGTACCACCCTCTCACAGAAGATCGGCGTAAAGCAGCTATTACAGCTGCGTTTCGTACGATGAGTGAGAGAGCCGTAAGCCCACACCCCCCTCCCCCTCCCTCCATCCCACTCCCCTTCAGGTCGGCAATGTGCGAGCAATGCCTTTGGTATTGTAAGCATCTATAGGCTACGGTAATTGCTTAACATCAGGCGGGCCGTACGCTTTTTTGGCACCGCAGTCCTATAAAAAAAAAAAAAATTATTCACACGCTACCGAAAAGCGAAATTCAGCGCAAGTGAAATTCTTTTTAGAGTCACAAACAGTAAGTAAGTATATTCAGGAAACAGTACAAGCTTTGTAAAGGGTGGTTTCTCAAAAGGTGTAGAGCTTTATATTCGTGACACGTAGAGCGCTTTGCTTGCGAGTCCGGCCGGTGCCGAGGTTAGCAGTACGATGAGTAGTGGCTACGAAAATAAGGAAACGGATTTATTTATTTATTTTATATAGTAATCTATATAACAGTGGTAGCCGATTGGTTAAGCACGCGTCTTGCGGGCTTAAGGTCTTGGGTTCAAACCCTGGCTCACAACTCCGGATTTTTCGAAATCTATGTGTGAATCATAACTTTAATACGTTTATCACTTGCTTACGGTGAAGGAAAACATCGTGAGGAAACCTGCATGTATTTAGACATGTGAAATCCACCAACCCGCACTGGGCCAGCATGGTGGATTATGGCCTGAATCCCCCTCGCATTGAGGGGAGGCCCGTGCCCATCAGTGGGACGTTAAAAGGGCTAAATTATTATTATTTTATAGTAATCTAAGTACTAAGCCTTCAGATGCGCTTTAGAGCGCTTATTTTGGCAACTAAAAAGCCAAGGTAGTTGCCTGATATCTACTTAGTCACGCATCAACCAGCGTTGCGGCTGCACGCACGCTACAATATTAAAAAGTGTACTAAAGCAAATCACTCCCTAAAATCATAAAGAGAAAAGAATTTTAAAATGTTTCGTTAATTAGAAAATTCTCATTAACCACTCCACACTTTAGGAGCTCTCCAATGAATGAAAATGAGGTTTTAATGATGGTCTGGGAGCTCAATCTCGGATATACTCTCTGATATTCGGCCCATATAATTACGGGTAAATTGCCCTTTGTTTTTGTATAAAGGGAAGTTCGTGCGAGAGCTTTTAATTTTGAATTACATTTGTGCCCGGTTTTCGGTTGGCGAGAGGCGGATCTTAAGTGCATGGTAATTTAATCTCCAATTTTATATTTACTCATAGATTTATAAAAGTTTCGCGCGTGCGCTTTAACTAGATACCGCCCTACTAAGAAAAATCATTTCTAGAAATGCGGCAACTTATTTTCGTTGCGGCCTGTCAGTTTCATACAATGGTTGCTGAGAGATGTACTGAAGTACTCAAAATTTTACGTGGTATCAGTTACCGCATTTTATTAGTGCGCATGCTCCATCTAGTTGGAGCGCCCTCGCGGAAACGAAAATTAATCTATGATTTAACTTATTATGATAAGTTTTCAGTAAACTGAAAGAATAGTAAAAGAATAACACAAAATCGACATTTCTCAAATGATGTCTTGTCACAGCTCGACCTGTATTGCAGCACAGCCGGCAGTGACAAGACAAAATGCGAGACAAATCGATTTTATCTCATTCTCTCGTATGCATTAAGTAAGAGAGAGAGCAACTCAGTGCAACAAAATGCATGATAAAAGTCCTGTCTTGGCGCGTATGCTAACCTTGCTGCTGGTGTATTTACAGTGAAAAAATATTTAATAAACTTGCTGGTGCCCGCGCCGCGACTTCGTCTGCGTAGAACTTGTACTTCGAGTAGCCTATTACTAAGGTCTATCTCCATACTAATTAAATAAATAAACTTGAGAAATTATTATTTTTCCATATAAACTTTCATCCCCTATTTCGACCCCTTCAAATTTTATTTTGCAACAAAAAGTAGCCTATGTTCTTCTCCTAGGCCCTGCCTTTCTTTGTACTACAATACATCAAAATTGTTAGCAGTTTAGTCGTGGAAACCTAACAGACAGATAGAGTTACTTTCGCATTTATAATACTAGCTTCTGCCCGCGACTTCGTCAGCGTCAATTTTAAGGAACCTTACATTTTTCCGGAATAAAAAGTAGCCTATGTTCTGCTCCAAGGTCCTGTCTATATCCATACCAAAATTCATCAAAATTGTTTTAGTGGTTTAGTCGTGAAAGCGTAACAGACAGACGGATAGACAGACAGACAGAGTTACTTTCGTATTTATAATATTAGTATATATTAGTAGGTATATATTATATTCCCACCTTTGATGTTATTCCCGAATGAAATTCGCAGATTTTTCACGTGAAAACGTGTCAACATAACTCATGAATTGTAAATATCAGCGAAAAGTGAGCAGAAGAGAATGTATGCGCTCTGTGCCCTGAATAAGTAATGGGCATAACGTTATATTATGGGAGCGAAACGAGGGTACAAGACGTATGTGTTAACTACATTCACCATACTAAACATGTAGGTGTGGAAGGCAGTTCAAATCTTCCAAAAGTAGTTTATATAGGCCTAATTGTATATAATTGTAAACTCACCACATTGTAAACTCACCACATGTTTGTATATTCCATGCATTCATTGTTAACTCACCACAATCAATAAAAGTATGTGTAAACTCACCACAGTGTATATTTCAATATAAACATTGCAAAAAGTAGGGTCAGCAAGCAAAGTTTTTCGAAATGGAAGCTAGATCTTTTACTATAATTAATGAATAAAAAAATAACATGTTCCGCAAATGTTTCATTTTCTCACTTTACAAACATGTGAGCCATTTTACTCCATGACAAAGTTGACGGAGCCCCGCTTCGAGGGGCTCCTATTTCTGCATTCAGGGTCACCAGTAACCTAACACGAAGGGAATGACGGGATACCCTTCGAACCTAACCCAGCCAAGTCGAGTAGGTACCCCGACTTTAAGGTTTAAATATAGTATAATTCAGTTTATTCGATATACTTTGATTTTTCTGCAGTCTGTACAAAATAAAAACCTGTGGTGAGTTTACAACAACCCTATAGGCCCGTAGTAATTAATAAATCTATCTCAAAGTTGAGATCGATCTTAAGATTCAGTTTTGACGTTTAATGTATGGAATATCTCTCAAAAACAGTATCTCAAGTTCGATCTCAATTTAGATATTGATTTATTAATACGGGCCTTATTCTTTCCACTAAAATAGAAAGTTATGATGGACTTGCACTGGCTTTACAAATCATTTTTGTTCCTACAAAATACTTTGTAGTATGTAAACTGGCTAAATATCTCTATTTTGGCGGTTGGTCTACAAGTGAAAAAGTCCGATTTTAAGATCAGACAAAGTAAACTGACAGTTAGAAATGTCACTTTAATTTAATTACTAGCTGTGTGCCCGATGGGATTTCTCATCGGGTCTAAAATGTCGATCTTCTTTACAAACTTTCATCCCCTATTTAATGCCATAGGGGAAGAATGTTCAAAAATGCATACCTACAGGTAACTTTTATTCATAAATAAAATCATAAATCACCAACTTTCACATTACGAATAACCAAGCAAACGATCATCCCCTATTTCACCAAGTATTAATCAGCTTTTACTGTATACTTATTATATCAACTTATCGTGAACTGTTATTACTCGGGTCAAAAAACTAGGGTTGTCCGCTTCATGTGTCGCAGCCTCGCGAGGCTCCGCGATCGATCAGAACGCAGCTATCGTATTTAAATCCTCTCGGCACATGACCATTTTGACAGTTAATCTAATGGCAGTTGTCCCCCAAATCCACAGTTTGGATTCGCAACAACTTAAAATCGAATTTCGGGAAACTTCAAACTAATTTCCCGCTGCCAATCTGAGTCGTATTAGTTTAACTCCTAAGTAAAATAAGAGGCCTGGATAATTATTTGAGGTTAACAACCTCAGCTGTTGATTGTAACATACAATTTCGAGGTTAAAGTAGAAGGCGTTGTTAACTTCAAATACCAACATCCAGAGTTAACTACGAAAAAGATTTAATTCCCCAAAAACAAAAATAAATATCCTCAGACTAACACACTAATTGTATGGTCCCAAACTAAGCAAAGCTTGTATGGCTACCGTACAATCGACTGGGGGCGATCCCGATGACAACTAGACCAGCTCCCCTAGACAAGTGGCTTCATCTACAAGCGCTTCTACAAAACGTTACGCTTAAATTTATGGAAACGACATTACAAGTCGTTAAGTAGGTCACGTGACTTATTTCATTTCCATACAGCGTAGCGATTTACAGAAACACCACGTAGACAAAGCCACATGTCTAGAAGGGCAGACCGTTTCCAAATTTTTCCTCTTGTAGCACATTCACCCGATGCAGTGAGCAGTGGTTGAGACTAAATAAGTAGATGACTCAATAATTCTGTAATATAACCTACCTACACCATTAATATTAAAGATACCTTAGAAAAGACAGACGGGCCCGTTAGCGAGGTTGGCGTGATGGCGCCTTTCACGCTGCAGTTTGTAGGTTTAATTCCTACCCGGGACATGCATTTGTGTGCATGAACATGTCTGTATGTCCCGAGTCTGGGTGTATATGTATATTAAGTATGTATTTACAAATAAAAAGTAGTATATGTAGTAATATCAGTTATCTGGTTTCCATAGTACAAGCTCTGCTTAGTTTGGGATCAGGTAGCCGTGTGTAAAAAATGTCCCAGGATATTATTATTATTGGCAAGTATTTTTTCTTGATACAAAAGCTTTCCACCCGAACATAAAGACGCAACAGTAAGGTGATTCAGTAAATGGAACACAATAAATCCATTGCTAACGCTATAAGGCTAAACAAACATATATTTTAAAGGCATCTGGCAAACAACGGAATAGATAGGGCCGTGAAATATCTTCGTGTTTGTCGTCGAGACCAACGAAAAAGCCTAAAGTGGAACGTGGCGAAGAAGTAAGAAAGCTCTAGTATATCTTGCAATTCACGAAGGCGACCGGCCCTTGGTTGTGTTCGACATGTGCATACACAATTGTGACAGTGTGCGTGCATGGCGGAGCCGTAAACGCACACATTAACACGTATACAGATACATCTTTACACAACCATGGCCCGGTCGCCTTCGTGAATTGCAAGAACTTATAGTAAGTTTTTATCGGCCTATCTTATGGACACAATACTCTCATTATTGTTTAGAGTTATGTTCTTTTTTATGGGACTGAGGTGGCAAACAAGCGTCCCGCCTGATGTTAGGCAGTTACCGTAGCCTATAGATGCTTGTAATACCAAAGGCATTGCTCGCACGTTGCTGCTATAAAGGGGAGTGGAACGAAAGGAGGAGAAGAAGGGGGGAGTTGGGCTTCCGGCTCTCTCACTCATCGTACGAGACGCAACTATAATAGCTACTTGACGTTAATAATTTAAGTTGGAAACCACATATAGAGAAACTAAATAATAAAATTAGGTCATACTGTTACACACTACAAATATTAATAAATACAACAAACATTGAGACGGCACAGTCGGCATATTATGCAAAAATATACTCTCTATTAAACTATGGCGTTTTATACTGGGGAAACTCGGTAGACTCTTGTACTACATTCATATTACAAAAAAGATGTATTAGAATAATTCATAACCTTCTAAATGAAACTTCTTGCAGACCGACTTTAAAAAAATTTAAATATCTAACTTTAACAGGAATATACATCTATCAAGCAGCTTCATTCATTAAAATTAATAGTACTTATTTTCCTGAAAACAATTCATTAGACTATAAGAAAAGATTGCGTAACAAAAATAACTTGATTTTACCTCAAACTCACAATGATATGTATAAAAGAAATATGTACTATACTTGTATAAAGATATATAATAATTTACCTAGTAACATTAAGAAGTTAGATTTGCCAAATTTTAGGAAATCTCTAAAAAAATTCATTATTGATAATTGTTTTTATGATTTAAAGGAGTACTTTAATTTGGAAAAAAACTAATTATTATTTATTTAATATTCACTTAGTACTTTAAGAATATACTATTGCATGCCTATTTAGGTAAATTGTGTAGTTCCTATACTTTTTAAGACCACAATAATTGTATTACCACAATTATGCAATAAACAATTTGTATTTGTATTTGTATTTGTATTTGTTGATATTCTGTGAGAGGGTGGTACTACCCCGGTCGAGCCAGCACGTATGTATGAGCTGCAGTCGATTGACTACAGCTTGGCTCTACCTACAATAAATAATTCCTTCAAAAAATCTATCATTTCATGTACTTTCGTTAAGCTCTGCTCGATAAGCGTTCAAAGTCTAAGCAACATGGTATGGTCAGTGAGAGATGGGTGACCATTTAGTGGCATTTAAACTCGGCATCTACGTTCATGTAAAAGTCGGTCCCTGTTGATGTCATCTAGATAGTCGTTAAGCCATGTCAGAGGCTTGGCCGGTTTTAACAAGTCTGACACCAGCAGGGCAATTGCGTAACTTTTTCGTCAATGTTTCAATTGGTTTCGTTCATCCCGTATTGCATTTTCAGTTGTAATTAATTGAAATCCGGATGAGACTGGAGTTCACTCTTCCCGATTTCAATAAATTTCAATTGATAAAACAACACAAAATGAACGAAACCAATTGAAACATTGACGAAAAAGTTACGCAATCGCCCCGCTGGAATCCCCTAATATTGAGATGATTATCATCAAACTGACGATGCAAAATATTTTGGGATATCCAAGTAAACCCATTTTCATACCTCCGTGTCCTTTGATATACGGGCATGACTGCTAACAGCACGAGACAAATGTATTCACGTTTTGACTACAAAATACATACATATACGTATGCATAATTTACAGTACGCTGACGGTGAGGGAAAACATCGTGAGGAAACTTACCTATCCCTCGGGATCAGGTAATAGTCAGTTCCTGTATACACGGCGACAAGGTTCACCACCTGTCACGTTGGGTTCTGACTATCTGGTGAAACGTGGGCTTTGAGTTGGTTAATACCTCCACAATGTGGTGGTGTATGGCCACTCAAGCGTCTGACTACCCCCGAATGGTGATAAAAGTTGTGACGTTATATTTATATATATTTATTTTTACATATACGTATTATACGTATTCTCTAGATACGTTCTTCTTCTTCTTATCGTGTGGTTAGTGGCCAACCTGGTGTCAGAGTTGTTCAAGCCGCCCGAAGGCCTCTGACAAGGCTCAACAACTGCTGTTTAAATGACAAAAGTTGGGACCGACTTTTACGTGCCCTCCGAAGCACGGAGACGCTCAGTTCAAATGCCACTAAATGGTCACCCATCTCTGACTGACCTTGCCAAGCGTTGCTTAACCTCGGATCGTGTACCGATCAGTGATTGCAGCTGGCTATGAGCGCCTCAAGATACGTAAAATGCTACTAGATATTATTATACCACAAAAAGTATGCTGAATGTGATTCCTCTAATGTTAAAATAATACAAAAATACTGTAAGCCGTGTACCGACTAAGCGAGTATTTTCACGAGGCTTGCAAGTAACCTACCTATGAAAAGAAGAAACGGCAGCCAGAGCAAAATTTGCATGTATATAAACTAGTCTATTATAGAGACTGTAGCCTAGGGGTGAACAGGTTGGGCTAGCATTCAGAATGTCCCAGGTTCGATCCCCGGTGGGGCATGCACCAATGGATGAATTTTCATCTATGTGCATAATTTACAGTTCGCTGACGGTGAGGGAAAACATCGTGAGGAAACCCACCTATCCCTCGGGATTAGGTAATAGTCAGTTCCTGTATACACGGCGACAAGGCTCACCACCTGTCACGTTGGGTTCTGACTATCTGGTGAAACGTGGGCTTTGAGTTGATTAATACCTCCACAATGTGGTGGTGTATGGCCACTCAAGCCTCTGACTACTGACTACGAATGGGGATAAAAGTCGTGACGTTACACATTTTCTATTTACATTACATCACTTCTGCCCCCCCCTCTTCTCAATCTGTCCCACTTCCTTTCAGGCCGGCAACATGCGAGCGATGACTTTGATGGTTAGCCCTACAAAACAGAGTCCATGGACACAGTACAACTCAGTCACTCGCGGAAAATAATCTTGACAACATGTCGGTATTGCCAATACATCATCATTAGTCATCTTCATCTTCTGGTGGTGTATTTTTTAACCCCCGACGAAAAACGAGGGGTGTTATAAGTTTGATGTGTGTATCTGTGTATCTGTGTATCTGTGTATCTGTGGATCTGTGGATCTGTGTGTCTGTCTGTGGCATCATAGCGTCTGAACGGATGGACCGATTTGGATTTAGTTTTTTTTGTTTGAAAGGTGGGTTAATCGAGAGTGTTCTTAGCTATGTTTCAAGAAAATCTGCTCAGCCGTTTGAAGACCATCAGCTCTTTCCTAGTTGATAAAAAGATAAAAACAACTTCCACAGGTCTGATCGATACGAAATTTGAAATCCTGTCACTTGTCAATAATATTACAAAGTATGACAACCTTGACGTGATGCGCAGGCATCATCAGAAGAACTCCTCAACGGTGTGCGGCATCTACCTTGTGTTTGGGCTCATACGATGCGTTTTGACGAGCACATGCTAATACAAGCTGGGCAGTTAGTACACCGGTAATATAAGTTTAAAAAGCATGAAATAAAAACTAAATTAAAATTTTTATAAACCCCCGACAAAAAAACAATCCTCTAAAAAGAAAAAAATAATATCTGAATATTTTCACCCAAGCGTCGTTGCGTCGGGGGACCGCTAAGTACATTACATTTAGAGTAACCTGTAGATTATGACCATGACCGGCGTACTTAGCGGTCCCCCGACGCAACGACGCTTGGGTGAAAATATTCAGATATTATTTTTTTCTTTTTAGAGGATTGTTTTTTGTCGGGGGTTTATAAAAATTTTAATTTAATTTTTGAATTGAAACTGCGATAACATGTGTGAATTTCGCTGTATGTAGTTGTGTGCTGAGCACAAATTCCGAAAAATGTTAAAAGGTGCCATGTCTGCTAAAAATGCTAAAATAATACATCAATGTACGGATCACTTAGTTGGGACGGTTCTTTCCTAGTGAGGTAGATTCGCCGTTTTAAAATAGAGGCGAGGCGTGCTCGAGGCAGCCTCGCGAATACTACATCAGTCAGTACACTGTTCACGCATCCCTAAAACAATTGTCATGCTTAACATTACATACAGAACCAATTTCGCCGAGTTACGACGTCTGCTTACAACCCTTCACTATTAATATGTAAATAAGCGTTACATAAAGACATTTCAATAAAAAAGTTAGATAGGTTATACGGGCTCTGTAAGTGGCAAATAAAACTTTGCTAATTGGCAAACCTGAGCTCTTTCTCGCGTCACTAACGGACGCGTTGAAAGTGTACTCTTTGCACGTTATTACGTATATTGTTGATTTAACACATAGTTAATTCATTATTTCAGACAAAAGACGTCCACTGTTGGATATAGGCCTCCCCCAAGGTTTTCCACAACGGCCGGTTCTACGCCACTTGCATCCAGCGGTTTCCCGCGACCTTCACTAGGTCTTCAGTCCACCTTGGGCCTACCCACGCTGCGTCTTCCGGTATGTGGTCGCCACTCAAGAACCTTTCTGCCCCATCGGCCATCAGTTCGTCGGGCTATGTGCCCCGCCCACTGCCACTTCAGCCTACTAATTTTCAGGGCTATGTCCGTGAACATTGTTAATTATATGCATGCAAGCAATTTACTTCAGTTCGCCGCCTCTGCGTGCGCTCGGCATTCGTGCTATTTGTAAAAACTTTTTGGTGTGTACGTAACCTATCTACATCTTTTTTATCCTAATATAAGGGAGGTCACGGAATGTCTCTAAAGAATGATTTATGGCCGCAACATTTTGATGTACGCATCGAACTTTGGACCTCTGGGCACAGTTCCAATATGCTTATGAGGGACAGGGGAAAGCACTAAAAAATGTAGGCATATTTACGCTGTCGCCCAATGTTAGTCGCATTATTTATAATCATCATATACATTGATAAAACACTAACAACCTTGCAGGGGCGTATTACTGACATCAAAAACAACAACTTTTGTTCTATGACTATTTACAAAACACGTAAACGTAACGTAAAGTACGTCATTGCACAAAAAGTCGCTGAAACGTTAATACGTTCCTGTAATTGAATCGCAATAAGAGCTTGTGGTAAGCCCCCAGACTGTCAGAGAGCATCGATACAAGGATGTCAAATTATGACTTCTCTATATCATAGACTAGTTACTGTCCAAAATAGTTTGTCCTACTAAATGGAGTCCACGGACACAGTACGACTTAGTCGCTTGCGAAAATTTATGTTGAACACATGTCGGTATTGCTTATAGGGCTCATCTTCTGGCGAATCTTCTTATGTATTGCAAGTTAATTGTGGAATTGCAAGTGCGTTAACAGATGTGTTATTTTCGCTGCATGTAGTGGTGCGCTGAGCACAAGTTTAGTGATTGTGATGTTAAGAGGTACCATATCTGCTAAAATCATACATCCATGCTTCTCTATTGAACATTTTAGTTCATGTTTTGGCACCGGACTATATACTATGTTTGTGGCCTTTAGCCTTTTCTTGGCACTAGGAATAACTAATGGAGCTGTAACTTCAATAAATGGGTTATATTTAAAGCGATAAAATATCTTCAGCACTTTGTCTCAATAAAAGAAAGTTTTGCCGTCTTACCGTCTTTGTCGTCCCAAATATTTTTACATTGAAAGGGCACAAGGGGTCACCCTCTTGCCCTTAAACCCGAGTCTGCAGACAACGCAGTGTCCGCAAGTTGTAACGTTTTGGCAAGTCGCCGTCTTTGGCAGTCGGCAGACGCGTCGGCGCCAATCTCCCGTGGGCGTCGCGACGCCGACATAATTTATCACGTCTAGTTATGGGCATAAACTATTGAGAGGTAATATTGGAATGGTATGAGATTGAATGGGGAGAAAATGATTTGGCGCATTGCGTTGGAGATTTTAGTTTGTATACCGAGTATTTCAAAAGTACGAGATAATAATAATACTACATATACGGTAGCTGATATGTAGCTGCTTAGTGAAGACAGACTATACGCAACTATAATAGTTTCTGAATTATCGGCCTTTGAATATTTGTGACAACTATCATGAATGGTTTAGAATCCAGTGTAAACAGCATTTAAGAGTAGCAGTCATTAATATTCAAGAACCAGTTTTCGAAAAGTTTATATGGTTTTTGAGATATAAGTACAATTTTTCGAAATGGCCAGGATAAAATATTTGAAAAAAAAATCGAATTTCAAGATTTTTTTTGATACCATTTAATTCTATTCCCGATATTCATCCAAACCTGTAAGTATCATTTCGCAATTTTGTAACAACCTGTAGGTATACAAAAACAACACGCTTTTGCTGACGTATAGTGAGATAGCAATGAGATATTACCTCCGCCTGTTGCCAAAATTCCCCCTTTCGCAAAACAAAACTTCTAACGATATTGTGCAGATCTTCAAGCAACATAACACATAACAGTAAGCTATCCACATTGTCTGAAGTCCCCATCCAAGTCGGGTAAGGCAAAACATGTACTTCACCCAAGTGCCATCAAGCATTCATATTTCGAGTCCTTGTTAGTTCTGGTAAGAGGGTTTTCCATGTCATATTTTTTCTAGCGTATTTGGGTATATTTTCGTATTCAAGTTGGTTCGGAATTTTACGATGGTTGGTACAAGTGTTATCGTTTCTCTAGACATAGATACTTATTTTAGTCGTGAATTCATAAAAAAATTAAGCCGGAAACCCACCGCGGTGCACGGAGAGGCCACGCACACGGCCACAGCTACGTTTTGCAAGAAAATGTATGGATGACGTCATTTCGCGCGTAGCCGCTCCGTGCGCCGCGGTGGACACGGTGACATACATTTTCGTGCAAAGCGAAGCTTGACCCACGTATGTAGCGTGTGCGTGGCCTCTCCGTGCGCCGCGGTGGGGTCTCCCCCTAAAGACACAATAATTCAATAATAGTTATGAACTAATTAGCAAGTATTTGAGTTGTTAACGTCAGATTAAAAAAGTATGATTACATTGGTTGGCAACAACATTTATATAAACCAGACAAGATGAGTAAATACCTACTTATTACAACGACAAATAAATGACTTTGGAGACTTTCTTATAGATTTAAGGAACAAACAAATTGCACAGAGACTACCCTACTAGACTACCCTTTAAAATTGCAAATTATAAACCATACAACAGAATAATAAAACCTAATAAAAATATACTTATTATAAAAACCTAAATCAAAGTTCATCCCGAGTCTCCAACAAGATATCTTGGTACATTTTTTACAGTTTCCGTCTAGCTGTATAAAGGAAAATGTGATGAGCTATAATAAGCACAATTGCTTTAGAAACACGAACTGTGAGGATCGCGGCGCGGATAACGGAGCCCTATTTTACTTTAAACCAACTTTGAAAGCGATGTGTGGGCGTAATTACATTGTACGAGGAAATTTATACAGGGTGGTCGGTAAGACGAGGGATGAATTCAAGCCCGATAATTCATTCTTACATGTAACTAAAATATAATATTAAAAAAACATTAATAAATGATAGAAAACTTACCAAAAATATTGCAAAAAGTTTTGCAATATTACAAGCTGTCTTTTCAAAGGGAATAGATATACTCGTCTCAATGACCTTAATCCGTTTTCTCATCGTGCTTTATTTTAATCATTAGTTTCATTGGACAATTAGGTAAAAAAAAAAAAAAATTTTTTTAAATATTTGGAATGAGAATCAAAAACGGAATCTCTTTCAATACATCTTATCTAACACCCTGTATAAAGGGAAACTTCAAAGACTAATTTAATAGCTTTTGGTATCGATATCTGAGATTGGCGGTGGATCAAATGCTCGCTTTGCAAGGAGAAATAATTAATTTACTAATTAGTTAAAATTGAGGGTAAAATTTGTTAGGTTAAATAATGTTAACTTTACCTACGAAATTTGCCAAATTAAAATGTGAAGAAGAAGTCTTCTACACAATTGCTTTTGTGAATTTCCATGAAGCTAAGTAGCTTTGCCCGAAATTGACCTTGCAGTCTAGAATTCTTGTGCTTAGATTTTACCAATTATAGAACGATCAAGTGCAAGACAAGAAACAGACTGTATCAGACTCTTGCGTCTCACTGAACGTGTTCTTGCTCAGTTCTTGTAACAAAAAAAAAAATGTAATGTAACGTCACGACTTCTATCCCCGTTCGGGGGTAGTCAGAGGCTTGAGTGGCCATACACCACCACATTGTGGAGGTATTAACCAACTCAAAGCCCACGTTTCACTAGATAGTCAGAACCCAACGTGACAGGGGTCAGTTCTTGTAGTCGCCTTAATTCTAAATTACAATTCACGCAACCCTCATATTAAATCTTACCCAAGATTTTACACAAAAGGGCACTTGCCTTCATTACTATGCCACTCGAAAACCCACAAACTCACAAAACTAGACAAGTTTGGGACAAATAAATAAAACTAAGGTGTTCGTACATCGCTTTGTATTCGGGTTGCGTTCCCAGTCCGTGTGGATTTTCTGTAGTTTCTTTGCGGGCCTTTTTTTTTTATTTATAAGACGGGATAGAGTGAAAGTCTGAATAAAATCCGTATTAGGTAAATGTAAAGAACGAAGTTTGAATGCGAGTTTCGGATTGGTGCAAATATTGGCCAATGGAAATAGGGGCCATCCATAAATTACGTCACACGAATTACATGATTTTTAGACCCCTCCCCCCCACAACTGGTCAAATTTGCGAGTCTCCCCCCACCCTGTGTGACGTCACATATTATTTTCAATTTTCAGAAATTTTCAACAGTTTTCG
Organism: Drymonia ruficornis; assembly: GCA_947859195.1. Lineage (NCBI taxonomy): Eukaryota > Metazoa > Arthropoda > Insecta > Lepidoptera > Notodontidae > Drymonia > Drymonia ruficornis. The sequence goes on along the minus strand of OX401926.1, from coordinate 3,615,598 downwards.
TTATCACTTCAAATTTCGGTTTGGTTTTAATACGTGAATATATTAGATTTTTTAATGTGACGTTACCTAACTTAAGGTCCCCCCCCCCTTTTCACACCATGTCACATTTCGTCGACCCCCTACCCCCCTTTACATGTGATGTAATTTATGAATGGCCAATGAAAATACAGTGGGATGACAGTTCCAACATTCTCATTTCGAAATTTTCGCATCATAGTTTATATTACAATGGACGTATCGTTACAATGTAAGTTAAACAATATTTCATTCAGCTACCGACCAGTGTCTGTTGAGCTTAACAAAACGCACCACACACGCAACAAGGGTTGAAGATTAATCAAAGTTGTGTATAAGTTTGACGCAGCTTTGTATCGTTAGATTTATAGTATGCCTTTGTTTGTTTAGGACCGTCGGAGAAAAATACGAGGTAGAACGTGTATTGTTCTCTTTGTAGCATGGCACAGACTAATAACACTAGACTCCACTTGCGTCCACATTATTTCATTGCTGGTAGAGCCAAGCTGTAGCCAATTGACTGCAGCTCATAACGAGATGGCTCGACCGAGGTAGTACCACTAGCTATAACAGCCGTGTTTGGTACGTGCGAGTGGGGGGCGCGAGGGTGGCTGACTATGCCGAGTCTATTGCTTTTTGGTCTGTGTGACAAGGTAAATGCAATTTGTATTTTTCTTTCGTGCACTTAGTACGGTCCAGTGGATAGCCTATTTCTTGGAAAGAAAATAATATTATTTTATGTCACCGAAAACTGATGGGTTTCGTGAAGAGATATGATTCATTGTTGCTTGTTCACACTTTACACTATCTATTCCACACAAGGCTTCATGATCAGTTTGACCATTTTAACCTTTTTTTGGACCTTTGGTATTGTAAGCTTCTATAGGCTACGGTAACTGCTTAACATCAGGCGGGCCGTTAGCTTTTTTGCCACCGCAGTTCTATAAAAAACGTGTTATCAATGCCTCTGTTTTGCAAGCATACCTATATAGGCTACGGTAACCGCTTACAATCAGGCGGGCCGTACGCTTTTTTGCCACCGCAGTCCTTTAAAATGACATACTACAATACAAAGGTACTTAAAACTTTCTCTAGGTATTGTGTACATCGATTTTATACAGAACTAGCTTTTGCCCGCGACTTCGTCCGCGCAGAATTGAAATTAAAAAAATTCGGACCCCGGATCCCGTTTCCCGGACCCGGATTTTGTATCCTGGATCTCGTTACTCAGGTCCCGTTGCCCGGATCCTGGATCCCGTTTTCCGGATCCTGAATCCCGTTTTCCGGATCCCGAATCCCGTATACCGAATATCCCGGATCCCGTTCCCAGATTCCGTTAGCTAAATCCCGGATCCCGTATCCCGGATATCATACCCCAGATTTCCTTAATTTTCTTAATCCAGATTTTCTTAATCCCGGATACCGTTTCCCAGATCCCAGCTTCCGTTTGCCGGATCCCGGATATTTTTTTATTATAGGACTGCGGTGGCAAAAAAGCGTACGGCCCGCCTGACGTTAAGCGGTTACCGTAGCCTATAGATGCTTACTATATAAATATTCTCCTTAAAGTATCGACCTATATTTTTTTTTATTATAGGACTTCGGTGGCAAAAAAGCGTGCGGCCCGTCTGATGTTAAGCAGTTACCGTAGCCTATAGATGCTTACTATATATATTTTTTCCTTAAAGCATCAATCTATATTTTTTTATAGGACTGCGGTGGCAAAAAAGCGTACGGCCCACCTGATGTTAAGCAGTTACCGTAGCCTATAGATGCTTACTATATACATATTTTCATTAAAGTTCAACCTGTTTTTTTTGTTATTCTAGGACTGGGGTGACAATAAAGCGTACGGCCCGCCCGATGTTAAGCAGTTACCGTAGCCTATAGATGCTTACTATATAAATATTTTCCTTAAAGGATCAACCTACATTTTTTTATAGGACTGCGTTGGCAAAAAAGCGTACGGACGCTTGATGTTAAGCAGTGACCGTAGCCTATAGATGCTTACAATTCCAAAGGCATTGCTCGCAAATTGCCGACCTGAAGGGGAGTGGGATGGAGCTTTTGGCTCCCTCACTCATCGTACGAAACGCAGTTGTAATAGCTGCTTTACGCCGATCTTCTGTGAGAGGGTGGTACTACCCCGGTCGAGCCAGCCCATATAATATGAGCTGCAGTCAATTGGCTACATCAAAAAAGTTGAAATCCATATTTTTTGATACGTAAAAAGAAACCTAAACTCAATTGTTCATTATTTATTACCTCAGAAATGACGAATTTCCATATGAACTTTCATCCCCTATTTTACCACCTTAGGAGTTGAATATTAAAAAACGCCGAAACCCATATTTTTTATTTTTAAAAAGTCACCTAAAAACCAATTTTCATAACATTAACTTGAAAAATGACGACCTTGCATACAAACTTTCATCCCCTATTTAATCCCCTTAGGGGTTGAATTTAAAAAAAACGCCGAAACATATTTTTTAAAAAGATACCTAAACACCAATTTTCATAATTCTAACTTGAAAAATGACGAACTTGCATACAAACTTTCATCCCCTATTTAATCCCCTTAGGGGTTGAATTTTCAAAAACGCCGTGACCCATATTTTTTAATTTTTAAAAAGACTCCTAAAAACCAATTTTCATAATTCTAAATTGAAAAATGACAAACTTGCATACCAACTTTCATCCCCTATTTAATCCCCTTAGGGGTTGAAATTTCACAAATGCTGAAATATTTATTTATAATACGTAAAAAGAAACCTAAACACAAATTTTCATTATTCTAACCTCAGAAATGACGAACTTCCATACAAACTTTCGTCCCCTATTTTACCCCCTTAGTGGTTGAATTTTCAAACACGCCCAAACCCATATTTTTAAAAAGAGATCTAAGCACTAATTTTCATAGTTCTAACTTGAAAAATGACGAACTTGCATACAAACTTTCATCCCCTATTTAATCCCCTTAGGGGTTGAATTTTCAAAAACGCTGAGACCCATAATTTTTTATTTTTAAAAAGAGTCCTAATCACCAATTTTCATAATTCTAACTTGAAAAATGACAAACTTGCATACAAACTTTCATCCCCTATTTAATCCCCTTAGGGGTTGAAATTTCAAAAATGTAGATTTTTTTAATTTATAATACGGAAAAAGAAACCTAAACACAAATTTTCATTATTCTAACCTCAGAAATGACGAACTTCCATACAAACTTTCGTCCCCTATTTTGCCCCCTTAGGGGTTGAATTTTCAAAAACGCAGCAATTCAAGTTTTTTATTTATAAAAAGGAACCTATACACCAATTTTCATAATTCTATCATCAAAAATGACGAACATCTGTACTCACTTCCCAACTAACTTTCATCCCCTATTTTACCACCTTAGGGGTTGAATTTTTCAAAAAGCTGAAAACCATATTTTTTATTTTTAAAACTTCACCTCCACACCAATTTTTATAATTCTAACTTGAAAAATGACGAACTTGCATACAAACTTTCATCCCCTATTTAACCCCCTTAGGGGTTGAATTTTCAAAAATCGCTTCTTATTGCTTGCCTACGTCACAAAATATATCTACTGTCCAAATTTCATGTCTCTAACTTCAGTAGTTTCGGCTCGGCGTTGATGAGTCAGTCAGTCAGTCAGTCAGTCAGTCAGTCAGTCAGCATTTCCCTCTTTATATATTAGTATAGATAAGGCCTAGTGTACACGCGAAACAATCACTAGAAGCCAGCCACGTTATAAAAACCCGATGTAGATAAGGCACTATCTCCCATCCGAATATTTTACGAGCCCCGCGGGCACAACGCTCCCGATCGCGATAAAACATCATAGGTAGTAGATACTGACTGAAAAAGTTATTGCCACTTAATATTTGCTAGCAATCAGAGTATATAATATAGTTACAGAATGGGGTATAATTTGCTGACTGTTGATTACAGTCAAGGAAATCATCGTGAGGAAACCCAATTATTTCGCAGAGCAGCACACTGGAGCTATTGTTTACCAAAATACATTGTATTAAAATAAGAAATGGCGATTTTAAAAAATAAATTAAATTAAAACAACGTAAAAAAAGACAAGCCCGCTGAGTTTCTTGCCGGATCTTCTCAGTCGAGGTCGCGTTTCCGATCCGGCAGTAGAATTTAAGAAAAAATGTAAAATGACAATTTGTAAGTGCCCCCGTAGGCCTAAACAAAATAAACGTTTTAATTTTGTTTTTTTTTTTTTATTTTGAATTATTGAAAGACATTTGAAATCTACCAACCTACACTGGGCTAGCTTGGTGGTTCATCCCCCTCGCATTGAGGGTAGGCCCGTGTCCAGGTGTGGAGCGTTAAAAGGGCTAATTGTTTTGTTATGTAATTTCAGGAGCTCCAAATTAGACCTTTGCTCTGTATCATGTATAATTATTTTATTACTTTACTAAACCCAGATTATTTTATTATATCACACAATAAAGCAATGCGTTAAGAGGAGGGTTCGAAATTTGGTTGATTTTCTATTCTACTTTTTCTTTAAGTAAGTATGTGGACTAGGAATCTTATATTTAGATGTATGATTTTTGACTATATTATCTTGAGTATCTTTAAATCCAAATCACGATTTGATGAAATTTTCTCGATAAAAAAAATTTATGAAATGAGCTCTAATTATTTACAATTTTCCTTGCTACCACGATGTTTTTACGATTTAGATCACGAAATTATTTCTAAAACATAGCAAATAATGATATCTAAACTACCCTTCAACCATATTTTAATTCATGAAGTAGTTTTTTTTTAATTCAAGTAAATGTGGTTTGGCGCTTACGTTGTTTATTTCCGAGCGCGCGCACAATATCGCCATCTCACATTTTAAGTACTTGAACTAACCATGTCTCTCTCTAACTTTGTATTGTCAGTGTCCGCTCGGACTTGTTCGACGTCGGACCTGTGAAGGATTTTTTAAAAAATATTACGAAAAAATATTACGGTCGTGCCACATTACAGGTACAGTACAGTATTTACAGTCCGCCGACGCCTATGATAAATAAATAAATATCCTTGGAAATTCTTTTACACATGACTACCTGATCCCAAACTAAGCAGAGCTTGTACTATGGAAACCAGATAACTGATATTACTACATATACTACTTTTTGTTTGTAAATACAAACTAAATATACACTTAATTACACCTAGACTCGGGACATGCGGACATGTTCATGCACACAAATGCATGTCCTGGGCAGGAATCGAACCTACGACCTGCACTGCAGCGTGATTTTCGTTTGCTTTTCCTTGTCTTGTGTAATTTCTTTTCATCTCTTGTCATTTTGTGTCATCTCTTGTCATTTCATAGTTATTCGTGTCATTTCTGTAAAAACTCCCTATTTCGCTTACTGTTATATACTTGCAGCATGGTCTTGGGCCGACAGTGGGAATACATTGCTTGTCAAAACAATGGAGTCGCTTTATTGCGTTTGTTGTAGGTATGGATGGGCAAGTAATAAATATATCATACATCAATAAATTATCGTAAAAAATAACATTACAGATATGGATAGGAAAATGTTTGTCCGTCCTATTCAATCTATTATATTATAAACGAAAGTAACTCTGTCTGTTACCTTTTCACGGCTAAACCGCTGAACCAATGTTGATGAATTTTGGTATGGAGATAGACTGGGTCTTGGCGGAGAACATAGGCTACTTTTTAGGGTTCCAAAGGGTGCTAACGGGACCCTATTACTAGGCCTACGCTGTCCGTCTGTCTGTCTGTCCGTCTGTCAGCGCGGGCTGTATCTCACGAACCGTAACAGGTAGAGAGTTGAAATTTTCACTGAATGTGTATTTCTGTTGCCGGTGCAGAACAAATACTAAAAATATAATAACATTTAAAAATAAATATCAAGTCTCAAACTTGGAACGGAACCCTTTATGTGCGAGTCCGACGCCTTCAGATCTTATGAATGTTTTCTTGAAATAAATATAGTGTATTTTAAGTAATTAACTGGCCAACCCTCAGGTCCTACCTACCATGTTAGGATCTTTTTCGTTCTAGCGGGTGTAAACCGTGATTTAACGAGTTAATGTGATAATTTTTGTATTTAAATTATTCAATTCAATGTATTTGTTTCAGACATAGTCCAATATTGATTATTAAAATTATTATAATTTCACAATAAATATAAAACAATAAATAAAAGTAAAATTAAATTAAAAAAAATAAAAAAATATTTTTTATTTTTCATGTTTTATCATTAAAATACAATATAATATAACATAAATTAAAATAAAATACAATAAAATAAAAACCTACCCCTAATTAAACAAATACCGTCCGCGTGGGATACTGGCTGCATGTCCTCCCTGTATTCAAGCTGTTCCTGTTGTCAAGCGAATTTTTTGAGCAAGGAAAGAGCCAGCCCTCTTGTCACCTGTGGCGGTAACCAGTCTAAGGGTGATTTTGATAGATAAAAAAATAAAGATAAAAAGATAAACAAGAAATAAATGCATGGTTAAATCAATAAAATTAATAAAAACTGAAAATTAAATTAAAAAATAAATTAAATATGGTTAAAATAAATATTATGACACCGCTGATGACTTCATGATCGGCATCGAAGTTAAGTACCAAAGTATTCCTTTGCCTACGAAACATGAAAAAGATACTCATATCCGGCAGTCAGTCACTGACACAGAGTATGTACATTTTTACCCGACTACGGTGGGCGGAGGGTTATGATTTTGACCGATATGTATGTATGTTCATCTGCTCCCGTATAACGTCCAAACTATTTTTATCATAATAATTTGACTAATGAGATATCGTTGGACGCGTCTGGATCGTCCGCTGGTTATAGGCTATTATACGATCGAAATATTGTTATACGTATCTATCAGCATATTGTAGGTATCGTTTGTCTTCTTTTGACTTACTTTGTCTTCAGCAATAAAAACAACATAGAAATTAAATTATTTTTTTCAAATACACTCGACATAAAAATCCCATATAAAACGAAAAAAATATATTTGAATATTTTCATCCATTTCATCTACTTTAAAAGGTGCACTGGGACATATTATTTTAATTGTACGAATTAAACAATATTGTTCCTTCAAAAAATAACTATACTATAGTCTACTCCATAGCTGTTCTGTCCTAGCTAAGCGAGAGGGATATATCCTTCGGCAGCTCACGCGACGCTAGCCACACCCCGAAACTAAAATTCATTTTTTTCTTGTATCGTCTTAACGTATAATACAAATTATTTTCCTGGCCCCTCTCTTCCTCTACCTCCGTCCCACTCACCTTCAGGTCAGCAACGTGCGAGCAGTGCCTTTTGTACTAAAAGCATCTATAGGCTACGTAACTGCTTAACATCAGGCGGCCGTACGCTTGTTTGCGAGTTCAGTTCTATAAAAAAAGGATTATATTTTGAATATGGTCTCAATAATTATTTTTTATTCATATCGTATTCGTATCTACTGTTTTAGGGTTCCGTACCCAAAGGGTACCAACGGGACCCTGTTACTAAGCCTACGCTGTCCGTCTGTCTGTCTGTCTGTCTGTCTGTCTGTCAGCGGGCTCTATCTCACGAACCGTAATAGCTAGAGACTTGAAATTTTCATAGAATGTATATTTCTGTTGCTGCTACAACATCAAATACTAAAAATAAAAACAAGGTTTAAAAATAAAGGGGGTCCCCATACAATAAACTCGATATTTTTGACGTTTTTATTTATAACTCATAAATTAAACTATATATAAATGGAATACTAATATTTTAATCATTAGTGATCATTATAATAGCTTTTACATTAATTGTTGAAACAAAATTTTGTAAAATTACATTTTTTACCAAATAATTAACTTTTAAGCGACAGTAGCGCCATCTAGTCGCATATGTGTAAACTAACATTTTCACAGAATGAATTTCAATTACTAAAAATTAAATTAAATTTATACGGTGGTTGGTACGGAACCCTCTATGTGCGAGTCCGACACGCACTTGGCCGGTTTTTTTTATAGAATTCTCCTATTGCCTCTAAAGGACTGTCCATTCGCGTTGAATAAGAATGCTTCCAAACACTGATCATTGAGTTTCCTTGAACAAAGATTACATAAAAGAGTGCTCGGAATAGTGTTTTATATGAATAGATTTACGACGCAGTATATACTCTGTTTCCATAACAAATAAGTAAGTTATAGCCAGTGATGTACTAAACCTGTAGATGCGTCTTACCGTGTTTATTTTGGCAACATGACATGCCTGACAGATACGGCCGAATACTCAAAGGCTATTTATGGCGCGTCGAAGTTAAGCGGCTCTCAAATTTGAGTAGCGTTCGAGTATTCGGCCGTTGAGGTGCCATTCGGAAGGACGTGGCAGACAGCAGACGTCAGTCGATCTCATAAAATTAATACTGCATAGTAATGCCGTCTGCCGTCGCGGCACATGTCATCGCCCGTCTGACTCTGCTGTCTGCTGTCTGCCGCGTCCTTCCGAATGGCACCTTTAGTCATGCACTACCAAGCATCAACACTGCAAGATTATACGCGCGCGCACGCCAATAATTTCATCTCTTTCTAACAACAGGTCTGGCGTATAGGCTTGTATTCTTTGAGTTGTAGGTATAGTTTAGTGTGCTGTTTTTTTACTTAGGGTCGTGTATGCCATGTCTATTATATAAAACGTCGTTGGTTATAGCGCTGAGATTGAATGGAAATGTTCGGATATTTTATGGGATTACATACAGCAAGCCTTCTTCCGTAGTTTATGTTTATTTATTCTGATGTATTGTAATCTATGCGTGTGGTCGTAATGTAAGAGCAAGATAGAAAACGGTTTTTTTTTAACCAGAGCGCGAATTTTTATTTAATGCACCTACATAAACGAAATTTAAGAAACACCTATTTTTTTGTTTTTTGTTTTATAAATACCAAAGTTAAAGTTTTAACAAGGTGTTTCCTTTGAACCATATTTATGGTCACCCGCCGGCTTATCAGCTGTTCGCACGCTCGACGCGACGTCACGAGGTCACTGACCACTAATTTGTATTAATGTGGTTTAGACTCGTTTCTCTATGATTTGCTAATTTATATACTCGAATAAAGTAGGTATTTATTATTTAATTTCATTTAAATGTGTGTTATTATATAGAAAAACATGTAAATGATGTATAACTGCTGTCTAATAGCTGTGTACTTATATTATCGCATTGAGTGGTAAGGTAATGATAATATAAATAGTTTCTGAAATAAATAAACATAAAATAAAAATACGCACTGAATTAATTAGTATAGGTATTTAGATGTGTTAATTTGGGCGCGGTCCTGAATCCTGAATAAGCATGATTACACATTGATGCCAACATCAATGTGTAATCATGCTTATAACAACTACGATATCATGACGACCACAAATTTTGACCACATTTGGGATAGAACAGGAATATTATTATGATAGTTCAGAATGCACGTTCAGATTATAAAATAATCTTTTAAAATTAACAATTCATCGGCAACATTTTAAAATATATAATCTTGAACGTCCGTTTAACGTTCGAAGCGGCCATAATTGCGGCTAAAATATGGCCGCTTCACATGCGAGCCTATTATACCTGTGCCGGTGTGAAAAACATGTAAAAATAACTCCAAAGGGAATTTAATGGTTGTATCGTCTATTGTAAAATTTTGTTAACACGAATTCTAAGCCGTGTAATAACAACATAGTATGTAGTAGCCAAAGACGTATTAAATGCGCCTTACCGCGCTCATTTTGCCAACATGAATGCAAGGTAACTACCCGACATCCACTTAGTAACGCACCACCCAGCGACGCTGCTGCACGGCTGCACGCACACGTGCGCCAATTTATTATTTGATTAGTTTACAATATTATATTGATCATTTTCTAACTACAGTTCTGGCGTATACGGCATGTATTCATTGAAAATGTAGGTATAGTGTAATGAGCTGTTTTTTGGGCACTCATTTTCGTGTACTAATCTTACCTACGAGTAAGGTACAGTAATATGAACTTACCAACGAGTAAGGTACGGTAAAATACACTTACTTACGAGTAAGGTACGGTAAAATTTACTTACCTACGGTAAATACCTACAGCTGTAACAAAGGCAATTTAAAAAAATATTGCCAAAAATAAAAGGCTTTTTATTTTAAATTATTTTATATTTACTTTTTTTAACAAAGGCCGTATAATTAAAAAGGCGTATCGAAGTCAATATATCACATCGCTATTGGATGTCGTTTAGTGGCCACAATTCTCGCAGTAACAGTCCGTGGAACAGGGTTGTCACAAAAATGTGTCGTCACCTAAAATATGTTCAGCGTAGTTAGCATATAACAAAGGTCAGATAAATGATTAATTATTGTTGGTAGAGCCAAGCTGTAGCCAATTGACTGCAGTTCATATATGGGCTGGCTAGACTGGGGCACCACTCTCTCACAGAAGATTGGCGTAAAGTAGCTGCAGCTTACAACTGCGTGTCGAACAATGAGTGAGAAAGCCGGGAGCCCAAACCCTCCCCCCGCCCTCCCCTCCCTCTGCCCACTCCCCTTCAGGTCGGTAAAGTGCGAGCGATGCTTTTGGTATTGCAAGCTACGTTCCCCTAAGCTGCAGATGTCCTGAGCGGCGGCTTTCACTTACGATCAGGTGAACCGTCTTCCAGTGTGCCATCCTTGGCTATAAAAAAACTTCTTAACATCAGGCGCGCCGTACGCTTTTTTGCCACCGTAACCTTAAACCCAAAACTCAGTAAACTTCCTAACTTCTTCAGCTGGCATAGATAGCAAAAAAGTTTTTGTGCCAACAATTTATATTTCACAAAATATTGGGGCACCATTCACCACCAAAAGTCTACACAAAACAACCAAGTTTAGTGTTCAAGACAAACATTACCCTGTCCCAGATGGTAGATACGGGAATTAACAGGCCCTACTTCAGATAACTAGCCCATTTACCATTCTGGAACCTCAACCTTTAATTTATTGTTTGGTCCACAGACATAGATCTAAATAGATGACGCATGTCCTTCGCTTTGTATGAAAACCAAGCGTGTAACTTTTTCTACCTAGCCTTTTATCCTTTTTATAGCTCAATACGGCACAACTAGGCATTTTTTAAATGTCGTATGACGTCCGGCACTGACAGCGGCGGAGCGCGGACTGAATGAACGGCAGCAAAGACAGTGCAATGCACTGCCTTTAATGCACATTTTGACATGCAAAGTATACTTACGCTACACTTAAACTTACATACACACTACATACACTTACATACACTTACATACACTTACATACACTTACATACACTTACATACACTTACATACACTTACATACACTTACATACACTTACATACACTTACATACACTTACATACACACACTTACATACACTTGCGGCATCTATTTAGATCTACGTCTGTGGTTTTGGCTAACCTTGGCGTAACAACACTTGTGTGTTTGGAGTTGGCTGATGTATTACGTAACCCTGTGAATTTAATGGTAGAGCCAAGCTGTAGCCAAATGACTGCAGTTTATATATGGCCTGGCTCGGGACTACCACCCTCTCATAGAAGATCGGTGTAAAGTAGCTATTAAAGATGCGTTTCGTACGAGATTCAACTGACTATCTTGTATGCGTTTAGAGATTTAAATAACTTGAGGATCTAGTTGAAATAAAGGACAATCAATAAATAAAAATACCATTGATTTATTATTTTAGCAGACATGGTACATCCTTACATTGCAATCACTAGACTTGTGCTCAGCGTACCACTACACGCAATTTACACATCTCTTATCGCAATCGTAATTCGACAATCAACTTAAAGGCATTTTGATGCGTGTTATTCACTGGAAGATGAGGTGTATTGGCGATAACGACATGTTTCCAACATAATTTTCCACGAACAACTGAGTCGTACTGTGTCCATGAACTCTGTATAGAAGGATCAACTATTTTGAACATTCACGTATCTCTATCTTGGTAATGTATTTGTTTCCTCACTTATTTTACAGAAAATCAATGGTAATGAAAACATCAATGGTAGGGAAACCTTTTTTCCCAAAATACCCTTTTTCACAATTCACACTCTGACCATTAAAAGAACGGAATTTAATTCAATTGTCGGCCAAGTGTATTGAGAGCCGGCATTAATAATTCATGCGCCTGGTGGCGAAGGGATTCCACATTTAAAAGCCACTCCGAAACTTTATCTTCGTTTCTTTAACTTTTATCATCAATTAGAGTAGAAGATGAGAAATATTTTTAATTTGAATGGAATTTGTCCTTTTAATTTTAGACTGTCGAAGAATGTAGCATTATTGTGACCATAGAGTAAAGACTAAAGAAAGAGGTGCCCTTATTAGATATTTGTATGAAAAAAACGTGGTCATTGTTTTTTCATTTTCATTTTACTATTTAAGTACCGGTAAATAGTTGAACTACTGGCTTCGTTTTATGTCGATATGAGTACTAGGCCGACCACTCGGCCGACTTGCTTAGGGCCAGTCCCCTTAGTAACTGGTCCATGGTTATGGGTACCTACGTATTTCATTCTCAAACATGAGAACTGGGGGGTTACTCCGAAATACGTCGCTGACGGATCGTCCGAAGTACGGATTCGATTTACGATCAAAACAATGTCAAATCGTAGAGAAAAACGAAAGAAGAAATGTCAAATCACGACAATCCGTCAGCCGAAACGTTAGGTTCGTATTTCGGAGTAGGCCAGCTGGCCAGAAAAGTATTAAAAAATTGTGACTTTGAACGGAAAAACTATTATTATAATTACCTTGTGAGTAAATATGAATAAAATATTATTATAAAATATTTTTTTCATTTTAAACCTCATTTTGTTACGTTGTTTAAAAAATATCGATATAAACTCCTGGTACATGATGCCACATCACTAGAAAAATGCCATCTCGACCTGTCGCGGACTATACCTAATTATTTGACTGATGTATTATTTTCAAAGAATATTTTAGCTGACATGTTACTTTCTGAAGGTGGTGACTGACACGAGCATTTGCTCGATGTGAATATTCGCATCGAGATTTTTTATGTTGCGAGCAAATGCTCAATTACGACGAATATGCTTGATTGTGCTCCATCCCCAGCAGTTAATAGTAGCGCTCCCGGCAGTGCTCGCGCTAGCGACTAACTTGTAAAGTAACATTGTCAATTGACTGCAGCTCATATACGGACTGGCTCGACCGCGGTAGTACCACCCTCTCACTGAAGATCGGCGTAAAGCAGCTATTACAGCTGCGTTTCGTACGATGAGTGAGAGAGCCGAAAGCCCAAACACGTGCTCATGTCAGTCGCCACCATCATGATCATCACAAAACCTGTGATCAGCGCACCATTACATGCTGCGAGATTTTCCATAATGTCGACGTAGGTATTAAAATAATTCAGGTGCTTTTTCTATCAACTACATATTAAAAGTTACGCCTCTATGAACGTATCTTCAAAACAAAATAATCATTATCTACGTGCTTACAAAGTTCCTTTTATGACACCAGTTCTTATAACACCTATTCCCCTTCCTCGAAAACTTCCCCCATTTTCTTTAGCCACGAAACATTAATACAAAATAAAATTGAATAGTCTGTTTGTAACAAAATAACAGATTGTTACTAAATGCATATTGTAAGCATATACGACACATATGTCAAAATTGTTTATTTTAATGGTTGACTGTCTGTCTCACAGAGTAAAGACTAAAGAAAGAGGTGCCCTTATTAGATATTTGTATGAAACAAAACGTGGTCATTGTTTTTTCTTACCGGAAAATAGTTGAACTACTCGCTTCGTTTTATGTCGATGTTAGTACTAGGCCGACCACTCGGCCGACTTGCTTAGGGCCAGTCCCCTTAGTAACTGGTCCATGGTCTGTCTATTGGTTCCGGTTAATCTCCGAAACGGCTGGACCGATTTTTACGGGACTTTAATAAACAGATAGCTGATGTTATAATGAGTAACAGCTAACGCTACTTTTAGTTTAGCATTTTTTGTTAAATTCCTCGCGGACGAAATCGCGGGCACAGGTTGTTTTCCCTAAACTCAGAGGGCCTACTCTGTTTCAAACGAAAACGAAATTTCGGACGAAATTAGCGTATTTCCTAATACGTTTCTCATTCATTCCGAAATTTCTTACGAAGGAAAATTGTTTGACGTCTTCGTCGTCGTCGAATCTAAACGTCGAACAATTTTCGTTCGTAAGAAATGTCGGAATCAATGAGAAACGTAGTAGGAAATACGCGAATTTCGTCCGAAATTTCGCTTTCGTTTGAAACAGAGTAGGCCCTCAGTGACGGTATTCAAAAATCCAACTCCTAAACAGTATTCCGTCGATAGAAATAAAAAAATATTGTTCGTTCCTCAGGGAAGTTTGGCGGTTTCCTGTTTTTATGGTGTTTTGTTATTCTGTGTTCTACTAATGTAGCTATGTATGTGCCGATATGCTGCGTTTGAACGAAGGCTTCGTCCACGGCGCATCTCAAAAGAAACTGGATACCTACTAACTCAAATCACCAATGAGTTTAAGGAACTCATTGGTGATTTGACTCATTGATACTAGTTTTTCAATGGCGTTACGTACATGATGCTACTCAAGAGAAACTGGTTAGTAACTCACATAGGTCTTGACGGGCTGGTTACACGCAACTAGTTAAATGAAACTTTGATAAATTACCTTGGCAATACTTTTACAAATTACCACGTACCTACTTGAGTGATTCTAGGAGCTTGGAGAGTTACTAGAGTTACTAACCGATTGTCTTTATTTTGAGTAGCGTCTTGGACGATTTATGTGTAACTTGCGTTACCAAATAGTAATTTGGATTACTAACCAGTTGCGTTCCTTTTGAGTCGCGCCGTTGACTTGTTGTCAAGTCACTTAATTTTGTTACCATGAATTGTTGGTTATTTATATAGAACATTGTGACATCTTTAAATAGATTTAAAGATATTTATTCTCAAAAAATACAATTGTCACTTACATGGGAACAAGATTTACTTATAGTAAGTATACAATTTGTCGGTCGATGTTCTTTTATATCTAGGTACTCAGTTAACACATCTATATTTTATTTAGTTTTAAATTTATGAATATTTTTCTACTATGTGTTGAGCCAGTTTTGATTTGAATGCATTAAGTGAGCTCACATTAGTAGCTGCATTTATAAAATACACGTCATAACGAAGTATCATTATTCAGATCCAGATTCGGATTACTTACGCGTATCATAATCGCTACTGTGTTCATGATACATGAGCACGATACGTGGCTTCGATTTGACGATGAGTGAGAGAGCCGGAAGACCAACCCCTCCCCCCTGCCCTTTCTCTGTCCCACTCTCCTTCAGGTATATAATGTGCGAGCGATTCTTTTGGTATTGCAAGCATCTATACACTGCGGTAACTGCTCAACATCAGGCGGAGCGTATGCTTGTTTGCCACCTCAAGGCCACAAGTTGCGTGTTTAGTTGTTTATTATATAAACAAAAACAAAATGTATGTGACTGAAGGTAGGAATTCGTAAGAAGCGGCAGACAGCAGACGTCAGTCGGTCTTATACAAATTGTGGCGATGACATGTGCCGCGACGGCAAACGGCATTACAATTTCTATGAGACCGACTGACGTCACACCGACCTTCAGTCGAATTTTTGTTTTTGTTTTTATACTAAACTACTAAACACGCAACTTGTGCTATCACTAGCCCAGCTAAACGCTCCTTCTAATCATAACGATAATGTTACAAGTTTTATTGTGCACCTCAGGGAAATACCCTGGCCAATATTTTTCTGCGTCAGTCCCCCGCTGTTACTGAAGCAGTTTGTTCAGATACCGCTTTACGATACTAATAACATTATTAATGGTTGTTTCTGTTATTATTGACGGGGTATTAATAAAATTGGCACGCCGCATAAAATTGGAATAAGTATCCTCTAGTATCGACGTCAAATATCTGGAATGTGGATTTATGGGTTCACGAAGCTAATTTGAAAATACATTTCTCCAAACAAAGCTTGGCACACATGCTTTCTCCTTTTTAAGTTAGGGCCACCGCAGACTTGCTACTTTTAGCATCGGCGATCGGCGATTTTGATGCTGCGTCTCGCTCGTTCGCGCTCGAAGAAACGCGACGCAGCATCGATACGTCACAAAATCGCCGGTCGCCGATGCTAAAAGTAGCAAGTCTGCGGAGGCCCTTACTAAGGTGGCAATCAAGCGTATAGCTGGCCTGATGTTAAACAGTTACCGTAGCCGATAGGAGCTTGCAATACCTTAGGCATTGCTCGCACGTTGCCGACCTGAAGAGGAATGGAACACAAGGAGGGGCAGGGGTGTGTTGGGCTTTCAGCTCTCTCACTCGTCCTAAGAAATGCAGCTGTAATAGTTACTTTACGCCGATCTTTTGTGAGAGGGACTACCGAGCTTCTATCACAAACAGCCATTACTGGCTCTGAAACGCTATAACGACGTGATATTAAACAATACCGTGCAACATTTGGTCCGGCATTAAAAACCGTTTACGTTAGAAATGGTTCACATTTGCATGACTCCGCTCGGCCGAATTTCATTCCATATTAAGACGCTGAAAGGAGGTAAAAGGGTGGAAAAGTAATCCCAAGTTTTCCTATAGATTTTTAATCTAAGGGCCACCGCAGACTTGCTACTTTTAGCATCGGCGATCGGCGATTTTGATGCTGCGTCTCGCTCGTTCGCGCTCGAAGAAACGTGACGCAGCATCAAAACAATTGCAAAATCGCCGGTCGCCGATGCTAAAAGTAGCAAGTCTGCGGGGGCCCTAAGAGGGGTTTAGCCACTGTATGTTGGTATTTGGTATAAGTTAGGTACTGTAATGCTCGCCCTGCCTCACCGAGCGCAGTCATTTGCCTCGCCTAGTTTGGCCTAGTCATGAGACAGAACAATAATGTATCCCTCGGGGATATCCTCGCCCTTTGGCTCGCCGGAGCATGTTACTGAGACTGCCGCGCGTGCCGCGTGCAGCATGTGACCGAGCAGCCTCGCATGCATGCATCGGCATATGAGCCTTTTGGACCCCGCTATTAGAAGTTGCTGACATTTGCCTTTTAGTGACTTGAAGCAATCTTGGCACCAAACTACTCCTAGAAGAACTCAGGCATTGTTTATCCTAACATTTTTAAGCAATAACACAGCAAAGGGGCCGCTATTAAAAATCGCTTAAGCAATAAATGTTCAGCATAAGCATGGCCCCAGTTGGCGCGTTGACCGAATTTAATTTCTCTCGGGACGATACAGGCGAAGTACGGACAAAGAATACCAGTACAGCTTCGTAGCCATTTTAATATTCCATTGGGGAAGGCATTTTAAGTCGAAGGCATTTCATACCATAGCATAAATTATTTACATGAAGGTAACTTGAATTTTTGGGGGGCATGTAAAATTCGGGCCCGGTTGTTATCATCTACACAGCAGTTGTTAAGCCTCTAACACGGTGTAAATGAAAAAGAAAGAAAGACGGTTGGAAATCTATAGTCTTATCACTTTCATATCTCACAATCTTACACTTATGTGACGACCGCTAAGCGCAGTGGTTTGAACGTTGGCCATTCGGATCACTGCATTGGGTGATAACAGGTTTGATTCCCGCCAGAGGTAAATACCGGAAACGACTTTTTCGTAATTTTCCCTGGTCTGAGTATCACTGGCATCGCCCCCAGTCCATTGTATGGTAGCCATAGTACAAGCGTTGCTTAGTTTGGGACCATACAGTTGGTGTGTAAGTCTGACGATATGTTTTTGTACCTAAACGATCATTTATACAAAAGCTTCCTCATATATTCGATTCACAGCATACTTCGAAACTGATGTGGCAAATGTTCAGTGTAAGTTAATTACAGTTTCATCGGCTTCGTGTCGTTTCGCAGTCGTGTCGTCCCATCACCGTGTCCCACGCGACGGACGGATGCCAATATTGCACGGTTATTGACTGAGCTACGAATGATTTCCTCTTTGGGATGAGGTATTTTATATTTAACTCTTTTAGAAAACATCGTCTTGGGTACCTTATGCTTTGGCATAAGTGTGGAAATTATCCTTAAACTTTTATGCAGCTTGTAACTTATTAATATTAGTTTAGTATTGGAATAATATCTAGCCCTTTTAATGTCCCCCTCCTGGGCACGGGCCTCCCCTCAATGCGAGAGGGATCCAGGCCATAAACGCCACGCTGGCCTAGTACTGGTTGTATAATTTCATATGCTTTTCGAAAATTGCTTAGATTTTGCAAGTTTCCTCACGATGTTGTCTGTAAATAAGTGATATAATCATATTGAAATTATGAATTTCATATTGAAAAACCCAAAGGTTTAAGACGCTTCCAACGATATCTCATTTGTCAAATTACGATAAGTAAAAAAAAAATAAAAATATATATAACGTCACGACTTTGATCCCCATTCGGGGGGTAGTCAGAGGCTTGAGTGGCCATACACCACCACATTGTGGAGGTATTAAGCCAACTCAAAGCCCACGTTTCACCAGATAGTCAGAACCCAACGTGACAGGTGGTGAACCTTGTCGCCGTGTATACAGGAACTGACTATTACCTAATCCCGAGGGATAGGTAGGTTTCCTCACGATGTTTTCCCTCACCGTTAGCGAACTGTAAATACGATAAGTAGTTTGAACGTTATGCAGGTACATATGAACATACCCACCCATACCAGTCAAAATCATAACCCTCCGCCGTAGTCGGGTAAAAAAGGGCTAGCCCTTCCCTCCATACAAACGACTTTTAAGGAACTAACGCCAACCCAAATGGCATAATGAAGGTAAAGGTATACGTGAGACGATTCACGAATGTCGAGTACGAAGTCGTTCGAAGTGGGCCAAGGACAAATTTAAATTGTACTGTAACTAATGGTGATTTCATGGGGGCGGTGGTGGCCAGGTGTTGGCCCTACCTATGAAAGGGCATTAAGATTGATTGCTATTAACAGTAGAGGTTTGAGCTATAATATGGAGTTATTCGTCAACTCGCGAGCGTAAAACTCGCGAGCGCGCGCGAGTTGGCACCACAGAGTAAAGACTAAAGAAAGAGGTGCCCTTATTAGATATTTGTATGAAACAAAACGTGGTCATTGTTTTTTCATTTTTATTTTACTATTTACCGGTAAATAGTTGAACTACTCACTTCGTTTTATGTCGATGTTAGTACTAGGCCGACCACTCGGCCGACTTGCTTAGGGCCAGTCCCCTTAGTAGCTGGTCCATGGTTGGCACCTTCGGATTTTACCTATATTTTTTGTCGTCAACTCGCGCGCACCTATAAAGTACAATCGGATAAAAAAGGTGTTTGTTGAGGGTTTAGGTTCAAAATTAATAAAATGTGGAAATATTTAGTGATTTTGATGTATTGTGGGGGTTAGTTTATAATGATTTAACTTTTTGCTTAGTTAAAATCAGTGTGTTATTAACATATTGAGTTATCTATATATTATAATAGCACTAAATCATAAGTACATCAATCGTTGAATAGTAATTATTAGTTTGTTTTTACCCGACTACGGCAGAGGGTTATGATTTTGACTGCTATATAAGTGCGTATTATTGGCCTTTTCCAGAAAAGTCAAGTCCGTAGCACCCTCAACCGACGGCAGTGCATGAGAAGATGTATGAATGTGGATGAAGCAAAAGAGGTGTGTCAAAATCGTAGCATGTGGCAATCAATAGTCTCTGCCTACCCCCATGGTATACAGGAGTGAGTATAATATGTGGTGTATGTATGCTTGTTCATCTGTTCCCGTATAACTTCCAAACTACTTATCATCATTTGACAAAAGGTATCGTTGGAAGCGCCTTGATGGTCCACTGGTCATAGGGTAAGTGTGTAGACATAATGTGTGTTTTGTGACTACGGTGGTAAGCAAGCGTAAGACTATAGATACTTGCAATACCATAGGCATTGCTCGCACGTTGCTTACCTGAAGGTGTGTGGGACAGAGGGAGGGGACGTGTAAATGGGTTGGGCTTCCCGCTCTCTTACTCATCACACGAAAAACAGCTGTAATACCTCCTTTACGCCGATCTTCTGTGAGAGGGTTTTGATAAACAATGTTTTCGCTCCACCGCCGGCTCTCGAGCAGCTATCTAGCAAACTTCCATGTGTTTGTATTGCTAACTCAATATTAGCTCGCATAGCGGAGCTCACCTGCGCCCTCTATCCGAGGGATTGACAGTTATACACTGCGCTCATAGAGATTTTAATTAGAAGAGACGTTCTTAGTAGATATCGCTATGAAACAACGCGTGGTCATATTTTCCGGGATGCGTGGCATCTATCTACCGGTAAATAGCTGAACTTCTCGCTTCGTTTCATGTCGATGTTACTAGGCCGACCACTCGGTCGAGTTGCTTAGACCCAGTCCCCTTAGTAATTGGTCCATGACTGCGCTATATACGGGTGTAAGGGCCATAACACACTGGGACGCCATGGCGACGTCGCGAGCCACCGTAGCCAAACATTTTGTATTGAAATGATGACAGGTAACATACCTGGCGACGGACTGGCGACGTCGCCATCAATACAAATTGTTTGGATACGTAGCCGGCATGGCGTCCTAGTGTGTTATGGCTCTAACGGAAAGGGACTAGAAGGCTAGAGACGCTCATAGCCAGTTGCAACCACTGATCGGTAAACGATCGGAGGTTAAGCAACGCCTGGCAAGGTCAGGCAGAGATGGGTGACCATTTAGTGGCATTTCAACTGAGCGTCTCCGTGCTTCGGAGAAACGTAAAAATTCGGTCCCAGTTGTTGTCATCTAGGCAGCAGTCGTTAAGCCCTGTCAGAGGCCTTCGGGCGGCCTGAACAACTCTGACACCAGAAGGGCTAGACAAGTGGCTGACGTCTACAAATTCGCTACGCTTCATCTATGGAAATGACATAAGTGACGTGATCTCAAGCGTGATCTTCATAGCAACTTGTTGTTGATTTACATAGCAACGTTTGACATTTCCATACATTGTGAAGTTTGTTCTTTTCTATTCGATTAGCGTTCATGCCACTTGGCTAGCCCCTCAGGTTGGCCACTAACCATACGATAAGAAGAAGAACGGAAAGGAAACATACGAAGTGCACGGCTTCTTTGGATGATAACAAACTAGACGGCAAGGGTTTCAATATCCTAGGTACATCTGGACGAGACGAACATGTGAGACATTCCAATACATAAAAAAAAATATCAAACATTCCAAATTTACATTTCCACATCACTAGACCGCGGAAGTGACGTAAAAAGGATAATTACCGTCCCCATCCCACAGTCCTCCGTGGACACCCTAGTAGAAAGAGACATACTCCCATTAGGAGCCTCTCACTCGACACGATTTTTACACAACAGTATGCCATTCTGTTAGCTATTTAGCTCTATGGTATTTTGTACTTGAGTATTGCGACTGAAACTTAAGTTGGCTGAACAAACGACCCTGTTGTTTCAATTTAAGGTTAGTCTATTCGGTGGCGCCATTTCGTCTAGCCAAAATCTGAACGTCTAGCCTGCATTGATGACGTCATACGGTGAATTTCAAATCATATTAAAACTGAGTTGGGAGAACTATGGGCAAGCCAAGCTGTAGCCAATTGATTGCAGCTTATATGGGCTGGCTCGGGGTAGTACCACCCTCTCACAGAAGATCGGCGTAAAGCAGCTAATACAGCTGCGTTTCGTACAATGAGGGAGAGAGCCGGAAGCCCAACCTTTCCTTTCACTCTGTCCCACTACCCTTTAGGTCAGCAACGTGCGAGCGATGTCGTTGGTATTCCAACCATCTATAGGCTACGGTAACTGCTTAACATAAAGCAGGCCGTACGCTTGTTTGTTAGAAGGATTAACTTTTGTCAAAAACTGTATAGAAGTTATGGCACTTAGACAAACTGGAAACGACCGACTGGATGATCTTATAAGAGTTCCTCAAAAGGACTACGGAACCCTAAAAAGGCACTATAAATGTATGTACCTACGTAATATAATATCCGGGGACATTTTTTACACACGGCTACCTGATCCCAAACTAAGCAGAGCTTGTACTATGGAAACCAGATAACTGATATTACTACATATACTACTTTTTTATTTGTAAATACATACTTAATATACATATACACCCAGACTCCAGACATACAGACATGTTCATGCACACAAATGCATGTCACGGGTAGGAATCGAACCTACGACCTGCAGCGTGAAAGTCGCCTCCGCGCCAACCACGCTAACGGGCTCGTCAAATATCGTGACCACATTGTTATAATGTTCTAAGTTTGATTCCGACTGTCATATCGACAGTAATAAACTAGCTTCAATCTGGAAATTTGATTTCCTGCTGCTGTTCCATATAGATAATTTCTAACAAACGAAATTAAGAGAAATTTCAGGCCCTTGTTATTCCGCCCGCGCCCTGTCACCGGCCTCGGCGCTGATAAACGGAATACTTAATGTATTACACGGGAATTATTCCTTCATAATAATGAAGCTGCTGAATTAATTTCATTCGACAATATTCGAACGAGAAAGTGGTTTTGGAATGCTGATGTAACTTCAACGATACTTCTAAAATAAGTGTAAGTAAAAAAAACCGGCCAAGTGCGTGTCGGACTCGCACATAAAGGGTTCCGTGCCACCGTAGAATAAAAACGTAAAAAATATCAAGTTTATTGTATGGCGACCCCCTTTATTTTCAAATTTTATTTTATTTTTAGTATTTGTTGTTGTAGCGCCAACAGAAATACACATTCTGTGAAAATTTTAACTCTCTACCTATAACGGCTCGTGAGATACAGACAGACGGACAGCGTAGGCTTAGTAATAGGGTCCCGTTGACACCCTTTGGGTACGGAACCCTAAAAAGAGATATAATGGATAATCTTATTGATAATAATATAGCGAGGTCCAGAAGGCTCGCATGCCGCGCGAGGCTGCTCGGTCATATCCGCACGCGGCACGCGCGGCAGCCTCAGTCGCATGATTGGGTGAGCCAAAGGGCGAGTCAACCTACACTCTAGACAGAGAAGGGTATACACCAGGGTACAAAATTATCGTTTTGTCTCATGACTAGGCCAAACTAGGCGAGGAAAATGACAGCGCTCGGGTGAGATCTCTTCTTCTTCCTCGTCCCTCAATTCTGAGGATCGCGACTATTACGGATGCCCTTCCTAATGACCCGGTCATATGCGCTGTGTACCGCCTTGTGGAAGCTGCAGCCCACGGCGCCTTGGGTGAGATAGGACGAGCATTTGGTTCGTGCTCGCCAAGTCAAACTAAGCGAGGCAAAGCTGCCTCGCTTGGCATGCGAGTCATTTGGCAACAGCAGATGAGCCGAGCGGCGCCTGAAAAATCTGTTATTCCATAACCTGACGTCATATCTATTGCTCAAGCGTGCTTGAATCTCGTGGTCGCAACCAATCGGTGCGTCTAAATGTGCCGAGCGGTGCGTTAGAGCGATTCGTTTTGACGTACTGACATGTAGACATAACGTCGTATCTGATTGCATACAGCTTTCAGCCAATAGGCGTGTCTACAAAATGCACATGCCGCGCGAGGCTGCTCACCCACATGCCTCGCGAAGCACGAAGTTTGCCTCAGTCGCATACCGCGCCAGGAAAATGGCGAAGCAACCTACGCTCTAGACAGAGAAGGGCATACCCGAGCAATCAGTTCGACACGTTTGACGTGGTTCTGTATTATGACTATGCCAAACTAGGTGAGGCAAATGAGAGCGCTCAGGTGAGGCAGGACGCGCATTTGCCTTGCGGCAAGTCAAACTTCGGGAGGCAATTTGCCTCGCGCGGCATGTGACACATCTGGACGTGGCTAATGAGATTCGCACCTGATATCTGAAAATCTCAAAGATTCAAGCGGGAGTTTTACCTGCTCTATATTCTAATGTTTAGGATGCTGATAATATCTTTCAGTAATATTGTTTGTGATATGTGGAACGCGTGGAGAACGCTTTGTATACCTATGGGATAACCCTCTAAAGAATGTAAGTACAGGTAAACAGAAAAGTCATTACTTTAATTATTTTTTTCCAAAAGTGACCATAAAAAAAATATATATATAAGGTCACGAGTTTTATCCCCATTCGGGGGTAGTCAGAGGCTTGAGTGGCCATACACCACCAAATTGTGGATGTATTTAGCCAACTCAAAGACCACGTTTCACCAGATAAGTGACCATTTTTTCAATATTATCAAGGTGGTAGAGCAAAGCTGTAGCCAATCGACTGCAGCTCATACGGGCTTGATTGGCCGGGGTAGTACGTCAGACATTTTTCAGAAGATCGGGGTAAATAATGAGTGAGAGAGCCGAAATTAAAGCCCAAAAGAGGTGTGTGAGGTCAATTTGTAAGCTTAAACCTACCGACAGCTGTAAACCCCATTTTATAAACCTGAAACTATTAACCGTGCCATGTATCTACATTTTTGAGACTGCTGTATTTGTAGCCTCTAATATGCATTTATTTGAAAAGTTAAAAAGTAAGCGCCATAATCATAAAGTATGCTTTCCTTCAAATAGAACCATGCAATTAAACAACAGTATCTTCTGTATGGCACCGCGCATATACAACCATCTGCCGAAAGCCATAATAGACTGCACAAATATAAATAACTTTAAATTTAAGTTAAAACAGCTGCTGCAGAGGAAAGCATACTATACAATTAAAGAATACCTTGACGATGGATTGACCGGATAGTAATGTGACATTTACTTATTTTTACTTATATAAATTAATAATGAATCCTAGTATAATTACATTTTTTACATTTTAAATTAATCATAAATTAATAATTTCAATCGTCAATTATAATTTAATTTTTATTATTACTTAATACTATTGTACGCCTTTGAGGCTGGTCGTAGCTGTACGTAAAGCATCACTAACCTAACCTAACCTAACCTATGTACCACAATAAATGATTATGAATTATGAATTATGAATTATGAATGGTTTGTACTGGCCGAGCTAGGTTGTACCTAGACTCAAATTTCGGACAACTATTAGCATCAAGGTGCCAAAAAAAAACTGTTTCTATACAAATACTGGTAGCTTTTTATAACTGAGGCCATTTAAAAACCACCATTTTCAATATTCACACGTCCATTCCAAATTCTAAATTTATGAAATAAATGGAATTTCGATGTGTTGACTGTTGAAGAGTGAATACAAAATTCAATTCAATGATGAGGCGCTCGTTGCCAGCTGCAATCACTGATCGGTAAACGATCGGAGGTTAAGCAACGCTCGGCAAGGTCAGGCAGAGATGTCTGACCATTTAGTGGCATTTGAACTGAGCGTCTCCGTGCTTCGGAGGGCACGCAAAAAGTCGGTCCCGGTTGTCATCTAGGTAGCAGTCGTTAAGCCATGTTAGAGGCCTTCGGGCGGCTTGAACAACTCTGACACCCGGTTGGCCACTAACCATACGACAGAGTTGGGCAAAATTTAATTGCAATTAATTAATTGAAAATTGCATGTGGTGTCACAATTAACAATTAATTTTGATTTGTTTGTCAATCGCGAAAAAATTACAATTAATTGTTAATGGTGATATTACCTGCAATTAGCAATTAATTAATTGAAATTAAATTTTGCCCAACTCTGCCATACGATAAGAAGAAGAAGGCTAAAACTTCTATTCCCATCTGTACCTGTGTTTATGAATGGACGTTCGCGCCCATTGTACAAGACTATTTTTGCACTCGTCTCCGTCCGTCACAAAAGGGAACCCTCGGCACAGCGTAAACACAGTGCGAGGCATTCGCTACGAGATTTCTAAAGTTTGCTCAACACTTTACGTAACAGTTGGAATGCAGACGCTTCAAACAAACGCTTCGCTCACAAAAACTCATTTTATGAAGACTGTTTATTGATGTTTCGTGTACAAGTCCCAAGGTCTTGTGCAGCCGGACAGCCCTATTGAAATTCTGTTAATAGACATGGCCGAATACACGTACGCCACTTAAATTTGAGAGCTGCTTAACTTTAACGCGCCATACAAAAACTGTCAGCTAACGACATCTCAAACTGCTAAGTGGGACTTAAATATTTAAGTGGCCTTTGAGTATTCGGCCGATACGGTCGAATACTCAAATGTTTTAAGTCCCATTTAGCAGTTTGAGACGCCGTTATCTGTCATGTTTTGTATGGCGCGTCGAAATTAAGTGGCTCTCAAATTTGAGTTGCGTACGAGTATTCGGCGGTAAAATACACACACTTTATCATCATCATCATCTCCAACCTCCATCCACTCACTCACAGAAGATCGGCGTAAAGTAGCCACTACAACTGCGTTTCGTACGATGAGTGAGAGAGCCGGAAGACAAACCCCCTTACTTCTCCCTCTGTCCCACTCACCTTCAGCAACGTGCGAGCGATGCCTTTAGCATGGCAAGCATCTATAGGCTACGATAATTGGTTAAGATCAGGCAGGCCGTACGCTTGTTTGCCACACAGTCGTTTTTGCAGTGTTAATGAGATCTTCACAGACTATTCAGACCAGGATAAACTTCAAAAATACAATTTCTGATATACTCCTAACAGGGGAATCAAACCTCTGAACACCCATCCATTTTTTAACCGTAATAAAACTCGATAACAGCTAACTAATACGTGATCTCACTAGATTTCTTCTCTGCAAACGTAGAACCAACTCTTCAACATTAAAGCCGCCGCCAAATAAATTAACCGAAGGTGGTTCATACCCGAAGGTACGATTTCAAAGGCGTTACATAACGCCGCAGATTTATATAAGAAACGTCGGTTTGTCCGCCAGTTATCGTTAGAAACCGCTGGGTGCAAGGATAAGCTGTGGGCTGGTAGCTGAAAATTGCTGTAACATTTTGATGGTCGCTTGGCGTAGTGGTTCGAGTGTAGGCTGCTTGGCTTACTGCATCAGGTGATGGGTTAGATTTCCGCCAGAGGCACAGAAACGGCCTTTTCGTAATTGTCCCTGGTCTGTGTCACTGAGATCGCCCCCAGTCCATTGCACGGTACCCACAGTACAAGCTTTGCTTAGTTTTGGACCACACAGTTGGTGCTTGTCTGGCGTTATTTATTAGACGTGTCTACAACATGCACATGCCGCGCGAGGCTGTTCACCCACATGCCTCGCGAAGCACGACGTTTGCCTCAGTCGCATGCCGCGCGAGGCAAATGGCGAGGCAACTGAAACTCTAGACAGGGAAAGGTATACCCGATCAATCAGTTTGACACGTTTGACATCGTTCTGTCTCACGACTGGCAAACTAGGCGAGGCAAATGTGAGTGCTCAGGTGAGGCAGGGCGCGCATTTGCCTCACGTGAGGCACGTCAAACTTGGCGAGGAAAATTTTCCTCGCGCGGCATGTGACACTTCTGGACGTAGCTATTTACTTTATATTTTCATACGAAGCAAGGCTTGTACTATGGGTACCATACTACTCCACCAAGCCAACTTGAGCCTGGGCCAATACCTGGGCACTCCTGTGGCAGTAGCTCCCACTACGTGGTGGACGGACCGCGGAATCATTGACTTATTATCACTTGATATTTATGCCCGTGCGCCAAGTTGGCTTGGTGGACTAGTACAATGGACTAGGGGCGATCTCAGTGACACCCAGACCCAAATTACGAAAAGGCCGTTTCGTAAATTTGCCTCTGAACCCGAAACCACCCGATGCAGTGAGCCGAGCGACTCACGCTAGAAATACTGCACCAAGCGGTCGACAAGGTACACACTCTTGCGACAGTTTTTAACTTGGACGGTGTGCCTAAGCAAAATCGAGTCAGTTCTATATAATTTGATTGGGCCCTCGAACGGACGTGAGTGGCGTCGCAAGGTGCGAGCCGCCCTTGCGCCCTACGTGCCTCAGTCGACGCGCAAATTGGGGACTCACTTGATGCCGACAAGACGTTTGAAGAATACCTTCGAAAATACAGATGTGGATCGCGTAATTATGATTGAACGTTGATTTTTGGCAGTAAAATGAATGTGGAGTCATTTTTTATTAGGGTTAACTTTGATAGTGAGGCATCTTCAGGGGTCTCTTCTTTTTATCGTATGGTTAGTGGCCAACCTGGTGTCAGAGTTGTTCAAACCGCCAAAAGGCCTCTGACAAGGCTTAACGACTGCTGCCTAGATGACAACAACCGGTACTGACTTTTAACGTGCCCTCCGAAACATGGCGACGCGCAGTTCAAATGCCACTAAATGGTCACCCATCTCTGACTGACCTTGCCAAGCGTTGCTTAACCTTCGATCGTTTACCGATCTAATATTTATCGTGAATTCTTCATTCTAAACTTGACGACCGCTTGGCGCAGTGGTTCGAAGGTAGGCCGCTCGGCTCACTACATCGGGTGGATGCGGGTTCGATGCCCGCCCGACCCAAATTTCGGAAACGGCCTTTTCGTAATTTGCCTTGGTCTGAGTGTCACTGCGATCGATCCCAGTCCATTGTACAAGCGTTGCTTAGTTTGGGACCATACAGTTGGTGTGTTGTCTGGCTATATTTATTTATACAGTCGTCGAGCAAAAACTGGAAATACAAACGGCCGAATACTCAAAGGCCATATTTAAGTCCCACTTAGCAGTTTGAGACGTCGTTAACTGTAATTTTTTGGTTGGCGCGTCAAAGTTAAGCAGCTCTCAAATTTAAGTTGCGTACGAGTATTTAGCCGTAATAATCATAATCCACATTGTATGGTAATTCGGGACACGGTGACTGACTGTATTATTTACTCAGACTGTCGCCATACTATGTAATCTAATTTCTTATTCAAATTACGATTCTAAATAACTTGAATTTCCTTAAGCTATTAGTTTTCAAGAGGGCCCAGAGATTACGAATTACTCGAGTGACAGTAGACAAAATGTCTAAATTAAATATTTGAGCTTTGGATCGAGACGCACGCTCCTTGCGTTTCTAACAAAATTGTCTTGTTATAACATTTTAATCTGATTACTAGTTATTTAAATGTCTACTTAAATAGAAATAATTATTATTCATAATCATTGAAGTATTATAAGTAGTTTGTATGTTACTTAGGTGGCAATCAAGAGTACGGCCCGCCTTATGTTAAGCAGTTACCATATAGTTGCCTATAGATTTATAGATGCTTGCAACACCAAAGGCATCGCTCGTACGAAACGTAGCTATAATAGCTACTTTACGCCGATCTTCTGTGTAAGGGTCCCCAGTCGAGCCAGCCTAGGTATACAGGGTTATTGGTAAAACACTAACAACCTTGCAGGGGCGTATTACTGACATCAAAAACAACAACTTTTGTTCTATGACTTTTTAAAAAACAAAAAAAAAAAACAAAAATCACACTTTAAAATATATGAAACAAGAAAATATGCTTATCTAGTAGAGAATAGCCGTGGTACGTTTATGTACTTTAGGCCAAAGTGGAATACAACCACGTACCATGGCTTTCCTCTAGTTGAGAAGAAATGTTTTTTCATACATTTTAGAAAGCAATTTTTTGTTACATTTTTTTTTGTTTTGTAAAAAGTCATAGAACAAAAGTTGTTGTTTTTGATGTTAGCAATACGCCCCTGCAAGGTTGTTAGTGTTTTACCAATAACCCTGTATATGAACTGTGGCTGTTGTAGTAACTATGTATACATCCAAATAACCACATCACACGCTCAAAGTAAACCATAGATTAACCGCGGCCATTCATCTTCAAAATTGCAAGACATTTGCAAGTCATTTTGTCTGGTGTTTACGACTGCATCCGTGCATGTGATGGGTGCAATAAAAACTATAATAACCAGGGTTGTCACTCCGGAGAAATTACGTAACATTGTTAATTTGTATAAGTCAAGAAGCCGTTAATTTGAAATGGCGATTTCATTGTAATTGAAAATTAAAAAGTAATATATTATTAACGGTTGATCTGAAAATAAACATAGCAGTTACCGTAGTCTATAGATGTTTGTTATACTAAAAGAAGGAGAGTGTGACAGAGCTATATACTTATAAATAAAATGGAAATATCTGTTTGTGATGCAACAATAACAGCTACTACTAACTACTAACTGTATGTTTTACTAACTGTATATGAACTTTAATAATATGATTATCACTTGCTTACGGTGAAGGAAAACATCGTGAAGAAACCTGCATGTCTTTAGACATGTGAAATCCACCAACCCGCACTGGGCCAGCGTGGTGGATTATGGCCTGAATCCCATCGCCTTGAGGGCAGGCCCGTGCCCAGCAGTGGGACGTTAAAAGGGCTAAATTATTATTATTATTATATGAAATTACATAATATGGAGTACCTTTGGCTACTTTTATTTTAGCAAACATTAACAAACTATTTAAAAAATTACACCCGTACGAAATCGCGGGCACAGCTAGTTCACTATATTTCATATGACTGACAACCCTGTCAATGTACGGTTGGCCACAACGCGGCGTGTTCACAATGTGCAATACTCTGTGTGAGTGTACCCAACTCGTAATATTTGGCACTGTTGCTCTATAGACTTAATAAAGGATAGATTCGTCTTTCCACCGTGGCCCAAGACTACGTCACGACTACGCAACAGTCACGTGGCAAGCATGTGTACGGTTCGCCTGATGTTAAGCAGTTACCGAAGTCTATAAATGCTTGCAATACCAAAGGCATTGCTTGCACGTTGCCGAACTCAAGGGAAAAGGTACAGAGGTAGGGAAAGGGAAATGAGGGGGAGGTTGGGCTTCCGGCTCTTTCACTCATCGTACAATACGTAGCTGTAATAGCTATTTTAGCAGTGATAGCCGCTTGGTTAAGCACGTGACTTGCTGGCTTAAGGTC
This sequence comes from Drymonia ruficornis, assembly GCA_947859195.1. Classification (NCBI taxonomy): domain Eukaryota; kingdom Metazoa; phylum Arthropoda; class Insecta; order Lepidoptera; family Notodontidae; genus Drymonia; species Drymonia ruficornis. The sequence continues at coordinate 3,584,712 of OX401926.1, read as the reverse complement.
TTGGGTTCAAACCCTGGCTCACACCTCTGGATTTTTCGAAATCTATGTGTGAATCATAACTTTAATATGATTATCACTTGCTTACGGTGAAGGAAAACATCGTGAGGAAACCTGCATGTCTTTAGACATGTGAAATCGACCAACGCGCACTGGGCCAGCGTGGTGGATTATGGCCTGGATCCCCCTCGCATTGAGGGGAGGCCCGTGCCCAGCAGTGGGACGTTAAAAGGGCTAATATTATTATAATAGCTACTTTACGCCGATCTTTTGAGGGTGTTAATACCTCAGTCAAGCTGCAGTCAATTGGCTACAACTTCGTTCTATCACCACTAATGTCGCGATTTATTTCCTACTTTATTGGGAGTGTCTTGTCTATTTTGTACCAAGTCTACGCACCAACAGAGTTGTGAACTATGTTGCAATATTGAAAACTTTACATTCGGCAACCGATTTCACGGTGTGTTAAATTTTTATTCAACGTGTTTCCTTCTTCCGTAGCTAATCCCCCCCCCCCTCCCCTCCTTCCCCTCCCTCTGTCCCACTCCCATTCAAGTCACCCACATGCGAGCGATGTCTTTGGTATTACAAGCAACCAAATGCAGCGTTAAGAGCTTATTACACTCGGCCAAATTTAGAAGCCTAAATTCAGAAGCTTCTAAATATTTAAACCATTCTAGCTTCTGAATAGCTTGCTGAATGCGATTATACTCGCCTTAATTCAGTAACGACTAAATTAAGTTGCCTAAATTTAGTTAGGTGTAATAACCCCTTTACTAAGATACATGTCATGACACAGTATGACTCAGTAACTCTGTTTTTCTTTTAAATATGTCGGTGTTGCCAATACGGTATCTTTTGGTGAATAATACACATAAAATGATTTTAAGGTGATAGACGAATGGCGAGTGTGATAACAGATGTGTGAACTTCGATGCATATTGTGGTGCGCTAAGCAGAACTATATCTGCTAAAGTTATATATCAATAGTTAATATTTAAATAAACAATTTGAATCTTTATTCTTCTTCTTATCATATGGTTGGTGGCCAACCTAATGTCAGAGTTGTTTAAGCAGCCCGAAGGCCTCTAACATGGCTTAACGACTGCTGTCTAGATAACAACAACCGGGACCGACTTTTTACGTGTCCTCCGAAGCACGGAGACGCTCAGTTCAAATGTCACTAAATGGTCACCCATCTCTGACTGACCTTGCCGAGCGTTGCTTAACCTCCAATCGTTTACCGATCAGTGATTGCAGCTGGCTATGAGCGCCTCTTCTTAATCTTTAATTTATGTAACGTCTCGACTTTTATCCCCATTCGGGGGTAGTCAGAGGCTTGAGTGGCCATACACCACCACATTGTGGAGGTATTAACCAACTCAAAGCCCACGTTTCACTAGATAGTCAGAACCCAACGTGACATCTTTAATTTAATCATTATTAAAAAAAATAACTTGTCAAAGGTTCTTGCAAAACCCTAATATAAAACAAATTGTAAGTTTACCCAATAAACTATAACTACATCGTAGTTTCAATCGAAACTCAATGACCCCCGAATCCATTAGTTACTGTAATGGCTCGTTATTTTCAGATGTCCCCTGAAACTCCGCTACTGACGGCCTGAAAACTGCTAACTCCTGAACTTTGTGACGAAAGAATAGTACGAACTTTATCCGACTTTTCGCAAGAGTTTGTAGAGTTTCTAACGATATGTTTTGTGTATTTTAAAGGTAGTTAAAATATGTTTGATGCAACGTTTGTTCCAACGTTTATAAATATATTTTTTTAAGTCGCTAGACTTAGGGCCATAACACACCGGGACGCCATGGCGACGTCGCCGGCTAGTATCCAAATAATTTCTATTGATGGCGAAGTCGCCAGTTCGTCGCCAGGTGTTACCCGTCATACATTTCAATACGAGTTAGTAGGCTACGGTGGCGACGCACTGTGTACGAAAAGGCCTTATTCAAAATTTGCCTCCGGCTGGAATCGAACCCGCAACCATGCACCCGATGCAGTGAGGAGGGCGGTCTACGCTCGAAACATTGCGCCAAGCGGTCGTCATACATTGCCATTTAACTGTCGACTGTAACTCATACGGGCTGGCTCGACTGGGGTAGTACCACCCTCTTACAGAAGATCGGCGTTAAGCAACTATTACAGCTGCGTGTCGTACCATGAGTATGAGAGCCGGAAGCCCAACACAATTTTAACTTATTTGCTACAAAATTTGGTGACATTGAAACATAATTCCTGACGGTCAGTAGTTTAATGTGGTATATTTTGTTTATATAACAAATGGGCCAACAAATCCATCAACAATTTTGCGTAAAGTCATCGTGTTGAGCCCCACTAAGCCCTTAAGTACTATTTTCCGACCCCATTCCCTTTGTTTCACACAGAACCTGGCATCATTGAGACGTGCAAAAGCCTTATACCCAGTGTCATACAACATGCAACTAATTAAAAAATAAAAATCCATTCGTTGCGTTCCATTTTCAAACGCTATCAACTATAGACACTCAGAGAGAGCGCTCTGTAGCTAAAGTTTTGTTCTATTTTACCACACAAAGAATTGAAGGAGAATTGGGCATCGTACTTTAGCCACAACCACAAAACTGTTGTAACTACGATTCTTTGATTCAGGGGGGCTACTCCGAAATACGTCGCTGACGGATCGTCCGAAGTACGGATTCGATTTACGATCAAAACAATGTCAAATCGTAGAGAAAAACGAAAGAAGAAATGTCAAATCACGACAATCCGTCAGCCGAAACGTTAGGTTCGTATTTCGGAGTAGGCCAGCAGATTATTTTAGAAACACGCAGCTGATCGATTGATGAAACATTAATATAGGTATTTATAGGTACCTAATAGTAGAAAGTAACACGTACAAGTAAGTAATAAGTAGTAGAAAGTAAAAGTTTATAAAATAAATAAGTACATGGAAAAAATATAAATGATTCGTTATACAAATAAATGGAATTAAAGTTTCTGTTTGTAATTTCAAAATAACAGCTTTTTACTAAATGCATATTAAAGTATAATACCTACTTATAACAAAAACACATTTTTTTTGTCTGTCTGTCTGTTTGTTCCGGCTAATCTCCGAAACGGCTGGCCTGATTTTGAAGGGACTTACACTGGCTTTTATTTTAGCAAACATAACAAACATTTTTTGTTAAATTCCACGCGTACGACGTCGCGGGCACAGCTAAAAAGTAAATAAAAGCTTACAACACTTACACAGACCAAGGAAATACATTTCACAGTCTTAACCAAAGATATTACCAAAAAAGAGGGATACATGTACCTGTCTTAAATAGTATGCTTTACTAAACGGAATCCATGGGCATAGTATGATTCATTTGTTCGCGGAAAATAATGTCGAAAACATATCGGTATTGCTAATACGACACATCTTCTGGTAAATAACACGCATCAAAATGCCTTAAAGTTGAATGTCGAATTGCAAGTGCGATAACAGACGTGTATATTTCACTGCATGTAGTGGTGCGCTAAGCAAAAGTCTAGTGATTGCAGTGTAAGGAAGTACCATATCTGCCAAAATAATAAATCAATGGTCCTAACTTTTTTATTCCTCTGAACAGACCGAGAAAGATTGCGAATTACTATCCCAAGATAATTTAACTTCTAAAGTAAATATTACAAGCCAAAGTAAAACCAACTTTATCGATTTTTAATAGAGTCTTCTTCTCGTAGCGTCAGAGATCACGCCGAACAGTCTGAAATAACGTGAAACGTGCCTTCATTTGAATTTCAGTGTATTCGTCGATATTAGGGTAGAAAGGTTTTTTTTCGCTGGCGCTGTATGTTTGAACGGTTATCGCAACTTTACCGCGTTCATATAAGTATTATTATAAGGTTTTATGCTAAAGATGTGTGCCACAAAACATGTATTTTCTGTTATTTTTTAGGCTTCCGTACATAAAGGGTGTCCGTCCACTCGTCCGTCCGTCTATCAGCGGGCTGCACCTAACGCACGAACCGTAATGGGTAGAGACTTAAAATTTTTTCACAGAATGTGTATTTCTGTTGCCGCTACAAAAACAAATACTAAATATAAAATAAAATTTAAAAATAAAGGGGGTCCCCATACAAGAACCTTGATATTTTTGACGTTTTTTTACCTACTAAGTCCGATTGGTTTAGCACGCGTCTTGCAGGCTTTAGGTCCAGGGTTCAAACCCCGGCCCGTATTTCTGGATTTTTGAAATCTATGTGTGAATTATAAGGGCTCTATCTCACCGGGACGCCAAGCGCGTCGTCAGCCGCCATCGCCAACGAATTCGTATTGAATTTGACAGGTAATACCAATTGTTTGGATACGTGGCCGGCGCCGTCGCTGGCTACCGTCGCCAATAATTCGTATAGAATGATCTCAAAATATGACAGGACTCTACTTGGCGACGGTCGCCAAACCCGTTGCCAGGTGTGATACAGCCCTAATTCTAACATGATTATCACTAGTTTACGGTGAAGAAAAACATCGTGAGGAAACCTGCATGGCTTAGAAAATCTAACTAATTTTCGAAAGACATGTGAAATCCACCAACCCGCCAGCGTGGCCTGAATCCTCCTCCTTTATGGTGGGAGGGACGTTAAAAAGGGCCAATATTATTATTATTAAGTGGTTATTAGGTAGACAAAATTTATATTATTAAAAGTTTAACTTTTAACAACGATTGCGGGAAAGCCACATGTATGGACACAGCTCAGTTAGAATTGTATAATGTGTGTAACGTCACGACTTTTATCCCCGTTCGGGGGTAGTCAGAGGCTTGAGTGGCCATGCACCACCACATTGTGGAGGTATTAACCAACTCAAAGCCCACGTATCACCAAATAGTCAGAACCCAACATGACAGGTGGTGAACCTTGTCGAACTGACTATTACCTAATCCCGAGGTATAGGTAGGTTTCCCTCACCGTCAGCGAACTGTAAATTATGAACATAGATGAAAATTCATCCATTGATTGATTGATTGAATTGTATAATGGTAGCTATAATAGTCTCTATCGTCTCTATCGTGACTAAACACGCGTTCAAAACGCGTTCAACTTTTTTGCAATAACACCGTATGAGTCGTTCGTTACAGTTATTCAGAAACACGTTTACCGTAACGTAAATACGCGTTAAACTGACGGTAGAGCGTAAAACTAAACACTGTAACACTAAACAGCTATTCATTTACTGTAGTGCCTCGTAATCCGTCGGCCGCACGGACTGCGGTTCAGATAATACACATGCTAACAAAGGAACAGATGAATCCGTTGGTTTTGATGCAGTCTGATACTTACGTAGCTATAAATCATTACAAGCTTAGGGTGGCCTGAAAACATACCTATAGACTAACCGCCAAAAATAGCGATTTTAGCCAGTTTACAATGGATTTAAAAAGCATTTTAGGAACAATAGGGATTTGTAATAATTTTGTTGCAACCAGTTTTAAGATAACACTGTGACGTCACTGCCATTAGTAAGGGCCACCGCAGACTTGCTACTTTTAGCATCGGTGATCGGCGACTTAGTCGCTTTTCGGAAGCTCGATGCAGCGACTGAACGGTACAGTCCGCACACTTAAAAACGCCGAACGCAACGACTGAGTCGCTTTTCGGAAGCTCGATGCAGCGACTGAACGCTACACCCCGCAAACTTGCGGATGCCGGTCGCAGCGATTTTTTATGTTGACTAAAGGCTACCGGATCAGCATCGGAGCAGTCGCTGCGTCCAATCGCAGGAAGTCGCAAAATCGCGATGCTGCATCGATGCAGTCGCAAAATCGCGCGACTTTGATACTGCGATCGAACGCAGAGTCGCCAAAACGCGATGCAGCATCGATGAAGTCGCAAAATCGCCGATCGCCAATGCTAAAAGTAGCAAGTCTGCGGAGGCCCTAAACGCGTTTGTTACAGAGAACGAGCACCCCCCTATACCCACTTTAATAGCTTATATCCATAGCGTTGCTGTTTTAAATGTATACAATTATTCTTTTTCCATTGAAAAGAGTAACCATTGAGTTTCTTGCTAGCTCTTCTCTTCATGGAAGCAACATTACGTTATCAAATAAATATTGAATTTTTTGAACGATTAATAAACGCTATGTCTATCTTACATGAATAATAAAAAAAAAATACTTTGAGTTATATTTTTAATCATTACATAAAAAAATATAAAATTCTAATACAGAATTTAGAACTCTAACATCCTAACGCTTGTCTACAACAGCGTATATCGGAAGTCCCGGCTAGAGTGACACTAGTGCCCCCCCCTAATTCTTCCGGAACATTTAACCGCCCCCCCAGATTTATGGGTCAGGCCCGGACGAGCTCCGTAGCCGAATCGTGGACGTTTTATCATTGGATACGATTTATGCATATTTTTTTGGAGAGTAGAAATATTTTAACGTGAATAGTGGAGTTAAATACCAAACTAATGCTCGAAGTCTGATAAAGGCTATACACTGTATTATTTTATCCGAAATACTCAAATAAAAACGGCCAGGTTGCACTCCGGGAGTGCCGGCAGAAGTGAAAACTTGAACATTAACGTTGTGCATTTTTAAATATTTTGGGGGAGGGGGGTGGGGAGAGAGGGGGAGGGGGTAGAGAGGGGGAGGGGAAGGTGGACGGGGAGGGGGAGGGAGGGGAGGGGGAGAGGGGGAGAGGGGGAGGGAGAGAGGGGGAGGGGGAGAGGGGGAGAGAGAGAGGGGGGTCTGTTCAGTATAAAAAGATACGTAAAGTGGGGGTAACCTTTTCCCACGATCTGGCCACTACATAGACGGTCGAGCCATCAGCAGTCACCATCCATGGATGGCGTGGCACGCTGTAACACAAACACACACGAACATTCGCGCAAGCGCCCTGCGCAATCTGTCGAATTTTTCGATCAGGACACGTGACCCTGACGTGAGTTTTACATATTTTACCCATATCAAGAAAAGTGCACAACGCCGCTAAAGAAGATCTCACTTCAAAAAAAATACTATTATAATACATTGTTTTTTGACTATGGCACGTTGTTATTTTTATAGTGACTAGAGGTGCCCTTTTTGCATAGATTAAAAACACATGTCCGACTTATCACAATCATCTTGATAAATCATTCCCACTCTATCTTCAATCCTAATTAAAATAAACGGATTACATCAGTCTTTGTCTTGGTAACGCGGGGCCGTATGGGTCTTATTACCCGGGTCGGCTGAAAGGGTAAACGATCCTGGGTAGATTATCACTATCAATGGACCAGTATTAACTGGGTTACGGTGTTAAGATTAATAAGGTATTCGAGTGTTGATTTGTAAGTAGAAGATAAGATTTTCATGGAGAGTTTATTTTATACTAGTGGAAACGATGGGATTTCCCATCGGGGCGAAAATGACGGACTTCTATAGAAACTTTCAACCCCCTTTTCACCCCCTTAAAAGTATAAGTAACTAGCTTGGACCAGCGACTTCGTCCGCGTTATCTTTAAAATCCCACAGGAACCTGAAAATTTTTCCGGTATAAAAAGTCCAAGGTCCTGTCTATCTCCATACTAAAATTCATCAAAATAAGTCTAGCGGTTTAGTTGTGAAAGCGTAACAGACAGACAGAGTTACTTCCGCATTTATGATAATAGTACCTATATATACCCCATTTATTATAACATTAGAAATAAGAGGCTCGTAGAAGCAGGGATCCAAAACATTTTATTTCAAAGTCAAAACTACTTTTATTTAGAGTGGTTACATTAAAATTGTTTTCACATAAAACAATGCTAAATACTTCGATAACCAAAATAAAAGTACTTTTTATACTATGTATTATTTATAATAACATCGTATCACACATTTTAAGCTGACAACAAAAAATTAATGGAAAAAAAAAATGATGGTGAATGACTCACTCAATGACAAACACTGACAGAAAAATATTTACGTCAATTTCATAGACAACATAATCCGACAAAATTATAAATGCCCTGCTGTCATAACCTCTGAACGGATTAGGTAACATTTTAGATTTGTTAGGATTATAGTGGAACGAAACACGTTCCCGGTATTGTTCACCCCTGCTTCTTTTAGGTTTTTAGCATTGACACTTAATTTTAAATTGGACTGAAATGATAATATTTAAATGAAAGACAATTTATTTTATAATGTAAATACTTAAAATAGTTACAGTTAGGTGTGACAAGCTGGTATATAAATAGATTACAATAAATTCGACGTCAATCATAACTGTAACATGTTATTTGTACTTTTGTTACAAAGTGGACACTAAAAATAACCTTTTTTAACTTCTGTCTAATGCTATAACAAATGGAGTTTAGATGTACTGTTTTCAGTAACTACACTGGACCGCAAAGAAAATGGGTCGGTTAGAAAATCTTCAATATCTCCAAAAGTACCTGACTTAGCTTTATGAAATAAACACTAAATTAAAGAATATTTTAATGTGCTTAAATTAAAATAAAAAAAACCAGCCAAGTGCGTGTCGGACTCGCACGTTAAGGGTTCGTACCACCGTAGAATATAAACGTCAAAATATAAAATCTTTATTTTTAAATTAAATTTTATTTTTACTATTTGTTGTTGTAGCGGCAACAGAAATACACATTCTGTGAAAATTTTAACTCTCGACCTATTACGGGTCGTGAGATACAGCCCGCTGACAGACGGACGGAGGAACCAACAGACGGACAGCGTAGGCTTAGTAATATGGTCCCGTTGGCACCCTTTGGGTAAGAAACCCTAAAAAATGAATTGAAGCTTTTTAATAAATGTAAAATAAATACAATGTTATTGAAGATTTTCTAACCGACCCTTTTTCTTTGCGGTTCAGTGTATATGAACTGTAAAATATTTGGAAAAGAACAATCTACCTGAAAACGTCTACTTTCAAAGTAAAAAACATCCTACTGTCTGTCTTATTCAACATGTACTTATACAGGTGGATTCTATAAATATATATTAGGGACTTTTCAAGTTGGTAACACCAACGTGGTTCTTAAGAGCAAAACACAACAATACCATAAATTGCCAGCATTGTAAAGATTCATCCTATTTTCATTTTATTTCGCAACATAAATCTCCACCCTACCCTTAATCCACGAAAAAAGTGTGAAATACACAGTTGTTTTCCTTAAATCGCTCCCTGATTTCTCATAGCGTTCGCTTAGATTAAAAAGAAATAAAGAATTCCTTAAGATATAAGGCAGTACGATCGTCGTTTCCACTACATTAAGACTTAGGATTAGTTGCACCATAGTATCGATACAAAGTGAGACGGTCCGAAATATATATTTATAAAAAAAAAATCGGTTCAGTCTCATGTTCGCTGCATATCCTGCTTGACTGATGATTGATGAATGATTTCATAAATGTATAGCTAAAATATTGTTAGTAGGTATTTTGATTTTAAATAAATCATGAAAAAAAATCTTTGAAATGTAATGAAAAAATCTTTGAAATGTAATGAAATATACGTCACTTTTATCCCCATTCGGGGGTATTCAGAGGCTTGAGTGGCCATACACCACCACATTGTGGAGGTAATAAGCCAACTCAAAGCCCAGGTTTCACCAGATAGTCAGAACCCAACGTGACAGGTGGTGAATCTTGTCGCCGTGTATATAAGAACTGTCAAAAAATCTTTATTTATTGTAATAAAACTTCGACATAATTAGTTACTTAAGTATGACTGTATGGAAGTATGAATGAGTATAAGGGCCTTTTTTTTTTTGTTAACCTATATTGTTCCAGTGCTGGGCAAAGGTCTCCCCAATATACTCCACAGGTCTCTATTTGAGGCCCCTTCCATCCATCCCTCCAGATAACAGTCGAGGTCATCACGACGGCGACGTCCGTTATCTGGTACCCATCCTGTGCATATTTTGGCCCATCTGGCCACAAGCATAAGGCCTAAGGCATAAGGGCCTATTTCTGAATAAATATGGCGGTTTGACAGTTTTTCCATAGAATGTATTTGGGATTTCCCGACTAAAGCACACATCCTGGTTACACTACACAGGCTCCTCTAATGGCTTAGAGAAATCTTCGCAACAGATTAGCGAGATTTCCTTTAAAAAAAACAACCAATTCCAGTGGCGATTTAGAAAATAAATGTACCATTGACAACTTTTACGACACGAAGAAAGTAATAAATGACTATATAGAGTAACTAGCTTTTGCCCGCGACTTCGTCCGCGTAGACTTCAAAATAAAAAAAAAATCGGGCAAGTGACTTAAGACTTTTTAGTACTTTTTAGTGCGCTAGGGTTTTTTAAGTCAGTATTTGCTTTTTTATAAAAATAATTTTATTTCATGATTTTTATTGGAGCCATACAAACTTTATCACGGTACCTAATTCGGTGAATGCGTGTTTTGGTAGGTTATATAGAGCCAAAATCCCTAATCCCCCTCCCCTTCTCCACCCCTTTTCCTCCCCTCTCTTCCTTCTGCTCCCCCCCCTCCATTTCCCTTTCCCCTCCCCCTTCCACATCCTCCTACCTTACGTCTTCCCCTTCCTCCCTCACCTACCCTATGCATACTAAGTTTCAAGTCAATCGGGTACAAACATATTTTTCTGCCGTACTTTTCTACCTTTAGTTTCCCTCTTTTGGGTGTTGATTTACGAAATGATTTTTTATGGGATCAAACTGAAGTAGAACCTACCATATTCAGCTCAGCTTATACCCCAATTATTTAAAATGAATAATCATAACCAATCTCGAGATATGGATGACTAAACATTCGCTGACCCCGCTCTCCCCTTTTCCTTCAAAATATTAAAAACACTGAAACCCCAGTCTGATTATTTAAAATGAACAATCATAACCAATTTCGAGATATGGATGACTAAACATTCGCTGACCCCGCTCTCCCCTTTTCCTTCAAAATATTGAAAACGCCGAAACCCCAGTTTGATTATTTAAAATGAACAATCATAACCAATTTCGAGATATGGATGACTAAACATTCGCTGACCCCGCTCTCCCCTTTTCCTTCAAACTATTAAAAACGCTGAAACCCCAGTCTGATTATTTAAAATGAACAATCATAACCAATTTCGAGATATGGATGACTAAAAATTCGCTGACCCCGCTCTCCCCTTTTCCTTCAAAATATTAAAAACGCTGAAACCCCAGTCTGATTATTTAAAATGAACAATCATAACCAATTTCGAGATATGGATGACTAAACATTCGCTGACCCCGCTCTCCCCTTTTCCTTCAAACTATTAAAAACGCTGAAACCCCAGTCTGATTATTTAAAATGAACAATCATAACCAATTTCGAGATATGGATGACTAAAAATTCGCTGACCCCGCTCTCCCCTTTTCCTTCAAAATATTAAAAACGCTGAAACCCCAGTCTGATTATTTAAAATGAACAATCATAACCAATTTCGAGATATGGATGACTAAACATTCGCTGACCCCGCTCTCCCCTTTTCCTTCAAAATATTAAAAACACTGAAACCCCAGTCTGATTATTTAAAATGAACAATCATAACCAATTTCGAGATATGGATGACTAAACATTCGCTGACCCCGCTCTCCCCTTTTCCTTCAAAATATTGAAAACGCCGAAACCCCAGTTTGATTATTTAAAATGAACAATCATAACCAATTTCGAGATATGGATGACTAAACATTCGCTGACCCCGCTCTCCCCTTTTCCTTCAAACTATTAAAAACGCTGAAACCCCAGTCTGATTATTTAAAATGAACAATCATAACCAATTTCGAGATATGGATGACTAAAAATTCGCTGACCCCGCTCTCCCCTTTTCCTTCAAAATATTAAAAACGCTGAAACCCCAGTCTGATTATTTAAAATGAACAATCATAACCAATTTCGAGATATGGATGACTAAACATTCGCTGACCCCGCTCTCCCCTTTTCCTTCAAAATATTAAAAACGTTGAAACCCCAGTCTGATTATTTAAAATGAACAATCATAACCAATTTTGAGATATGGATGACTAAACATGCGCTGACCCCGCTCTCCCCTTTCTCGTCAAAATGATTAAAAATACGGAAACCCCAGTCTGATCAATTCAAATAAGCAATCATAACCAATATCGAGATATGGATGACTTATTAAAACATCCCTTGACCCCGTTTTCCCCTTTCCCGTCAAAATAACAAAACTCGACCACCCCTATACAAACTTTCACTCCACATTTCACCCCTTAGGGGTTGAATTTCCAAAAACACGAAAGAAATCTAAACACAAACTTTCATTCCCCTATTTTACCCCCTTAGGGGTTGAATTTTCAAAAACCCTGAAATTACTCTTTTTTATTTTTGAAAAGACACCTAATCACCAATTTAAGTAATTCTAACTTCAAAAATGACGGGACTTCCATACAAACTTTTATCCCCTATTTTACCCCCTTAGGGGTCGAATTTTCAAAAACCCTGAAACCCATATTTTTTTATTTTTCAAAAGACACCTAATCAGCAATTTTCATAATTCTAACTTCAAAAATGACGAACTTCCATACAAACTTTCATACCTTATTTTACCCCCTTAGGGGTTGAATTTCAAAAAACCCTTTCTTAGTACACCTCTACACATCAAGACAAACCCACCCTCCAAATTTCAAGTCTCTACGATCAGCGGTTTAGGCTGTGCGTTGTCTGTCAGTCAGTCAGTCAGTCAGTCAGTCAGTCAATCAGGACTTTGATTTCTTATATATTTAGATGAATGAACAGACAATTCATGTGTCAGAATTAGACAAACATAGGCAATATTATTTGATGATGTAAATAGTCTACGAGCTATTAAGTCTCTGGTTATACAGGGTGTAAGGCTAGACGAGAGATAAACCATGATAATTCATGCTCACACGTAACTAAAAAAAAAAAAATTACATGTCGGCATTGCCAATACGCCTCATATTCTGGTAAATAACACGCATCTAATTCATCAATCAATACCTCGTGCGATATCGTACGAGACTACCATGGTTGTGCCACCAGCGGGCGATTCGATAGCCGACACCGAATTGGTCGCGCTACCAAGCAGACACCAAGTGCGAGGTCGCATTGCGAGTGCGATAACAGAATGCGCTGAGCACAAGTTTAGTTATTGCAATGTTAGGAGGTACCACATCTGCTAAAATAATACATTAATAACACAAACCAATAATTTATACAATTTTGATCTTCGAATAACAAAAAAGGAATACCTATTGAATATTTATAACGTTTAATATTAGAAGCAAACTGTAGGCGGTAGGCGAGTCCTATCATAATGGATTCGCTCACAAGTGGGGGTAGGCACAGTTTGCTGATTAAATGCAAATTTTAATGTTGAGGGCCGGAGCAAACAAATTGTTAGAATTCGCAGCCGTCGTCTCCTGCTTGGAATTATTCTAAACATAGAATTAAACCATTTGATCTCAGTCGTCACAGTCATAATTGGGAATTTCGACTATGCCTGTCACAGTCAAAATTCCCAATCTTTTCCACGGGAATATTTCTCAATATTCCCGGGTGCACATCACCGGGTGCACATTAAACGTCTGCTTGGAATTATTTTAAACATAGAATTAAACCATTTGATCTCAGTCATAATTGGGAATTTCGACTGTGCCTGTCAAAGTCAAAATTACCAATCTTTTCCACGAGAATATTTCCCAATATTCCCGGGTGCACATTACTAGTCATAGGTATGCTTCTTCTTATCGTATGGTTAGTGGCCAAGGTGTCAGAGTTGTTCAAGCCGCCCGAAGGCCTCTGACAAGGCGTAACGACTGCTGCCTAGATGACAATAACCGGGACCGATTTCTTACGTGCCCTCCGAAGCACGGAGATGCTCAGTTCAAATAGAGGTTTTTCTCATCGAGTCAGGAATTTTGAGGTAGGCAGAGCACAATATAGCTGTTCAGACTTAAGACGGATTTATGCTATAATTATGATTTCCTGACATTTAGAATAAATCATACGAATTCCAATCTTGAATAACCTTTGAAATTAAAAAGAGGCCTGTTCCCAAATACGTTACCAAGAAAGAGGGACATGTGAATGTCCAGAATAGTATGTCCGACTAAACGGATTCCATGGACCACACGACTCAGTCGTTCTCGGAAACGAATGTTGAAAACAAGTCGGTATTGCCAATACAGCTTCTCTTCTAGTGAATAACACGTATCAAAATGTCTTTAAGTTGATTGTCGAATGGCGAGTGTGATAACAGACTTATAACTTTCGTTGAATACAAGTCTAGTGATTGCAATGTAAGGAGATACCATATCTGCTAGAATACTACATCAATGCCTGTAGGAAACAGATTGGTGGCACCAGAGGCACGACTCTATATTGTAAGTGCCTCTAAAACCTTTTGTAATTGCTTTGCGCCTCTCCAAGGGCTTAGAGGCTCTTTTAATTTTTTTATTTCCCTTTTTTCGTGGGTGTTACAGACGTCTTTGAAGAATTCGTTATAGAGTGCTCTTACGATGCCTAAACGGATTTATTTTATTTTAAATGTTATAGAGATGAAAACTAAACTAATTTGTAATGACCTCTACCAATATCTGGGGGGATGAATAGAAATAGTGTAGAATATATATATGTGAAGGAAAATAGGGGAGAGTTTTGCCCAGCAGTGGGATAATGTAGACTAAAAAATAGAGACGAGAGATAGAGATTGATGGGAAAAACCATAGAGATATAAAATGCTTGTGCAATCGTGCAAATTGTGGAACAATTTCCCTCCGCATGTTAGTAGTATATTATTGGGCACACAGATAGTGAAATGCATAATTATAAATCGATGCTACTCATGTTTACAGGTAGGTACCTAAAAGGTCGGCGCCGCGTCTGCTCCCCTTAAGTTGCAGATGTCCTGGGCGGCGGCTTCCACTTACCATCAGGTGGACCGTCTGCCAGTGTGCCATCCTTGGCTATACAATATTTAAAAAAATCCACTTGAACCTATAAAGAATACCTATTAAGGAGGATTATCTCGATAATTCATAGACTCGATAATTTATAGACCACTTCACTATACCTGATTTTGGATCTCCTTCACGCCCGTTAAGTGGGATGAGAGATTATTTTAATTTACTGGTAACAAATACTTTTTATGAGCCTCCCCGTTTTATATCGATGGCTTTAGAACCGTATGCTTTAACCATAGAGCTTAAATTACATCAGCAAGTTCAGCACTCAAGTGCCTTAGTTAAGATTTAATAGGTTTCGTCAGCATTTTTGATCGCTGTGCTTCGGATAAGATTCGGAGTTAAAGGTGTTAAAAAATAATGATTGGTGCAATTTTCAGTTCATTTTGATAAATGTTGTTATAGAAAATAGTTTCTATTTGAAGACCGCGTAGTGCCCACTCGGCCACTGCATCGGGTGGTTGCGGGTTTGATTCCCGTCAGAGGCAAATTTCGAAAACGGTTTTTTCGTAATTTGCCCTGAAGGGATAGCCAAGTGGCATGAACGCTAATCGAATAGAATAGAATAAACTTCACAACGTATGGAAATGTCAAACGTCGCTAACTAAATCAACAACAAGTCGCTATGAAGATCACGCTTGAGATCACGTGACTTATGTCATTTCCATAGATGAAGCGTAGCGATTAACGCGTTAAGCAACGCTTGTACTATAGCTACCATACAGTGGACTGGGGGCGATGCCAGTGACACCCAGACCAGACGTCAGCCACTTGTCTAGACAAGTGGCTGACGTCTACAAGCGTTCCTTCTGGTCTGGGTGTCACTGGCATCGCCCCCAGTCCACTGTATGGTAGCTATAGTACAAGCGTTGCTTAGCATTGTAACCGTACAGTAACCCCCAAATTTATAGAGGTTTTAGCCAGTTGACAATGGTTTTAAAAAGCATTTTTAGGGACAAATGTGATTTGTAATTACACTGCAAGTCGATTATAACTTTGTATGAATATGGGGGTTAGAGTGTAAATCTGCGATTATTCATAGGGGATGAAAGTTTTTACGGAAATTCCTATCAGGCACACGACTAGTGTGTAATACAATTGAAAGTGCCAAAAAAGCATTCGTTAGTCCGAATCAAGCTTAACAGGTAAACAAACAACAAATCACCAATAACCCTCAATTCATATTCATATTCCGGTCGAAAGGATCCGAAGCGCAAATAAAACTACGTTCTTTTTATCTGCAAATCGTGGGACCTTTTGTCTTTGATAAATCATTGTTTTTATTGGAGAGAAAGAAATACGGAACGTAGAAATCTGTTAGTAAAAAATCTAAAGAATACTGCACGACCAGGGAATGCAACCCATGACTTCGTGATCGACTTCGTGATCAATAAGCCTGAAATAATTTGAAGCCTAAACCAGTGAGTATATCTTGAAACGGCTGAATCAATTTTCAGCAACCAAAGAAGTGTGCCAAGTATAGATTCCAGCTATCGACCAAAGAAAACCCCAATTAAATCAGTCCAATTTTTTTGATACTTTCATACTATTATTTTTATAATAATGATGCAAATAGCGTACGGCCCGTCTGATGGTAAGCAGTTACCGTAGCCTATAGATGCTTGCAATACCAAAAGCATCGCTAGCACGTCGCCGACCAGTAGGTAGGACACACGGAATGAATAAAGGAGTGAGGAAAGTTGGGTTTCCGGCTCTCACGATCATCATACGAAACGCAGCTACAACAGTTACTTTACTCATACATAACATATAGACACACCCCCAAAGTAGAGTTTTTAGCGAATTTACAATGGTTTTAAAAAGCATTTCTAGGAACAAAAGTGATTCGTAATTCCAATGTAAGTCCATCATACATTTCCTTGCAAAGCGAAGCTTGACCCACGTGCGTGGCCTCTCCGTGCGCCGCGGTGGGTTTCCGGCTTTAATTTGGGGGATAAATTTGGGGGAATAATTATTTATAGACAGACAGATGGAAGGGTAATGCGCATAACACGCTCTCATAACACTACAGTCTAATTTAGAATGATCAATCTGACATAAAACCCAAAAGTTATAAAAAAAATTACCTACCTAAGCTAAAGGTTACCTAACCACAATTATCTGGATTAAAAACAAAGCGAACACGAGTATTGATCTTTCACATCATTAATCATTATTGAAGAGCTTCGAGAAGTTGTTTCAGCGACGTATTTTATTACAATGAGGTCCATTTACCTGCCACTCGATATTATAACGAGTCGATGTTATATCGGGCGCCAGGAATTAAAATATTACGTATGCGAGTAGAGATGTTTCACTCTACTAAACGTGATTATTTAAATGTGTGAAAACTGAAATTAAATATTGATTGCAACGCTTTATTTAAAGAACAGGTATACAGGGTTATTGGTAAAACATTAACAACCTTGCAGGGGCGTATTAATGACATCAAAAACAACAACTTTTGTTCTATGACTTTTTACAAAACAAAAAAAAATAACAAAAAATCATACTCTAAAATGTATGAAACAAGAAAATATGCTCATCTAGAGAATAGCCGTGGTACTTTAGGGCAAAGTGGAATACAACAACGTATCATGGCTTTCCTCTAGATGAGAAAAAAAAATCTAACATTTTAGAAAGTAATTTTTTTTATGTTTCTTAATAAGTCATAGAACAAAAGTTATTGTTTTTGATGTCAGTAATACGCCTCTGCAAGGTTGTTAGTGTTTTGCCAATAACCCTGTATAGTGATGGTATACAGTAAAATATACCTGTTCTTTAAGTAAAGAGTTGCAATCAATATTAGAGTGAAATATCTCTAATTCCCGAGGACTTATAATCCAAAGTCTAGGTTTCTAGATATGGCAGAATGGGCATTAACCGCCAAAAATAGAAAGTTACAAAGCACTAAGTTCTGAAAAATGGTTTGAAAAGCCATTGTTAAATCGGTGTTTTTTTATTTGGGGGGTTATATTAAGATATAAGATATTTTGTCTGCTCCAATTTGATCGTTCACTTTATCACTAAACTAAAACATTGCTTCTTATCATTATAACAGTGTCGTGTTTCCAACCCATTTTTATGCAAAAGTCGAATGAAACTTAGGCTGGAGTTCACCAACATTTTACCCAACTGATTAAGCAGTAACCGGCTCTTTAAGAACTATTTGGTTCACCAAAAATAATCAGGCGTTTAACGCCTAATCGGGTGTGTAACTTTAACCGGGAATGGTAGGGTGGGTTAAACAGGTCATTTTGATGTCAACTGTCATTGTATTCCTGTGTGTCTTTTTGCAAAAAGAAATGGAGGCTGCAATAAATTTTATTTTTGAAGACGACGATGTTTTAGAAGAACTAGAGGATATTGAGAGAATACTACGCCCTGTGTCCCGAACATATCAACACAGGAGAAATTATTATGAAGAATATGATGAAAATAATTTCGTGACAAGATTTCGGTTATCCAAGACTATTTGTTTATATATACTAGGATTTATTGAAAATAGACTGGAGTATCAGCATAACAGGTAACTACCTAGTACCTACTAACTACCAGAGTAGTCGACATAGCTCAAAGGAAGTGGCAGTGGGCTGGTTACGACTTTCGAAAAACCGACAACCGTTGGAGTAAACGAGTTCTTGAGTGGAGACAACGAGTAGGCAGACGTAGTGAAGGGCGCCCTGCGGCCAGGTGGAGTGACGACCTGCGGAAGGTGACTTGCAAAAACTGGATGCAAAGAGCTGTAGACTGAGCTCAGTAGCATGCATCGGGGGAGATTTATGTCCAGTAGTAGACAGCAATAGGCTGATGATAATTATGAAATACACTACTAGGTATATATTCATTAAAAAAACGTTGTTACAGGAATAATTCACTTTCTCCAATCAACCAGTTGCTCCTCACGCTAAGGTACTACGCCACGGGTAGTTTTCAGGTCACTATCGCTGACTTTGCTGGTGTCAGTAGGCCTACAGCAAACAGAGTGATACATCGAGTTTCTTCGAGTATTGCATCCCTGAGTAGAATGTTCATAAAATTTCCGGAATCTTTACAAGAACTTCAAGCAACTGAATTCAAGTTTTACAATATAGCAAGATTTCCAAAGGTCATAGGTGCTTTGGACTGTACGCACATCAGAATTAAGTCTCCAGGGGGCGAGCATGCTGAGACATTTCGAAACCGAAAAGGCTATATGTCTTTAAACGTTCAGGCTATATGTGACGCCTCCCTCAAATTTATTGATTTGGTTGCAAGGTGGCCTGGCAGTACACACGATGAACGCATATTTAGTGCTTGTCGTACAAATGCAATATTTGAACTGGGTAGATACAGTGACAGAGTACTTGTGGCCGATAGTGGCTACATGAATAGAAACTACATAATGATGCCCCTTGATAGTGTTACAACTGCAGAAGAATCACTTTATAATGAATCCCAGATAAGAACTCGAAATCCTATCGAGAGATTATTCGGCATATGGAAAAGAAGATTTCCAGTTTTAGCATTGGGAATGCAAGTGAAAGTAGAAAATACTCTACCAATTATTGTTGCCACGGCTGTACTTCATAATCACTTGCAGAGTGTAGGGGAAGCGATGCCCCCAAGTGATCCAAATTTGCAACTACCAGCACCTTGGGATGATATGATAGACCAAAGCATAATACGGCAACAAAGGCATCAAGAACTGATTAGAGACCTTAATCCAGCAAGAAGGAGATTAATAAACAATTACTTTAGAAGTCTTTTACAACCAAATAGCGTTTAAACACAGACTTCTAAAAAATACAGACGGAAATAGCTAAATTGGTCGCCGTATTGAAAATGCCTGGAAGAGCTACTGGTCCATGGGACACATCATGAAAGGCAACCTTCCACTGAGACATCGACATGTGTATCCTGCCCGTTCTTACCTACGGCGCCCAGACATGGTCACTAACCGAGGCTCAGAAGTCCAAACTGAAGGTTTGCTAAAGAGCAATTTGAGCCATTTTTGACACCGGCGTTCGTTACGCCATATATTGAAAGTAATTTGAATGATAATTTTTACAGAAATTGGGGATTTTTTGCGTTTTGCGGGCCATTTTTCCATTTTTTTAAATGTATGAACCTTCCTTAAACTTCTAAATTGAAATTCTTTAAAAAAACATCTAAATTGGTCCAGTCGTTCTCGCGTCAAGTCATGACAACGGGAAATGGGATTCATTTTTATATATTTATTTTATTCATTTTTATACATATATATATATATATATATAGATGATGATAGATGATGATAATGTGACATGCGCTAGATTTCATTGCATTTATCGTAATAATTTCGCCTATATCATATGTTCGGGACACAGGGCGTATATTATTTCAATATCCTCTAGATCTTCTAATACATCGTCTTGTTCAAAAATATGCCTACAATAGTTGTACTATTAATACTTAAAATAAAACATTTGAGAAATAAATATTTATTTTATTTAATATAAACAAAGCTTTGAGGTAGGGTACATAACATATACCACGGCCTACGAGAAGCGATACGAAATGACCAATAATGTTTGATTTAAAAAACGAAAAATAATTTAAAAAATTAAAAACACGACTGCCCTGCCAAAAACGAACTAAAAGTATAAAACAAGCGCAGTGTCATTGCAGTCGGGGGACCTCTTACATTAAAAAGTGTTCCACAGAACGGTCCCCCGACTGCAATGACACTGCGCTTGTTTTATACTTTTAGTTCGTTTTTGGCAGGGCAGACGTGTTTTTAATTTTTTAAATTATTTATTTTTATTTTATGCATTTCAGTGACAGCAGCCAAAAATGAAATGTTTGTTTTGCAAGTACACCCTACCTATGTTAAATTGTGCATATAAATTCTACAGTTTTGGAATGCTCATCAAGGCCTTCAATTTGATACCCATATTGTAATAATGGAACAAACTTTTTTTTTTCATCTTTCAAAATTGAGCCATAATGCCGCCATATTGATATTTTTTCAAAAATAATATACCCAGTGTTACCCGGGATGATGTAAGGATTCTAACGATATCCCATACATCCAATTCGGTTCAGGCATTTATGAGTTATGGTGGAATAAAGAATCTCACATACATACATGAACCCTAAACACATATACACTCCTTTTTTTGGGCAGTCGTGTAAAAATAAAAACGAACTCCAATTTAACAAAATAAACTTGTATTAATTTCCGTATCGATTCCCGTTAGACGTGTTTTATTAGGGTTCCGCACCTAAAGGGTGCCAACGGAATCCTATTACATCATCATCATCTCAGCCCAAAGACGTCCAGTGCTACACATAGGCCTCCCCCAAAGTTCGACACAATGATATTGGGGCCACAGGAGATAAGATTTTAGTTTTTCCAATAAATGACTTTGAGCTTTCTCATAAGGCCCATTGTGAGCGGCCATGTCTCTGTGCCATAGGTCATCACTGGCAACATACACTGGTCGACGTCTGGTCTTTTGTTCTACGGTGGTATGGAACCCTTTATGTAAGAGTCCGACACACACTTGGCCGATTTTAAGGTTTTATTTTTCTCTCTTTCAAAATCTAATAATAATTGCTCAGTTTTGATTTTTTCTTGTTTTAATTTTTCGTCTAAAATTAATAGTTTTATTTTTGCTTCTTCTTGGGCATTCGTAGTTAGAGTCCTTACTAATGTAATTTTTTCCTTTAAAAACTGATCTGCTATATTTTCCCTATTCGGCCGTCGTCTCAGCATCCAGTCTTTACTGTTCTTGTCCGTTTTATTTTGGTTTCTTAAAATACTTGAAACTGGTGTTTTAAGCGATGTCGGATTCCATGTAGTCCAATCTGTGTTAGCCTGAAATATTTTAATGAATTTGATAAATAAATAAAAACGCGCGCGCGCAACGCTTGTAATATAAATCGTCGTAATGTGCATTGCTGGGGAATATTTTATTGGTACCTTTGCCTATTTTTACTAACATGAAATAAATAGGTACTATGTATGGCATCCTAATAATAATAAATATATTATTTATTTATACATTACCTGCAACCCATTTGAAACTTGTGTGCTCTCTGGTGTGTCTCGAATGTTATTCTCGTCATTTTGTGACACGGAAAATAGCGACATACCATTTTCCTTATCCTGTAAATTACAACACAGATATTTTGTCAAAGTTGTAAGGGAAGAAAAGTAAAACACCTATCCTATATTGGACAACCAAGACACAATATAAAACCACTTACATTGGTATCAAATGAATCACCGTCATCTTTGTTTAATATCCCTTCATAGGCTGGTCCTAGTATAAGTTCCACAGCGGAGTCTGTTATCTTATATTTTGGTGGTGGTGGTGGTGGAGCATTTCCACCGCCTGTGTATAACAAATGTTCACGAAAATTAGGTAGGCAGGAATTGTCCATGGGAATTGTATAATATAAATCCTTGGTAGATATAGCAACAAACAGTAGGTATAGTGTAGGTAGGTATATGGACATCCAGGCGCGGATACAGATTTCGTTTTGGAGGAAAAGAGAGCGTCTGTGAACATCATAAGCTAAGACGTGAAAGCTTACCAGTCTTAAAAACATCTTTTTTTCGAAGCGCTGATTCTTTTTTGGATTTTCGTTTTATATTGTCCCAACAGGATCTTAAGTTGCTTGCTGAGCGATGGCTATGTACACACACACATTGTTAAACTCTTCTGCAAGCTGCACCCAACCTTTATTTTTCTGTGAATTTGTGGAAGCATCAGTTCGCTTATTTTCGACGATATCTTGGTATTTTAATACCAGTTCTGCCAACACATTCTTTTCATGAGTTGTGTAATTCGCCGTTCGCCTTTTAGCTTCCATCACAGACTACTTTGTATATTATGCTTTGATATGCTTCCATTCTTACCAAAAACCGGACAAGTGCCAGTAGGACTCGCGCCCTGAGGGTTCCGTACAATTTGGGACCCCCATACAAACTTCCACCCCTTATTTTAGCCCTTAGAGCGTTTTCAGATTATCCGATACGATATCGGTATCGGACGACGATAGCCGGCAGCCGATAGCCGGTACCATGTGCTGTTTTCACACATTTCCGATAAAATCGTTCCGATTCGGCCATTTGCCGCGCATCGGGCTCTGCGCACACAGAGACAATTTAGATTCACGTATAGCACACTACAAACAATATCGTCCGATAGCTGACGGGCATCCGATGGTGCCGGCAACACATCGGTGTCGGCTCCGATATCCGATATCGGGCCGGACAATGTTAAAGACAGATACATATTTCATACATTTAACTTCCTCCGATATCGTGTCGTGGTCCGATACCGATATCGTATCGGATAATCTGAAAACGCTCTTAGGGGTGGAATTTTCGAAATCGTTGAAATTACTATTTCTCATTTGTAATTAATAGCTTAAATACAAATTTTCATGTTCTTAACTTCAGAAATGAGGGACTTTTATACAAACTTCCACCACTTATTTTACCCCCTTAGGGGTGGAATTTTCCAAAATCCTTCCTATGCTCTTCTTCTAAGCTGTAAAAGGTGCCTACTGTTTAAATTTCATGCTAGTAACACCAGCGGTTTGGGCTGTGCACGTCTTGACAGACGGACAACAAAGTGATCCTATAAGGTTTCCGTTTTTTCCTTTTAAGGTAAGGAACTCTAAAAATACTATAAAGAATACAGATAATTGTTCTTATTGTAGACGTCAGGTGTTACGTAGACACAGCACGCGAATGTTTTTTTTGCTTATGGTTCTGCTTTTTGTATCCAGACAGTATCAAATTAAAACTGTACGGTACCAAATTCCAAAGACCTACAATTTCATACAAAACTGTCCTAACCGTGTTTTAACAATTTAGTTGGGTTATATGAAATACGACCAGTTTTAGTGGTTAGTGTTATTGATAGAGATTAGATGTGACAAATTGATATAATCATTTGTCGTATTATACCATTCTCGTCATTCGTTTCCTATCATTCGGTTAGGTAACAACATCAATGTAAGGAACAACTTCCCCGGTTATATCACGTGGTTAAGATTTAATCGGCCGATACGGAATCAGGACATTACCGGGACTTTGGTGAACTTCAGCCTTATCGCTTGGTTTTCACAATAGGACCCCCGTTTAGGATAAATAATTGTTTTGCTTTGGAAGCGTATTCGCGGGGCACTCAATTGAATTAACTTGGTTTTGTTAAAACGGCCATTTTGATAATATTACGAATATTTATATGCCTAAAGATATTAAGGCGTTCATAGCTAGCAGCGATCACTGACCGGTAAACAAGCGGAGATTAAGCAGCGCTTGACAAGGTCAGTCAGAGATGGGTGACCATTTAGTGACATTTCGACTGACCTTCCCGTATACCTGAACACCCAGGGGGTTCAAATGGGTGATTCAAGCTGAAAGAACGTGTTTATTTTGTACAATACCGTGTAAATTTCTCTTGCGTGCTTCAGATTAGTATGAAGTATTTCCATCTTTGTAACTAGAATCATTGATACTGGTTAAACGCCCTCTATCGAAGCGAATAGTAGCTCTACATATGTATAGAGGTTAGAGGTAAGTTCTACCTTTATAATCTAGAGGAAGGATTTACTCTGAAATAAATGCTTTTTTATAGGACTGAGGTGGCAAACAAGCGTACCTACGGCGCAGTTACCGTAGCCTATAGATGCTTGCAATACCGAAGGTATTGCTCGCACGTTGCCGACCTGAAGGGGAGTGGGACGGAGGGAGCGGTTGGGCTTCCGGCTCTCTCACTCATCGTACGAAACACAGCTGTAAAAGCTGCTTTACGCCGTTCTTCTGTGAGAGGGTGGTACTACCCCGGTCGAGCTAGCCCATAATTAATAAGCTGCAGTCAATTGGCTACAGCTTGGCTCTACCACCAATAAACATTTTATCGTTTAAAACATACAGCATTTATAGGTACATTTTATCAGCGTTTTTCAGTTATCCAAACAGAGTTACCTGGCTGTAACTGAAAAATTGTCGAGTATTCTGTAATTGATTTGTCGCTGAACGTCGACCATTCCAATTGCTGTGACGTAATCAGTGTCGTATTTACATTTGTGAATTGACTGCCTTGCTATGATTTAATGAAATTACACTCTCTCAGTTGTAAAATGTAATTTGCATGTAATACACTGCAGCTAACAGTGTCTGAATGAATTTTTATTATGAGCAGGATTCATTCGTGAGAAGAGTACGGTCTAAATTGACTTCAACAAATTGAATCGACGGATTGAATACAAAATTGCATCGCGAGTAGCCGCCTTTACACACTCACTTGTTCACTCATTCATTCACCCAATCTCTTGTCTAATCACTCACTCACTCATCCACTTACCCCCACTACCCACTGAACTCACACTTTCACCATATCACTCTCGTACTCACACACTTATTCACTTACTCACTCATTACAGATTACTAAATCAACGAGTAGTGGTCTAACTTCAACCAACTTGTCTAAGATAGTCTCATAATAATCTTGTCTAAAGAAACTTAATACTATTTAAAACGTTCCATAATTAAATAATAATGTAAGCGATTCCAAAATGATGTGATAAATTAAATGTTCATTAAGTATAATTAATCGTAATAAATCTCATATTGAAACGCAATGCGGTGTGAATCATACAAATTAAATGTCACCCTCTCTTCGTTTATTTCACATCAGGGGTTGTATTTGAATGAATTATTTTAATATGCCTAAGTTGCCGAAATTTAAAGGATCATTATTGTTATTTTCTTAAATTTATTGGTATCGTGAAATTGCTAATGTTATTAGAAGAAAACATATTCTTGTCTCTATTTAATGACAGCAAAAACAGAGACAACGATATCGTTGTTGTGTTTCAATGTTTCGTCCAGTGCAAACGCAGTGCAAACAATTGTTTGTAATGCAACAGGCAGGTTATACAAACCAAAGAAAAAAAACTATTGTCTATGATATAAACATACCTAAAATGAGAAATCTTTACACTAGCGACCTAAATAAAAAAAACAACTTGCTACGCACTTCCACTCAACGAAAAACAAAAGAAATATAGTTGTAATTGAAAGCGGAGGTAAAAAGCGAAACCTAAAAATAATGCATTCATCTATTCTGCTGGTGCCTGACAAACCACGCATGCGTGAAGAAACAGACCGTCTTCAGTGGCGGCAAGCGAACGTCGAGCGTTGCGCGCGTCGCGACTCCCATTCAAATAATATCGCGAATGAATAAACTTTTTGAAAGAAAGAACGCACTTGTTTTGAAAATTCAAATTTGGAGTGTTGTCGGCACTAACTGTGACATTTGGTTTAGTGGTTTTTTTTTCATTATTTTTTTAAGTGCAGTGTTGTGTTAATTTGCTGCCAGTAAATTATTACTTGTAACTTTGATTAACTACTTATACAAAGTTTTAGTGAGTATTAACTAAATACATTATTGAAGTGTTTAAAAATATAAATTTTAATAACTACTTGCCTAGACAGTGACAGTAAATAGTGAAACGGTTCTGAGAAAGCTTGTAAGTTTTCAGAAATAGAAATCCGTAAGTTTATACACTTTCAAAAACTGATATTTTCTAAGTTTATTTAAGGTACCTACATCTAAGTTGAAACAACATCATTAGTGTTTTTTATTGGTTATTTAAATATTCATTTAAAATGTGAACTAACACTTAACACACAAGTGAACAAGAGCTTTTTTCTTTTAAAATTCGCGAGGGTTTTTTCTATAATAAATCCATTTTACACTGGAATAATCCAGTTCCACAGTTAAGCGTCTATAAGCTACAAGTATATTCCTTAATTACTCGACCCCGTAATTTAGAAACAACAATTAATAATTGTTCTGACATTCGTTTCGGTACGCGCAATTAATAATGTTACTCCACTACAGTTAAATACCAGTTATAAAATGACTAGAATAAAAAGAAAATCAGTAGAACCTTGACTCCGGCTCAGTAGAAGATAATAAAAAAAAAATATTAATAATAATAATATCCTGGGACATTTTTACACACGGTTACCTGATCCCAAACTAAGCAGAGCTTGTACTATGGAAACCAGATAACTGATATTACTACATATACTACTTTTTTATTTGTAAATACATACTTAATACACATATACACCCAGACTCCGGACATACAGACATCCACTGTAAAATTCTAATAACTGATTTAGACTTGTCATATTTTTTACTATCTGTCTTCGTGTAAACAGCTCGACAAGTAGACAAGACAAATGTCCGGAATAGATTTCCAAGCTGACTCTCTTGATTTGTTTACTTGCGTAAGTACTTACTATCTGCGTGTGAAGTAGACATTAGAGGTCAGTTAGGTACATCTGCATGTGATGATGACGTCAGAACCAACCCTTCAAAATACTTTTTTTCTTGATGGCCAGTATTCTGAGCATGGACCTAAACTAACAGGATGACAAACTGTTGCACAAATAATAATAATTTGCTGTTTTGTGTTTCAACTGGTGTCCACGGGGGACGGTAGTGACGGGGATTTTATTAATTTGACGTTATATAGCCAGCGTTACCAGCGGATGATCAAGACGTTTCCAACGATACCTCATATTTCAAATTATGATAAATAGTTTGGATTATGCGGGAAGAGATGAGCATACATATACACATACACACCCACATAGGTACATACCGGTCGAAATCACAAGCCTTTGCCGTAGTCGGGTGAAAAATACTTCAGTGTGAAACAATATTTCATTTTGCGAAGCCATTCCGCATGCCTTTCTCTGTGACATTAAAATGTGCCATAAATAATTCCAAGGTAGTCACAGTTCATTCCTCCATAAATTACTAACTCCGTTTCAGATTTAGCTTCAGCGGAAAATTTAAAAAAATCTATTCGAGGCGTCCCATTCACACATAAAATAATCCGTCGCGCGGTGACGGAGGCATTAAGTATGCAAATTGGAATTGGCTGACGTTTGGAACCGCGACGAGACGTTCCATAGACTCGCAGTTTTTTTAATTGCTCATATCTATTTTTTTCCGGATCTATTTCGGAATAGAAGAACATGGCTGTGATGTACTGCGGACGGAGAGATTGAGGGGAGTCAGAAGGGTTCCGTAGTGCCTACGGTACCTCAAAAAAATTAAACATCACTTCACTCATTCATACTTTGTATCAACAAAGTTACTAAAATTAGTAAAAAATATTTCCATGCTCAGTTACCTACATCTATTTAATTTAATTTGGGTCATTATTTTCGTTATTCCACATGTTTAGTGATGTGCCGTTCCCGGAATTATTGGGAATATTCCCAATACTCCCATACCCTAGTCAATGTTCCCAATTTTCCCCCAAATTTGCGGGAAAGGCACTTCACATTGTATAATTGAACTAGGTACTTAAAACGTCCTCAAAGCTTGCATGCAGTACAAAGGTCGGTGAGTACAAAAATATTTTCTAAACACCCGTTGGTAAAAGTGTCACCTCTTTTTTACCCACAAAAAATGTTATTCAAAGTGACCAATTTACTTTCCGCAAATCAGCACGGTCCCATTTGCGGCCCGTAGTGAGTGACGGCCTTACCTTCTAAAAATGTAAATTGTACTAATTGTTCCGCCTCACCTTTTTACTACGTATTAAGGTGTATATTCCCACGGCAAGGTCCCGGCAATAAAGTATTTTGGTGTTTGTTGTAACCACATAAACGGGTAATGCGTTTACTGTTTAAACTTTAAAACATTGTAAAATTTTGCAATAAAACTGTATAGATGTGCTTTTTTATGATGTTATTGTCAATAATGTTACCTACAATACGCGGCAGCCTATTTTTTTATTACCTATTTCCATGAATTTATGCAGAAGTGAAGTTTTGGGTCTAGGGAATTCAACTGTTTCGCCGAGCGCTCAAGCTACGAGTCACCTAGTATTGTTGGGAAAATTAGGAATTTAACTATGTCAAACACGGGAACAACATCATTGGGAGTATTCCTATTCCTAGAAACGACACACCACTAGTACCATCACTATAAAATAAATGAATCGTGTGAATTTTTTGAATGTCGATATTTCTTACGAAAACTTAACGTAATTTCGACTCTCTCTATTATGAAGGCACAAAACAAAAATAAGCCGAGCAAGCAAGTAGGCAAGATTCAGTAACATAACGAAGGTTACCTACTGCATTTATTTTTAGCTCTGACATAGAAACATGAATAGCTAGCCTATCTAACACTGCAACAAGCTATGTGCTCTCATAATAGCAGTATTAGCGCCTATTTTAGGCGGCAGTAGATCGATACAGAGAAACTGTTTTATTGCGTGTTCGGATCTACTTGTGTAGTATCATAGAATAGGATATAGTGGCAAATAGGACAGTAGGTAAGTATCTATTTCAGTGTTCAATGATTGTTCCGAAATATTGTTGATTTAGGTAATTAAATAGGTCATACAAAACATTTGGACTTAGGGCAAAAATATTATTACCTAGGTAGGTAACTTTTAAAATTTCATACGAAAGGTAGCTTAATTTTCATAAAAAAAATATATAAATAGTTATAATTTGTCAAAGATTTTAGATAGATTTAGTTTCTATTACAAACACTTATTTAAACTGTCAAATCACTAAAGCTGTCCGGTAAGTATTATCGGTTTTAACTGAGTTCTGTATGGTAACAAAAACCATATCCACAGCTAATACCTACTACCATGTCTTGCTTATTTAATTTTCAGGATTATCATGCAAAAAAATATTATTATTATTATTACAATTAAATATTAAACACTACCCAGTAACGTGAGTAATTTGACGTTTTGTTGCCTGAAATTCAAATACCTGTGTACGAAGTAGGCACAAACCTAATGTCGCTTCTACCATTGATTTTATACTCTACCTATACAGGGTAGTCACAATCAGTAGTCCAATTAGTACCATCACGTGAGTAATATGACGTCACACGCCAATCTAATGGAAGATAGGCAGTTTGATTCGTTTTAACGAAATTAGGAGCCTAATTCCAATTAACTAATGGCTTAATCTACAGATTGGCGCAGTGGCTCGAGCGTAGGCCGCTCGGCTCACTGCATCGGGTGGTTGCAGGTTCGATTCTCGCCTGAGGCAAATTTCGGAAACGGGATTTTCGAAATTGGCACTGGTCTGGGTGTCACTGGGATCACCCCCAGTCCATTGTACGGTACCCAAGCGCTGCTCATAGTTTTTGTCCATACAGTTGGCGTGTCGAACTAACGCCCCAAGCGGCCGTTAAGAAGTTTAAAAAAAAAACGAGCAAGCACAATGAAAGCGCTCATAGCCAGCTGCAATCACTGATCGGTAAACGATCGGAGGTTAAGCAACACTTGGCAAGGTCAGTCAGAGATGAGTGACCATTTAGTGGCATCTGAACTGAGCGTCTCTGTGCTTCAGACGGCACGTAAATAGTCGGTCCCGGTTGTTGTAATTTAGGCAGCAGTAAGCCTTGTCAGAGGTTTTCGGGCGGCTTGAACAACTCTGACACCAGGTTGGCCACTAACCATACGACGCCACCAAGCCAACTAGACACTCGGGTATAAATATCAAATGATAACAAATGATAATAAGTCAATGATTCCGCGGTCCGTCCACAACGTAGCGAGCCTGGGCCAATGCCTGGGCACTCCTGTGGCAGGGGGGCGTCCATAAATTACGTGAGGTGATTTTTGAGATTTTTCGACCCCCCCTCCCCCCTTGGTGAGATTTCGTGAGATTTAGCCCGACCCCCTCCCTCCCCCTATAATCTCACGTGAGATTTTTCAAAAGCTTTATTCTAGAGGAGAAACATGTTTGACTTAATTTAAAAAAAAAAAAATAGGTTTAGTTTAAAAAAAAATGTACTTTGTTTTTTGCGGTAAAAAAAATTACGCGAGATTTGCCGAGACCCCCCTCTCCCCCACGTGAGATTTGGTGAGATTTTGCTCGAACCCCTCCCCCCCATAAATGACTCACGTAATTTATGGATGCCCCCCAGTAGCTCCGACTACGTAGTGGAAGGACCGAGGAATCATTGACTTATTAATATGTATACCCGAGTGTCTAGTTGGCTTGGTGGACTAGTACGTGAAGAAAAAGGGGAAATAAAATGAAATGCTATGCAAACATGACTAATCTAAAATATTGTTGATTACGCTAACTTGTCCTGATGACCTCACGAGGCGACTGACATTAATGAACCCAGAGTAACTAGAAGTACTTGATAGTATGATAAACAATTGATAATAATTGCACATCCATACCGAGCGTCGACATATACTTAGATTTAATGTGTTACTGTATGCAAATTAAATTATTATTTATAAGTCATTCATTATTTATTAAATTCAATATTATTTATTGGTGTAGCCAATTGACCGCAGGTCGTATACGGGCTGGTTCGACCGAGGTAGTACCACCCTCTCACAGATGATCGGCGTGAAGTAGCTTGTTACATTATTACATAGCATAAGTATCTTATTATTTTATAACCCTATCAAATCAAATATTCTATTTTTCTATTTTATTTTATAAACAAGTACATTTATTATTATGTCTATTCTAACGATACCTAAGTGTTGTGTACTAGCTGGTTGCTTTATTGTTTTATTTAGTTTTTTTGGGTAGCCAGCTAATATCTAAACAGAGTATGAGGAGGCTTTGGCTGTAAATCAGCGCTGGAGGAGACTCCGTTCCTCTCCAGCACACGCTGAGCCAAATGCTTTTCGGCACAGCTCACACTGAAAGTAATATTGCTCGTTGTATACCTACTATCTATATGCCTATCTCTTTAATTTTATCTGTGCTGTTCCTTTTTGTTTTGTGCTGTGCTGAATAAATATTTTTCATTTCATTTCATTTCTATTATAGCTGCGTTTTTACGATGAGTGAGAGAGCCTGAAGTCCAACCCCCCTTCACTTCCCCTTCCTCTGTTCAACTTCGCTTCAGGTCGGCAACGTGAGAACGATGCCTTTGGTATTGCAAGCATCTATAGGCTACGGTAAAAAAATACTAATTCTTCGACCGACCGTACTCCGTGTGATCTCGGTGGAATTTTTTAAGGAATTAGATAAATCTATTATAAGCATAATTTTAGCCTGAAAGTGCTTAGGTATATTCACTGACTACGTAGACATAACGTCATAATTGATTGCTCGGACGAGCCTGCCAGAGACTTGTAGACGCAACTAATAGAATAGAACAAGGCCCTAACGGCCGAATACTCGTACGCAACTTAAATTTGAGAGCTGCTTAACTTTGACGCGCCATACAAAAAATGACAGTTAACGACGTCTCAAACTGCTAAGTGGGACTTAAATATTTAAGTAGCCTTTGAGTATTCGGCCGTTAGTCGCTTAACCATTGCCACTGAGCTGCTTAAGTGATCAACCCTCTGATTGGTCAGAATCAATCAACCAATCAGAAGGTCGATCACTATAGCAGCTCAATAGCAATGGCAGCTCAATGGTTGAAGACTTAGGGCCCTTTTGGTGTGTTAGTCTCGTGATATTATTCATTTTTCCGTACAACCGCCCGGCCTATTCCGTGCGTTAATAGATTCGCTAGCTGCCTCCTAGTTATTATAGCACTATAGGTTCTATAGCAGTGCTTGTAGAGATAACAGTAGTAACTACAGGCAGTAAGAAACAATGGAGCACACTGCATTAGCATTGCAAATGGCGGCGTGTTGCCGTTTGCAAGCTGCGCTACAATGTAACTGATTTGAGCTGTTTGATGTGTTCTGAGTAAACATCCTATGATCCCACGGTATACAAGTAATCAGTTGCTTGCGGTCCGCCCATTTTCCTTTTTACCCGACTACGGCAAAGCGGTGTGTATGTGTTGGTTCTGTCGTATGTTGTTCATCTGTTCCCGTGTAACTTCCATAATAATTTAACAAATTATGGCCCGGCCACGACTTCGCGCTTCAGTGACGGGCGACAGCGACATCGCGGGGGTGCTAAAATATTGTATCGCGCGCGTTGCCGCCGAGAGCGGCAGCTCGTGGCGTGATGCAACATTTTGGCGCTGTCGCCCGTCGCTGAAGCGCTAAGTCGTGGCCGGGCCGTTAGATCGTTGGAAGCGTTTTGATCTTTTGATCGTCCACTGGTTATAGGTTTTTTGTTTTATAGGACTGCGGTGACAAAAAAGCGTACGGCCCTCCTGATGTTAAGCAGTTACCGTAGCCTATAGATGCTTACAATACCAAAGGCATTGCTCGCATATTGCCGACCTGAAGGGGAGTGGGATGCTTGCAGCTCTCTCACTACTCGTACGAAACGCAGCTGTGATAGCTGCTTTACGCCGATCTTCTGAGAGAGGGTGGTACTAGCCCGGTTGAGCCAGCCGGTATATGAGCTGCAGCTAATTGGCTACAGCTTGACTACCACCTTTAGGTATGGCTATGTGACGTCACATTAAATTGAATATGGCGCCCTCACAAGGAAAATTCTCATCAAGAGGATAGCCGTGGTCCGTGGTCATATGCCACTTTGTCCTAAAGGACCTAAAAGAACCACGGCCCCATACGTCTCATCTGAAAATTCCACCCCGTATTGTTTTCATCGACTGTCACACAGATAAATCAAATTATAAACTCAGCACACGACCAGCACTGCCTCGTCGGTTGGCATCCACTAACTGAACCGGAAATAAGTGGATCACGCGCTGACCACGCGCGGTCCACTGGTTGATCACGTGACGTTTATGGTGTAAAAGCACCGTCCGCCCGCGGACCACCTGTCGACAACGAGCGGACGCCGAGCGGCGAGGCGGTGCTGGTCGGGTGCCGGGTTGATAGATGAAAGCCGACCTTTAACCGTCAAATTATAATTTAACGGCTAGAAGCTGATGAAAGGTGATAAGGAAATCCGAAGAGATTAATAAATTGTTTTAAATTATAATTAAATCGGAAACTTGAGCTGACTAGTTTTCTCGGGAGATTAAATAGACGATCTATTAATAGCTCTCAAGTTTGAGATTACTTTATAACTCTCAAACAACTTAAACATCTGGGTTAGGGATCAGTTTTTCCTGGATCTTTGAACGCTAAAGTTATTATAAATTAATAAAATAAATACATACATTAAAAAGTTTAATACCTTATTTGGTGCGTCCAGATGCTTCGCACGCCCCGCCCGAGCACACATGGTAAACAACTCTTTTAATCCACTCTGACACCATTCCCCTAGCTTGTGGCTTCGCCTACAAGCGTTTCTACAAATCGCTATGCTTCATGTATGGAAATGACATAAGTCACGTGATCTACTTATCGACTTGTAATGTCATTTCCATACATTTAAGCGTAATGAGAAACGCTTGTAGATAGAGCTACCGGGCTAGGGAGGCAGGTTGGCCACTGACCATATGAATGAAAGGAAGCACCTATGTTATTTGTATTCCCAAAGCGAACGAAACTACGGGCAAAAGCTGTTCACTTCAAATTCCTCGAAGAACAAAGAATAAAAAACAAACAGTAGGTACATCAAACATGTCGCGACGTGTGTATCTCATCAATTCCATTCAATGTAATCCTTTTGATGTTTCAATTTTAGAATTATCTGACATCCGGGATGTTCGGATTCAGGGTGTACGGATGTGATAAAATGAAATGTACCATTTTATCTTTGGGATAATAATACAATTCAAGGTTCGACCCTGATAGGTTTACAGATCTCTCACGCTTGCTGATGACTCAATGAAGCGATGCATGTGGGAAATATCATCTATATTGTGAAGTGGTATTCAGGCTATCTTCTTCTTATCGTATGGTTAGTGGCTAACCAGCAGGGCGATTGTCTAACTTGAGTTGCAATCATCTTTTGACTGACACATAAATTTAGTTGTCAAAAATCGCCAATTTGATGCAATTTGACAACTAAAATCGCCGAATTTTATGTGTCAGTCAAAAAATGATTGTAACTGAAGTTAGACAATTGCCCTGCTGGTGTCAGTGTTGTTCATGCCGCCCGAAGGCCTCTAACGCCCCCGAAGGGCTGTATCTCACGAACTGTTAATAGGTAGAGAGTTGAAATTTTCACAGAATGTGTATTTCTGTTGCAGTTACAACAACAAATATTAAAAATAAAGGTGGTTCCCATACAAGAAACTTATATTTTTGACGTTTTTATTCTACGGTAGTACGGAACCCGTTTGTGCGAATCCGACACGCACCTGGCCAGTTTTTTATATTTGGAATGAGAATAGAATGCTAAACACCCTCCTACAATACGTCTCTCGTCTTACCTCCCACCCTGTAGGTATACTTAGTGTATGGTTCTTGCAATTCACGAAGGCGACCGGCCCTTGGTTGTGTTCGACATGTACATACACAATTGTGACAGTGTGCGTGCGCGGCGGAGCCGTAAACGCACACATTAACACATATACAGATACGTGTTTACACAACCAAGGGCCGGTCGCCTTCGTGAATTGCAAGAACTACACCTACAGTGATCTTGTGAACATCATTGTAATATTTCAAACGCTACAAATGTATTGTCACAGTAATAGCCCATTGTTTGCGTAGTTTTTACGATCTATAAATCTACCAAATGGGAATCGAATCGACAATTTTATTACACTTTTTCCTGCACTGGGAATTTACGTTTTAATGTTGGTATGACTGAAGCAATTTGACCACTGGGTCCTAGGAAATAGTGGTAGAGCCAAGTTGCAGCCAAGGTAGTGCCATCCTGTTATAGAAGATCAGCGTGAAGTAGCTATTTATGTTTTTTTTTTATTTGGGACTAGGCCCGCCACACACTTCCACCACTGTTACTCCTGTAAGCCAGGATCGACTATAGTGTCCAAGGTTTGACCCTCGATGAGTCCCGGGGAAAAGCTAAGCTGTCTTGGAACCCGCACGATTTTTTTTTATCAGTTCGAATTCGAATTATATTGTTATTTTGTTTGAGTGAGAGACCTGGAAGTCCAAACCCCCTTCCCTTTTCTTTCTCTACAATGTGCGCGCGATGCTTTTGGTATTGCAACCATCTATAGGCTATTATGGTACCTACGGTTAGTAATTAACAAAGTCATAGTATTGTATTATCATGATAACATAGACAATCTCAAAATTTAAATATGAGAATCCTGAAATACATGAGTTTAGATTAATTAATATCAAGTTACGGTCTAGCTCAAATAATAACGTAAAAATATTCTCAACCTGTATAAGTTCAAATTAATTAATCCACTACCCACATAAACCACATAATTATCTTCCAAATGAAGCAAAACACGATGTAGGTATTTCTCTCTGTTTCGGAAAAAATATTTGCACAAAGTAACAGTCGGTATATCATAACGACCGCGACCGTTAAATTGTCGCCGGTAGAATAATGAGCTTTTAAATAAACAGCCCCCCTAGCCAAGTGGCTTCGTCTCCAAGCGTTTCTACAAATCGCTACGCTTCATGTATGGAAATGACATAAGTCACGTGATCTACTTATAAACTTGTATTGTTATTCACTTTTGCAGATTAATAATAGTAATAATTTAGCCATATTAACGTCCCACTGCTGGGCATGGGCCTCCCCTCAATGCGAGGGGGATTCAGGCCATAATCCACCACGCTGATTAGCTGCTATTGCAGATTAGCAAAGTTTTTATGTGCCACTGACGGAGCGCGTATAACCGATCTACCTTTTTTATTGAATATCTTTTATAGCTAAATGATGAAGGAATTGTGAGGAAATCCATACAATTTCGAAAGATGTGTGAAGTTTGCCAACGCCCCTTCAGCCAATGCAACACGATTAACGATATATCTTAACGATTTATCGTTGCAAATGTACAAATCGATCTGCACAAATAAATCGATCGTTTGTTTAACACACCGTTGCATATTATTGCAACGATAAATATTTAATATCGTTACATGTATTCTCCAACAACGCAGAGTGCTTGAGGTATAGCAGTTACAAAAACCCCGGACAAGCGCGATTAGGACTCGCGCCCTGATGGTTCCGTACAAACTTAACTTTCGAAAAGTTTATTATTTCTATTTGTAACGACCTCAATAATATTTTCATGTTTTTAGCTTCAGAAAAATTTGGGTTCATACCAAATTTTACTCTTTAGTTTGCTCCCTTAAGGGTGTCATTTACCAAAATCCTGAGTGAATGTCTGCGCTGTAAAAGGTACCTACTGTCAAAATGTTAAGTTTCTAACACCAGACTTTGGCCGGTGTCTTAACCGACAAATAGATGGATAAAAACGGCCAGGTTGCACTCCGGGAGTGCCGGCAGAAGTGAAAACTTGAACATTAACGTTGTGCATTTTTTAAATATTTTGTTATGGTTAGGGAAAAAATGTATAAAATAACAAGCTGGCCATTTTTTTTAAATAATCATATGAAATAATACAAATAAAAAAATAATAATAATAAGAATTATATAATTAATAAAATATTAAATTCGAAAATATAGTAAACATAGCATTCGATCCTACGCCCCATAGAGCACTTACCCAGATCCATTCACTTAGGTGCTAATAAGACGTTTTAAGTTGAAAGCGAAATTATGAACTATATACTTTTTACCCATCCCAAGATAGGAAACGTGACCTGTCGCTACGAATCTCTCGCATTTTATTTGCGCATCAGGATGTCGCGAGTTTAACATATTTTACCCATCTCAAGAAGAGTGCACAACGCCGTTAAAGAAGTTTTCACTTCAATAAGAGTTCCCTTTTTTTAGGTAAGGAACCCTAAAAATGTTTTTACCTAGCACAATTTCTTCAGCATCATCGTAATAAAGTACCCCTACAGTTTGACCTTACGCGGGCGGCGCGCGCGTCTATCGCCTTCTATTTCGCACCCCAATGATTTTTATACCGCGTCGTCTACTGCGGCGATAATGTTAAATCTCCACGGATGGCGCCGGCGGTCTTATGGTACAATGCACGAGGAACGAACGGATTTTATAATAATGTGACTAAGGTAGCAAACAAGCGTACGGCCCGCCTGATGTTAAGCAGTTACCGTAGGTAAAAGATGCTTGCAAAACCAAAGGCATCGCTCCCACGTTGCTAACCAAAAAGGGAGTGGGACAGAGTGTTTTTCAAAATTCAACCCCCACGGTTGTAAAATAGGGGGTAAAAGTTTGTATTGGAGTCCTAATTTTTGAGAAGCTAGAGAAACAAAAAATAGTATAAAACCCCTTTGCAAATAAAAATATACTTTTCAGGCGGTTTTGAAAATTCAACTCCTAAGTTTGTACGGAACCCTCAGGTCGCGAGTCCTGCTCGCACTTATCTGGTTTTTGTTTAGAAGATACTGTAGCATCACTATCTAGAATAATGCTTACATCAAATCTATCAAATATACGATTTGTAGCCATAATGAGAAGATAACGTGAAATAATAAGCTAAGTTAGGAGCAATAAGCTCAAAATTACTTTTAAGTTAGTGATGATAGAAAAATAAAGAAATAGATAGGTACATATACATTGCAAATCGCTTATCACTTGCACCATCCAGACAAAAAACATTTTCATATCAATTTCACTGAACAATGCCATATGAAAAAGTGGGTTTTCAACATTATACTGCGTGCACACTTGCTGTGGTTTAAATACTCGCTTTTATTACTCAGAGGTGTATTAACATTTTTTTATATAACTAAGATGGTAAGCAAGCGTACGGCCCGCCTGATGTTAAGTAGCTACCGTAGCCTATAGTTGCTTTCAATACCAAAGGCATCGCTTGCACGATGCCGACCTGAAGGGGAGTGGGGATGGGGGTCGGGTTTCCGGCTCACTCACTCATCGCATGAAACGCAGCTCTGTAATAGCTACTTTACGCCGATCTGCTGTGAGAGAGCGGTACTACCTCAGTCAAACCAGACCGTGTATAAGCAAATCAAATCAAAAGGTTTTTATTCATGTAAGCTCAATAAAGCATTTATAAATAGTCAATAATAAACAATATTTTAGCGTTACCACCGGTTCGTAATGTTGCTTCCATTGAGAAGAGCTGGCAAGAAACTCAATGGTTACTCTTTTCAAAATACTAATTGTATACAGCAGCTTGGCTCTACTATAAAAAAAACTATTTTAATGCAGGTACAGTATGAACGCATATCAACTTTTTTTCCTAGGAAGCCGTGTACCATGCATGTGTCGAAAATTATTGTTTTTGCACACAATTGTGTGTTGTGTGTATTTTTCACGCTTCCGTCAAGAATTAGCTGAACAAATCCAGTACAAAAACTACCGCTTATAAACTCAATTGCTGCAAACTTAAAAAAGAACTCAACAGATTTTAAATGGTAACAAAAAATAGGCGATTGGCAACGTGCGAGCGATTCTTTTGGTATCGTATGCATCTATAGGTTACGGTAATTGCACAATATCAAGCGGGCACTACGCTTATTTGCCGCGATTTTATTTTTATAAAAAGGCGTGTGATGTCCACCGAATAAATCCTGGAAACATGGTAGGCATTTTTCTAAGCCTAGGATAAAAATAAAAACTGTTTTGTTCATTGACATTAAGAGCAAAAAAGGAGAGAGTTGGAGTGAAAGAGGGAGACATGCGACAGTCCTAAATAGTTTGACCTACTAAATGGAGTCCATTGGCTCAATAACTACGCAACATCATCCTGAACGCATGTCTGTATTGTCAATACGGCTAATAATTAATTTCACTTTCTGGAAAATATTACTTATTATGTATTTAATAAGTGTTTTTTAACTCAAGAATTTGTTTCTTGAAAATAAATCTTGAGTAAATTTCGCTGCATGTAGTAGTACGCTGAGTACAATTACTTTAAGGATTGCGAAATTAAAAGGATATACTGACCATATGTGGAAAATGATGGTTTTATTCATAAATTCGTTCTCTTAGACAGTAAAACTAAACTGAGGCACGTTTTGACACGTCAAAGCGTAAAGAAATATGGAACCCTTAAAAGGTCAGCTACTACGGGGTGTAGAGCAGCTAGTAAAAAATAAGCGCCGTCATCCCTCGAGAGATGGGTGCGTAAACATTAGGGTGGCGTTTTCGGGGCGCTGTTTAGTAGACGTAGATCATATTCCTTCTTGCTTGTAATTGAAGGTAGGAAAAATATTGCCTTAATTTTCTGGTTGAACAATTTTTTGTTTAACCTTTGCACATTAATTTAGAATCGTTCATATTTTTCGAAACATACTATTTTATTTTTCTATGTGCGAATCATAAACTTATCATTCATCATCATCATCATCATCATCATGTCAGCCAAAAGACGTTCACTTTTGGACAGGACAGTGGCACAGGACCGGTCGTTGTGGAAAACCTTGAGGCAGGCCTATGTCCAACTTATCATTAGCAAAATAAAGTAATCATAATGAACCCTTGTGGGTGTAGCTGAAGCTCTATTCACAAGGGTTTTCCTAGTAAAAGAAAGAGTTCTATCTCTATCTAGAGCAGCCTCTTTAACCTATTCATACTGCTTGTCTGCCGTGAAACCATTACTTCCTGCTACCATTATACCTTGACTCTCGTAGAGTCTCCCACCACATCAAAGTTATTTATAACTGTTACACCACACGCAAAGTGTAGAACATGCTTCACGCTTCGGTGCCAAGTGTTACCGCATCAAGTTCCACAGAACTCTACCTAATACAATTAGATACTAGGGTTGCTGCTGAACTAGTTACAAACACTGGGTCAATCTAAATCTACAGTGCCAAAGGCAGTTTAGCGGAAAATTTAATATCTTCCGGCTAGGGTGGTATGCCGGGCGGGGTCAGCCGCTACGCCCCGATGGTTGTTGGCGGGGACTTCTAAATATAGCTGTGTGCGTCGTGAATGTTGATATCGTGATTCAGGATTTCTATGTTGTATTGGAGCGTGCACTCAGTGCCATCTGTTGGTGGCGTTGGGAATGTATAGTACTCTACACTCTCTGGTTTTGTTCATCATCATCAGCTGGTTATAGTCCACTGCTGGACATAGGCCTCTCCCAATGTACGCTTCAAAGCCCGGTCTTCGGTTCGTCTCCTCCAGTCGCTGCCAGCTATCCTGCGTATATCGCCACTGCATCTAGTCACAGGGCACCTTACTCTACTTTACCCGGGTCGCGGTCTCCACTGAAGTACACGTCTGTCGGTTTTTGGGTCTGTGGTAGATAATGACCTACCCACTGCCACTTCAGCCTAATAACATGCTATGTCGCTAACTTTCGTTCTTTGGCAAATAACTTCGTTCCGAATCAGCAGGAGCCACGATCACAGCTGGCCCACATCTATCCACTTATCCACCAAATAAATATGATGTTTTTACGGATATTAAAATGGAAAAATCTGGTAGATAAAAGTTATCACAGGCCTTTGAAATAATTCAAACAACTTTATTGATATTGTTACTTAATTATCGGTATATAGGTGATGCGATATACTTACTATTCATTATTTTCAACCATATGAACGACACTTTCATTCCTCCAAGCCATAGTGTCCAAACAACTTGATCTTCCTTCAACATCATTCCATACAGACTCCTCCTTAGACCCGCACCGCTTCATCAAGTTGGTCTTCGAGAACGACAAGCCAGTGCTCGTAAAAGTCTCCAAAGTCCACGAACTCCGAGACTCCGACTTCGACTTTTTTATCGGAATATTTGGAATGAAACTGCAACTTGTGTCTATTGAAGGCGGTGGCACGTAGAAGAGTAAGCTCGTACTCCTGTTTTGCCGTAGGGCTAAACATGACATACTGTAAGATGACGCTAATTTAGACCTTCGGATCTCTTTACTATTGGCCAGAGTTTGAAACGAAGGCATTTCTGCAGCATCAGTTTTATCGTCATCAGATTCGAAGAAAGAATTCCAAGTTTCCGTGCTCCACGGAGTACTTACCATGCTGAGGGTATCTACGTCGGGTGAAACAGGCATTTTATAATGTGTATTTGTTACGAAATAACTCTTGATTTGGTTGAAAACTATATTGTCACCAGATTCGGTGCTATCTATGGGGTCGATCATGTCTTCATATCGCAGGTCTTTTGAGTCATCAATAGATAGGTCATTGTCAGAAGATTCTGGTGTTACAGTTTTTGATGTGCTGGAATCGCGTAAGTTTTCAGTGGGAGATTCACTAGTGGATGGTTCAGTCATTGTGTTCGGTTCTAATTGTTTGGTTCGGATTCAGAATTTGTATTTAACTTTTGTTATATTGTTGGAATCATTATTATTTGGGTTAGGCATTATTCTTGATTGATGATGGCTATATAGTTTGTTTAAATATCTTCATGGTTTGAAGTTTTCTTTTACATTTAGTCTTCTCCATTGTTAGTAGCGGATATTCTCGCCCTGTTTTTGAATATAATTTGTTATTGTACTTATTAATTTATTTACATTTTGTACGATTTTGTAAACTGTTTTATATCAAAAAAATAGTTTGACGCGATCTATCAAAGCATCAAAGAGAATAAGATAAATTCTGTCAGTATGAAGTTTTAAATACTTGCTTATTTCTATAAAATAGGTTATATTTCACTTTTTGAAGTGAAAACTTCTTTAGCGGCGTTGTGCACTTTTCTTGGAATTAGTAAAAACGGTTAAATTCGCGTCAGGGTCACGTGTACTGATCGTAAAATTCATCATATTCGTAGCCGTCATGTCACGATGGCTCTGGGTAAGTGCTCGCTCTAAGGGGCGTAGGTTCGATCCTATGTTAACTTTTTTTTTTATTTAATATATTGTTTTTTAAATTTATAATATATTATTTTAAACTTTACGGATTACCAGTAACTTGAAGAAACAAATATTACAAATTTCAGAAAAGACATCTCGTGGCCGGGCGTACGTACGTAGTACGTACGCAATGTACCAGCGCTTTGTCCGCTCGGCTACGATGTTAGTTACAAAACCATTCGAACAACTGTGACAACTGTGAAAACATGACAATGACATCATAACAATGTTTGTGTACGATAGCGCGATGAATAAATATTGTATTTAACCACATAAGTTATAGTACTTTTATACTGATAATTAAAGCAATTCGTGCAAAATTATTCCCTAACCATTCCAAAATATCAAAAATGCACAACGTTAATATTCAAGTTTTCACTTCTGCCGGCACTCCAGGAGTGCAACCTGTTAATCATGGACTCTTCTTGTTAAAAAACCAATAAAATACACAATACACACGGCATATTTAGGAAATTTCAAGGGAATGTATGTATGTATGTAATATTACCTTCTTGCATGAATAGGGCAGATGAAAGTAAAATATTTTGATACCTATACTTTTTGGGGATGAAAAAAGAGAGCTCAACCCACAAGAGTCTTGCCAACCCTGTTATCGTGAACTGGGAAGTGGGGTTGAACTTAAACCAATAGTTTCAGAGGATTCACCGCATGTGACTTGAGGTCTTAAGACTCTGACGTACTTTGTGTAACGAATGCTTCGTTGTATCTACTAATGGTTTGTTATTAACTAGCTGTTAGCTAGCGCAAGCGTCAAATTTTAGGATCCTTTTCAATACCAAATCTCCTGTAATATAAAAGTCACGATCGGGGGTATGCAATAAATTACGTTTTATATTATAGAGCCGACATACATTTCCCGACATATCTTGGGCGGCGGCTTCAACTTACCATCAGGTGGACCGTCTGCCAGTTTGTCATCCTTGGCTATAAAAAAGACCCGAACATTAGTGTTTTAAAAACTACACATACTTATCAATTAATACAAGCCGTATACGCTAGATCTAATGCAAGAAAGAGATGAATATACCTACATTGTAACGTTATTAGCTACATAATCATTGGCGCACGCGCACGCAGACGTGCAGCCGCGACACTGCGTGACGCGTGACTGAGTGAAAACGTATGGCGTGGCCAATAGATGCTTGCAATACCAAAGGTATTGCTCGCACGTTGCCGACCTGAAGGGGAGTGGGACGGAGGGAGGGGAAGGGGGTGGGCTTCTGGCTCTCTCACTCATCGTACGAAATACAGCTGTAATAGCTGCTTTACGCCAATTTTTCGTAAGAGGTTACTACCCCGGTCGAGCCAGCCCGTATATGAGCTGCAGTCAATTGGCTACAGCTTGGCTTTACCGCCAATAAAGAAGCTCAACGTTATGGTTGAAATTAAATAAGAGTGTCTTCTGTATGGCTCCGCGCATTTACAATCACTTGCCTTAGATACTTTTAAATATAAGTTAAATTTCCTGTTGAGTAAGGCATATTACAGCGTAAATAGATGTGTCCATATGGCGCGCATGCCTCACCCGAGCACTCATATTATGTATGACATTACGTCTATGCGTCCTGACGTCAAAAGTGAGTGCTCGCGCGAGGCATGCGCAAGATGAAGACGCCGCCAATGAATAACTTGATGACAAAGTTGTTCTGCGTTATGACTGTATGTTTTTTTTTAAATTAGTATTACATTATTATAGTTATTATTCTTTATATACATTATTATTGTATTCTCTTTTCTTTTATAA
Organism: Drymonia ruficornis; assembly: GCA_947859195.1. Classification (NCBI taxonomy): domain Eukaryota; kingdom Metazoa; phylum Arthropoda; class Insecta; order Lepidoptera; family Notodontidae; genus Drymonia; species Drymonia ruficornis. The sequence continues at coordinate 3,540,371 of OX401926.1, read as the reverse complement.
TGTGAATGTAAAAATTGTTTATACACTGAAATTCTGCAATACTTAGATAGGAAGAAGTGTAAGCCAGTCAAGACAGGTTTTTTGAGGATCATAAATATTTTTAGTTTTAAGATCTTTCGTACTACCCAAAAATCACACGAATAAAGAATTGAATTGAATTGAATTGAAAATTCTGAGATCTATGAGCGGTTTTTTTTTTACTTTCACACAAAATCCCAGCAGGGGTATCTAACTTGATATATCCAAATATTCCTATCGAATTTCCATGTAGCAAACATTTAGGGACAAATACTCGCCCTGGAGCTACGAAAGGGTTAAAAAGGGTTTATTCACGTAATAATAATATTTTATAGGAAAGCAATAACATTTCGGTACGAAATTATTGGTAGTAAAGCCAATCTGTAGCCGAATAGACGTGTCCATACGCGCATGCCGCGCGAGGCAACTTTGCCTCGAAAGATTGATATGTCGCGCGCGATGCAAATGCTGCCTCACCCGAGCGCTGTCATTTGCCTCGCCTAGCTTGGCCTTGTCATGAGACAGGACGATAATGTTGATAATGTTGGATATACCCATCGCTGTCTAGAGTCTAGGTTGGCTCGCCATTTGCCTCGCGCGGTATGCGTGTGTTGTGGAATGGCACCACATTTTTATACATTTGACATTATGGCTGTTATATTTTCAGTTATCTTGTCAATGGTAACTTATTGGCGGCGTCTTCATCAGGCGCATGCCTCGCGCGAGCACTCACTTTTGACGTCGGAACGCATAGACGTAATGTTATAATATGAGTGCTCGGGTGAGGCATGCGCGCCATATGGACACATCTAACTAGGTACGTTGCGAACACAGCGTCTGGTAAACATGTATTTTATTACCCGACTACGGAGGCGTTATGATTTTGACCGGTATGTATGTATGTATGTATGTATGTATGTATGTATGTATGTATGTGCGTCTGTTCCCACCTAACTTCCAAACTACTTGTCGTAATTTGACAAATGAGGTATCGTCAGAAGCGGCTTAATGGCGCGCTGGTTATAGGCTATGTGAAGTTACATAAAATTGCATATGGCGCCCTCTAGAGGACATAATGTCATGAACTAAAAAAAAACATTTTTTAATGAAACCATGTGGGGTATCAAATGAAAGAGCTTGATGAGCACATTTCAAAAATATATATATTGTTACCTATAACTCCAAAATAATTAAATAAAAAGTAAGTTTAAAAACTAAAACCCGACTACGGAAAAAACGCGCTCTAAAAAGTATGAAACAAGAAAATATTCTCATCTAGAGGATAGCCGTGGTCCGTGTTCATGTGCCATTTGGCCCTAAAAGACCTACACGGACCACGGCTATCCTCTAGATGAGAATATTTTCTTGTTTCATACTTTTTAGAGCGCGTTTTTTCCGTAGTCGGGTTTTAGTTTTTTTTAACTAAAAGCTCTGATCAAAAGATTTTAACTTCGTAAAAATGTGTGTAAAAGTTTTTAAGAAAAGGTATTTTGTTTAGAGAAAACGACAGCGATGTAAGGTAAACTTTATAATAACGTTCCTTAGGGAGTCAGGATTTCATGACTCATAACATACATACATACATACATACATACATACCTACCTGAAAAGAAAGGGAGACGCATGACTACAAAATAAGGAGTCCATGAACACAGTACGACTCAGTCGTAAATAAAAAATAAAAACTATTACGTCACTACTTTTATCCCCATTCGGGGGTAGTCAGAGGCTTGAGTGGCCATACACCCATGAGCATAATATACAGTTCGCTTACGGTGAGGAAAACACATCTTGAGGAAACCTACCTATCTTTCGGGATTAGGTAATAGTTAGTTCCTGTATACACGGCGACAAGGTTCACCACCTGTCACGTTCGGTTCTGACTATCTGGTGAAACGTGGGCTTTGAGTTGGCTTAATACCTCCACAATGTGGTGGTGTATTGCCACTCAAGCCTCTGACTACCCCCGAATGGGGATACAAGTCGTGACGCATATGTATGTAATTGTAGAATTGCGAGTGCGATAACAGATGTGTGAATTTCTTTGCATGTAGTGGTGCGCTGAGCACCAGTTTGTGATCGCGATGTTCTTCTTGTTATCGTATGGTTAATGGCCAACATGGTGTCACAGTTGTTCAAGCCGCAAGGCCTCTGACCAGGCTTAAAATGGCTTAGGATAGCGATGTTAGAAGGTACTCATAGCTGAAAAACTAAAACCCGACTACGGAAAAAACGCGCTCTAAAAAGTATGAAACAAGAAAATATTCTCATCTAGAGGATAGCCGTGGTCCGTGTAGGTCTTTTAGGGCCAAATGGCATATGAACACGGACCACGGCTATCCTCTAGATGAGAATATTTTCTTGTTTCATACTTTTTAGAGCGCGTTTTTTCCGTAGTCGGGTTTTAGTTTTTAAACTTACTTTTTATTTAATCATTTTGGAGTTATAGGTAACAATATATATATATTTGAAATGTGATCATCAAGTTCTTTCATTTGATACCCCACACGGTTTCATTAAAAAATGTTTTTTTTTTAGTTCATGACGTTATGTCCTCTAGAGGGCGCCATATGCAATTTTATGTGACGTCACATAGCCTATAACCAGCGCGCCGTTAAGCCGCTTCTAACGATACCTCATTTGTCAAATTACGACAAGTAGTTTGGAAGTTAGGTGGGAACAGATGCACATACATACCGGTCAAAATCATAACCCTCCGCCGTAGTCGGGTAATAAAATAATAGATCAATGGGGCGAACTAATATTTAATCGGCTTCAGAGTTAGGCAAAATTTAATTGCAATTAATTAATTACTAATTGCATGTGGTATCACAATTAACAATTAATTTTGTTTGTCAATCGCGAACAAATCACAATTAATTGTTAATTGTGACATCACCTGCAATTTGCAATTAATTAATCGTAATTAAATTTTGCCCAACTCTGATCGGCATGTCGATTTTTTATTCTCTTTGTATCCCATATCTGATAACAATGTTTGCTTAATACGAGCAAAACACACACATACAAGATATTATCATAAAAATAAATAGGTTTTTAACTTAGGCCTATAATGTTTAATCCCCAGCAAAATGTTTTATTTCACGAAACTTTTGGCGGCTCTAAATGGAGATGGCTTGTCGGGCTTCATCAGATTAGTGTCAAAAGTCCATTAATTAGACGGACAATTATTTTGTTCCCGGAATTATACAGTATGGTGTTATTATTTTCGTTTTTCATAATAGTTTCAGGCAATAATAAAACGTGTAATATCATCAGTCTTTTGCAAAGGAGAGGGTCACAATTAAGGGCCTCCACAGACTTGCTACTTTTAGCATCGGCGATCGGCGATTTTGATGCTGCGGCTCCCTCGTTCGCGCTCGAAGAAACGCGGCGCAGCATCGATACGTCACAAAATCGCCGGTCGCCGATGCTAAAAGAAGCAAGTCTGCGGAGGCCCTAATTAACGTTTAGATTAATTATTATTATTAGATCTATATTATTATGAGATATTATACTATTATCTATGTATGAATGTGATGATCATAACAGATAAGATCATAAGATCTTATCTTTTTTTCGTTTTCATGAATTTAATGTTATCCTAGCATTTGTTCTACTCGTCTTTTATTGTTCAAATTTTTTATTGTTTATAAACCAGACGTCTGCTGTCGATCGCATATAAAATCTTAATTAATACACATTGTAGTCATGTTTATTTTTTATTTTAAAAGCAGAGTAATTTATTTTATCCTATGATTTGCTCTACTGCAGTCTCTGAATCAGTGATAGCCGATTGGTTAAGCACGCGTCTTGCGGGCTCAAGTTCCAGAGTTCAAATCCTGGCTCACACTCAGAATTTTTATAAATCTATGTGCGAATCATAACTTTAAAATTATTATCACTTGCTTACGGTGAAGGAAAACATTGTGAAAAAAACATGCATGTCTTAAAAATCTAACAAATTTCCGAAAGACATGTGAAATTGACTAACCCGCACTTGGCGTGGTGGATAATGGCCTGAATCCCCTCGCATTGAAGGGAGGCCCGTGCCCAGGAGTGGGACGTTAAAAGGGCTTATATTATTACTTACTATATATACACTCTTTTTGTCTTTTATCCAAAAAGACGTTACCCTAGGGACGTAAATGTATATTTTTCCATTTGACATCCCAAATATCTCGAAAGGGTTTCGGATCATAATCTATACTGGCATGACTTCGACATGTTATTTTTCATCTTGTTTTCTTATGATCCAGTCTGGTAACCTAGCTGATAGCTATGGTATGACCACTGATGTTACGAATCTAGTAATAAGGATGTTATTACCAATACTAAGCCTATACTAGTCTTTCCTTTAGTTTGCCATATGACGTACCTTCTTTCAAACCTTGATGAGGTAAAAGTTTAAGAGGGTGAAATAGGGTATGAAAGACCATTATAATTATAAATCTATACAAATATTATGAAGAGGTAAAGTTTGTGAGTTTGTTTGTAGAAAATAATCTCTTGAGCTACTGTACTGATTTTGAAAATTCTTTCACCAGTAGATAGCTACATTATTCCTGAGTGACATAGGCTATAAATTGCTATGCTGGTGAAACCGCGGGAGGTAGATAGTAATATTATAAATGTGAAAATGTAAATAAATTTTGATGTTTGTTACTCAATTACGCAAAAACGGCTAAACGGATTTGGACGAAATTTAGCACACAGATAGTTTACTACCTTGATTAGCACATAAAATACTTTTTATCCCGGAAATAAAATAGGTTTCTGGTGGGATTATCAAAAAACTAACTACACGACGTTCTAAAGTCAACGCGGGAGAAATCGCGGACAGAAGCTAGTAACTATATACTATGCGATTAAAATAAGAATAGGACCGGCCTAGCGCCATGTTGTGACGTCACAACTGGAACTTGGTACGGCTCTCGGCTAACTTCACTCGTAAGTACTTTATATATGAGTGAAGTTAGCCGAGATCCCGTCCTATTCTTATTTTAATCGCATTGTATGAGGAAATTTCCTTTCATCACAAGTTCTATTGATCTACAGAGTACTGAAATAGAAATGTTTCAGTCATTTGGCCGCCTTCAGCCAACCTATCTCTGAAGGTCAGCCCTGAATGAGCTTTCGAGTGGCTCGGTCAAGTGGTAGAGCATGATAAAGCAAATTGAACCACTTGTTTAGATATTCAAACCGATATGTGGGTAGCTCTTTATTCTTTGAGTTGAGTGGCAGTGGAAAGTAGATACTTAGTTATAATATTATAAGTATCAAAAAACCGTCCAAGTGTGTTCATTCTGCGAAAATTTCAACTCTCTACCTATTTTGGCTCGTGAGATACAGCCCGCTGACAGATGGACAGACAGACAAACAGACAGACAGACAGACAGACGGACAGCGTAGGCTTAGTAATGGGGTCCCGTTGGCACCCTTTGGGTACGGAACCCTAAAAAACTTCAGGCCATAACCCGACGTCACCTGACCAACATAACCATAGGTATATATATGTAACTATACATAAGACGTATCCAAACGAAAATAGCAGGTGTTCTAAGATTGATCCGCTATATTCTCAAAACCATAAAACCAAAGAAATAAATATCACAACCCCGTTTTACAACCCAAAAGCTTCCACACATTTTCGCACCCTCCTTGATACAAGCAACATATATTTTTACGTGAAAGATAAAAAACAGAAAGTGGCAAGAGGCGACGACTAATTCGATCAGTGGATATTGAATTATCCCAACGGAATAGGATTTTTGTGTACAGACGGGGCTTGCTTATTGATTTAGTAGTTTGCCTTTACGCAGTTGACGTTTTGTGCTGTAAAAGGAACCTTATGATGTAATGATACAACACCCATACCTATTAGGAAAGCGAGATTTATTATAGTGGCCCCCTTACCAACCGTAAGGTTACAAAAAGAGGCACACTATACCTGGCAACCCCTTACGAGGCGTGAGGGACCATCTACGGTAGGTCCTGCCGCCAGAGCATCCACCCTATTACTCAACGTGTGAGTTGCACCGTGATCGCTCACTACCATTTATCCAGAATGGTACCGGAGCCGTGAGTCGCTCACCACCCGCACTCCATGGAATGCTAACGGTTCAATCCCCGCTGGGGACGCCAGAGAAGCCGACTACCATTTCTCCTGAATGGTACCGGAGCAAATGATTTAATGATACAGTCTACATTTATTATCTAAAGCGTTTGAGATTTGAAAATGTGTAAACTCTACCAAGAGTTTTACGCGCGTTTAACTCTAGCCAATGGACTGCAGCTCATATACGGGCTGGCTCGACCAAGGTAGTACCACCCTCTCACAGAAGATCGGCGTAAAGCAGCTATTACAGCCGCGTTTCGTACGATGAGTGAGAGAGCCGAAAGCCCAATCCTCCCTTCCCCTCCCTCCATCCCTTCCCTTCAGGCCGGCAATGTGCGAGCAATGCCTTTGGTATTGCAAGCATCTATAGGCTACGGTAACTGCTTACATCATGCGGGCCGTACGTTTTTTTGCCACCGCAGTCCTATAAAAAAAATAGGTGAAAGAATTATTTGGCAGATACAGCAACCTATGAGTTACCTGGTGTAAAAAGGCGCTATGCACATTTGTCTGTCTGTCTATCTGTATATTTTTCAGCCTAGTTCTTCGATTTCCACTAACATGTAAACTTCATCGTAAAATTTGCACTGTATTCAGGTTTATTTCAAACTAGCTTTTTCCCGCGACTTCGTCCGCGCATAATTTATCCCACGGGAACATACTATCGGGATAAAAAGCATCCTATGTGTTAATCCAGGTTATAAACTATCAGTGTTCCAAATTTCATCCAAATCCGTTCAGTAGTTTTTGCGTGAAAGAGTAACAAACACCTATCCATACATCCATCCATCCATAAATCCATCCATACATCCAAACTTTCACATTTATAATATTAGTGGGATTTAAAATAATCTGAATAAAAAAATAGAGTCGTAGTTTTAAAAGATGATTCTAAATTTTTTTAACATTTTACCATCGATTTGGGTTTCTGAATTCACCTGTAAATTCTTTAACTTTCGAATTTCCCTTTACAAAACCTTCACCAGTAAATCTTTACATACCACCCCTAAATCAGTGTTTCATTATCACCCCCCGATATCTACATAAAGGCACTCAATGGCTCCCGATTGCTGCCTCTATCTGACGTCATACTCGACTGACTCGCTCTATGACGTCACACAGCTAATTAACTGCCGCCCTGCGAAGGATGTATGTACTTGTGAGATAAAGAAACGCTTACATAATGTATTAAGTATATATGTACAGACGTAGATCTATGTCTATGTATATATGTCACCGGATAATTGTACGAACCGTTCGTTTATTAATCTAGTGAGATTATAAACGGGCCTGTTGGCGTAGTTGGTTTAGTCCCGGGACATGCATTTGTGTGCGTGAATATGTCTGTATGTCCCGAGTCTGGGTGTAATTATGCATATTAAGTATGGATTTACAAACAAAAGTAGTATATGTAGTAATATCAGTTATCTGGTTTCCATAGTACAAGCTCTGCTTAGTTTGGGACCAGATAGCCGTGTGTAAAATAATGTCCCAGGATATTTATATAAATAAATAAATATCCTGGGACATTTCTTTACAAACTAACCTAGCCTAACCGACAGTTTATGATCTCACTAGGTTAATTATAAACATAAGCTTTGTACAATTATCCGGGGACAGACATATAGATCTTTATTGGCAATTAAATACCTACATGGAAGGTAAAGGAATTGGTGGACAAACATTAATTAAACATTTTAACATTGATTTTTATTTGGTTAAGCGACTGTAGCCTAGGGATGAACAGGTTGGGCTAACAATCAGAAGGTCCCAGGTTCGATCCCCGGTGGGGCATGCACCAATGGATGAATTCTATGTGGATCAATGGATCTATGTGCATAATTTACAGTTCGCTGACGGTGAGGGAAAACATCGTGAGGAAACCTACCTATCCCTCGGGATTAGGTAATAGTCAGTTCCTGTATACACGGCGACACGGTTCACCACCTGTCACGTTGGGTTCTGACTACCTAGTGAAACGTGGGCTTTGAGTTGGTTAATACCTCCACAATGTGGTGCTGTGTGGCCACTCAAGCCTCTGACTACCCCCGAACGGGGATAAAAGTCGTAACGTTACATTACATTATTACATTGATTTACTATTTTAGCAGATATGGCACCTCCTAACACAATAATAAGACGATAATATTAGAGACCAGTGGTTTTGCAATGGACAATCGTTAAGAGACTCGCCCTGAAAGTAACCAACCAGCTTTTAGCATTTGAGTTTGACAAATTAAGGATGATTTTAATTAAATTTCACTCTAGTTTCTATGTAGTCAAGGTTGACAACGTATTTTTTATTATTTTCAGGTACTCATTTGGCGAATGCATAGTGCGTGTGTGTGTATATCTGTGGCAATCTCCAAAAACAGAAGACGTGAAGTTAACCAGGTAATAACCTTGGACTGTATTTTTGAAAACAGTTTTTTATGTGCAGTACCCATATATTTCAGGAAAACTAAATTATTTTTTATAATTAATCTTAGTAAGTAATTTAGGTGCATGCTGTATTTGCATTAATGCTCTCTAAAGCGCTGGGTTCCTCCAATAGCGGCGCCGTCATATATCGACCGTAACTAGAACGTTAGCTATGTAAACAAAATGGCGTGGTTTCCTAGACCGCTACCTGTTTACGTAGCCAATGTTCTAGTGCGGCCGTTATGGCGCCGCTATTGGAGGAACCCATAGCATTATTGTTTATTATAACTCAAACTACGGTCTGCCAACATTTCTAAAGGAGTTTCGCTCAACGCGGCAGACAGCAGACGTCAGTCGGTCTCATAGAAATTGTAATGCCGTCTGCCGTCGCGGCACATGTCATCGCCACAATTTGTATGAGACCGACTGACGTCTGCTGTCTGCCGCTTTGAGCGAACTCCTACCTTGAACAAAAAGATACGCGTTAACTAAACCAAAAAAACTTGGTTCCATTAACAAAAAAAAAGATAGGTACGCATAATTATCTAGGCAACCGAAATATCATTTTGTTTTACTAGGAGACTATTACAGTAGCGGCATTTTACGATGGCCGGTTTGACATGTGGGGGGGGAGAAAATGAACCTTATTATAACGGAATAAGACTGGCCGTTTTAAAAAATAATAAAAAATAAGAATGTCACAAAAATGAATGCGAAAATGAATTTTATTCCGTTATAATAAGGTTCATCCTTTCCCCCTCCCACATGTCAAAACGGCCATCATAACGTGCCGCAGGTATAGTTCTTATCATCCATATCTCATGTACCGGCCCCTATCAAAAAGTGTGTAGGTAAGTACTTGATACTGAAAGTGTATTACAATGGTAACTAGATAAACATCAATAGCCACTCTATTCCTCGAAATGGTTATTCTATCAGCACGGTTTTTGATAAATAGACAATGCCCAGGACAATCTTAAGCCATCAGTAAATCAAGAAGATATGGCTAGTACACTCCCCTCTTCAGACTACTACTAGATTGTCTATAGCGGCCAGCCTTGCCACTCTTAAGGGCCACCGCAGACTTGCTACTTTTTTCATCAGCAATCGGCGATTTTGCGACTGCATCGCGTGTTGGCGACTCTCTGCGATCGGACGCAGCGACTGCTCCGATGCTCAAAGCGACTAAATCGCCGATCGCCGATGCAAAAAGTAGCAAGTCTGCGGTGTCCCTAAGTACAAAGTATGGCATACTATTCCTGGCAACCCCTTACGAGGCGTCAGGGACCATCTGTGGTAGGTCCTGCCGCCAGAGCATCCACACTGGTACTCACTGTGTGAGTTGCACCACTTGCACCATGATCACTCATTACCATTTATCCAGAATGGTACCGGAGCTGTTAAAAGTCGCTCACCACGCGCACTCGGAAAAGTGCGAAGAATGTTTATTGGCGGTAAAGCCAAGCTGTAGAAAATCTACTGCAGCTCATAAACGGGCTAGCTCGACCGAGGTAGTACCACTCTCTCACAGAGGATCGGCGAAAACTGGCTATTACAGCTGCGTCTTTGTCCCACTCCCCAGGACAACAGGAGGTCGGCAACGTGCGAGCAATGCCTTTGGTACTGCACGCATCTATAGGCTACGGTAACTGCTGAACATCAGGCGGCCCGTACGCTAGTTTGCCACCTCGGTCCCATTAAAAAAAATATGTTAGCGGACACGGCTAGTACACTATAGCCATATAACTAAACAGTCGTCTCGTTGTAATGTTGTTTGGAGTTTTTATTAGCTGTGCCAAGAAACTTTGGGCGGAAAGCCAGGTAACTCTTTCAGCGTAAGGCTTGTTGAATAGTTCAATGAGTAAAATATTTATTATAGCATAAGATGTGATACTGTTGGACACAAGCCTTCCTTCGACGACCACTTGGCGTAGGCCGCTAGACTCTAGGATAATTATCCAACTCCTTCAATCCTTTCTTTTGATTAAATTCATACGGGTTCCAAGACAACTTAGTTTTTGGACTCGAGTCAAACTTTGGTGTCATTATTGGACACCATTATCGATTCTGGCTTACAGGAGTGTCAGTGATGGGAGTGTGGGGCGGGCCTAGTCCCAAAAAATACTTATATGCATAATTTACAGTTCGCTGACGGTGAGGGAAAACATCGTGAGGCAACCTACCTATCCCTCGGGATTAGGTAGTAGTCAGTTCCTGTATACACGGCGACAAGGTTCACCACCTGTCGCGTTGGGTTCTGACTATCTGGTGAAACGTGGGCTTTGAGTTGGTTATTACCTCCACAATGTGGTGGTGTATGGCCACTCAAGCCTCTGACTACCCCCTCCCCCCCGAATGGGGATAAAAGTCGTGACGTTACTTATATTCTATAGCTTGTACTGTAACAGATGTATTGAATAGACCAGTTACATTATCACAATTCGCGCGATAGCCAACTATTCTCTACGCACGCCAAATTAACTGTAGTATGTCTCTGAAACGCCTGCCGAATTTTGAACCTTATTGTATTTTTATTTTCGCCGCAACACAGTTTATTACTAGCGCGAGGGCAGTTTTAACGCTCTTGCTATTGCTATGTTATTCAAGGAACATATAAGTTTTCGAAGTACCTACTACACCACCAAGCTAACTAGGCGCCTGTCAAATGTGACGTCACCCGCACAAAGAGTCGATGGCGGTGTGCGGGGGGTGTGAGGGCTAGCCGCAGGCGGTGGCGGGTGTGCGCGCGGGGAAGCCGCATTCCATCCGAGCTCCTAGTTGGCTTGGTAGATTAGTACTTACTTAACAAATCCAGTCCTAGTTGTATGAGTACAATAATGACATCACTATCGCACTATAATTCATTATGATTTAGAGTACCTAATTATTGTATTCACGCTAAGGAAAATTCTTAAAGTAGTATCTATAGTACATTTTTTTATACTTGTCCTATTTGGTAAGCAAAGATGGCGTCCAGCGGGGCGATTGCGTAACTTTTTTGTTAATGTTTCAATTGGTTTCGTTCATCCTGTGTCAATTATTTACGAAACCAATTGAAACATTGACAAAAAGTTACGCACTCGCCCCGCTGGACGCCATCTTTGCTTACCCAATAGGACAAGTATAAAAAAACGTACTATAGTATGTGGTTAGTTAGTACCTGCCACCTTAGTTCTATGAGTACTTATTATGTTTTACTTGTCTTTTCATATTCTTTTTCTTTTATTATTATTCTGTTTAAGCATACCAATGTATGTAACCTTACTGTGCAAATAAATTCAATAAACATGGGACTAGGCCCGCCACACACTTTCACTGTTACTCCTGTAAGCCAGGATCGACCTTACTATTCTACCACGCCAACTAGGCGCTCGGATGGAATGCGGCTTCCCCGCCCGCATACCGCCCGCACACCCGCCACCGCTTGCGGCTTCCCGCCCGCACACCGTCACCCCTTTTGTGCGGGTGACGTCACATTTGACAGGCGCCTAGATGGAGTAGTATGTATCTTAGGGTTGGAGTTCGTTGCAAGCGGCAGACAGCAGACGTCAGTAGGTCTCATACAAATTGTGGCGATGACATGTGCCGCGATGGCAGATGGCATTCAATTACTATGAGACCGAATGACGTCTGCTATCTGCCGCTTGCAACAAACTCCTACCTTTAATGAAAACTTAAAATTATGTAGCATCGAGTTTTACAATTATCTTTTTGCTAACATGTGTTAAGATGTTTATAATCGTACCTTAACCAATGGTAATTTAGTTCATATTGGCAACACGTATGGTTGTAATGATAAATAAATTAAATTAAATAGTTGAAAGCTAATGGATGTGCTAATGTGATGGATAGTCTGTAATAATTATATCAATTCATGTTTAATTAAGATACATATAGGTAGATAGCAGGCTGTTACCCAACTAATTGTTCAACAGGTTTGGTAACTCAACAAAAAAGAGATGATGATTCGGACTGTCTGACTAATGTGGCTCATAACGCTGCAAAGTATATTCATCTCTTTCTAACAACAGGTCTGGCGTATATATGGCATTGATTTGTAGGTATATATCATATGTTGTAAACTAATGTTCGTGTGTGTCGTGTCTAGATCACAAATCGTCATTGGACGCGACTGCCGCGCCACAGTGGCGCCACTGCGGCGCTACTACTTACCTCTTATATAAAAGCACCCATTTTTTTTCGGACGATACTGTCGTATTTACTTTTTTACTGGTGGTAGACCCGAGCTGTAGCCAATTGACTGCAGCTCATATATGGGCTGGCTCGACCGGGTTAATACTACCCTCTTACAAAAGATCGGCGTAAAGTAGCTATTACAGCTGTGTTTCGTACGATGAATGAGGGAGCTGGAAGCCCAATACCCCCTTCCTTATGTCCCACTCCCCTTCAGGTCGGCAACATGGTATGCTGCCTTATTCACATAAAAAAAATACAATGGATGTCCATAATTGGAACCCACCCACAAAAACACATCGCTCACCCATACACAACTCCAAAACCGAGTAATTTCTTTATATCTCACAAAAAGACAATACCCCGTCCATTACCAAGTCTTTTAAATGTACGTCCATTTGTAATAAAAGCTACCTTTTACGTATTATGGTCGACATTATTTAAATCCGTCGCGATACAAAGGAGCCCGCATTACCCAAACAAGGCGACCCGGTCAAGTGTGAACGGCCTGTAATGAAGCTACGTACAAAAGATTATACGCACCATTTGGTTGCAATAAAGTTGGTAATTATTTGCCTTAATAAATTATTGGGGAATGAAATGGGTAAAATTTTCTGGGTGAAAGCCAGATGCTGTGATTCATTTTAAGATTATATTATCATAGAATTATGAGCCGCGCATAGCCATCTGCAATCACTGATTGGTAAACGATCGGAGGTTAAGCAACGCTTGACGAGGTCAGTCAGAGGATGGGTGACCATTTAGTAGCTGTAATAGCTTATTCATTTCATTTCATTTCTAGCCTGTAGTGTTCCACTGCAGGACAAAAGGTTTCCCCTCCTTTTTTCCACTTACCTTTGCCCTGCTATAGCTTATATTATAAATATAATCTTTCATCACTGATACGCGGAAAGTAGGTCGAAAGGTGCCTGAAGAGCCGACAGAAGGTGATACTTTTCTGATCGGGCAAAATCATTGACAGAACGGGCTCAATCGTATATCCAGAAAACGATTGGGCCCGTTCTGTCAAAGATTCTGTCAAATTATAAAAAAATACGAGTTTCTATCTTAGTTTCTATTGAACTATGTTCCAACCAAAGAGAATTTAATAGTTCCAACCTTCTTACATCCACTCAATTACAGCGCGATGTAAAATTGAAATAACATAAAGTTAAGTATTAATTAAAGAATATATTTTTTTAAATGACTTTATTATAATTTACTTTCAACTATTTCTTTAAAATAACATACATTTGGGCAAAATATTTACTATTTTTCCCTAAATCAATCACAAATCTTTCCTGCTCCGAATCTATAACCAGACTAAAACCTTTTATAATGTTTGAAAAAGTACTGGCCTCTAAAAAAAACAAAGTGACAGCGTCAAAATATCAAAATACGCAATCTACGTCAGTATACATGTGTTTGTATGTGTAAATGTTCACAATTTTTTTCTTTAGCTACTAAATTATTTTATTATTACTTTCCTTGTATACGTGATGAAAAGCACAGTGTTTATCTCGGGTTAAAGTAACTTATTATTGGTCCCTCGAACTATTAGCGCCCTCGCTACGCTCGGGCGCTAAACCCCGTCTCGGGACCAATTAATAAGTTACTTTTCCCCTCGGATAACAATGTACTATTAGACCTGCAGGCGAACGTACGAAGTGGCGGAATGGACACTATCCACCCTCTCAACAGTTTACAGAAACATGCAGTGTTGCTTTCCATCAAAAGGCAGACCGAGAGATCCTTCATCTTTGCAAAGTGAAACAATAAAACGGCTTCAAAAGAAAAGGAGTAACGTTATTAACCTTCGGCTATTTAGACCCTTGAGCTTACTCCTCAATTCTTAATCCAATTATCCCGTACCGAATGTCCTGAATAAATAAAAAGAAAAATCCACTCCGTCATAAAAGGAACTACTTACTTATGGTCGCGTCTTCATCAGGCGAATGCCGCGCCCGAGCACTCGGCTTTGACGTCGAAACGCATAGACATAATGTCATAACATGACTGCTCGTGCAAGGCATGCGCCTGATGTAGACGCAGCCTGAGCGAGGCAAGGCAAAATGAGAATAACTGCTTCACATGCCTCTCCCGAGCACTCATGTTATGACATTATGTCTATGCGTTCCGACGTCAAAACTGACTGCTCGGGCGCGGCATGCACCTGATGCAGACGCATTGCTGCATCCAGATATCGCGAGGCAAGACAGATAAGGGTATACCCCGAGCAATCAGGTTGAAGTCTCTCCATACACATGACGTCATCCGGAGCGATTCAAAGCAACCTAGCTGCTCAATACGTGAGGACGGACCAATAATACCAATACTAAACGTTAGTACAAACTGATTAAATCGCTACATTAATCCTTAATTCGATTCGTGTAAAGGTCCTCAAATTAGCCCAATTGACCGCTAGCGGAGTGACCGACGGGTCGTTAATACCCCGAGACGGTTGGACGCTAGTTGCTCTCAGATTAACGCTCCCACTGTTCCGGGGTACAGAATAACCACAGCCTTTGACGGGTTAACTAATGAAGCTCTGTTTGATCGATAAACAGAACATTCTGGGATTTTATTGAGAGATTGGTAAAGGTAAGCTATACTCTAGGCGCAGAGTCGCTAAGCGCGATATCGCACGAGTCAACCATGGTGGCGCCGCCAGTGGGTGATTCGGTAGCCGACACCGAATTAGTTGCGCTACCAAGCGGACACCAGGTGCGATATCCTCCATACAGCTCTATATATTTTATTGGTGGAGCAACTGGTTGCGCTACCACTGGTGTCCTCGTGTGATATAGCCCTTAACCACAATTGCGGAGAATATTGAAATGATTTTATTTTTATTTATTTGACGGATTTCTATGACAACGGCAAATTGCTATTGCCAATCAATTTTAACTTTCGTAAAGTTCATAGTCTCATATCTATTGAACTGCCACCGATAGCGATTTGCCATTCTAACCGACCAATTAGAGAAGAAACCAAGACCGTTCTAACACACAATAGCAACGTATTAGCAAGACTCGACATCAACTTAAAATCGTCATGATGCAAGCTCAATTCTAGTAGTTGCCATATACCACATCGGCTAAACTAATACATCAATTTAGATGTAGGTATTTATTATTACTTTTAAAAAAATACAACTGACTCATTCTCTAATCTGGCAATAAAAATTTATTATTCAATCAAAATTTACGACGTTCTATCTAACCCTCCAATATTATAACCTGCCTCCACCAAGCCAACTAGGCACTCGGGTATAAATATTAAATGATAATAAGTCAATACACGACACAAGCTGTACGGCTGTACGTTGGGTTCTGACTATCTGGTGAAACGTGGGCTTTGAGTTGACTTAATACCTCCACAATTTGGTAGTGTATGGCAACTCAAGCCTCTGACTACCCCCGACTGTGGATAAAAGTCGTCACGTTACACATTTTAATAAGTCAATGATTCCGCGGTCCTGGGCCAATGCCTGGGCACTCCTGTGGCAGTAGCTCTCACTACGGAAGGATCGCGGAATCATTGACTAGCTGTCCCACTGCTGGGCAAAGGCCCCCCCTTTCTCTTCCACAACTCCCGATCCTGAGCCATTTGCGGTCACGTTCCGCCCGAAAAGTTGACCACATTGTTTCTCCACCTTCGCTTTGGTCTGCCTTATTATCATTTTGATATTTATCAAGGTTCACCACCTGTCACGTTGGGTTCTGACTATCTGGTGAAACGTGGGCTTTGAGTTGGTTAATACCTCCACAATGTGGTGGTGTAAGGCCACTCAAGCCTCTGACTACCCCCGAATGGGGATAAAAGTCGTGACGTTACATTTTTTTTTTGCATTTTTTTTATTTATACCCGAGTGTCTAGTTGGCTTGGTAGCGTAGTAGTAATAACCGTTTAGTCCGGGCAACTCGACCCGCCGCTCGCAACTTGATTGCGCTTGAGTTCTAAGCCTTATAATGGAAGCCATTCACAGCTCAAGTTTAATTAACTGACAAGAAAGTACACCGTTTAATAAAACAACGTTATAATAGATAGTTGTACAGTAAGCTGCGTTTAAAGGCATAATGAGACGTTGTTGTTGCAACGTTTAAAAATAAAATAAAAAAATAACAAATAACGTCACGACTTTTATCCCTATTCGGGGGTAGTCGGAGGCTTGAGTGGCCATACACCACCACATTGTGGAGGTATTAACCAACTCAAAGCCCACGTTTCACCAGATAGTCAGAACCCAACGTGACAGGTGGTGAACCTTGTCGCCGTGTATACAGGAACTGACTATTACCTAATCCCGAGGGATAGGTAGGTTTCCTCACGATGTTTTCCCTCACCGTCAGCGTACTGTAAATTATGCACATAGATGAAAATTCATCCATTGGTGCATGCCCCACCGGGGATCGAACCTGGGACCTTGTGATTGCTAGCCCAACCTGTTCACCCCTAGGCTACAGTCGCATTAAAAATAATGGCTGTGGAAATTCTTTTCGGTTTAAGCCGAAAACCCACCGCGGTGCACGGAGAGGCCACGCACACGGCCACGGCTACGTTTTTCAAGAAAATGTATGGATGACGTCATTGCATGCGCAGGCTCTCCGTGCGCCGCGGTGGACACGGTGACATACATTTTCGTGCAAAGCGAAGCTTGACCCACGTGCGTAGCGTGTGCGTGGCCTCTCCGTGCGCGGCGGTGGGTTTCCGCCTTTAGACTCCGACGAAATATAAGGGGTTTAGTTTTATTAATTTACCTTGAAATACCCTTTATGTAGGTCACTACAAGATTCACCACCTGTCACGTTGGGTTCTGACTATCTGGTGAAACGTGGGCTTTGAGTTGGTTAATACCTCCACATTGTGGTGGTGTATGGTCACTCAAGCTTCTGACTACCCCCGAATGGGGATAAAAGTCGTGACGTTACATTACATTACATTACTACATGATAGTACTCTTTTCCGTATTCAATAAATAAACCATTAAATCATGCGCAAAGACATCAGGTGAGCCTACATGAGCTGAGCGGCGCACCCGAGCAATCAGTCATGACCTTTGTCCACGTAAACCTGACGTCAAAACGGATTGCTTGGGGTTATCTGCTCGGCACATGTGGCCGCGGCAATTTGTATAAAGAGCTTGAGGACTGCTCGAACGTGTAGATTTGGTCATTCCAATATGTCTCCACCCTTTGAGAGTAATCAAAGCTGCCTCAAAGGGTCCGTTGCGCCTCACAATCATTGACTAAGCGCTGGGTTCCTCCAATAGCGGCGCCGTCATATAACGGCCATAACTAGAATGTTGGCTATGTAAACAAAATGGCGCGGTTTCCTAGACCGCTACTTGTTTACGTAGCCAATGTTCTTGTGTGGCCGTTATATGATGGCGCCGCTATTGGAGGAACCCATAGCATTAGCCATTGATATAGGATTGGTTGCGCCCGTTACGCATGCGCGAAACCAATCATATATCAATGGACTTAGCTTACTCAGAACATGTTACAATTGGTACAATTTGGTGCTTTAAATACTAACCCCCTTATTCATAGAGATTTTAGCCAGTTTACAATGGTTTTGAAAAGCATTTTTAGGAACAAATGTGATTTGTAATTCCACTGCAAGTCGATCATAACTTTCTAAGAATAAGGGAGTAAATATACAAGCACTACCACTATAGTACGTTTTTCTATACTTGTCCTATTTGGTAAGCAAAGATGGCGTCCAGCGGGGCGATTGCGTAACTTTTTTGTCAATATTTCAATTGGTTTCGTTCATGTTCCTGTGTTGATACGAAACCAATTGAAAGTTTCAATTGGTTTGATTTAGTAACTTTTCGTCAATGTTTCAATTTGAAACATTGACAAAAAGTTACTAAATCGCCCCGCTGGACGATCTTTGCTTACCAAATAGGACAAGTATAAAAAAACGTACTATACACTAGTTTCATAAGCTCTAACAAAATGTAGAGTCTTTATGTTTTTCAAATAAAACTTTTTCGGGTTGATAGAGCTATGCGGAAAAATAAGACAAATTGTCAGTGACTTTATTTTCCTGTATTTCCGTATATTTTCATTACAAGTTAGGTCTAGTAGAGTGTTCCACCCACACAAAGGTGTAAAGTGCACTTTATAGCATCTCTACCTTTTAATTGACTGAAAACCTTGTTTTTATGACAGCCACTTTACGATCTAAAGCTGAATGGAGGTAATACAAAGTCAATTTAAAACATTGTCAGTGGATATAACTGGCTTATGGCACTGAAAAGGGATGTACAATCTAGGAATTGTCTCTTGTTATGAAATAAAGGTTTATAATAGATTTTTTTATGTTACTAGGTGGCAAACAAGCGTACGGCCCGCCTGATGTTAAGCAATTACCGTAGCATATATACCAAATGCATACTCGCAAGTTTCAGACCAGAAGGGCTAGACAAGTGGCAGACGTCTACAAGCGTCCCTTCAAATCGCTACGCTTCATGTATGGAAATGACATAAGTCACATGATCTACATAGCAACTTGTGATTGATCTACATAGCGACGTTTGACATTTCCATACATTGTGAAGTCTATTCTATTCTATTTGATTAGCGTTCATGCCACTTGGCTAGGGGGGCTGAAAGGAAGTAGGATTTAGGGGGGGGGGGTGTTGGGCTTCCGGCTCTCCGGTAGCCATAATACAAGCGTTGCAACATTTTCAGAAACAGCAACGCATATAACAGGATTAAATATTTATGTCTTGCTCGTTCGTATGGCCATGAAAAGGATGGCGATGCATTTAGTTTAGTTACGTTGTTGCGTTATCCAGCACCAGATTTTTTTATATGAAATTGACTGACATAGATTTATGATCAGTAGTTTCGCGCGCGCTTCGCCTCGCGGAGTCTTATCATCAATCTATGTGACCATTTCAGACATTGCTTAATTCATTCGATCGCTTATAAAACATTTTTTTGTGGGTAAATAACGTGGCTTGTTTAAAATATTGTTTAGGATCTACTCAACACAGAATCTACTTAACTAATTAAAAGAAAACATCTTAAAGGAATCTATAATGAACCCTTCAAAGTATTGCTTTAGGGGATAGCTTTATCTTTGAGTGCTGTCTTTGTGCCACGTTTTAATCCTTTTGTTACAATACTGTTTTGTATTAAATTAGTTATTAAATAATAATTACAATAAAAATAATAATTTACAGTTCGCTTACGGTGAGGGAAAACATCGTGAGGAAACCTACCTATCCTTCGGGATTAGGTAATAGTCAGTGCCTGGATACACGGCGACAAGGTTCACCACCTGTCACGTTAGGTTCTGACTATCAGTTCAAACGTGGGCTTTGAGTTGACTTAATACCTCCACAATATGGTGGTGTATGGCCACTCAAGCCTCTGACTACCCCCGAATGGGGACAAAAGTCGTGACGTTATAATAATAATAATTTAGCCCTTTTAACGTCCCAGTGCTGGGCACGGGCCTCCCCTCAATGCGAGGGGGATTCAGGCCATAATCCACCACGCTGGCCCAGTGCGGGTTGGTGGATTTCACATGTCCAAAGACATGCAGGTTTCCTCACGATGTTTTCCTTCACCGTAAGCAAGTGACGTTATATTTTTATTTTATTTTATTTATTTAGTTATTAATAGAGAAAGGTCTTTCTGGGCTACATTGTAATAGGTAATCTGGAAAATAAGAAATCTAAAAAATAAAGTGGTCACTATCAAATCTATAAATTAATGTAATAAATTGACTTAATTCAAAATATTAAAACGCTATCACCAGATCATTAATTTAATGGAAATACATTACAGCATAACCAACTCATGAGTTTGGGTCCAAATAGTCAAATTGCTATCCGTGGTGCGTTACAACTGGTTTTCAATCAGTTGTAACAGTCTTGTTTCTGTGTGAAATCAGCCTATACTGTTATTTTTGTCTCCCTCTTTGCAACGGAAGGAAGTGGACAATTTTCTTTCAACTCCTATCGTTACTTTTGATTAAGTTCGTGCGGGTTCCAAGACAACTTAGCTTTTCCCCGGCACTCGTCGAGGGTCAAACCTTGGCGTCATCGTTGGACACCATTGTCGATCCTGGCTTACAGGAGTAACAGCGGTTGGAATGTGTGGCAAGCCTAGTGCCATTAAAAATAGACGAAAAAAATACAATACATTAAACAGGGGGCTTACCACCACCTCTTATAGCAGTTTTGTTTTAACGTTTCAGCGGCCATTTGTGCAATGACGTTTCTTATTGTCATGACAATAAGGTACGTCATTGCACAAAAAGTCGCTGAATCGTTAAAACGTTCCTGTAATTGAATCGCAATAAGAGTTCGTGGTAAGCCCCCAGTTCTTTAAAATAAAACCATGGACCAATTACTAAGGGGACTGGCCCTAAGCAACTCGGCCGAGTGGTCGGCCTAGTACTAACATCGACATAAAACGAAGCGAGTAGTTCAACTATTTACCGGTAGATAGAACAATGAAAATGAAAAAACAATGACCAGGGTTTTTTTTCATACATATATCTAATAAGGGCACCTCTGTCTTTAGACTTTACTCTGTGAATAAAAAAATGCAATACAGTGCAGTGCAATGCAACGTCACGACTTTTATCCCCATTCGGGGGTAGTCAGAGGCTTGAGTGGCCATACACCACCACATTGTGGAGGTTTTAACCAACTCAAAGCCCACGTTTCACCAGATAGTCAGAACCCAACGTGACAGGTGGTGAACCTTGTCGCTGTGAATAAAACACATTTTATTACCAATATATATTAACGTATCAAGTTCAGCATGTATATTCATGCATTTTCATGCATGCACATGTGTTCAGGCCCTAATCCAATTCCAGAATACAAACGATTGGCTATTATTTCATTAAGGTGCGCGCACACCAGCTGTGTCTTGGCTAACGAACCGGCTTAATCCGGAACGGGGTCAAGCACACCCCCGGCCGAGATACGGGCACGTCGCTTATTTCCGTACCAGCATAATACGCCCCGTACACCTTCGCTGTGGTGCAATTTAAATGATGTTCAAATATTGACGAATATTTGTAGTAGCGACAGTAGCCTAGGGGTGAACAGGTTGGGCTAGCAATCAGAAGGTCCCAGGTTCGATCCCCGGTGGGGCATGCACCAATGGATGAATTTTCATCTATGTGCATAATTTACAGTTCGCTGACGGTGAGGGAAAACATCGTGAGGAAACGTACCTATCCCTCGGGATTAGGTAATAGTCAGTTCCTGTATACACGGCGACAAGGTTCACCACCTGTCACGTTGGGTTCTGACTATCTGGTGAAACGTGGGCTTTGAGTTGACTTAATACCTCCACAATGTGGTAGTGTATGACCACTCAAGCCTCTGACTACCTCCGAAAGGGGATAAAAGTCGTGACGTTATACCTTACCTTATTTAGTAGTGTTTTTGATAGTAGTCAATTTGCTGTTTAGTCTGATAATAATAATTGTTCACTTAGCTTAGGCCCGTGTACATCAGAATACCGGTTCCCATCATCCGGGTTTACAAAAAGTAAAAAAATACATAATAATAATAATTTAGCCCTTTTAACGTCCCACTGCTGGGCACGGGCCTCCCCTCAATGCGAGGGGATCCAGGCCATAATCCACCACGCTGGCCCAGTGCGGGTTGGTGGATTTCACATGTCTAAAGACATGCAGGTTTCCTCACGATGATTTCCTTCACCGCCTGATGTGTTACTTATACTCAAACACAACTCGAGAGCTGCTCAATTTTCCAAAGGCTGCAGTACACTTCGAGTGGCTTAATTTTAAGACGTTTTTTTTTTAACCCTATACTGTCCCACTGCTGGGCAAAGGTCTCCCCCAATACACTCCACAGGTCTCTATTTGAGGCCGCTTCCATCCATCCCTCCAGATAATTTTAAGACGATATACTAACAAATATAACAACCAAGTAGTTGAGACAACTTGAACCGCACTAACGAGGTGCGGCGCGGTGCGGCAGTGCATGACGAAATATACTACTCCACCAAGCCACCTAGGAGCCTGTCAAATGTGACGTCACCCGCACAAAAAGGCGGTGGCGGTGTGCGGGCGGGGAAGCCGCATTCCATCCGAGCTCCTAGTTGGCTTGGTAGATATATAATATAACGTCACGACTTTTATCCCCATTCGGGGGTAGTCAGATGCTTGAGTGGCCATACACCACCACATTGTGGAGGTATTAACCAACTCATAGCCCACGTTTCACCAGATAGTCAGAACCCAACGTGACAGGTGGTGAACCGTGTCGCCGTGTATACAGAAACTGACTATTACCTAATCCCGAGGGATAGGTAGGTTTCCTCACGTTGTTTTCCCTCACCGTAAGCGAACTGTAAATTATGCACATAGATGAAAATTCATCCATTGGTGCATGCCCCACCGGGGATCGAACCTGGGATCTTCTGATTAAGCCCAACGTGTTCGCCCCTAGGCTACAGTCGCTTGGTAGAGTAGTAATTTATATTGGTTTGGACACTTGCCTCCGGAGGCAAGTCGGTCGCACCGCACCGCTAGTGCGGTATAGCCATAGTAGAAAGATGGGTAGTAAATTATCTTCATAGAAACGCACCGCGCGCGGCTTGTATGTGTGCGCCATGCGTATCTATGCGTCGCGCACGCACACTCAAACATCACATGCATCGTTTCGCACTGATAACCGGGTTTAGTTTTGGTTTGAGTGTGCGTGCGCGACGCATAGATACGCATGGCGCACACATACAAGCCGCGCGCGGTGCGTTTCTATGAAGATAACCTTCTATCCATCTTTCTACTATGGTATAGCTCGCGGCAGCGGAGAGGTGCGGCGCGACCAAATTCTCCATACAGTTCGATCAATTCAAAACATATTAAAATCACAAAATCTCAAATTGTATTAAAAAGGTGGTAAAGCCAAGCTGTAGCCAATTGACTGCAGCTCATAAACGGGCTGGTTCGACCGGGGTAGTACCACCCTCTCACAGAAGATCGGCGTAAAGCAGCTATTACAGCTGCGTTTCGTACGATGAGTGAGAGAGCCGTAAGCCCACCCCCCTCCCCCTCCCTCCCCCTCCCTCCATCCCACTCCCCTTCAGGTCGGCAATGTGCGAGCGATGCCTTTGGTATTGTAAGCATCTATAGGCTGCGGTAACTGCTTAACATCAGGCGGGCCGTACGCTTTTTTGCCACCGCAGTCCAATAACAAAAAGCGAAACTTTTAAGTAGATTGCTCAACTAAATCAAACTATTTCGCCAAGTTTCACCGCGCGTTGTTAACAAAGCAACTAAAACTTAATCTTACGTCTCACAAAGGCTGATATTAAAGGGCAGCTTGTTATCAGTCTTGTTAGGGACCATAAAGTTACTTGAACATTTTGATTTGACTTGTTTAACATTTTGACAAGTTACATTTTCGAGTGTCAAGCAGTTGCAATCCCACTAATATTATAAATGTGAAAGTTTGGATGGATGGATGTTTGTTACTCAATCACGCCAGAACGGCTGATTGAGTCGTTGATAGCCTTTTCGTTACGAAAAAAGGCTATCAACGACTATATCGCTGAAACATCGTTACGATTTTGGTTACGTGAATCGGGCCACTGATCGGGATGAAATTTGGCACAGAGATAGATTATAGTCTGGAATAGCAAATAGGCTATTATTTTTTTAATTATGCGCGGAAGCTAGTACGCTATAGATGCTTGTACAAAACAAAGTACCAAAGGTATTGCTCGCACTTAGCCAACCTGAAGGGGAGTAGGTTAGTGGCAAGGGGGGTCGGTTCTCCAGCTCTCTCACACATCGTATTAAACGTAGCTCAATTAGGTACTTCACGCCGATCTTCTGTGAGAGGGTGGTATAATGACCGTCTGTTGCCAATAGGCATCTGCTAATGAAATCCATTATCTCTATCATTATACTATTATACTCGTTGTGATATAACAATTCGACGGCAGGGCGGCTAATCACGGCAATATTAACAGCCAATAAGCGGGCTTTTGTGCCACTTGCCTCGAGAATGGGCGGGTTCCACTGTCACTAACTAATCAATAATTAGTAATCAAATATCGCCAGCTTAACACACCAACTCTATTGTCCCAAACTAAGTAACGCTTGTACAATGACTGCCATAAAGGACTGGATAATGACGTCATCATCATCATCATCTCAGCCAAAAGTCGTCCACTGCTGGACATCGGCCTCCCCTAAGGTTCCCCACAATGATATGACGATATTATTATGATTATGACGTCACTGGTACTTTTTTCGAAACTTAAACGTCTGTATTTTGGCCATGGACCAATTACTAAGGGGACTGGCCCTAAGCAACTCGGCCGAGTAGTCGGCCTAGTACTAACATCGACATAAAAGGAATGAAAAAACAAAGACCACGTTTTTTTTCATACATATATCTCATAAGGGCACCTCTTTCTTTAGTCTTTACTCTGTGATGTGGCCAATTTTTTACATTTTGAAAATGATTTTATTGCTGATAAAATTAAAACACTCTTTGTGCAATACAAATGGTCAACATCCCACAGGTATACGTAAAACACGGTTAAAACTTATGGTAAAGGTACTATATAGCTATTATGTGGACTTCTTAAATGTTAATTGACTTGGAGAGTCGATTAGCATTAAACGCCTTTTAAAAATCATTGATATTTTTATCGGCTGCCCTCCGATATTGAATAATTTTCTTTCTGATAAAAGTGAGTGTCCTTAAGGGTTCTTTGCGTTTAATAATCGCTGTGGGCAGTTGGTTTTAAGATCAACCTACAGCGGCTTAAGGCAGCTATAAAATATACTGAAAATATGATTATAACTTTGAAAATCCCAGAAATTGGGACCGTCAAATATGTCCATTCAAATAAATAGTGACCAACACCCCCCCTTGCCTGCCTCCTTCCCACCCCCCATCCAGGTCAGCAAAGTGCATGTGCTTTTGGTATTGCAAGCATCTATAGGCTACGGTAACTGCTTAACATCAGGCGGGCCGTACGCTTGTTGGCCACTTCAGTTCTATAAAAAAGTGAGTAATTAGTAGGTATAAATAAACAAACAGGATATCTGGGGCCGATCCCAGTGACACCCAAACCAAGGGAAACTACGGATAGGCTATTTCCGGATCTTGACCTGGCGGGAATCAAACCCACAACCACTAAGTACAGTACGGCACACACTAGACCAAGCTTTTTTCAATAGGACCGAGGTGGCAAACAAGCGTACGGGCCGCCTGATGTTAAGCAGCTACCTTAGCCTATAGATGCTTGCAATACCAAAGGCATTACTCGCACTTTGTTGACCTGAAGGGGAGTGGTAAGGAGGGAGGGGTAGGAGGGGGGGTGTTGAACTTCCGGCTCTCATAAATCTCTCTATCATCAATTAATGTGGAAATTAACTATCCGTGGAGGAAAACAAAAAATAACAATAATGAGTATACAAATACGTTTATAATTACACATTTTCAGCATCGCTTTTGCGTCGCTTTCACAGGACAGGGTACGTTTCCTTCGAGCCCTTCCAGTGTAATTGATTACAGTGAAAATTAATTTATTATATCGCCTCTCTTTATGAATACGTAACGAATTTCATTATAATAATACGCAGTACCGAAACGCATGCGAAGGGCTGTCACAAATTTAATATAAGTTGTACTAAAAACCGGTGGAAACAGTAGGTACTTTTGTCATCTGTTCGTATACTCAGCGTTTATTGGCATTTATAATGTAATCTGAGATCTTCAGATCAGTTAAGGTTACTAATCTCAACAGATCTAAAAAAAAAACAATTTTTGCGAGGATATGTGCCGCCATGCCTCGTGGACAAAGTTTATTTGATTAGTTATTTGTTTATTTTGTCATTTTGTAATTACTACTTCAAATTGAAATTAACTTTGTTTTTAAAGGTCCATCACGTTAAGCCAATTACATTTCAAGTATTCGCTGTTAAACAAAAAGTTGTAACGTCACGACCTTTATCCCCATTAGGGGGTAGTCAGAGGCTTAAGTGGCCATACACCACCACATTGTGGAGGTGTTAACCAACTCAAAGCCCACGTTTCACCAGATAGTCAGAACCCAACAAAAAGTTGTTTTGACTATTCCTTTTTTGATATTCTCGCGTGAAGTGATGACCCTAAAAAACACTTGTGCGCAAAGAATATCTGATGCCTTCGCTTTTGTGCTTTTTATAAAAAATAACTTTTCATAACTTTCGTACGTAAAAGTTTTACAAAAGGCTTTTAAAGTTACACATTTACATATTTATCGCAGTACTGTACTCAGCTGTATTCAAAAAATTTTCGCCATTTTCCTACTTATTCTGGGATTTGAATAAAACATTAAATTAAACAATACAATACATAATAATACATACATTAATACATACATTAATACATACATAATAATACATTTAATACATTTTTCGTGGGCTTTGAGTTGGTGAATACCTCCACAATGTGGTGGTGTATGGCCACTCAAGCCTCTGACTACCCCCGAATGGGGATAAAAGTCGTGACGTTATATATATATATATATATATTAAATTAAATCGTATTACATGATCCTATTGTAAAATATAGGTGTCTTATGAATTCATGACGCCTACGAGAATACTGGTATCAAGTTTTCATTGTTATTTTGTTGCTCACGTTATAGACTCTATGCTGTGCCCCGACTCCATACAATATTGGTGGTACGCTCTCACAGAAGATCGGCGTAAAGTAGCTATTACAGCTACGTTTCGTACGATGAGTAAGAGAGCCCTTTCTTCCCTTTCCTCGGCAACATGCAAGCGATGCCTTTTGGTATTGCAAGTATCTTTAGCCTACGATAACTGCTTAACATCAGGCAGGGCGTACACTTGTTTGCCACCTTAATAACTAAAAAACCCTTTTCCTCCTTTTTTATAAAATAATAATAATAACCTGGGACTTTTTTTTTACACACGGCTACCTGATCCCAAACTAAGCAGAGCTTGTACTATGGAAACCAGATAACTGATATTACTACAAATACTATTTTTTTTTGTAAATACATACTTAATATACATACACACCCAGACTCGGTACATACAGACATGTTCATGCACACAAATGCATATCCCGGGTAGGAATCGAACCTACGACCTGCAGCGTGAAAGGCGCCATCACGACAACCACGCCAACGGGCCCGTCATATCTGTAATTGAAACCAAAATAATTTCTATAAAAAAAGGGGCCACAGACTACCTGAATTTATGCTAGGTACATACATCGGTCGCGCCGAAGTGCCCCTCGAAAAGCCCGCTTTGTGCCCCAAGTGCCCCTCCGACACGAGCTAGCATTGTGTCGCGACGCTCGCTGTGGACGATAACCTTAATTATAACCGCCGTACGATCTGAGCTTCAATTTAAATAATTTATTCATAATTAAAATTCAAATAGAATAAAAATATTTATGGAGGATGATTTTATGAATTAGAATATTGTAATGAGCGTGGTGAATAGCTAGTAATGATTTTTTATTTATAACTAAATTGATATTAGATCTCCATTTTTTTTACTTAAAATAAAAGTTAAAAGGCTCTTTTTAACTAGTAATATCCCCTTTCCTAATCATTTTCATACGCGAGCATGCAACAAGTATTTAAATAAAACTAGCTGTGCCCGCGGCTTCGCCCGCGTGGAAATTGATGTTTATGATTAGTCTGTGTTATTCCAGAGCCTACACTATCTGCGTTTCACTTTAAAATCAGTTTAGTAGTTATGGAGATACCGACGTGGCAACAAACATTCACACATACAGACACATACACTTATTTAGCTTTTGCCCGCGACTTCGTCGGCGCAAAATTTAAATTAAAAAAAAAAACGGACTCGATCCCGTTTCCCGGGTCCCGGATCCGGTTTGCTGGATCCCAGATCCGGTTTGCCGGATCCCATATCCCAGATCCCGTATCCTGGTTCCGTATCCAGGATCTCGTTTCCCGGATCCCGGATCCCGGACATCGTATCTCGGATCTCGTTTCCCAGATCCCGGATCGCATTTGCCGTATCCCGTATCCCATAATCCTTGATTCCGGATACCAGACCCAATATCCCGGATACCAGACCCAATATCCCGGATATCACGTATCCGGGATATCCCGTATCCCGGATATCTCGTATCCCTGATACCGGATCCCGTTTACCGACACCTAATCACCAATTTTCATACTTCTAACTTGAAAAATGACGAACTTGCATACAAACTTTCATCCGTTATTTAACCCCCTTAGGGGATGAATTTTCAAAAACCCTGAAATTACTATTTTTAATTTTTTTAAAGACACCTAATTACAAATTTTCATAATTCTAACTTGAAAAATGACGAACTTGCATACAAACTTTCATCCCTTATTTAACCCCCTTAGGGGATGAATTTTCAAAAACCCTGAAATTATTTTTTTACATATATAAAAAGAAACCTAAACACCAATTTTCACAGTTCTAACTTCAAAACTGACAAACATCCATGCAAAATAACATTCAAAACTTTCATCCCCCATTTTACCCCCTTAGGGGATGAATTTTCAAAAACGCTGAAATTACTAATTTTTATTTTTTTAAAGACACCTAATCACAAATTTTCTTAATTCTAACTTCAAAAATGACGAACCTACATACAAACTTTCATCCCCTATTTAACCATCTTAGGGGTTGAAATTTATAGGTATGATTAGCCTATGTCTCCTTCCAGAGTTTACACTATCTACGTTTCAAATTTCATTAAAATCGGTGCAGTAGTTATGGAGATACGTGGTAACAAACATTCACACACACACACACACACATACACACACAGTTACTTTCGCATTTATAATATTAGTAGGATGGGTGGCTGGGTATAACTGGGAACACCCCAGTCGATTTTATGGTAGCCAAATCCATAGTCCAAGCTTTGCTTAGTTTGGGACGATACAATTAGTGTGTTAGTAAAAGAACAAATCGGGCACCAATGCGCAATACATACAGCAGCTGTAAAAACTAATCTGATCCAATAAAATTAAATTGGAGTTGGTTAGATACCCAGCTAAATATGGCCGTACTACGCCGCTACAGTGTAAAAAGGCCCTTACAAGTAGCGCGTAGCCCGTAGCAAAGCGTAGCATGCAACGTTACGAAATCGTATCATGTATCGTTGCGTAATCAGATTAGCGTAGATTTTATTGTAGTTATTAAATAAACAGAAAAAAAACAAATACAATAAAAAAAATAGTCACCATTGTTCTTTACAATTTCAAAATTATTTCACTCTTTGTAATTAAAAGTAAATTAACATGTAATTTACATATAAATTAAGAATCAACAACCCCAATAAATTTTCTCAAAAACTTTTCTAACTCTAAAATTATATCAACGAAATAAACAAACTCCAAACAAATTCACAGAATTCAACTCAACAAGAATATTATTTCACCAAATAAGACGTTCAATTCATCAAGCCCAATTTGCTTATAAAACAGCCAGCCGAGAATAGTCTAAATTGACACAATCTTGTGATCCAGACAGCATAGCGACAAATAAAAAATTATACTCACTATGACAGGACTCACAGACAAGAAGAATGGCTATCTTTTTTATTTATTTTTTTATTATGGGTCTAAATCAATTTACTCCATGGTCGAAGATCTAAATATATACGAATATACCTCGTCCAACCATTGATTTTACTTTTGACATTTAAGAATATCAAAGAAAAGTAAATGTTATTGCGTCATAATAAGGCCTATCTGTCAAATCGATGGTGTATTGTATTAATTAATAAAGACGAACCATAATATAAAGTTATAGATTAATATTTCTTTGACCTTCCTCAATGTCGAAAGTGTAAGTCAAAATGAATGGTTGGACGAGGTATAGCTTTGTCCGCGACTTCATACGTGTAGTATTTAATCAAAAAATGTATTTGGTACGCACACATTTATAAACTGTGTCCAACCAGTATCTTGTAAAAGTCTTATGAAATCATATCTTGTAAAAGTCTTATTAAACTTTGACCAGTTTTTTTTCATGGAACGAGGCAAAAATGTGGCTAATAAAAAAACAAAATCAAAAAGGATAATAATAAATAAAGAGTTTGACGACCGCTTGCTGCAGTGGAGCGTTGGCTGCTCGGCTCACTACATCAGGTGGTTGTGGGTTCGACTCCCGCCAGAGGCAAATTTCGGAAACGGCCTTTTCGTAATGTACCCTGGTCTGGGTGTTACTGGGATCGCCCCCGGTCCATTGTACGGTAGCCCTAGCACAAGCGTTGCTTAGTATGGGACCATACAGTTGGTGTGTAAGTCGGGCGATATTTATTTAGGTGTACAACTGTCAGGTTCGTGTGTCATATGCATGGACCAGTTACTAAGGGGACTAGCCCTAAGCAAGTCGGCCGAGTGGTCGGCCTAGTACTAACATCGACATAAAACGAAACGAGAAGTTCAACTATTTACCGGTAAATAGAACAATGAAAATGAAAAAACAATGACCACGTTTTTTTTCATACATATATCTAATAAGGGCACCTCTTTCTTTAGTCTTTACTCTGTGGTCATATGTTGATTGTCATTCCTCAGAAGTGAGCGAACGACGGTGAAATCTCGAACCGCGCCTGAAGGAAATTCTTCAGTTAATTACCGACAGTGAGACGAGAGTAGGCTATTCAGATGAAGGGCTCTACACATTAGCATAATGGTGACGACAGACGTGAGCTGAATCGGCAAACAAGCTTACGGCCTGTGGTGTTCTTCTGTTGTTTTAATGAAATGGTTCTCGTATTTAAAAATCGATTTATTTTCCTAAGCTGTTGCCCGCGGCTCCGCCCGCGTGGTACTTTGAGTAGCCTATGTCACTCAGGAATAATGTAGCTTTTTATTGGTGAAAGAATTTTCAAAATCGGTTCAGTAGTTATGGAGATACGTGGTAACAAACATTCACACACACACACACTTATTTTCGCATTTATAATATTAAGGATTTCTTAGGTTGTACATTTTACGCACATGCCATTTTATAATGCCTCCTTTTGGGGAGAGAAAATGTAGTGTTATTTTGTATCTGTCAGCTGTCAATGTCATATACAATTGACAGCAGACAAATGTCACTTACACGTTCACTACACGGCCCACCTGATGTTAACCCGGGTTGTAGCCTATTGCCGCTGCAATAGCAAAGGCATCGATCGGACCAATGAAAACCCACTGGTCTTTCATATTTTCTTTGTGAATTCTTTATTATAAATTTTAAATTCTTGGTGGTCGAGATGTTGTTAGCCATTTATTAGCAGTCCTCTGGGCGACAACATGCCAATCGCCAAGAATTCACGATTTATGATGAAGAATTCACAACGAGGGAGGCGAAGAGAGGGTTCTACTTCCAGCTCTCTCACTCATCGTAACGCAGCTAATAGCTTACTTTACACCGATATTCTGTGAGAGGACGGTACTACCCCGTTCGAGCCAGTATGTGTGAGCCGCAATCTCAGAGCTCTACCACCGATTTTCTACCAAACAATTAAAAATGGAGACCAATAAATTATTCAAGTTACATCGATAGTAGTGAATGAACCGTTTGGTCAGTAGTGCTGTGCCAAGGTCATCGACAATCGATATCAACGCCAGGTGGCTATCGACTTTAAATTATTCATGTCAATTCTACGTCATAGACGACTCTCGTAGAGCTATCAAAGCATGACTTTTATTACTTGTGTGATTTCCGGTACGAAAGCAATAATCCGTTTCGTTCGGGCTTCGAATATTGGATATTGTATCACACTCTCACAGAAGATCGGCGTAAAGCAGTTATTACAGCTGTGTTGTGTACGATGAGTGAGAGAGCCGGAAGCCAAACATCCCCATGCCCCTCCCTCTGTCCCAATTCCACTTAAGTGCGCAACGTGCGAGCGATGCCTTTGGTATTGCAAGCATCTATAGGCTACGAGAACTGCTTAACATCAGACTGGCGTATGTCCAGTCTGATATTGCTTGTCTGCCAAATTGTATGCTATTACATAAAAAAAAAATCTTACACTGGCATTACAAATCACTATTGTTCCTATAAATTCGTTGTAAAATTATTGTAAACCAGCTAAAAACCTCTATTATTATTAGTAATAATAATATCCTGGGACATTTTTACACACGGCTACCTGATCCCAAACTAAGCAGAGCTTGTACTATGGAAACCAGATAACTGATATTACTGCATATACTACTTTTTTGTTTGTAAATACATACTTAATATACATATACACCCTGATTCGGGACATACAGACATGTTCATGCACACAAATGCATGTCCCGGGTAGGAATCGAACCTAAGACCTGCAGCGTGAAAGGCGCCACCACGCCAACCACGCCAACGGGCCCGTCTATTAAAATGGCTGTTAAGACGAGGGTTCGAAATTTGGTTGATTTTCTATTCTACTTTTTCTTTAAGTAAGTATGTGGACTAGGAATCTTATATTTAGATGTATGATTTTTGACTATATTATCTTGAGTATCTTTAAATCCAAATCACGATTTGATGAAATTTTCTCGATAAAAAAAAATTATGAAATGAGCTCTAATTATTTACAATTTTCCTTGCTACCACGATGTTTTTACGATTTAGATCACGAAATTATTTCTAAAACATAGCAAATAATGATATCTAAACTACCCTTCAACCATATTTTAATTCATGAAGTAGTTTTTTTTTAATTCAAGAAAATGTGGTTTGGCGCTTACGTTGTTTATTTCCGAGCGCGCGCACAATATCGCCATCTCACATTTTAAGTACTTGAACTAACCATGTCTCTCTCTAACTTTGTATTGTCAGTGTCCAGTCGGACTTGTTCGACGTCGGACCTGTGAAGGATTTTTTAAAAAATATTACGAAAAAATATTACGGTCGTGCCACATTACAGGTACAGTACAGTATTTACAGTCCGCCGACGCCTATGATAAATAAATAAATATCCTTGGAAATTCTTTTACACATGACTACCTGATCCCAAACTAAGCAGAGCTTGTACTATGGAAACCAGATAACTGATATTACTACATATACTACTTTTTGTTTGTAAATACAAACTAAATATACACTTAATTACACCTAGACTCGGGACATGCGGACATGTTCATGCACACAAATGCATGTCCTGGGCAGGAATCGAACCTACGACCTGCACTGCAGCGTGATTTTCGTTTGCTTTTCCTTGTCTTGTGTAATTTCTTTTCATCTCTTGTCATTTTGTGTCATCTCTTGTCATTTTGTGTCATCTCTTGTCATTTCATAGTTATTCGTGTCATTTCTGTAAAAACTCCCTATTTCGCTTACTGTTATATACTTGCAGCATGGTCTTGGGCCGACAGTGGGAATACATTGCTTGTCAAAACAATGGAGTCGCTTTATTGCGTTTGTTGTAGGTATGGATGGGCAAGTAATAAATATATCATACATCAATAAATTATCGTAAAAAAATAACATTACAGATATGGATAGGAAAATGTTTGTCCGTCCTATTCAATCTATTATATTATAAACGAAAGTAACTCTGTCTGTTACCTTTTCACGGCTAAACCGCTGAACCAATGTTGATGAATTTTGGTATGGAGATAGACTGGGTCTTGGCGGAGAACATAGGCTACTTTTTAGGGTTCCAAAGGGTGCTAACGGAACCCTATTACTAGGCCTACGCTGTCCGTCTGTCTGTCTGTCCGTCTGTCAGCGCGGGCTGTATCTCACGAACCGTAACAGGTAGAGAGTTGAAATTTTCACTGAATGTGTATTTCTGTTGCCGGTGCAGAACAAATACTAAAAATATAATAACATTTAAAAATAAATATCAAGTCTCAAACTTGATATTTTTGATGTGTTTATTCTACGGTGGTACGGAACCCTTTATGTGCGAGTCCGACGCCTTCAGATCTTATGAATGTTTTCTTGAAATAAATATAGTGTATTTTAAGTAATTAACTGGCCAACCCTCAGGTCCTACCTACCATGTTAGGATCTTTTTCGTTCTAGG
Organism: Drymonia ruficornis; assembly: GCA_947859195.1. Taxonomy (NCBI): domain Eukaryota; kingdom Metazoa; phylum Arthropoda; class Insecta; order Lepidoptera; family Notodontidae; genus Drymonia; species Drymonia ruficornis. The sequence continues at coordinate 3,505,599 of OX401926.1, read as the reverse complement.
GGTGTAAACCGTGATTTAACGAGTTAATGTGATAATTTTTGTATTTAAATTATTCAATTCAATGTATTTGTTTCAGACATAGTCCAATATTGATTATTAAAATTATTATAATTTCACAATAAATATAAAACAATAAATAAAAGTAAAATTAAATTAAAAAAAAAAAAAAACTATTTTTCATGTTTTATCATTAAAATCCAATATAATATAACATAAATTAAAATAAAATAAAATAACAACCTACCCCTAATTAAACAAATACCGTCCGCGTGGGATACTGGCTGCATGTCCTCCCTGTATTCAAGCTGTTCCTGTTGTCAAGCGAATTTTTTGAGCAAGGAAAGAGCCAGCCCTCTTGTCACCTGTGGCGGTAACCAGTCTAAGGGTGATTTTGATAGATAAAAAAATAAAGATAAAAAGATAAACAAAAAATAAATGCATGGTTAAATCAATAAAATTAATAAAAACTGAAAATTAAATTAAAAAATAAATTAAATATGGTAAAAAAAAATATTATGACACCGCTGATGACTTCATGATCGGCATCGAAGTTAAGTACCAAAGTATTCCTTTGCCTACGAAACATGAAAAAGATACTCATATCCGGCAGTCAGTCACTGACACAGAGTATGTACATTTTTACCCGACTACGGTGGGCGGAGGGTTATGATTTTGACCGATATGTATGTATGTTCATCTGCTCCCGTATAACGTCCAAACTATTTTTATCATAATAATTTGACTAATGAGGTATCGTTGGACGCGTCTGGATCGACCGCTGGTTATAGGCTATTATACGATCGAAATATTGTTATACGTATCTATCAGCATATTGTAGGTATCGTTTGTCTTCTTTTGACTTACTTTGTCTTCAGCAATAAAAACAACATAGAAATTAAATTTTTTTTTTCAAATACACTCGACATAAAAATCCCATATAAAACGAAAAAAATATATTTGAATATTTTCATCCATTTCATCTATTTTAAAAGGTGCACTGGGACATATTATTTTAATTGTACGAATTAAACAATATTGTTCCTTCAAAAAATAACTAAACTATAGTCTACTCCATAGCTGTTCTGTCCTAGCTAAGCGAGAGGGATATATCCATCGGCAGCTCACGCGACGCTAGCCACACCCCGAAACTAAAATTAATTTTTTTCTTGTATCGTCTTAAGCTTTTTATCTTACTCTTGTTTGATTTATTGTGTTTGTTACTTATGACCTTATTTTAACTTGTATAGAGCCTATATAGATCTATCAATAATTTAACACATACTACTAATTGGTAGGTATCATCCCTAATTATCAACCTCCAACTTCTCCTATTAAAGATAGCTGAAAATGTACTCGAATTTTACAAAGTTGTTTATTGTAAAGCTTCGTGTATAAAGGTGTGGTCTCTGTGCTAGCGAGTATAATATTTAAACAATTATAGAGAGGGACCCACCACTCACCCAAAATTTAACGCAAAATTTTAAGTTAGACTCCTCATAAGTCACATTTGAAATGATGTCCGAAATTAAAAACCAATTACAAAATAATATTAACATGAACTCAACAAACCACGTATTAATATTGTACTGAATACACGCGTGATGGTTTAGTAAAGTTTAGTTTATTGGTGGTTTAAAAAAACATCGCTATATTATTGGTGATAGAGCCAAGCTGTAGCCAATTGATTGCAGCTCAAATACGGGCTGGCTCAACCGAGGTAGTACCACCCTCTCAAGATCAGCGTAAAGCACCTATTACAGCTGCGTTTCGTACGATGAGTTAGAGAGCCGGAAGTCCAAACTGTCCACCTGTCCCCCCTTCCCTCTCCTTCCTCCCATTCCCCTTCAGGTCGGCAACGAGCAATGCCTTTGCTATTGAAAACATCTAAAGACTAAGGTAGCTGCTTATCATCAGGCGGGCCCATGGACCAATTACTAAGGGGACTGGCCCTAAGCAAGTCAGCCGAGTGGTCGGCCTAGTACTAACATCGACATAAAACGAAGCGAGTAGTTCAACTATTTACCGGTAAATAGTAAAATGAAAATGAAAAAACAATGACCACGTTTTGTTTCATACAAATATCTAATAAGGGCACCTCTTTCTTTAGTCTTTACTTTGTGGGCGGGCTGCACGCCTGTTTGCCACCCTGAGGTGATAGTTTTTTTATAGGACTGATCCTACAAAAATAATCTATAAAAATAAGTATCGAATCGCTTTAAAAAAATCGTTAACTGGAGCTCCACCTTCATAACATGTATACCATGCCTCGCCCTATGCTTACTTGGTGTTAAGTTACTCGTAAATAAATTAGCTTTCACTTAGCCGGCTTGGCTGCTAAGGGCCCGCGGCGGCTCTACTTTCTGTTCAGTATCCTTGAAAGGCGCCTCCGCTAGGCTACGCTAGGCGAGGCAATAACAGCGCTCAGGCGAGGCAAGGTATGTGTTTGGCCCGGGCGAGTCACGTCATACGAGGCAAAGCTGCTAAGGACCAACCGACCATCAATCTCAACACCGTTACTACTCTACCAAGCTAACTAGGAACTCGGATGGAATGCGACTTCCCCGCCCGCACTCCCGCCACCGTCTTTTTGTGCGGGTGACGTCACATTTGACAGGTTCCTAGTTTGCTTGGTGGAGTAGTATGTCTATAGCGTTCAGACGTCCAAGCTCGGGCACGACACTCGCCTATTCTAGACGCACCCAATAACGTATGCACCCCTTAGGCCGCGCTCACTTTGGATGCGTTTTCGTCCGAATTTTACTCGTGCATACACGTACGAACAACACGAATGATCCCGACCTTCCAAGTACTACGGGAGTGCGCACACTGGTCGTACGTGTACGTAACTCGCACCCAGTGTGCGCACTCCCGTAGTACTTGGAAGGTCGGGATCATTCGTGTTGTTCGTACGTGTATGCACGAGTAAAAGTCGGACGAAAACGCATCCAAAGTGAGCGCGGCCTTATTTCTATTATTTTGAATAAACGAACAAATTATAAGCAAAACAGTAGGTACCACTTTACTTCTATTCAACAAATACGCAGATACCAAATTGAACACTAAATTCGAAATATTTTCTACAGTAAAACCATTTTTACAGCAATTAATTTTACGAGTTTACGTTTTTTAGACTTCAGATTACAGGCCCCGTCTGCCACTAAATCTCGACTTTATTTTACAACAAACCAGTGACCCGATTCACGGAACCAAAACCGTAACGATGTCTCAGCGATATAGTCGTTCGCTGAGACATCGTTACGGTTTTGGTTACGTGAATCGGGCTACAGACCGATCTGAATGTATTAAAAATAATGAGCGGCTAGCGGCTACCTTAAAAAGTGGAATAAGATTTTTTTTAAACACACACTTTGTTTTAAAATAAAGGTATGTGGCATTGATATGTTATTTCAGCAGATATGGTACCTTCTACCATCCCATTTGGTGCGTCCAGATGCCACATATGCCTCGCCCGAGCACTCATGCTATGACATTATGTCTATGCGTACCGACGTCAAAACAGACTGCTCGAGCGCGGCATGCGCCTGATGTAGACGCAGCGAATCTCTAAACTTGTGCTCAGCGCACCACTACATGCAGCGATCGATCAATCTAGTGTTTTGTTCGTAAGCCACCTCGGTTCGATTCCCGCTGAAGCAAATTTCAGAAATGAATTTCGAAATATCTTAGAAAATAGATTTAACTGACTGCCAAGCTGTAGCCAATTAACTTCAGCTAATATACGGGCTGGCTTGACCGGGGTAGTACTACACTCTTATAGAAGATCGGCGTGTCGGCGCGGCATTAGGCCGCGCTCACTTTGGATGCGTTTTCGCACCCAGTGTGCGCACTCCCGTAGTACTTGGAAGGTCGGGATCATTCGTGTTGTTCGTACGTGTATGCACGAGTAAAATTCGGACGAAAACGCATCCAAAGTGAGCGCGGCCTTACAGCTGCGTTTCGTACGATGAGTGAGCCGGAAGACAAAAAATGTAAAGACGTACAAAAAGTTAAAATTTTTTGATGTACAAAACCCTAAAAAGAAAAAATAAAAGTGAAATAGTGTTGTGCAGATGTGGCTTATCGATAAAACCTGCAGCGCAGCCAGTCGTGGCTTTCATTACCGAGTGAGTTAATTGAAAAACCGTCCGCGAGGCTCACAGCGGGCCGATTGTTTTGTTACAAACGAAAATATGACACAAGGAAACAATGCGAAAAGAGTGCGGGGACTATTCAAATGTTATTTGTGTTCTGGAACGTTGTTTTTTCAATCCCACTGGGTAGGTAAAAAGAGAGCAAGTTTAGATCATTTTTAGGCATGGGTTTGTAGAAGTGGGCGAATACTAGTTATTATAAACTGATTTAGAATAAAACCAAGTCAAATGAGTTTTTGAATATTGAAAAAAAATAGAAAACAAATTTACATTAAAATTTAGATATCTGAAGTTATAGAAGTCGTACGGTTGAAAAATGAATAATGAAGTATGAAGAGAAAACGTATTAGGGCCATAACACACCGGGACGCCAGGCGCGTCGCCAGCCACCGTAGCCAACTATTCGTATTGAAATATGTCAAAATATGACAGGTAATACAAATTGCTTGGAGACGTGGCCGGCGACGTCGCCAGCCACCGTCGCCAACGAATTCGTATTGAATTATGTCAAAATATGACAGGTAATATTCCTGGCGACAAACTGGCGATGGTCGCCAGTCCGTCGCCAGGGTCTTGGTAAGACAGCTCATAGTCGCTCGTAAGGTTGCGAAACTTTTTGCAAGATTTTTTTAATGTATGTGTTTTTATTTGTTTATTAGTTAGGTACGTCAGTATGAATTATCATTGGCTTAAATACGTCACTCGCCTAACTCAACACCCTGTATAAAATTTATAAAACTCTGCACTCAGTAATAATTTCCCTCGAGTGATTCACCGATATTTCTTTCGCCAAAAATCCGACATTTTATTCATTTTTCAACGAGATAAAAATACACAATTCGTGTCAAAAGCCCTCCCCCATCGATCATGATGGCAAAGATTGAACGATTGCTTTGCATAATATTTTTGTTTTGTAAATAACGCTAGTCGGTGTTCGGTAACTGGTTAGAATAACACTAGTACCTGTTATCGCATGAGGCACCATGGTTGCGCCACCAGCGGGTGATTCGATAGCGGACACCGAATTGGTTGCGCTACCAAGCGGACACCAGAAGGGCTAGACAAGTGGCTGACGTCTACAAACGTTCCAAATCGCTACGCTTCATCTATGGAAATGACATAAGTCACGTGATCTACATAGTGACGTTTGACATTTCTATACATTGTGAAGTCTATTATATTCTAGGCGATTAGCGTTCTTGCCACTTGTCTAGGGGGGCAGGTGCGATACCCTTGAGTGCGTTATCATTTAATATTTATACCCGAGCGCCTAGTTGGCTTGGTGGAGTAGTACCTTATTCCCCCAATTTCCACTCAGGACTTCACTTAATCAACAGTCAATTCGCAGGTGAAGTTTGGATTTGTGGAAGCAATTGAACTAGCGGGTCTTATCGCCCACACATTAATTTACTCTGGCATCGCTAACTTCACCCGAACTTAGCGAATTAAACTTCGCTATCGATATCGGTGGGTGCTAGCGTTTGCCTACCCGTTATTATTAAAATTAATTTTGGAGGTATTTCGTGGAATTTAAAATTAATTTAAAAAGTTAAATTTATGTCGTAAATTAAATGGCATTATCATTTGGCTGAAGTTTTGATGAAATTTTTAAATAAGCACTTATTTTTATTAAAAAAAATTGATATTAGATTTTTTCTTATCTGTATATTTTGTGATTCTACATTTGTGTCTCGAGTCTCTTAGGGGCCATCCATAAATTACGTCACACGTAAAGAGGGAGGGAGGGGGTCGACGAAATGTGACATTGTGTGACAAGGGGTTGGAGGGGTCCTAAGTTTCGTGACGTCACATTTAAAAATCTCATTATCTAAGTATGAAAACCGAAATTTTAACTGTTAACGAAAAATTTGGAAAATTTCCGTTGTAAAAAATATGTGACGTCACACTAGGGGGGAGGCTCACAAATGTAACCAGCTGTGACAATGGGGGAGGGGTAAAAAATCATGAAATTCGTGTGACATAATTTATGGATGGCCCCTTATCAATTGTCCATTGCGATACCCATGGTCTCTAATATTATATTCGTGAATTCTTTATTGCAAATCACAAATTCTTGATGGTCGACCTGTTGTCGGCTAGAGAATACCAAGTAAGTATATACTAACTTGGTTTAGGGTATCTGTTAATTAAAACAGAAGTCAATTATAACATAATCATCAGGATTTTTGGAAAATTAAATTTTTGCCATTTTTCTTCCTAAAGTTTTCATATTCATAACGCGACATCTAGAGATCTAATTTCGATTGTAAGCATTCCATTTACTTTCCATATTCGATACTAACAATATCTCGATTCAAAAAGGATTTTTATATCGTTATTCGATATCGAATAATCGATACCATTCAAATTGTATCGATATTGTTTCGAATAAAAACACAATTGGGTACACAATACAATAGGATTATAATATTTTGCGAATGGTGGGATTTTATTAGGGTGAAGGGCTTTGGGTAGTCAAATTTTATGCTGAGGATACGCGACGATACTGAACACTAAAACACTCAGTGCATACATCGAGTGTCTACGTGTTAACACCACCGCGACACCTCGTTACAGCCCCCCCTAGACAAGTGGCATGAACGCTAATCGAATAGAATAGAATAGACTTCACAATGTATGGAAATGTCAAACGTCGCTATGTAAATCAACAACAAGTCGCTATGTAGATCACGTGACTTATTTCCATACATGAAGCGTAGCGATTCGAAGGAACGCTTGTAGACATCAGCCACTTGTCGAGCCCTTCTGTTGTAGCGGTGGTGGCGATACACTGAGATACACTGAGTGTCTAGTGTCCAGTGTCGTGGTGTATCTTTAGCATTAGATGTAAAGGTAGTTATGAGGTTTCGTTTCGCCTCACGCGCAACTCATAGGGCGTTGACGCGCTTATAAGCTCGCGCACCCACCCCCCAATGTTTCTTCGTTGGAATCCATATTGCTACTAAACTACCAAGCCAACTAGGCGCTCGGATGGAATGCGGCTTCCCCGCCCGCATACCGCCCGCACACCCGCCACCGCCTGCGGATCCCCGCCCGCAGACCTCCCGCGCACCGCCACCGCGTGTTTTGCGGGTGACGTCACATTTTACAGGCGCCTATTTTGCTTGGTGGAGTGGTACTCGCCACCACCGGTTCGAGCGTACACGCGCGTATAAGCGCGTGTACGCGCGTTTTAAAGCCCCGGTTCCCGGCCGAGCGTTTCGGCCGTCTGGATTGGTCGAGAGCGTACAAACCCCGCCCACTTTTGTTGAGGGAATATCGAAAATCATTAATTGTGACGTGAAAAACTATTGCATCACCAAAATCGATCTTATTTTTTTAGGTAAGTATTACCTTTCTCCATCTTTTGGTGAAAAATTAAATTAGAAATTCCGAGCCGTTTGGAAGAAGATACAAATTTAAATTTGAAAACTGCTACTTTTTCGATATTTTTTTCACATAGTAAAAGAGCATGTAGCACTTTTTTCCTGCTTATTTTTTAAAGATGAGGGTTCAATAAATACGGTGATATTTTTATTCAAAATTTTTACTCCACTCGTCTAAGAGGAGATAGCCTCCAAACATGCCTCGTTAGGTGCCTGTGCAGTCTTAAAGCGTGCGTGTAAGCGCATATACCGAAACGATCGCGCGCAAGAAAACGCTAGTCTGAAAGTTCTTATGAGGAGTGATCTGCCCACTTACGCAAGAAACGCCCACACTTCTAGGAAAATGACAACAGCTGACGTCACAATGATATCCATTGTTGGATAAGGGGTACAAGGGTTTGCTTATAAAGGGTAATGGAACGTTAAAATGTCATTGTGTTCAGAGCACGCCGTTCATAAAACCGATTTTTCTTCCCACGCCACCAGTTTCTGTTCTTTCACAATTTTAAGATTGTTGAAGATGAGTAGGTAAGTACCTAACTGTATATCAAGTTTTTTATATGACGAAGGTGACATACAAGCTTACGACCCTCCTGATGTTAAGCAGTTACCGTGGCCTATAGATGCTTGCAATACCAAAGGCATCACTCGCACGTTGCCGACCTGAAGGGGAGTGGGATGGAGGGAGAGGCGGGTGTTCTTACGGCTCTCTCATTCATCGAACGAAACGCAGCTATAGCTGCTTTACGCCGATCTTCTGTGAGAGGGTGGTACTACCCCGGTCGAGCCAGCCCGTTTATGAGCTGCAGTCAATTGGCTACAGCTTGGCCCTACCACCTTGAATAAAAGCTGCCATTTCTTCCAGACAACCTTTGGATGGTGAGGTTGCCGTGTTTTAATCCGATCTTCCCAATTAAAGTTTTAGATTGCGTAATATATTATTACTAAACCAACGTTTAACCTTGATTAACCCTACCCCAGTTTAAAACAGACTAAAACCAAGCATCCAATCAAAATATTAGACGATTCAAAATCTAGATTTAACCCTCGAATTACGAGTTGATCCCGCACGATATGACCGAAACATAGTTCTGTAGCGATTAGAAAGTCAAACAAAAGCCTCTAGGCCCACTAGGGTCGTTAATAAGCGGAGCGCTAGACCCTAGACCCGGTGGTCTAAAGGACTAACTCCCGTATCTACAGGATGTATTTTTTTATAGTACTGAGATGGCAAACAAGCGTACGGCCCGCCTGATGTTAAGCAGTTACCGTAGCCTATAGATGCGTGCAATACCAAAGACTTGCACGTTGCGAACTGAAGAGAATTGGGACAGAGGTGGGCGAAGGGGGGAATTGGGCTTCCGGCTCTCTCACTCATCGTACGAAACGCAGCTGTAATAGCCACTTTACGCCGATCTTCTGTGAGAGGGTGGTACTACCCGGGTCGAGCCAGTCCGTATATGAGCTGCAGTCGATTCGCTACAGCTTGGCTCTACCAGTAATCTAGAGTTAAACAATCATACATCTAGAGTTAACCCTCGAATTGATCACGCACGATATGACCGAAACATAGTTCTGTAGCGATTAAAGTCAAACAAAAGCCTCTAGGCCCACTAAGGTCGTTAATTAGTGGATCGATGGACCCTACAGCCGGTGGTCTAAAGGACTAACCCCTGTACCTATCTATAAACAAGTCATTACTTGTTCTTAAGTACTACTCCGCCAAGCAAACTGGGCACTCGGATGGAATGCGGCTTCCCCGCCCGCATACCGCTCGCACACCCGCCACCGCCTGCGGCTTCCCGCCCGCACGCCGCCCGCACTAGCCACCGCCTTGTTGTGCGGGTAACGTCGCATTTGACAGGTGCCTAGTTGGCTTGGCCAAGGATCTTTTATTACTACAGGATAAACCAGTTGAGTTTTTGGTTAAGAAGAAATTCAACTTTATTCTCCTGGTTTAAGGTCTATTATACCTTGACAATTCTGTAGACAGAAAAACGAGCCGAGCGAGAGGCCCCGGTTGGGACCGTGTCCCTCTCACTCCGAGTTGCCATGCCAAAATAATATTATCGTTGGGTAGTGATTGTTAGTTTTTAAATCAAGCAAATAAATTAATTTATTATTTATCGTGACTTTTGTTTATATGATAAAACAACAGTCACGATAAAGAATAAATTGATTTACTTCCACCACTTCTTGCATCTTTTCTTTTTAAAAATCCATTCCATCTCGTACCTTAGACCACACATAACCCCTATCCTTTCACACGACCCAACACTTATATGTATTCTGATCTCAATAGTTTAATTGAGTATCTATTCAATTTTACACGTACCTTAACTTGAAAACAATCCTACTATATGCCTGTGTAAATAAAGGTTGAGAAACTTAGCCAAATTTAATATGATTTTGCTGTCATTATTCACAGTTTTTTTTTGTTACTAACACGCATACTTTATAGTCTGCATTACTAAGTGCGTCCACAAGTCCCAAGCCGTGCCAATGTCTAAGCGGTCAAAACTAATCAATTCCCGCCTCAGCAATATGGCCAGACAAACACACGAATATGGTCCCAAACTAAGCATCGCTTGTACTATGGGTACCGTACAATGGACTGGGGGCGATCCCAGTGACATCCAGTCCAGGTCAAATTACGAAAAGGCGGTTTCTGAAATTTTCCTCTGGCGGGGATTGAAACCGCAACCACCCTATGCAGTGAGCTGAGCGGCCTACGCTCGAACCACTGCGCAAGCGTTCGTCAATCAGCAATCGCTCGAGCGCGCTTCTCGGCGTTTATAAAAACGTTCTACTTTCTTTGTTGCAGCGAACATCGCAACAAAATGCCACTCGCAACGTAGCCTCGTGCGGGCGATGCGCCGCGCGACGCGACGCGCGCCGCGGCGGGCGCCCGTAATATGCGCTCGCTGAACGAGTCGGCGTGCGCGGCGCTGCTCGATGACGTCACCTGGGACGAGCCCACCAGCCTCGCGAGCCTCGCCGTGCTCGCGCTTATCGACGTGCTCGTCATCGCCGGTGAGTTAATGCTCACCAACCGAGTCAGCATGACGTCACGACGTAGCCTGACGTCACGAGAATCGTAAGACTGGCCTCGTGAGCCTCGCCGTGCTCGCGCTTATCGACGTGCTCGTCATCGCTGGTGAGTTAATGCTCTCTGACCGATTCAGCGTGACGTCAGTAAGCTGATGAGTCCCCCAGCCTCGCGAGCCTCGCCGTGCTCGCGCTTATCGACGTGCTCGTCATCGCCGGTGAGTTAATGCTCACTGAGCGAGTCAGCGTGACGTCAGTACTACTCTACCAAGCCAACTAGGCACTCGGGTTGAATGCGGCTTCCCCGCCCCTATACTGCCCGCACACCGCCACCGCCTTTTTGTGCGGGTGAGCCCACATTTGACAGCCTAGTTGGCTTGGTGAAGTAGTAAGCTGATGAGTCCCCCAGCCATACAAATTAACTAAATAGTCATGACCATGTTTCGCGGTATCACAATTTGACCTATACTGCACTATAGTGCTGACCGATAACCTTTAGAAAACGTGGGTGTATAACACGACTTGCGCGTAGCGTACTGAAAATTGGTAGTATCATAAATAATTTATTTTATTTCAGCTAGTATTCAGCGGTCAGTTCTAGAATTTGCCGCGACTGTTTGATGTTAGAGTCTATTATATCCATTAGAGTATGACAAAGAAAAGTTCTTGTGTTAGCATAAACATCAACAATGTTAGTAAACAAAAAACGTTTGAACTCTTTGTTGCAAAAACACGTCGTATTAATACATTTCACCTTTCAGAAACGTTGAAAGGAAGGCAAACAAAACGTATATCAGAGGAAACAAAATGTAAATGTTACAGGAAGAAAAAGTTTCCTTCGTTTTTCAGGGATTAAAGTGAGCTTAATATACGCTAGGTGAGCTATTTAGAGATGATTAAAAAGGTTATTACTTTATTTAAAAATTTGTGGTGATTTCATGAGACATTAACACTGATTAATGTACATATAATTATTAGAAAACAAAAAAATCATTCACCTTTATCAGTCATGGTTAAAATAACCGGTGTTTGTTATTTGAAACTTTTTAAAACCAGTTTTTGTTTGAACATTTTTTTATTATAAAGGCCCCGTATGTAAGATGAAGACGAAGAAGCCAAATACTGTCTGTCTACTGACGTCATCAAGTGAAGTCCCCTTTTCATAATAAGGCATTAACAATCCTCTTACTATCTATACGGATGTAATCCTTAATTATAATCCAACGCTAACGAGCAACAAATCAAGTGCTTTAATCATTAACACTTCCCCCCTCTTCCCCTATCCCCCCATTCCCCCCACTGTCCGTACCGCGACAGAATCCTTTCATCTAACATTCTCTACGTCGTTTAATCCCATTTCCGTCTGCAACGCTACGCCCTACATCAAAGCACGTGCTACGCCGCTACGGGCTACGACGCTACGAGATTTATTTTATAGGTGTAGGTATGCAGTAATTTTTCAAATCACACAGAGATTCATTATGTTATTGGTAGAGTTACATACAGTCACTAAAAACGTTTATACAAGACTTTTAAGTGGATCGTGAGGAAACCTACCTATCCCTCGGGATTAGGTAATAGTCAGTTCCTGTATACACGGCGACAAGGTTCACTACCTGTCACGTTGGGTTCTGACTATCAGTCTGGTGAAACGTGGGCTTTGAGTTTGTTAATACCTCCACAATGTGGTGGTGTATGGCCACTCAAGCCTCTGACTACCCCCGAATGGGGATAAAAGTCGTGACGTTACATTTTTACATTTTTTTAAAGTGGATTTCGAGCATCTTGTATCTATAAAACGAAGTTTTATAAATTACTGGAATAAGCAGTTGTAGCTTTTTCGTTTTGAATCCTGAATATACATGATCGCCTAACTAATACACCAAAAGTACGGTCATACTAATAAGCAATACTTGTATTATAGGTACCGTACAGTAGCCTGGACTATGGTCAAAGAAATGCTTTTTATATGACTAAGGTGACAAACGTACGGTCAGCCTGATGTTAAGCGGTTACCGTAGCCTATAGATGCTGCAATACCAAAGGCATCGATCGAACGTTGCCGACCTAAAGGGAGAGGGGCAGAGGGAGAAGAAGGGCGGTAGGGGGGTCAGGCTTCCGGCTTTCTCGCTCATCGTACGAAACCCAGTAGCTACTTTACGCCAATCTTCTGTGCGAGAGTACGAGCCCGGTCGAGCCAGCACATATACCTATGAGTTGCAGTCAGTTGGCTACAGCTTATGTACCACTATTTACTTAGTACCTAATGGAAGCATAGAAACAATGTAATGCATAACTAATAACTCCAGGTACATAAGACCGGGTAGAGAAGTTATTTCTTTCTCCATAATTACTGCTTCTTATTTATTTGTTTATGTATTAATTTATTTTGTCTGTGTCTAAGCTGTTGCGTGCTGTTATATTCTTTTAGCTATCGTAAGTATATGTCATATTTTCTGGTTTATATAATGAAATGTATATGTTTATAAGTTAATTTATGTAAGTATACCCCCGCTTTATTTTTCTTTAGATCCTCTCCATCCTAAGGTTGCCAGGTAGATATCACTATTAGTGATAAGGCCGCCCATTTTCCACTTTCTATGTAATTTATGTCATAATTTATAAATGTTTGTTTTTTTCCTAAGTTAATAAAGAGTTATCTATCTATCTATCTATACGACAAGTTTAATATGATACGAAGAAATCAACAAGTGAACGATGTATAGTACGTTTTTTTATACTTGTCCTATTTGGTAAGAAAATATGGCGTCCAGCGGGGCGATTGCGTAACTTTTTGTCAATGTTTCAATTGGTTTCGTATATAATTAACACAGGATGAACGAAACCAATTGAAACATTGACAAAAAAGTTAAGCAATCGGCCCGCTGGAGGCTATCTTTGCTTACCAAATAGGACAAGTATAAAAAAACGTACTATAGGTATGTGAGTAACGATTCACGAAAGGATTCTTAATTCAGTTAAATGTCTACGTACAGTAGCGTAATTTACGAAGTAATTAATTAACCGTAGTAACTTGATACTATAAATGTAGCGTTAATTAAAGGAAGAAAATTAGTTACAGAACTGTCTCAGCGGCATAAATAATGGAAGAATATTTTGTAATTACAGACAATTTCAGTAAAGGCTTATACAGGGTTATTGAAAAAACATTAACAACCTTGCGGGACTCAAGGGCTAGACAAATGGCTGACGTCTACAAGCGTTCCATCAAATCGCTACGCTTCATCTATGGAAATGACATAAGTCACGTGATCTCAAGCGTGATCTTCATAGCGACTTGTTGTTGATTTACATAGCGACGTTTGACATTTCCATACATTGTGAAGTTTATTCTATTCTATTCGATTAGCGTTCATGCCGCTTGGCTAGCCCTTCTGTATTACTGACATCATAAACAACAACTTTTGTTCTATGACTTTTAACAAAACATAATATATTTTAACAAAAAATCACTTTCTAAAATGTATGAAACTAGAAAATATTCTCATCTAGAGGAAAGCCATGGTACGTGGTTGTATTCCACTTTACCCTAAAGTACATAAACGGACCACGGTTATCCTTTAGATGAGCATATTTTCCTGCTTCATCCATTTTAAAGTGTGATTTTTTGTTAAATTAATTATTGTTTTGTAAAAAGTCATAGAACAAAAGTTGCTGTTTTTGATGTCAGTAATACAGTCCTGCAAGGTTGTTAATGTTTTTCCAATAACCCTCTATGTAGCTTAAGTATGTATGTATCAGATACGTTAGCCACGCAAACAAACCACCAACAAAAAAAATTTTTTTGGTTTTTTTACCTACTAGTTAGTATATTTTTTTTTTTTCAAAAGTAGTAAAGTAATTTCAATATCCTACCAATGGATGAGTTTATATCAGGCGCATGCCGTGCGAAGTCACATGTTCGGGTGAGCCAAAAGCCATAGCTGCGTTATCGTTCTATCTTATGACAAGACCCTCAACTCTACTTAGATTTATTATAGTGGACACCTTACCAACCTTGCGGTTAAAAAAAAGCGGCACACTATACCTGGCAACACCTTGTAGGAGGCGTTAGGGAACACCTTCGGTAGCTCCTGCCGCCAGAGCAAATGGTTTTTTTTATGGACTATTTATGTTGTTGGCCAAAGTGGCCTCTACAACTTTACCCGGACTGTGGTGAGTGCAAAGTGCGCTCCGACCAGAAGGGTAGGGGGACACGGCTTGGGCTGCTGTCTCTAGAGAGAGAGCGGGGGTAAAACTACCACCGGGTCGTAACGAAGAGCAACTCCAGCAGAGGGTCTGTCATATGACCGGCAAATGTCACCTTCTGGTGAATCAGGGCGAGCATTTGGCTCAGTCGCGCGCCCTGTCAAACTAAGCAAGGCAAAGCTGCTTCGCGTGGCATGTGAGACATCTGGACGCGGCTAATGAGTGCGAGGAACAACCACATCCATTTCAAACACGTTAGGGATACCGCAGACATGCTACTTTTTGCATCGGCGATTGGCAATTTAATCGCTTTTAGCATCGGAGCAGTCGCTGCGTCAGACCGCAGAAAGTCGCAACGCGATGCAGTCGCATAATCGCCGATCGCCGATGCAAAAAGTAGCATGCCTGCGGTGGCCCTTACCAAAAAAGAGGACGACATGCGATGGTCCAAAATAGTTTGTCCTTATAAAAGGAGTCTATGGACACTATCCGACCCTATGCAATCTAGTCATCTGAATCGGCGATCGCACCAGAATAAAAGGCATCTATATATAAAATTCTACGATGTGTATATATTCATTTATTCCCGAGGTGAGAGCCGGAGTGGCCGGCTCGTCCATTAGCCGATTACATCGGCCCCCGCTTCAATCGCGAGGTAAATACACCACTGAATACCTACATCTTTGGTTGTTGGATAGTTTTTACAACGTTCTAGAGAGATGTTTTGTCAATTATATAACTAGTTTTGTAAGTAATTACGATTGAATCGGAAGCTTAGTTCTGTTTGGGAGGTACGTAGCCATTCTTTTCAATTTACTTAGATGTTTGAATTGTTTTTTTCCCTGTTTTCTATGAAGGTGGCAAACATGCGTATGGCCCGCCTAATGTTAATCAATTACTGTAGTAGTGATTGGAAATAGCCATTTGCCGTTGTCATTAATAGACAGTAGACTTAGAAATCCGTCAAAATTTTACAACTTTCATCAGAGGGCCTACTCTGTTTCAAACGAAAACGAAATTTCGGACGAAATTCGCGTACTTCCTACTACGTTTCTCATTGATTCCGACATTTCTTACGAACGAAATTTGTTTGACGTCTTCGTCGTCGTCGAATCTAAACTTCAAACAAATTTCGTTCGTAAGAAATGTCGGAATCAATGAGAAACGTAGTAGGAAGTACGCGAAATGTCGTTTGAAACAGAGTAGGCCCTCAGATTCTGAGTAATTG
The DNA here is from genome assembly GCA_947859195.1 of Drymonia ruficornis. NCBI lineage: Eukaryota > Metazoa > Arthropoda > Insecta > Lepidoptera > Notodontidae > Drymonia > Drymonia ruficornis. The sequence goes on along the minus strand of OX401926.1, from coordinate 3,489,577 downwards.
TGGTTAAGGGACTCGCGGCCCTGCTCATTCATACTTAGTCACCAATTCGGAAAATTCTTAACTCTCTTTCATACGCCGAATACTTAATCAGTTCTCATAAATCCTACCCCAACACCCAATAACGTAAGATATCGAATATAAAAACAATTTTCTTTCCCAGAAATCGATTAAAATCACAAACTCGTCTCGTTGGAAGTTCGTGAGAACTTTCCGTTTCGATATGTTCTTGGAATAATTGAACGAGGAAGTTGGTCGTCGAGATCTCGATTCTTCGTCGCGATGAATCAGTATTCGTTACGTTGGAGGAATTTATAATGAGCGAGTTTATAAATATACGAAGGGAGGTGCCTCATAATTTCAGCCAAAAGACGTCCACTGTTGGACATAAGGCCTCCCCCAATGTTATCCACAACGACTGGTCCTGTGTTAATTGCATCCAGCTATTTCCCGCGACCTTCACTAGGTCGTTGGTCCACCTTGTGAAGGGGCCTACCCACGCTGCGTCTTCCGGTACATGGTCGCCACTCAAGAACCTTTCTGCCTCATCGGCCATCAGTTCTTCGGGCTTTGTGCCCCGCCCACTGCCACTTCAGCCCTACTAACTCACAGGGCTATGTCGATGTCGGCTATGTCGGTACGTGGACATAAACATAGTAAAAAATATCGATGTAATAATTGGCGCAGTGGTTCAAGCGTAGATCTCTCGGCTCAGTATATCGGGTGGTTGCGGGTTCGATTCCCGCCAGAGGCAAATTTCGGAAACGATATTTTCTTCGTTTTTCCCTGGTCTGAGTGTCACTGGGATCGCCCAGTCCATTGTATGGTATAATGGTCCATTGTATAATAGTACAAGCGTTGCTCAGTTTGGGACCATACAGTTGGTGGTTAAGACTGGCGATATTTTAAAAAATTACATTTTAACAAGGAAATTAATTCTAAACCGTTTCATGAAACAAAAAATAATTATCCCGTGTAATTAATGGACTTTTGACACTAATCTGATAAGCCGGACAAGTTACCTCTACTTAGTCTTGTCAAATATAACATAAATTAACTCAATCCTCGTCGGTACAAGACAAAATTCGGTGTTATATTTATGAGAATTATTACGTTATTGAAATGGACAGTTCCGAAGCTATGAATAAAATAATAAATACCGGAGAATTAATTCTAAGCACATTTATTTACATAGGTATCGTGTTTACTTGAATGCTATTGAATAAAATCAATAATTTAGTCCATTAAATAAATAAATAAATGTCGACAGACAAAAAGTTTGGCATTGCGCTAAACAGTGGCGGGCTTAGTCATATTTAAAAATAACACCCCACGAAAAAATTAAATTATCTATTGAGTAAAAAAAGGTCCTACTGTCATTGCTTGATACAGATTCCGCTCAGTGCGAGGTTTGGAGATACTCTCTCTGTCTTCGAAAATCGACCCCGAAATACCTAGTCAGTAAGAAACTTAAAATTGACTTTCCGGACTTTTGATACTTCCTGTATATCGAACCCATTTCTTCGATAAAACTCCGAAAGAAGGCAGTTTGTTTTTCATGAACTAATCTTACCAGATGCTTTTGACATGTCAGCGGGATATTGGAAATCTTGTGAATAAGTAAAACCCTGGCGGGTCAATGGTGCCCTTGTTATGGACGAAAAGGTTTTATTGGGCCTTTCTAATTTTTTATATTGTCCGGATGGATGGGAGGAAAGTTTTAAATTATAAATGATGCTGACCGTTTTGCGATCTTTTGATATTGTCAGATGGAGGTTGACTTTCGAGTTTTTGTAGGTAGGTAAGTAAGAACTTTTTATTATCAAGCTTGGGTGCTTGGGGAAAATGCTGCGAGAGTCCTTCTACTTCTAGTTGAAGGTTTGGCCCAGTATTGCCATAAACAGGGAGGAGTGGAGGAAGGAAAGGGAGACCTTTGCCCAGCAGTGGGAAAACACAGGTTGACAAAAAAAAGCGGTGCTTAGCGATCCGAATATACATCACTTTCCATTAATTGATGGAATCAGGCGTAACTTTGCGGAAATCCATTGTTAAATAATTATAGAGAGGGACCCACCACTCACCCTCGGAATTGTCAACCTCCAATATTATAAACCAAATGAATTGATCGATAATAGAGGAAGGGCAGGGTTGTTAGGGTCCATGACTCATGACAGACATACTCTCGACTGACAGGGCAGGGCAGGGTTAGGTCTTGTTGGCTTCTTCTATTATCGATCAATTCATTTGGTTTATAATATTGGAGGTTGACAATTCCAAGGGTGAGTGGTGGGTCCCTCTCTATAATTGTTTTACTTTCCATTAAGTTGTCATACTACTGTAGGTGTTCCATAGTTATACGAGTATTTCATGTCAATGAAAACCTGCAAAATCATACTCTTTTGAGAAGTAATAAATTCTATTTTAATACCCACGCAAGTCTTTTTCCCAACAATAAACTATTCCACTCTTATATAAAAAAGGGAGGCTAAAGAAATCAGCATTCTGAAAGAATAATACATCGGTTACAAAAAACTCTAACAAAGTTCTACCTAAAACATAAAAGAAGTGGCCGGCTCACGGGATACCTACCTTAAGCCAAATTGACATTTTATGTACAAGCCATTGATGTATTATTCAGCAGATGTGGGACCTCCTAACATTGCAATCACTAGACTTGTGCTCAGCGCACCACTACATGCAGCGAAATTCCCACTTGTGTTATCGCACTCGCAATTTGACTATCAACTTTAAGGCATTTTGATGCGTATTAAGGCCGGGCCACACGTGTGGACGCATGCGGTGTGGCCTCTTTCTTACAGTTTCATACATCACAACTGGTGCGTGCGCACGTCACGTCACGTCACGCATTTGGTGTGTAGGAGCTTTTATTCACCAAAAGATGAGCCATATTGGAAATACAGACATATTTTCAATATTTTTTTCTGATAACTACTGAGTGGCACTGTGTCCGTGGACTCTGTTTAGTATTACGCACTATTTTGAACAGTCACACTATTTTAAATAGTTTTCCTCTTTCTTGGTAATGTCTTTGGTACACTTTCAATTGTAACTGTTGAGTATTGAAAAAAAGAAGTTACCGTGTAAGGAATAAAAGTTATTTTTTGAGATAATACGAGATTTTCGATGAAAATTGGCAAACTAAAGCGCTGGGTTCCTCCAATAGCGGCACCGTCATATAACGGCCGTAACTAGAACATTGGCTATGTAAACAAAATGGCGCGGTTTCCTAGACCGCTACCTGTTTACGTAGCCAATGTTCTAGTGCGGCCGTTATATGATGGCGCCGCTATTGGAGAAACCCATAGCATTAGGGTTATGGGTATAATGGAATGACATAGTTAAAAATACATATTTTGTCAACGATTTTAAAGTCAACGAAATACTGGAATAGATACTGGACCCGGAACCATTAATAGTGAGGGGGACGCAAAACCTATATGACGGATTTTTTTTATGTCTCTTAGGAGGCAAACAAGCGTACGGCCCACCTGATGTTAAGCAGTTACAGTTACCGTAACCTATAAATTCTTGCATTACCAATGGCGTTTCTGAAGCGCACGTTGCTGACCTGAAGGGGAGTGGGGAGTGGGGCAAAGGGAGGGGAAGGGGTGGTTGGTATTCCGGCTCTCTCACTCATCGTACAAAACGCAGTTGTAATAGCTACTTTACGCCGATATTCTGTGAGAGGGTGGTACTACCCCGGTGGAGCCAACGCATATATGAGCTGCAGTCAATTGACTACAGCTTGGCTCTACCAATAAAGTCAACGGTATACTGGAAATACTGGAATAGATACTGGACTTTGAAGCACTAAATATCTCTATACAATTAAATAGCACCAATCTACATCATCATCATCTCAGCCGAAAGACGTCCACTGCTGGACATAGGCCTTCCCCAAGGTTCGCCACAATGACCGGTCTTGCGCTGCCCGCATCCAGCGTATTCCGGCACCTCCACCAGGTCGTCAGTCCACGACGGCCTTGTGGGAGGCCTACCCACGTTACGCTTTCCGATGCGCGGCCGCCACTCGAGAACTTTTAATTCACCATTTAGTTTGGTGCTAGGTGTTTTAGATTATGATACGATCCCATTATTTATCATTCCAAATGATTAACATAATCGGTAGCCTCGTATAATAATATCCTATCCATATTCCTGTTTCAGAAAACACGGGTTGAATAACGTATTGTTGTATTTATTTATAGCGCTGTTTTCTTTGGGCCTCTTCTTTATCGAAGGATTCGGTACAAGAATAAGTAAGGACCTATTGTAATCTTGAAATAATTTTACATTATGAAGGAAAGACAGAAGCCTAACAATACTTTTTGGTGGTAGATAATTCGCTAGTATTTTTATGTATTCTGTGTAGATATTCCATCCTGTAATCTATTTTTGTTTTCTCCATTACACAACAAATACTTTAACATTTTAAAATTAAAGTATTGAAATATTTTTAAAATAGCATTGTTATCAAAAAAATTCGAAAATACAAATGATTAAAATAGATTTTAATTGTAAGAAACAGCATATAATAATATTAAAATGTGAACGACTGGCTCGACATATTTGGCACAGAGATAGGCGTTCCGCAAAAAAACCCCATAAAATAACATGGGTGGGCAACGGATAAAGATAGTTATACATAAAGCCGGAAACCCACTGTGGCGCATGGAGAGGCCACGGACACGCTACGCACGTGGGTCAAGCTTCGCTTTGCACGAAAATGTATGTTACCGTGTCAACCGCGGCGCACGGAGAGGCTACGCACGAAATGACGTCATCCGTACATTTTCTTGCAAAACGTAGCCGTGGCCGTGTGCGTGGCCTCTCCGTACACCGCGGTGGTGTCTCCTCCTAAATTTAATATTGCAGACCCTATCTGACATAATAATTGTCTTTTTTTATTTCTTTGAATGATTACTAATCATCACGATCAAGAAATTGACACCTCTTACTTTTAATATTGAAAAATTAAATAAAATATGTTATAGAACTAACTGGACCTACTCAACGGTTACCTGCATCGTGGCCCGTTGATAAGAGTTATTGAGAGCCGTTCACGATACAATATGAGTTTGTAAGCGGTCGTTAACTTGCATTGATCCGTCGGATTTATATCCGGACGATCCGGACCATATCGCCGGCTCCTCTCGAAAATATAATAATTCTTGTGTTATCCTTATTTATTCGAAACTGTTATCCCGAATCTATTGACATTTATCAATCATATCAACGGCGTTTACCGTGAAATTTATTTATAGTAAATGCGTTAGTTTATTTAGGTATATAGGTATCATTATCCCTTTGAACATTTTGGGTAATGTAATTTAATGTAATGTAACGTCACGACTTTTATCCCCATTCGGGGGTAGTCAGAGGCTTGAGTGGCCATACACCACCACATTGTGGAGGTATTAACCAACTCAAAGCCCACGTTTCACCAGATAGTCAGAACCCAACGTGACAGGTGGTGAACCTTGTCGCCGTGTATACAGGTACTGACTATTACCTAATCCCGAGGGATAGGTAGGTTTCCTCACGATGTTTCCCTCACCGTCAGCGAACTGTAAATTATGAAAATGGGTGTTTTGAAATAAAAACGTTCTACACATGTTTGGTGAAATGAGTTCCACTTTTTTGTTAAACTACCGTTCTTCTATGCCTGTATAAAATAACAACGGGTTGCACTCCGGGAGTGTCGGCAGAAGTGAAAACTTGAACATTAACGTTGTGCATTTTTAAATATTTTGGAATGGTTAGGGAATAATTTCGCACGAATTGCTTTATTTATCACTGTATAAAAGTACTATCATTTATGTGGTTAAATACAATATTCATTTATTGCACTATCGTACACAAACATGACAATTTATATGTAGTACAAACACACACGCATACTCCGTCATACGAATTTTCGATCAGGTCACGTGTCCTGACGCGAGTTTAACATTTTTTACCCATCCCAAGAAAAGTGCACAACGCCGCTAAAGAAGTTTTCACTTCAAAACATCGCCATCAACTATGTTATTATTATAACACACAAACTATGGCCTCCAACTAAGCAATACTTGTACTATGGCTACCATACAATGGACTGGGGTCGATCCTATTGATACCTAAACCAGAGTAAATTACGAAATGGCAATTTCCCAAAATTGAAGGTTTCCGAGATGTACCTGGTGGGAATCGATCCCGAAACCACCCGATGTAGTGAGCCGAGTGGCCACCCGAACAACTCCGGCAACCAGTCGTCAAATTATTTTTAATATTTTTTAATAGAAGAAATAAAATATTTATAAAAGTGTTGAATATAAATCAGACCCTTCTCGGAGTCATCTCGTTAGGATAACGCGTTTCAATAACGTTTTTGACGTTTTTTGATTCGTGGTCTCTTTGAGGTTTTCTTTTTTATTTAAAAAGGTTCATAATGAGGCCTGTGGGTCACTTCCAGCAATCATTATTTTATAATCATCACTTTAAGGGGACTTTACAAAGGGTTAGCTAGACTGTCATCTGCCGAGCAGTTACTTAGCTCGTTAATATTTTTGAGTTTAAGAAAAAAATGTTATCTAAAAGTTTAAATGTGTGATGAACACGTGATGAAAATAAGTCACACTACTAATAAAAAAAATTGTACATCTATGATCTCCAAAATGTTGGCATTTATTATGTTTAAAATTTAATAAGTCCAGCGCAGCAATGCTTTTATGGTACCTATTCAGAAGTAGTACCTCGAGAATAATTAACAATATGTTTTTCTTCCTCTGTTAAAAAATACAAAGTTCATTGAATAAAACTTCATAGGTTTATTTTCGTTCTTCAGGAAACTGCCTGGTAATAGCAGCCGTGCTGTGCTCGTCCAAGCTGCGCAGTGTCACCAACCTGTTCATCGTGTCACTGGCAGTCGCGGACCTGCTAGTGGGGGTCGCAGTGCTGCCATTCTCCGCTACCAGGGAAGTTTTTGAAGTAAGTCATCCCTCAAAATTACGCGAGCGGAAAAAAGCGCTCGCTTATTGCGCTCGCTATAGTCCCGCTAGCAGGAATGATTCGCGCGAGCGATAGAACAATCCAGGATTTTTTTTAACACGGCGTGGCGGCTCCACGTTGAGGCAGGCTCTCTCTATAGCTCTATATTATGTGGTCGGTAAGTAGAGACATTTATCCCGGTACATTAGTAACTCTATAAAACGACCTACCTAAAAATACTTCCTACTCTACGTTATACTTTCCTTCTACTAAAATTACAAATGAATATCATAAAAACCCCATAAAATATCACAAGTTGCCATCATTTTCAGTAATTACATACTTAAGAGCGCTGCAGGCATCAGATGCTCTGAAATAAAGGGTTGACAATACAAAATAACAAATTGAACTGAAATGCTTACTGGTAGAGTCGAATTTCAAATGAGGTTCTATTTGAAATTTTTGTACCTGATTTTAAACTCTGTTCACAGAGTCGTAAACCCTCATTTTCCATGCAATGTAATAAAATACTTTTTTAAATTGCAAAGGGAATTTGAAATTTGTTTCACAGTTGGTAAAGTAGAGTTTCGTTTATCATTCGTGTTCGGCTGAGTTGTTTTCAATGACGTTATTAGTGGGAGCGCTGTAAACGGCTATTTCTAGGTTTTTGCGTTTGTAAAGGCTTGAAGATAAATATTTGAAGGTAGCCAGTTTACAGCTATAATTTTATATAGACTCGTTCACACTCTATTATGTTTATAGATGAAGTTATAATTAAGTTGTATAATTATTTAGAAATTCGTTATAAAGTCATTATTAGTCATTATTTATAATTATTATTTAAAAAGTTAAAGTTATTTTAATACAAGAATATCAATTTCATTCTTTGGGAAAGGTGAAAATATAAGATAAATGTATAACCTATAATACTAAGGTTAGGTATTAATCTTTAGTTTGGTACTGACTCCAAAAACTGATCGAATTTTCATTCAGAGCTTAGTTTAGCTTCAAAGTTAAGCAGCTCTCAAATTTGAGACTCAAATTGAAAACTCATTTGAGTATTGTTTCAGTATTGAAGCATTATTTTTAATATATCTCAATACACAAACCCCTACCTCCGAGCATAGCCCAGCTCGTAGTTGACATGCTCTAGACCGGAGACACGTCAATAAAATCTTCAATCTAAACTGAAATGGCAATAGGATGATCGATTTCCGCCGGAATGACGTCACGAGCGAGAGAGCGTTTATAAATAACACTGTCACACACAAATATACGTATCTGATTGAACCTTCAGTTAAAAAAAAATAACTCTATGAATTGAACCATTGATTTATTCGGAGTTACTATTTTCAACCCTTTGTGAAGTTCATTTCAACATTAACCTTAAGATTTATAGAGATTTGTATGCAGTTTACAATGGTTTTACAAAGCATTTTAGGAATAAAAGTGATTTGTAATGCCAGTGTAAGAACATAACGTTATACTTTGGGGGCTATTTGTAAGGTTCTACCAAAAATATATTAGAAGGGTTAATAAAATCATTTTTTTTTTTATTTGATCATGTATTTGCCAAAATTAACTGCATTAGGTACCCATCCATCCTTCTCATATTTTTTTTAATTTTTGCGTGGTACTTTTGGGACTAAAATTAAGTCTCAGCTCTAGTCAAAGTTAAACATAAGATAACTCGGGAACTGAAACCAGAATTAGTAAAAGTAAGTCGTGTTTACGACCATCAGAGCAACAAGAGTACATTGTATACAACACGGTGTGAAGCTTCGGAAATGAAAGAGAAACATTGAATGTAATATAATGTTTGTCGTTTCACGCCAAGTGGTTTCAGTCAACATGTAATGTAACGTCACGAGTTTTATCCCCGTTCGGGGGTAGTCAGATGCTTGAGTGGCCACCACCACATTGTGGAGGTATTAACCAACTCAAAGCCCACGTTTCACCAGATAGTCAGAACCCAACGTGACAGGTGGTGAACCGTGTCGCCGTGTATACAGGAACTGACTATTACCTAATCCCGAGGGATAGGTAGGTTTCCTCACGATGTTTTCCCTCACCGTCAGCGAACTGTAAATTATGCACATAGATGAAAATTCATCCATTGGTGCATGCCCCACCGGGAATCGAACCTGGGACCTTCTGATTGCTAGCCCAACCTGTTCACCCCTAGGCTACAGTCGCTAGTTCAGGTTTCAGTCAACACTATGTAGAGAATATAAATATGTATTACAGTGAACTCACATCTCGCTACATACTACACATTCACGACGCCACCAACAGATGGCGCCGGATGCACGCTCCAGTGCAACATGTGATTCTGCATAGAAATCCTGAATCACGATATCAAGATTCACTTCGAACATCGCATTACCAAGCATTTTTTTTATGCTTTATAAAGTCACTAGCTTTTGCTCTTGACTTCGTCCGCGCAGAATTTAAATTATAAAATCGGATCTCTGATCCCGGATCCCGTTTCCCGGATATCCCGGATATCCCGGATATCCCGGATATCCCGGATATCCCGGATCCCGGATCCCGTATCCCTGACCCCGAACCTAAACACCAATTTTCATCATTCTAACTGCAAAAATCACGAGCTTCCATACAAACTTTCATCCCCTATTTAACGCCCTTAGGGGTGGAATTTCAAAAATCCCTTACTTAGTACACCTCTACTCACCAAGATAAACACACCCTCCAAATTTCAAGTCCCTACGACCAGCGGTTTAGGCTGTGCGTTGTCTGTCAGTCAGTCAGGACATTGATTCTTATATATTTAGAAGATTGTAAATGGGGGTCATAGTTACCGTGGTAGAGTGATTCTATGTAGGAAATAAAATCAATATACATTCATTCAATAAACCTAGACCCACAGGCTAAAGAGGAAGATTCTCTAACATCGTTTTAGGTATCGCTATGCACATTTATATTGAACAGTGGCTCTATGTATTGCGGCCGCGGCGCAATCGGCTGAGACGACTACGATTGGTGCATGTTAAAGGAAAATATCTGAAATTATTCTGATATAGCTCTACCATCAATAGATCTCACATTTTCGTCCATATTACAAAGTTTATTTTGTATTTTTACCCGACTACGGCGGAGGGTTATGATTTTGACCGGTATGTATGTATGTATGTGCATCTGCTCCCGCCTAACTTCCAAACTACTTGTCGTAATTTGACAAATGAGGTATCGTTAGAAGCGGCTTAATGGTCCGCTGGTTATAGGCTATGTGACGTCACATAAAAAAAAAATTTCATGAAACTATGTGGGGTATCAAATGAAAGAGCTTGATGAGCACATTTCAAAAATATATATATATTGTTACCTATAACTCTACAATAATTAAATAAAAAGTAAGTTTAAAAACTATAACCCGACTACTGAAAAATCGCGCTCTAAAAAATATGAAACATAAAAATATTCTCATGTAGAGGATAGCCGTGGTCCGTTTAGGACATTTAGGTCAACGTGGCATATGACCACGGACCACGGCTGTCCTCTAGATGAGAATATTTTCTTGTTTCATACTTTTTTTATTAATTGTATTTTGGCTACTAAGAAAGAAAGAAGATCTCACGCTAATAAGGATTCCTCGTAGGGACTACAGAACCCTAAAAAACCGGTAGATGGGGCGCTTGGCGACAAATTTTTTTTGGGCGCTGACGAAGTTAAAATAGCGCGTGATATACCAAAAGCGCTAAGTCGACAACACAAATCATCATCATCATTTCAGCCGAAAGACGTCCACTGTTGGTCATAGGCCTCCCCCAAGGTTTTCCACAACGACCAGTCCTGTGCCACTTGCATCCAGCAGTTTCCCGCGACTTTCAGTCAACGGTCCACCTTGTGGGCCTACCAACGCTGCGTCTTCCGGTACACTGCCGATAACACTGCCCTTCTAGCCAAGTCTACAAGCGTGTCTACAAATTGCTACGCTTCATGTATGGAAATGACATAGGTCACGTGATCTAGTTAGGGGCCATCCATTAATTACTTCACACGAATTTCATGATTTTTAGACCCCTCCCCCCCTTGTCACAGCTGGTCACATTTTCGAGAACCCCCCCTCCCTGTGTGACGTCACATATTTTTTATAATTTTCAGAAATTTTCAAAATTTTTCGTTAAAAATTCAAATTTAGATATATTCGATTTTCAATTGTGACGTCACAAAACTTAGGACCCCTCCCACCCCCTTGTCACACAATGTCACATTTCGTCGACAACCTCCCCCCCCCCTTTATGTGTGACGTAATTAATGGATGGCCCCTAAGTCACGTGATCTACTTATCGACTTGTATTCATTTCCATACATTTAAGCGTTAGTGGTTTGTAGAAACGCTTGGAGACGAAGCTACTTGACTAGGGGGGCGGGTTCCGCTCACCACTAGCGTTTTACACCATGCGCCCACTCTATTTTCCTCGGGAAAAAGTATTGCCGGAGGCGGCAGCCAATATTGTGGATACACCGCGGGGCCCCGGGACCTGCGACACTAATGATTTACGATCCCACAACTTTATATTGCACCTTGTAAAGCATGGATTGATTTAGGGTTGAGGGGTCTTGTTATTATTGGCGGTAGAGCCAAGCTGTAGCCAAATAACTGCAGCTTGTATACGGGCTGGCTCGAGCTAGTACTACCCTCTTTCAGAAGATTGGCGTGAAGCAGCTATTACAGCTGCGTTTCGTACGATGAGTGAGAGAGCCGGAAGCCCAGCCCTCCTTCTCTTCCCTTTCAGCTGGAAAACGTGCGAGCAATGCTTTTAGTATTGCAAGCATATACAGGGTGTCCCACAACTTTGCTACATGGAGGGAAAGTAACTTAAATACTGTAGATAGACAATTTTACTGAATGAAGGCTTCATTTTGATTTTAAAAACAATACGAACTGCATTCAAAGATTTTCGAAAACTCGCTTGCCACACTCGGGAATCGAACCAGCTAAAATCCGAAAAAATTACATCCTGTTCTCTTAAGGCATCAATCGATAGGATCAATAATAAGGAACAAATCTCTCTAACAATCATGGTAAATTAAATGAAAGGAAAACCTTGAAATCTAAAGTTATAAATTCAAGAATTCTAAGATAATGTACCTATCCTAAAAAATGGAGCTGATTTCGAGCAAAAAAATTGTTAGTTTAGCTTTTTTTTCGTTCAATTAAAATAAGTAAAGACTTTATGGTTTCTTTCATTTCGAAAACTCGCTTGCCACACTCGGGAATCGAACCCGCCTAAAATCCGAATAATAACATCCTGTACTTTTATGGCATCAATCGATAGGGTCCATCATAAGGATAATATCTCTCAAACAAACATAGTAAATAAAATGAAAGGAAACCCATAAAATCGTTACTTATTTTAATTTTTACTTATTTTAATTCATATAAGTTAAGATATCATGGTTTTCCTTCCATTTAATTTACCATGTTTATTAGAGAGATTTGATCCTTATGATTTATCCTATCGATCGATGCCATAAAAGTACAGGATGTTGTTTTTTGGGATTTCAGCCGGTTCGATTCCTGAGTGTGGCAAGCGAGTTTTCGAAAATCTTTGAATGCAGTTCGTATTGTTTTTAAAATAAAAATGAAGTCTTCATTCAGTAAAATAGTCTATCTACAGTATTTAAGATAGTTTCCCTCCATGTGGCAAAGTTGTGGGACACCCTGTATAGTCTACGGTAACTGCTTAACATCAGGCGGGCTGTACGCTTATTTGTCACCATAGTCAAATGGGTAGCCATTCAGTGATTTTAAGGTTCCGTAGTCAATTCCACAGACGCGTAGGCCACCAGTGAGAAGCGTATTTAGACCCCATAGATGGGGAGCCATAAAAGGATTTTCTGGATTTACTCGAGCGCGTCAGATTAAGATAAGGGAGATACATATTGATAAGAACCTCCAACCAGTATGAGCCCTGAATATTGGTGGGTACGCTCAGGGGAACCAAAAAAAAATAGACCATCTTAAAATGATTCATTACTAAGGAGTGTCAAAAGTGTCAATTTTGCTAATTTGATCGTCAGTCTAAGAAATGGGAGCATCTGGAAGTTTCACTGAACACCCCCTCTGAAATAGTTTTTTTTATTTTTTATACGACTGCTGTGGCAATAAATCGTACGGCCCGCCTGATGTTTAGCAGTTACCGTAGCCTATAGATGCTTACAAAATCCAACGCACTCGAGTATTTTTTTTTTTCAATTTATCATGTTGGAGCATGAAAAGTATCAATATCTAAAACGATTGAGTACTTTCATGTCATTGCTTTTTTATTTTTTATTTGAAATTATCATGTAGACGCTTCCCCCACCGCTGAAAGTGGAAACATCTAGAACAATGTATTCTTCCTATCATCTCATCTAACGAATCTAATAGGTTTGGGCGACGCCGGAGTAAATCCACAATTAGCACGCTGGGCTCCCGGTCCACCAGGAACACTACAAAAACAAAAGAAGAGTAAGAAAAAAATAAAGCAAGGTGTTCCAAATACGAATCCAGTTAAACCGAACCATTTGAACTAGGAGTTAACTGTTGTACTGGTGTATACTCGGTCGACTAGTTACCACGCCCCAATACACGTTGCTTTACACCACAATCGGGACTGGGGGGCGCTAAATACGATCTAAAGCTTGTATTATGAAAAGAGAGATTTTTGGTGGTAAAGCCAAGCTGTAGCCAATTGACTGCAGTGCATATGGGTTGGCTCACTCACACTCTCACAGAAGCTGTACGTACACGGCAACGCGTAGTTTTAACCGGCCTCGCTTCGTTGGTCGCAAAGATTTATCTTGTCTTTTTTATTTGCTCTGAACGGTACACTGAGATACCCTTTTTCTATTGAATTTTTATTTTCTGGTGTCATCGTGTATCCTTAGCATAAATGGCGTATTATTATTATTATTATTATTATTAAGAAAGAGGTGCCCTTATTAGATATATGTATGAAAAAAAACGTGGTCATTGTTTTTTCATTTTCATTGTTCTATCTACCGGTAAATAGTTAAACTACTCGCTTCGTTTTATGTCGATGTTAGTACTAGGCCGACCACTTGGCCGAGTTGCTTAGGGCCAGTCCCCCTAGTAATTGGTCCATGATCCATACCAACAACAAAATGGAACTCAACAGGCATCGTTCCCATCCCAAAAATCCTGGTTTTCGATAAAACAGACTGTCATTCGTTCACTCGTTCACTCGCGGGCTAAAACTCGCTTTGCAAGCGATAAGGCTTCGCACAAAGGCAAATTGAGATCCTCGAAAGAATATAGGATTTGTTACGGCCTTTGTAGTAGTTTAGAAAAAGTAATCTGAAATGCGAGGCGAAAGGATTTCGTTACCATTTTGTCGCTCAATGATGTAGCTAAAGTTTTTGCTAAGGGAAGTGGAACCATTTGGTTGTCATCTAATGCCTTTCAGTAATGTAACTTATTATAACACTAGCTGTCCCCGCGACTTCGTACGCGTATGTTTTTTGAAAAGATTACTCGTGACTACGCTTGCGTAAAATTTAATGGTTTTTTTTTTTGCGTGGAACTGTAATTGAAGACCGGGATTTGTGGCGTACATTGGGAAAGGTCTATGTCCAGCAGTGGACTAATACCGGCTGATGATGATGAGGTAGAATTGAGAAAAATAAACTCGACCGGTTAGAAAATCTTCAATATCTTCAATCGCATTTTTATTTATTTTACATTTATTAAAATATAACGCTTGAATTCATTTTTTTTATTTTCGTTTAAGCACATTAAAATATTCTTTAATTTAGTCTTTTTTCATAAAGCTAGGTCAGGTACTTTTGAAGATATTGAAGATTTTCTAACCGACCCTTTTTCTTTGCGGTCTAGTGTATCTCAATAATTTTTATTGTTACTAAACCTATATGCTTGCAAAACCAAAGGCATCGCTCGCACGTTGCCGACCTGGAGGGGGACAGAGGGTGGGAAGGGGGGGTTGGGCTTCCGGCTTTCACACTCATTGTACGAAACCCGAGTTATTTTACGCCGATGTTCTGTGAGAGAGACACATGGAGTTAGACGGCGCAACTCGCAATTCCAAATTGCCGTAACGGATATGACCTACTAGCACAAATCTTTCAGCCCGTTATAGCGATGTATAAATAGGCACCCCACAAACTGATGAATGAACAATTTCTCCAACAATTTATTCTGAAAATGGCAAATTAATGGTTGCGTTTAACGTTTAACGTTATATTTTCGGTGATATCGATCTTACATGATGTTTGCGGGCCGCCTAATATTTTCGGAGTGTGCGTGTCACTTTAATGGACTACCTAGTAAAGTTTTATCGGTAGCACAAATCTGAATTATGAATTAAATAAAATCGGTTATTACTTCAGGCTATTATTACCTAAGTGAAGAAAACGCGATAATATTGTCGTAAATTCAAAAAGGATATAGTTAAATAAATATCGCTAGACTTACAAACCAATTTTGTATGGTCCCAAACTAAGCAAAGCTTGTACTCTGGGTAGGACAGTGAACTGGGGGTTATCCCAATACCACATAGACCAACGCAATTACGAAAATACCGTTACCGAAATTTACCTCTGACGGGAATCGAACCTGCAACCACCCGATGTAATGAGCCAAGTGTCTTACGCTCGAATCACTGCGCCAACCAATCTTCAAATTTATTATTTTACTCTTTGCCCGCGACTTCGTACGCGTAAATTTTATAAAAAGATTACCCGCGTTTAAGCCCGCATGGAGTTTAATGGCTTTTTAGGGTTCCGTACCCAAAGAGTGCCAACGGGACCCTATTACTAAGCCTACGCTGTCCGTCTGTCCGTCTGTCAGTCCGTCTGTCAGCGGGCTGTATCTCACGAACCGTAATAGGTAGAGTTGAAATTTTCACAAAATGTGTATTTCTTTTGCCGCTACAACAACAAATACTAAAAATAAAATAGAATTTAAAAATAAAGGGGTTCCCCATATAAGAAACTTGATATTTTTGACGTTTTATTCTACGGTGGAACGGAACCCTTTATGTGCAAGTCCGACACGCACTTGGCCGGTTTTTATTTTTTACTCGGAATAATAAGAAATAAAATAAACTGGTTGATATCCTGAGAAATGTGATACGATTATGACACAAATCTTACTACATCGGAGAGTAGAGCATGTGATATTACGACTCTGTCGCGTAAAAAATCTCTACCTTGCGGTATGCCGGATGATTAAAAATACTTTCGTAAGTTTCTGTTAAAGAAGATTTGTAAGCCTTGGACGATTTTGCGTTTAAGACTGTTGATATAATTTATGAAGGTACTATGATATTTAATTTATTTCATGTTACGACTAATATCTTGTTAATAACGCCTAAGTAATTAAACTTCAAAAAAAATATTTTTTCATATAGCCAAAAAAGCACCTTTGAATAAACGAAATAAAATCTACCACCGGTTTAACATTCTTCCACTGAGAAGAGTCGGCAAGAAACTAAGATGCCCATTCACAAACAACGCAATGTGAGCAGACAGCCCATTGTCACTAGAAAATACAAAAAAATACATTTATTATTTCATTTTTTAATCACAAGGTTTTATTTCACAACTAGCTGTGCCCCCGCGGCTTTGCCCGCGTGGAAATTGATGTGTAAGATTAGCCTATCTTATTCCAGAGCCTACACTACTTATATTTCAAATTTCATTAAAATCGGTTGAGTAGGTACGTGGTAACAAACATTCACACACACTTTCACATTTATAATATTAGTAGGATATATTTTACAACCGAATTTGTATCAGCATCCCATATTTTTATTGACCTACTGTTCAAATCCACTATGTCATAATGAGTTTCAAATTAGTCGGGGTGGCACAAAATCAATGTTCCGGGTAAAGGAGCATCGCGTGAGGCAACATAATAGCAACACGCAACATTGCTTGTTTCTTCCCAACACCAACATCGCTATAACAACATATTTTTTATTGGTCGTAGATCCAAGCTGTAGCCAGTTCACTCCAGCTCATATATGGGCTGGCTCGACTGGGGTAGTACCACCCTCTCACAGAAGATCGGCGTAAAGTAGCTATTATAGCTGCATCTCGTACGATAAATGAGAGAGCCGGAAACCCCCTTCCCCTCCCTCTGTCGCACTCCCCTTAATGCCTTTGATATTCCAAGCATCTATGGCAAAGAATCTAAATGTCGAAAACGTGTTAATATTGTCCTAAGCTCGAAAGGGATATAAATAAATAAATATCACCAGTCTTAAACACCACCAGAATGGTACCAAACTAATTTGCTTAAAGGTAGGACTTCGGTCACGACGGCAGATGACGGACGTCAGTCGATCTCATAGAAATTGAATGCCGTCGTGCCGTCGCGGCACATGTCATCGCGACAATTTGTATGAAACTGACGTCGTCAACTGACGTCTGCCGTCGTGCCGTCGTGATCGAACTCCTACCCTAAGGTAAAGGATAGGGAGGAGGTAGGATCTCTTTAGTAAATCTAACCAATCTTCTAATGAGATGGTGTAATTGGCCAACCCGTCAACCCGCATTGGGCCAGCGTGGTGACTCATTGCCTGAATCCCCCTCGTATTGAGGAGAGGCCCGATCCCATCCTCTAGCCTCTTAACAATTGTCCATTGAATACAGAAATACAATTCTTAGCGGTCGACATGTTATCAAAAAGTTTTGTTAATAATATTGGAGACTAGTGGATATGCAATGGACAATTGTTAGGAGACTTAAAGCCCAGGAGCATATTCAAAGGGTTAATTATAATTTTGACAATCAAGATTAGTTTCCATTTTCATGTCTCTATCATGAAACATGCATGGTAACCCTACATCGCAAGCTCAAATCCGACCTATCCAATTTAACTTTCAAACAAGTACACCTTGTAAGCCAAGATAATATAAAATACCGTATAATTAACTTGAGAGTACTCTCAATAGTTGTAAATTCATTCAACTTAACTTCCTGCGGGCTAACTATTTCAATCTTAACTTAGTTGTAAGCGCGTTACATATACAGGCTGTTAGGTGATAAGAAGGGCGTATTCAAATCCATCCAGACCTGCTTATACGTAACTAAAAAAATCTGAAAAAAAAAAATTTAAGTGTCTGTTTGTAACGTCAAATTAACAGCTTTTTACTAAATGCATACGAACGTATGTACGACCCTTATAACAAAAAAAAAATAACAAAAAACGACTTCAGAAAAACCTGGAGCACTAAAAAGCCTGAAATAATATTTCTATTACCACCTCTGCCTAAGCCTTCAGGATAATCAGGCGTGATGGTGTGTTAGCGAGTATTTGGAGTCGGTGCCAATCTTAGTATGCCAAATCTACCTACTATAAAAGTAAGAATATAGAGTCAGTAAGAGTCAAGAAGAATCATCAAAATCGGTTCACCCAGTCGAAAGTTATGTGGTAAAAAACATAAAAATAAAAAATTATAAAAAAAAAATACAGTCGAATTGAGAACCTCCTCCTTTTTTGAAGTCGTTTAAAAATAACAACATTTTTTGTCTGTCGGTCTGTTTGGATGTTTATTCCGGCTAATCAGCGAAACGGCTGGACTGATTTTGACGGGACTTTCACTGGCATTAGAAACTTAACTACGTCACACGATCGTTTTAATTGGGATATTAACCTACAAACGGGGGTCTATTTCGACCCGGCCGATCGTAAAGCAGCCCTTTAGACCCTTGCTACTTTGTCAACCATAAACACACGGAAATAAGGTGTCAGCGTGAGAAGGGTTACGGTACAGGCGCCATTTTGTTGACATATCACGCGTAAACTATTAAAGGGTTTGATTAACTTCATGTTAACTCCTGATTTAGGAACTGAAGGTTAAAGGTGAATCCAATTCAACCGCTTTAATAATGTATTTAAGATTGCGGGTATCATAGTGTCTTGGCACAGGACCGGTCGTTGTGGAAAACCTTGGGAGAGGCCTATATCCAACAGTGGACGTATTTTGCCTGAAGTGATGATGATGGTGATGCAATCATTATCATCATATAACTAACAGGATGGCATACGTAGGTACAGTACATTTTTTATACTTGTCCTATTTGGTAAGCAAAGGTGGCGTCCAGCGGAGCGATTGCGTAACTTGTTTGTCAATGTTTCAATTGGTTTCGTTCATCCTGTGTCAATTATATACGAAACCAATTGAAACATTGACAAAAAGTTACGCAATCGCCCCGCTGGACGCCATCTTTGCTTATCAAATAGGACAAGTATAAAAAAACGTCCTATAGTTACTGATGGACCAAAGGCCTACCGAGCGAAAACTCCAGCTGGACTAGATACTCGCAAAGAAAATACTGTTGTCACGCATTATGTCTTGTCATAACACGTCTGTGGACAGACAAACGAGCCAAGGGAGATTGTCCCTTTCACTCCAAGTTGCCATGCCTAACTGTCACCGTATACCGTCACTGTCGTGGACACCCTAGTAGTACAAACACACTAGAAGGGCTGTGACAAGACAAAACGCGAGCTATCTCCTATCTCATATTATGCATTAAAGTATAATATTAACGATGGTTTGAAAAAGATAAGAATCTAAGAAAAAATATCAGGGGCCAAGTCGCTTTGACATTGTGGCGCCATTGTGGCGTTTTGCTATAGCCGGTTGGCCAACCAATCAGATGGTTGATCACTATAGTAGCTCAATGGCAATGGCTAACCGACTTGGGGGCCAGATCGCGAGTAATAGGTATGTATAATGCGGTAATGCCAAATCCTTGCCATATTATCAATATATGTTACGAGATAACCCAAGGTGAGATATAAGCTTAGCGTACCCATGTAGCAATATTAATTAAAGCCAATTAATTTTAATCTCCGCCACATCTGTCTTTCTGGAGTTCAGATTGACGCTACCATCGGTTCACGATTCTGTTCTTACATCTCGATAGCAATTTTTTTACTAAAGCGCTGGATTCCTAGGAAAAAGGTACCGTCATATAATGGCCGCACTAGAACATTGGCTATGTAAAAAACGGTGTCCAATACCGGTCTCTAGGCAACCGCGCCATAGTTTACATAGCCCATGTTCTAGTGCGGCCGTTATATGCCGGCACCGCTTTTGGAGGAGTCCATAACTTAAGTCTCTGGTTCTTACTGCGTCCATCGTCGTTGATTGACGAGGTATTGGGTGACAAGAATTATGTAAGAGAGACGCAGTTTGTTTTTACAATTCATCTCAGTACTTCCTACTTTCATTTTTTCCTTCACATTGGGTCAGTGTGGTGGATAATGGCCTGAATTATCCCGCATTGGGCTATCAACATGAAACAAAATGCCAAAGCATGGCTGCAAGCCCCTTTTGAACAAAAATATAGCCGCAGGTAATGATGTATGTACGTATATTTATTGCCAATTTTATATTAAAGGCGTTATCATTAATTTTATTTTAGTATTCACGAGGCGCTCCAACTAGATGGAGCATTCGCATTTCGCACTGATAAATTGCGGCCACTGATACTACGCCAAAGTCGGCGTACCTACTTCAGTACTTCTGACTACTGACATGCAGCGACGTAGAGTTGTTTTTGTAATGATTTTTTCAGGCTGCAGTTTCCTCAAAATTAGGTTTCTTAAACGTATAAATTTCATTGATTGATACAGTCAGTAGTTATCTTGATAGAACGCATGGTAGGGGCGACAGCTGTTGCTTATGTAGACACATAGGCACATACGCACATAGGCAGGCATACATAATGTAACGGATTATACGGTTTATGGTTAGTGGCGACATCGCTCATATCACACATGTCGGAATGTGCGAGAATGTCTGACAAAATAAACCTACCTACAGTCTATTATATCACTACATACTACTACTCTATTCTATCTTGTTTGTGTTTGCCAAATAAAAAGCTTTCTTTTTATATCTTACACTAGAATATTACTTACCTTTTCATGACTATGCTTACCCTTTAAGATAAGAATACGTTTATTTAATAAATATAAGGCGGCAAACAACAGAGTTGGGTGACCATTTAGTGGCATTTGAACTGGGCGTCTCCGTGCTTCGGTGGGCACGTAAAAAGTCGGTCCCGGTTGTTGTCATCTAGACAGCAGTCGTTAAGCCTTGTCAAACGCCTTCGGGCGGCTTGAACAACTCTGACACTAGGTTGGCCACCAACCATACGATAAGAGGAAGGAGCGTCTAAAGAAGCTGGAGTTTTAATTGTCTGGTTGTCCTCAGGTATGGATCTTTGGCGACGTCTGGTGCTCCGTCTGGCTGGCAGTGGACGTCTGGATGTGCACAGCGTCCATCCTGAACCTGTGCGCCATCTCCCTGGATCGCTACGTCGCTGTAACGAGACCTGTCAGCTATCCTAGCATCATGAGCAGGAAGCGAGCTAAAGCGCTTATAGCCGGATTGTGGGTGCTTTCGTTCGTCATTTGTTTCCCTCCGCTGGTTGGGTGGAAAGATAAAAAGGTTAGTAAATGTTAATTTAAACATAAGACCAAATGTATTTCTATACATCATAAAACCTCAATTTAAATAAAAAAGGCAAAATAAGTATGGTTCCCATATTAAACACTACACTATTAGAGAAGAGATATAAATTACACATACCTACTTAGACTAGGAAAAAAATATGATAAAGCCAATTTCTCCGATTCCTTCGGGCCCTGACTGAAAATCCAATCCTTCTCCTTCTTAGCCTCATCCAATAGTAGGGATTGTCTATTCAGTCTAGGCCTTGATTTTGGCTTATTCCCGATATACCTATACAATGACTACATAAATTAACACCAGCTCAAAGACCCCCTGTGCATAGAGGTATTAAAATTCGCTAAATCTGAACTACAACATACATATCTTTGCTACGTATCTGCTAAATCTGGGAAATGTGGTATTCTTAAGCAATAAAACCTCCCCGATCGCTTTCAGCACGTTAGAAGCTACGGGATCTCCAGACTAAATGCACCATTATAAACAGAAACCTTCTTCCACAGCCTGAAGGAGAAGAAACAAAAGACGGCTGGGTACCAAACCCGCCCTGCCCCTGGACGTGTGAGCTCACCAACGACGCCGGCTACGTCGTGTACTCAGCTCTCGGCTCCTTCTACATACCCATGTTCGTCATGCTGTTCTTCTACTGGAGAATATACAAGGCAGCTGTGAGAACTACGAAGGCTATCAATCAGGGTTTTAGGACTACTAAAGGTGAGATAGCTGGTTAATAGCACTTACATCCTGATAAAATGACGCGGCACAATGCGCTACAGCCATGAGCGTAGGTACAGTTAGCAACGAAAGTCGCTGAACATTCTGAATTTTTCAAATCGTTTATACTCTTTATTCTACAAACGTTGGTAAACCTTTATAAAACCAAATATTAGCAACATGTCTACATTTTGTTTCGATAAAGAAAAATTATGGATTTGTTGCAAAACAAAAGTGTGCAAGCTATTTGAAAAACTGAGAATGTTCAGCGACTTTCGTTGCTGACCGTACCAAGGAGGTGTAAGAATGCCTCTGCACCCCCCCCCCCCCTCCCTTAGCTCCTCCTCATCTATAGGGTGGAGCAGATGCCCTTCCCCCTACATAGGTGAGTGTTTCAAAATGTTCATTCAAAACTCATATTTAAGTCATCTTGTCTTATACCCTTAGAAAATTCCTGACTTGGCCCCCTCTTAGACCAAAAGTTCCGATTTCCACCACCAAGGCCAAAAGCTTTTAAGCTTCTTGGGGAGAAGTGCGTACTTATTGGCCCCAAGAGGGAAAACTCCAGTAATTGGTTGATATAACTTCTTCCGGATAAGAACTTGCCAAGAACTCTCCTCGTCAATACACAGGCTTTTCCTTACATTCCAGGTAAGGGATTGGGCAGTAGATTCGATGATAATCGCCTAACTCTACGGATACATCGTGGCAGAGGTTCGGCGCGGCCCCATGGATCACCGCTGTCGACTGCCTCGAATCACTCTACCAGTACATCGCTCAGTGCTTCGCCGGAGAGATTACGAAGGTAATATATAATTGTTATCGATTGAATCAAGACAGTAGAGCGATCAGATCTTGATGACAGGTGTTTATCTCTTTGGCTGTTATAAGAACCTAGGATAGACCTTCATTTTGTCAAAACAGATTTATGCCATGCATTTATTTTGGGAGTAAGCAATTCCTCCTATTCTTTCTTTTGTTTAAATTCATGCGGGTTCCATGACAACTTAGCCCGGAACTTGTCGAGGATCAAACCTCGGCGTAATCGTTTGGAAACCATTGTTAATCTTAGCTTACAGGAGTAACAGTGGTGGGAGTGTGTGGAGGGCCAAGTGCCATAAAACAAACCGCATTCAAACAAAGACTCCGTTAGGAAGCGTTGTACTCTTCCGTTCTTCTTGTTACCTTGGTCCTTGGTTTACTATTATATTCGATACTCTTAAAACGCCGAAATCCAAAAGGATTTAGTTGGGGGTGACTGTACTCTTCCGTTATTATTGATCTTCTTATCTTTTATACGATTCTTATTTTCCATTTCAGGCACTCCTCAGCCAGACGCGCTCACGAGAAAGTCAAAATATCAGTATCCTACCCATCTTCCGAACAAATCTGTCCAGCCCATGAAAACTCCCACTCCTCAAGTCGTTCCCCAAGCCCATCGCTATACGCGGTGCACTACGAGAGGGATGGAAGGGAGCTGACAGAGAGCAGGCTCAGGGTCAGGCCGTCTCATCACTTGGCGCCAAACCCGTTGTACGATGAGTACGACGATAAGCCCAGGACGACTAGGAGGATGGGGAAGAGGAATATTAAGGCACAGGTAAGGTTAAGAGCTGTTTAGACTAGTTCTAAATAAGGTCAAATTCAAGGAGCCTAACTGCCAACCTTCAGTAGTAGAGTGATTTTCAAGAATTAGGTGTCGGTGTGAACTCGTTCGGGTTACCAGCGAGGCTATTATGTATGTCAGTTGACAACTGGCGTCGGTTGTTCACCGAACTTTGATGGTAAATTAGAATGATGTAACATTGGTATTACGTATTTCTTGCAGGGCTAACCTAACCTAAACTCACTGTACCTTGATATCCATTCACCGAAATACGTAAAACCAATGTTATGTCTTTCTAATTTACCATCAAAGTTCGGTGAACAGCCGACGCCAGTAACGGACATTGTAAGCCCCAAGAGGTGACTAATAACAACTGCTTGATGAGTTACTACCAGATTTAAAATGAATCGGTAACCTTAAAATCTGCAATTGAGTTGCAATAAGAGGTGATGGTTAGGCCAATGTGCAGTAGCAAACTAAACGCAAGACAAGACAAGGACGCGTCTCCCGCGTAGACTCGCCAACCTCCAAGTTCCCAGCCGCGTCAGTCCACGTTCACCCCTCAAATTACAGAGATGTTACCCTCGCTTGCGCAGTTTTCCTATGTTTACCCAACATTCCACTTCCTTTTCCAGGTGAAACGCTTTCGCATGGAAACCAAAGCGGCTAAGACCCTCGGTATCATAGTCGGTGGCTTCGTGTTCTGCTGGCTGCCGTTCTTCAGCGTGTATGTAGTGAGAGCCTTCTGCGGGGAATGTGTCAAGCCGCTGGTCTTCTCAATACTCTTCTGGTTGGGATACTGCAATTCAGCTATAAATCCGCTGATTTATGCGCTGTTTTCTAAGGACTTCAGGTTAGAAGATTATAAGTTATTGTATTGATCGCTTTAAATTTAAAAATAATAGAATAGGGATAAAGATTTACAGTTATTCCACCGAAACCACTTTAATTTGATCCTTTATCAAGTTAGTTTATTAGATAAAGCTAAGGATCTTCATTAAAAGTCAGGCAAAAAATCCTTTCTTCTTCAAAAGTCTCTTAATCCGAATCGTCGGCCTTTGATTCAGTACCTAGTACCTACTGTAACATCTTACAGGGATAAACATGGCAATTATAGCCCCTGGTAGGGTTGCCCACCCCCACTCCCCCGTCGTCTCACAGGCAGCAGCCCAAGGCGAGGTTAAGCCCTTAGTGACGCCCTTGAGCTAGCTGCCCCTATGCTAGTGAAGCTGTCAAGACAACTTATAGCCAATAGCGTACCTATACTCCTCCACCAAGCCAACTAGGGTGAATACGGCTTCACCGCCGACAGGTGCCAAGTTATCTTGGAGGAGTAAGATCTTCATTCCGTGATGCTTTTGAGCAGCCCGTGAGCCCGTAGGTATACAAACTACTACTTCCCCAAGCCAAATAGGGCACCTTTCGGAGGGGAAGCCGCATTAACCCGAGTGCCTAGTTGGCTTCGTGGAGTAGGTAGTCAATAAAGAATAGTCTAGGTAGGATTCTGATTCCATAATCAAAACTTGCAATACTAGGTTCGCCTTCAAGCGGATAATCTGCAAGTGTTTTTGCGCGGGTGGCGGTCCCCGGCGCGACTCTGACGGCGACGGGTCTGCGCGGAGGCACAACCAGCGCCCCACTCACTCGCACTCGCTAGAAGAACAGGACAACGCACACCACACGCAGAGTTCTAGTGCTGGAGAGAGGTGAATATACGTTTCGGCCAGGATAGAGTCGCTGTGGACATTTTGACAACTTTAGCGTAAAAAAACTTTATATTGTAGTTAAACGATATGAGATGATACCTATTGTAAACTCTGTCTTGACCAAAAAAAAAAACTTTTTTTCTCTATGGTTTTAAATGAGAAGATAATAATAAAATCAATAAACGTATTTATTATTAGGTATCATTAACAGAACCTACCTACTTAATAATATTTTAATAATCTACCATTAAATTTGTTATTATTATTAAGTTTGTTAATGTTGCAGGTGACGTCAAGCTATGCGGCGGCAGAACCCACAGTTTCAAACAACCGTCGCATGTGTTTAGCGAAAAACCGTTATGTATAATAACGGTTATTGGTACCGTTATTAAAGTAATATAACTACAAGATCTTTTTCTATGTAGTTTGTACATTATTATCACAATAATTTGTCCTTCTTTAAATTAACGGTATAACCCTGAATATAACATTATATTATTAATTATTATTGTACCGCTGTAATGCAAGAATAACTTAGTTATTTTAAGCGTTAAACTTATAAAAGCCCGAGCTATTTGTAAATGTATTTGTAATAATGTGTATTTTAGTAAATGTTTATAAGACTGTCTGAATTTAATTATTATACTTACCTTTAGGTTTACTTAAATAATTAAAATATGTTAGATAGCTTGGTTTTTGTTAAAATGAGGAATGTGAAAGTAAAGAAATGTATATAGGTACTTATTAAGTCAAATAAATCTAAAAGTGAGTGTAAATCAATACTGAATTAAAAACTTCACTCAAGAAATAATAATAAGTATTGGTTACACTTTGTTTTAATGCACTTAACATATTTATTTGAAACCCCTACGCTAGGAAAATTGAGTTAAACCTAGTTTTCTACTTAATTTTCTCCTCGGCTTAATTCCAACCTCATGAGTAGTCTAAATAAGTAGTACTTAAATGTTATCTTTCCCATAAAGTAGTTAAGCTAGAGGCCCTTTAAGGCATGAAACTAAAAGTTACCTATTGTTCTTCCCGTAACCTTCTAATCTTAAAACCCAGTTATAAAATTGAGATTATTTTCATAATTAGATTACAAAACACAAATTAATACATACTTAGGCACCTAATACATCTATTTTAAATTTATTTTATAAGGGCCTGTTTCGGAATTGTGAGATAAATTTTATCCACCAAATAAATTTGTTTTTTTGGCAGATATACAATGGAAACACTGTCAAAACCTCGAATTTATTTGGTGGATTCAAGTTTCTGATGATTCTGAAACATACCCTAAGGGCCATATTATTATTTTCAATATCATCATTCTATCAAATGATTTAAAAATCAAGGCATTTAATTAATAAAAGTAATGACTAAATACAAATACAAGAGCAATAGCTATGTGTCTTCTATATTTGGTACAAAACTATGTATCAATCCAAATGTAGCCATCAATTTATATCAATAATAATAATAAAATATATTGACATGATATAAACATATTGAATTACTTTCTTTTGGTACCTATTAGTAAAATCCAAAAAATATTAAATATCTATGTCAGTCCACATTTTTTAGATTTTTTTTACTTGACCTGTAGTGAAAACGGTTCGAAGGTTGACAGTGCCTCTTCTAACGTAAAATTTGAACTTACTATACCTACTTATAGATGTGTATTAGATTTAAAAAACAAAATAGTACGTAAACCGTTTTGCCGGCTAGTAATACTAAGTGAAATGTACAAAATGCTAATTTAATCATGTAACTATAGTGGCCGCATCGTACGTTTATACGTTTTATTGCGTGTTACTTGAAACGGGTTTTATATAAATTAGGTAGGTAATTAAAGATCTCAACGTTCCTCAATTTTATTCAATTCTGTATTCGATGTTTTAACAAATGTATTCGTTAGGCGTGTGATGTAATATGTTTACGTGTGAACGATAATGTATAAAATATATGAGATGTTACCTATTAATTGTTTTATTTAACATGGACATGAAATAATAGAAAATAAAATAAGTACATAGATTAATGTTGGTAACCGTGAGAGCCGTACCTGCCTGCTATAATATAAATAAAAACAATTCACCAAGAAAAAAATTGAACTGACAAAAGTAACGATAACTACTTCGTTATTAATAACTGATATACCGGTACTCGTTAACAACTAGGTTACGCACTAGTCTGACATTTTCATTCATTCTACAACTCACTCATTCAACAATATTCACTTCACTATTCTATTCATTCATTCAGTGGGGCGCCCGCTTTCGCAAAAGAAGGATGTGGCAGTAGTTGCGTTAAAAACGCGTTGTTATCATCGAGAAAGTAATAAATTGTTATCTTTTATTTTATCGTGTTCGACTTCATTCAATATTTTTCTCAGTGGAAGCCTCATATAGTGTCATCGCAATGTTTTTCGGAGGCGTTGAGGGGTGAGTTATTGTTCGATTTTTCTGATATCTAGTATTGTATCGAAAGTTGAAAGGTTCGCCTTGAGAATAGCGTTCCTAGATTTCGCAACAGTGAATTTATCGTTAAATGTATTTTTTTTGTAGGCTATCCGTATCACTTATTTTACTAAATACACACTTTAACAATATTCCGCCAATTTTTGTCCATTCAATATGTTGTTAGGAAAATGTCAATGTCGATGTTTAGGAATAAATATTTGTTATTAGCTAATTTAAATGCTAAGGATATCTACATACATTTTAATTTGTCTAGTAGGCAAATTAGATTAGAACATTTTAAAAAGGCATAAAATAGGCATTACTAGATTCCTGTACCTACTTAAAAAAACATTATAGGTAGGTA
Source organism: Drymonia ruficornis (assembly GCA_947859195.1). Classification (NCBI taxonomy): domain Eukaryota; kingdom Metazoa; phylum Arthropoda; class Insecta; order Lepidoptera; family Notodontidae; genus Drymonia; species Drymonia ruficornis. The sequence continues at coordinate 3,461,258 of OX401926.1, read as the reverse complement.
CTTATTCCAGTGTAAGAATAACTTGATTTTGAACAAATTAGTCAACTCGCAAGAATTGCAATAGGTAACTATTATGCACTGTTATGAAAAACAAACAAGGCATTTCACATGTTCACATTCACGGCACACGACAGACTAACCAATCAGCGCCCAGGATTTGATCGGCGCGTCCGCCACGCCAACAACACCAAAACATTGCAAATTGTACCTTAACTGTTAATTTATTACGTATACTTTTGAATGATCACGTGAAATGGAATTCGAATAATTCCATTAATATTCCCTTTGACGGATGACCTTGCGCGTGTAAAACATTTACTTTTGAATTGAATTTATGTAAATGTCAGCAGGTTTAGTGCACTTGATAACGAACCTGTTATATTATATATTTATAATAATGATAGATAAAACATAAACAAAGATGTTAAATCCATATATCTATTTAATTTACTTTTTCAATCAAACTTGTATTTTTTGCAAACAATGGCGATGTGACATTTTGTTTCACCCAATAGTAGAATCTACAACATGGCGGAGAATTTGGCGGAATGACATTTCAGATCCTACCACTATTAAATGCAATGTCACAACGCCATTAGGTACCTACCTAGATATTGTTTACAAAAAGTATTTAATGACTTCAAAAGTTAAGGAAAAGGGTAGCTGAATCCACGTCTAAAGCCACAAGCTGCACAGTACAGACAAAAATACCCAGATGCTTTATTTCTTTACATAATACCTAGATAGGTATATCTGCACTCTTGTAAAGCTATCTCCATTTAAGTACCTACCTACTTAGTTAACTGAGCGTGTCAGTAGTGGCCAAATAACAGTGAAAAATATCATTTGACTAGTTGAGCAGTAAAAGTAAAAGTGGTTAGCTCAGCATGCTACCTATTCGAATTAATTCTGGCTAACTGCCTTCCATTACCAATGTCATCCAAAATATGCGTGGTTTAGGATCACACTTTTTAATTGCGCCATTCCGCAAGACCCCGATAACCTCATTACCGAGGCTTCTTGAGTCAGACAACAGACTTACATATAGCGATCTTCTTGGATGTTTTATACTTAGGTACCCTCACTCAATTTTCCTTGAGGTGCCATTAAAATTAAGTAACCTTCGCTTTCAAGGAACAGGCTGAAGTGTATGCTATTCACCCTGCTGATGGTGTAAAGACTCATAATATGGGTCAAGATAGCGAAGTTCGGTTTTGAAAGTAAAACAAAACGATGGATGGACCACCTAAGTTGTGAAGAAAGGCACGCTGCGCTGGGTGTACAATAAGTTATAATGTTGGCGGTTTTCCTTATAATCGAACCCCTCCACCTATGGAAAGCATAAACATGTTCGAGGAGTACTGAGCTCGGTCAGTGCACCAGCGGTCTGGTCAATGATCCCTAATTGCGATGTCTACCTATTAATAGATTCATTGCGAGCCACAGATAGCATTGGAAAGTCTACTCTCAAGTTCAAAATTATTGCTAATTCCCTAGATGATGGTTGTAACCTCTAATTGGAGGGTCTTCTATGATCGTTTTTATATTGAAAACTAAATAATGCTATTGTTCTTCACCATAGCAGAGATGACGGTAGATACGGGAACCTCTTCTTTGAAAAGTACTTAATTGATTTTGCGAGTAGGTAATTATTGAACACTCCGTAACTTTTATTTATTTGCTCCCTGTTCCTCTATCACCTCATCGTAGACATCGACACTATTTTGTTCAAATACTTCAAACAACATTACTCTAAAATTGACAGATAACACAACAACGATTTCATTTCATTGCAAATATTGATTGCAATCCTTATCAGCATTGAATGCGGGCGATAGGAAATGCGGGAATTAACCTCTGTGCAAAACTGTCGCGACCCACATAAATTGGGCATATAGATAAAGCTAGATTAACATTGTATGGATTGGGGGAAAATCGGCCATAAATGATTAACGGTGTGCACTAAACGTTACACTGGAAACCAATAAAAAAACAAAATACCAATCATGATTTTTAGCCTTGGCGGGAAAGGTCAGTTCACTACGCCACAGAATCAGGAATGAGGAAATCCTCATACAAACTGGAGACTGTCGTAGTCGCAGTGGGCGGGGCACATAGCTTGCCTAACCCACTGTTGTTGACATAGAAAGGTTCTGGAAACATAAGCTTAAAGACGTGATAGTCCACATGGTTGGACGAAATAACGCGCATTAGCCAATGGTGTATACGGTAAAGTGAAATACAAGGAGCTGACTGGCAACCTTCAGTAGTCGAGTGGCACTTAAAAAAGTTGTATACTGTAGCAAAAAACCGAGATGCGCCGAAGTCCCAAGAGTAGGCAGCAGCAAAAGGTGATTTAAGAAATATTTGTACCCATAGTGAACTAAATTGCTTCGCAAGTTGCTCTTGCTAGGTCTTGACAATTTAATTGCCAATTAATTAAACTAGTCCATTAACGAGGTTGTCGAGACCGTGTAATTTGTATGTTTAACTAGATGTTTAGACCTAGCATACCAGTCTACGAATATAAAGTAGGAAGGCAAATGTAGCTTATCTATGGAGTATTGATATCAGGGGGCTTACCACAAGCTGTTAGCGCGATGCAAATAGGGACCTCAATTGAATTATTTTGCTTATTCGTACCACAAGGTCATAATTGCGATTGACATTTACGCCCAACTCTTTGATAGCGATTCACTGTCAAGTTGCGTGCGCTAATGCTCATTTCATTCGTTTAATCGGTACCATGACCTCTTAAGAAAACATAAACTGAGACGCTGGACTGTCAAAGTTGACGATTCCGTAAAAGTTGCTCTTTTTGCAGCCCGTTGTGAATTTCATTGAAACGGTAACGTAAATAATAAACCTAAATTATATTTAGATAGTTATTCGTTACTGTTATTTTCAATTAATACATAAACAGATACATAAATCACCTTATTTTACAGATACGGATACAGGATACGCGATGTGGGATGCGTGATACGGGATACGGATACGGGATACGGATACGGATACGGGATACGGGGTACGGAATACGGGTTACAAGATACGGGATGTGGGATGCGGGATACGGGATACGGGAGGTGGGATGCGTGATACGGGATACGGATGCGTAATACGGAATACGGATACGGGAGGTGGGATGCGTGATACGGGATACGGATACGGGATACGGGATACGGGATATGGGATGCGTGATACGGGATACGGATACGGGATACGGGATACGGGATACCGGATACTGGATACGGGATACGGGATACAGGATAAGGGATACGGGATACGGAATATGGGATACAGAATCAGGGATATATGGATACGGGATTTGGGTTCCAGCAAAGGGAAACGGATTTTTTAAAATTTATATCCTGCGCGGATGAAGTCGCGGGCAAAAGCTAGTTTATAAATAAAAGTAATCTCCACAAATTTATGAATGCCTTTTATTTCATTAAACATTACCATTAAGTTAATAACATAATATGCATTTACACAGTTGTTCACTTAAGGCCCCTGACGGGTATAGGCCTCCTCCAACAGTTTCCAAGTTGTCCTTGTCATCGCTTTCTTTGTCCAGTCTCTTCCAGCTATTTTACTAATCTCGTGTATCCATCGTTCTCTGGGGCGTTCTCTGGCTCTCTTACCTCATGGACCTGACCAATTTGTGACCAATTCTATCCATCTGTTGATCTTGCCACGTGTCCTGCCAACTTCCACTGCAGTCGTTTCATATATTGGAGAGCATCTATCATTTTGGTTTTTTGCGTTTGTTTTCTGATTTTTGCTTGTCTTTTAGCCTGATATTCAGGATAGGTACTCCTTTCCATAGCACGTTGGGTTTTCTGTATTTTATCCTTTGCATAGTTGTTGTATATCCAATTCCAAGTTTGTGATCCGTATGACATGCAAGGGAGCAAACATCCATCCATAACTTTCTTTTTCAGTTTCAAAGGTAATTTTGATATCATTATTTCTTTTAAGCTCCAGAACTTACAAATTAATAATACTTACAAATTTATGAATACAACGCAACAAATATTAAAATTAAATTCGCCGCGAAAATGACAAGACTGACAATTTGACATACCGAACCGACAACTAGAAGTGGGTGCTTAAACGAAAAGCCGTTTGAAAAGTTCGTTTTTTTAAGTAAGCACACAAGCGCGCTTACAAACATAAACGTGTGGTTTTTAAGCAATGACGGCCAGAAAGAGAAAGAAATGCCAAAAATTTACAAAAACTAACCTTATTGTTATGAAATAAATACAGCTCAAATCAATATTTAATTAAATTGAACCTTATTTCTTTACACATAAGAAGCAATACATTGATACTAAATTATATTAGATTGACAACCATATTTCTATGCATATAAGGCTCACTATAACATTTTCAGTAGATAAGTTTTTGCTATCTAAAAGCTCAATGCACAAAAGCAATAAAAAAAGTAAAAAGCAGAAAAGCACTTCCGCGCTTTTTACAGCGACTTTTAAAAACAAGCACAGGCGTTACAGCGTGCTTTTAATATAAAGCCGTTTATCACATCTTTACCGACAACCGTCATCTAGGTATTTTTATAACAAGAAAGTAGGTACGTTCAAATCACAAATATTTTCACACACGATATTAGTTAACACCACAAGTAACGTTTTATTTTTGTTAAATAAATAGGTAATAAACAAAATAATGTCTATTTTGATTTACTAGTAGTTTTTTCGCTAATGTTTTTTTTTTTAATTTCGAATGTAAAAGTACTTTCTTTCTTGTTTTTAAAAACCGGTAAAGTTGAAAGTCTACGCATTTATTAGTTTTTGAACGTATCCATCAGTCTTGTGAGAACGAGACAAACTTACGTGGTACAGCTATAACTCTGTCGCTTTCACACAAGGCGTTTTTAATGCCGGTCAGAGACAAATATCGGTCATTCATTCATTAATAATGATTTAAACTCTGCTCAACTTTAAGAATGTCATGGTACGATAGAAAGCTTTTCATTTTACGAATCTAAACTCAACTGCCTAGCGTTTGAACTTTCATTGTAAAGTTGATGGTAGGGCCCCAGTATCATGAACTTGGCCTTCATGAGTATTTAGGAATTTATCTAAGTTTGACACTATCTAATCTCTACAATTTGTTCATAAATATAGTTAAAAATAACCTACTTCTGTTTGTTCGTTTAAATAGTGGATTATCAGTGAAACGATAATATTTGATTTGCTGTTGAGGTATAAATTCTGAAATGTATGCTATTGCTAATTGATTCAGCATTCCTTACTACAAACTTACATTTTGTGGTTAGGGTCATAACAGTAAATAGATGATAGATTCATAATGAGCGACACATTACGGTAACGTCATTTCATTTTGCGATACGGCTATTGTTATTTTAGCCTTGATAATGATAATGTCGTTGTCATGTACGTGTAGGTACTAGGGATACTAGACAAACATGAGTCAAGTCTGTGTACTTACATATTGAAAATTTCAGAAGTACCATGCAATATCAAATTCAAAACTTGGTAGGAAATATTTTATTCATAGATATACTGGGTGAAATCGAAATTATGGGCAATATGTTAAACGGTGATTCTACACATGATTCAGAATATTTAGGGAATATTAATTAACAAATCAATTGATAAAAAAATATTACCCAGGTAAGGTATAACAGTTAAATGGTTTACTTATTTCCTTACCCGAGCAATATTTTTTTATCACTAGATTGTTTTATTTGTTTTCCCAAGATATTCTGAATCATGTGTTGAGTCATATTTTAAAATATTGCCCACGATTTCGATTTCACCCTGTACATTTTATAGGAATTTATCTCTATGGTCGCAAACGCGCACATTAAATTCAGTTGGTTGCTTTGTTTGGTAAATATTTAAAGGCAGGCTTCACCCACATCTGTCGTTACACACGTTACACACGATCAATCACACATATTGGGTCAACACGACAGATGGCTTGAATCTTATCGATCGAATGTATGTGTAGATCGCTGCATGTTTGAGTTATTAATAGGATATGCGTGAATACTATTTCTTGATGACCATTTATTGGTCTTTATGGCTATTTATGGGTATGGGTGGGTTGGGGTATGGGTTTTTGATGGTCTTCGTTTGCAATTGGCGACTTGAAACATTGACCATTCCATCATAAATATTGATTGCCAAATTCAATTTAAATTTAGTCAAATAGTAATCATGATAATGTGTAGCAGATTAGAGCTTCCTTTTGCCGAAAAACAAACAAAGATCAAAAGTCAACACATTTGAAGCCATTACTACTTTTGTTGATTAACCGCCGATTAACAAAACACTTGAACGAAACTCGGGGGTGTTCACGTAAATTATTATAAAAAAATTAATAACACTATCTTAGTAATAAGAGTACAAGATAATGAATATTGTTGATGAACAAACATATATAGGAAAACACCTATATGTTTGATATCGCGGCGCATTTCCATGTAAACTGAAATGTTGATATTTACGTCAGAGAAGTAAGATAATAGCTGTTTTATCAGCCGGGATTCATAACATTCAAATGCTCTTCTGTTCTTTGTTTATAATTCTGTAGTAATCCCCTATACTATAGTTTTTTTTCTCTCTCTTAGCTTCTGATATCCCAAACGTTCTCTAGTCTTCCGGTAAGAATTTAATTCGATATGTTTTCTTAACAGCGGCGCGACTCACTCTAACCTGGTGATATGCGATGAAACAGGGCGAGTGGTGGGCAAGGCTAAAGGGCCAGGCACCAACCATTGGACCCTGGGCATCGAAGAATGCGCCAGCAGAATAGTGGCGATGCTGCATGCTGCCAAAGAAGACGCGTGCATACCTAGAGACAGACCTTTAGATTCTTTGGTAAGATCTAATTTTTCAGATTTTTGAAGGTACTGATATTGTCAGGAATCGTACTATCAATGGTTACGAGAGTCTAGTTCACAATAAATATATCAATAGTTTCAATCTCGTTCACAGATTTGTATTGCTGCGAATGTAAAGAAGAACTTTCGCCATTTTTTTAAAGTAAATTAATAAAGTCCATATTTGCTTAACTGATCGAAACTAAAGTTGAATTGGTTTTAGAATAAGAGCGTTTATAATGATATAAAAGTTGCAATTGTTCAAATAAAGCAACTTTTTTATGGTAAGCCTTTTAAAATTTAATCAAGTGAAAGGTGATTTGTTATTTTACACTTTCCCTGTGATTGTAACTTACAAGAACTTATTATTATAGATGATATCACAGAATGTTCATACTACTTAGCTTGTAGGTATACTACCTATAGTTACAGTTTGTGGCACAGGGAATTCCCTAGAGAACAAAGAAGATGACTTGTCCTTGTAGTGCTATATGCAATAATACCTATAGTGATTTCGGTCACCACATATTACATTCACCACATGCAACTTACAGTTCAAAACAAGATACATATGTTTTTCTTTTAGTAGATGATGATGGACGCTGACTCTATAAAGTCCAAAAACTGACAGTTTCACCTTGTATTCAGTGTTTTACAAATGTATAGATTGTCCAAACTCTCATAAATAATAATAATAATATCCTGGGACATTTTTTACACACGGCTACCTGATCCCAAACTAAGCAGAGCTTGTACTATGGAAACCAGATAACTGATATTACTACATATACTACTTTTTTATTTGTAAATACATACTTAATATACATATACACCCAGACTCCGGACATACAGACATGTTCATGCACACAAATGCATGTCACGGGTAGCAATCGAACCTACGACCTGCAGCGTGAAAGTCGCCTCCGCGCCAACCACGCTAACGGGCCTGTCATGTTTTCATGTCATTCATAAAACCATCTGGGGTGTCATTATTTAATTTTTACATCAAAGTCACATAAGTTTTCACATAGAAGTCGCCCTTGAGAACAACTAAAGAGAGTTTTCAAAAGTAACATCGCACGGATGTTTCAACGTGGGAACTTTGTTGTAGGATATTAAGTCTCTATGAATCACAAAGCTGATCTCAATAGATATTGCCTTCACAATGATAATTAATTAAAGGCAAGTGACTCGTTAAATCACAATTGCAACTAATTCAACCAATCAGTTCAATCATTGTTCTTCAATGAATTCGACCTTCAATCCCCAGGGTCTGACGCTCTCGGGGTGCGAGCAGGAGAGCAGTAATGCAGAACTGGCAGCCCGTGTAAAGGAAAAAGATGAAGAATGCGCCAAAGCTATCTACGTGGCTTCGGATACAGCTGGATCTCTGTTTACAGGAGCGCCCAGTGGTGGCATGGTGCTTATTGCTGGTGAGTTTAAAGACAAATTTATGTCAGCATTAGCTGTGATTAAGTCTAATTATTGACCATGATGCTTTACAACGGTCTTCCATCAGTTTTAATAGTCTAGTGTCTGTGAAAATCAGCCTATTATACTATTATTTTTGTCTTCTGTGTTGCAACGGAGGGAAGTGGAAAATCATCATCCAACTCCTTCTGTTCTTTCTTTTGATTAAATTCGTGCGGGTTCCAAGACAACTTAGCCTTTCCCGGGACTTCTCGGCGTCGTCATTGGACACTTGTCGCTGGCTTACATGAATAATAGTGGTAGGAATGTGTGGCGGGCCTAGTCTCATTAAAATAAACGTTGACGTATAGGATTTATGGTAGTATGACCTGGTATAATGGTTAAAGTCGACAGTTGCTCAAGTATGTCCAACCTTCCTCGTTGACAAAAGGTTTAAGAAAACCATAACCACCATCTACTCACTTGCTCTGTGTAATATGTTGTATTACTTTTAAATAGATACGGTATTTTATATCATACTACTTTACAAAAATGCCGTTATGCCAGGAAGTGAACTGGCGAGACCCTGACACGAATAGCGTAACGTGTTTCTTTGGCTTATTATTACTAACATCTTAGAGCGTAGTTTTAATTGTACATTTCTTTTTTACTTTTATTAATTACTCTATTGTGAGATGGTTGCTAAATTGGAATGCAAAAATACTGCCGGTAATAAATTTACTAACAAGCTTTATACTATTACCAAGTTTAAACAAAGTTTTACCTAAACATTTTCAAGGACGAAACATTTAACCAATAATTGATTGGTAGTAATAAGGAAAACTAGTAAAATGACAATTTATTTGAATCGATATTAATGTATACGGAAAATAAAATTTGTGTTCTGACTGAGGTAATTTATTAGTCTTTTCAGCTTATACATAATATTATGATGTTGTTTGGGAATATTCAATAGAAAATTCACCTGCAACAACGTTCGCATTTATGCGATGGTAGAACATAAACAAGTATAATGAAAATAATTAATTTGTTTAACAACACATCATCAACATAGACATCAGAGATCAGGGGTTATCTGCCAGCCTCGTTGGATGCTGTCCCATTTCATGCGACCTACATTACGTTGCGATAATACCCTATCTTTGTTAATTAAGCACACAAATCAAGTTAGTGGATTAAAGTAGCGGTAGCCTCATGTGGAGTTGGGTTGAGTGTGAAATAACTTCAGAAATTCTAATGGCATCACTCAGGGTTTTTTCTACGAGTCTTAAAGATCAGATAGAACACTTAGGCTCGGGGCAAACGGGCCACCGACTACAGCCGCCGGTGGCCAACGACAAGCAGTTCACACGCTTTTTCATCCATTTTGTAGAAACTCGCCGCACACGTGTGGCCGGTGGCGGTCACTAGCTAAGCAGTGTCCGCGACTGAGTACTGCATGTCGCTGGCCACCGGTGGCTGTGGTTGGTAGCCCGTTCGCGCCGAGACTTAATATAATCAGCCATCTTCACTTTCTTGACACACAAACAAAATGTATTACTCCAAATTCCTATTGACAATATAAAGGGATCAGGAGTAGTCTATTCCCATATACTTCTAATTTTCTTTTCAATTTTTTCTATAAAAATAAAATTGCAATGATTACGCAACTGAATAATTACCACCATTTGTGGCACGATCAATGCGAAAATTTACATATTAAAATCGAAACCGCGCTCCAAGAGAACTAAAATAATATTATGTAGTTGAATATAAATCGTGTCGCCAACCGGTTTGCCACACACCCACTTTATTGTGTCGACCTGGACTGGTTTACAATCGAAATTAACTTGTTTACTCTTTTATCACCGCAAGGTGTTTTGCCGTGTTGATTGAGGACCATTGTTTTGGAACTTGAACGTCATAGTTAAAGGGGGCGTAGCTATTCTATAACGACAAACTCACTTCGCACGAGTCAATTTTATAGTGAAATGTCAAATTTTGGTTTGAAATTTGACATTTCACTAGAAAATTCACGCGTGCGAAGTGAGTTTGTCGTTACAGCATAGCTACCCTGGGCTCATAATGTTGGATTTAACTCATCTAAACTCGGACGTGTGCATTTGATCTATTAATTCTTCGGTATTTCATCTATCAACTGAAACACTTCTACTACACTGGATGTAGGCCTCTCCCAAAGACTTCCACACATCACGGTCTTCCGCCACTCGCATCCACCGGCTTCCCGCGATGCATGCGATGTCGTTAGTCCACCTTGTGGGTGGCCGTCCTGCACTAAGTCTTCCGGCTCATGGTCGCTATTTTAGAACCTCAACCTCTTAGAGTCAATCAATTCATCAGCCAAGCCATGCTCTTTCCCAAAAGCCCCATAAACAGATTTTTCTTATTCCTTTCAGGAACTGGTTCTAATGCTCTACTGAGGACGCCTGAAGGAGAACAGCATGGCTGTGGTGGCTGGGGATACCTCTTGGGAGACGAAGGCGGTGGTAAGCAAACTTTGTCCCAACTACTATTCTTTCTTTAGATCAATGGGTTTCAAGACAGTTAAGCTTTTTCCCGGGACTGTACAAGTCTTGGCTTAGGAGTGTGTGGCTGGTGTAGTCCTAGTAAAAAAGGGAACATAATTATGTGTTTCTTATTACTTAGATCACTGATCCTAGCTGACAGGAATAACAGTGGTGGAACTGTGTAATGTTTTTACTAATATTTTTAAGAAGTCACGCCAACTTTGTGGTGTGTAGTATATGTCATCAATCGTAACTAACTATAGGGTTTCAAGATTTAGGGCCAATACTGTAGTTGGCTAAGTCATAAAAGACTTATGAAGTGTTCTGTAACTTTAACCTATGTACCATTCTACAGTATTTTTCCATTTCCCCAGCATATTGGATAGCCCATAAAGCAGTGAAGACTGTGTTCGATGACGTTGACGGCCTCCGCCCCTCCCCCTACCCCACTGATCGCGTGTGGGAGGTGATTAGGGAACACTTCAATGCTGATACTCGTGCTGATCTACTGCCCCACGCTTACAAGCACTTCGACAAGTCTATGTTTGCTGGTAAGTACGTCGAAAAAACAGTACCTCTGTACCAAATTGCATTAAAATCCGTTTAGACATTCTTGCGTCATTGTCATTCAAACAGAGTTAAAGTTACTCACCGTCTGAATAGATAGGTAACTCTCTCTCTCTCAATAAATATGATAGTGAAACGCGTAATAGATATTAGCACGTTATAACTCTAGCTGGGAGGACACTTATTTTAATTCAATTGCAGACCTAACTTCGCTTCGTTATTTCTTTCCATGACCTCAATTTTAAGGCGACAAGCGTAGTTTCGCAGAATATATTCTGAGACCTAATTTCATTCGTTCAATCGCCATGCGCGTTCTGCATTTCTTTTTCTATTATCTCGTTACAGGTGTCACAGCAAAACTGTCGGCGCTAGCTTACAAAGGAGACGAACTCTCCCGACACATATTCGCATCAGCCGGCACTATGTTAGCGGCGCACGCTGTAGCGCTAGCGCAGCGTTGCAGCGCTACGCGGCTGCGCGTCGTTTGCGTCGGCTCTGTGTGGAAGAGCTGGGATATACTGAAGCCGGGAGTATTGGAGGAGCTCGTTAGCAGAGGGGTATGTATTAGCTTGCCAAACTAGTGATATTCCGTCTCGTCCAATAGGGATGTGAAATGGCGGAACGACATTTAATTTCAGCCAATGCATGCATGTAATGGCGGAGTGACATTTCATTTAACTCTAGATGTAAAATATGGCGAATTCCTGACTTTTTCGTTATAATTAATAGAATCAAAAACAAATGTTTTTGCCCAAGTCAATAACATCTTGTCCTGGGGTACTTATTCAATGTGTTTTTTTAATTCTAGGTAAAAACCGAACTTGAACTTGTGAGACTCCGAGTATCCAGCGCAATGGGTGCTGCGTGGCTCGCGGCCAAACACGTTGACTACGAACTACCACGAGACGATTCCGCCTTCTGCACAGTTTTCTACACGTACCGGCCAGCAGAGAACAACGGTTTAGATACCAACGCAAAAGAGAACGGACAGAGGGTAAACGGAAAAACGATTAACGGCAAACACAACGGTAACGGATTGAGTAACGGTGACGTTATCTCTTGTGATTGGAGCTAAAAAAAAAAATCGGGTATTTTGTTGGTTTTTTCAGTCCACACAAATGCTAAAAGAAAGATTCTGGACCATTTAATTTGGCCTTTGGCCATAAATAGCAAGTGTAATTCAAGGTGATTCTAATAGATGGCGTGACCATCTACATAATATGGCTGCCAAACATTGATTAGTGATTACCTACCTATATTATGAACCTTAGGCCCGCCACATAGAGTACTTTTCACGAAAGAAGTCCCACAGACGCGGCGCCTCAGTCATGCGACGGAATGTTGTTAACCCTCTATTGTTTTAGACTCCCCAAAAATTAAATGTTTAATCATTGTAGGACAATCCGATCTTATTGTTTCAGTAATTTATTGAAATTTATTTACATTATAACAGAAAAAAAATATTAAGATTAAATTAGTTCCACTTATTGCCGTGGGACTTCTTTCGTGAAACGGACTGTACATACGGAATTTCCGTACGGAATTCCCTTTCGAAATATCGAATCGGGGTTTCCGAACGCGAAACGTCCATACATTTGGAATGATTTACTGCGTTTGGAATCCCCGATTCGATATTTCGAAAGATAATTCCGTACGAAATTCCGTATGTATGTGGCGGGCCTTATTGGAAATACCTATTGTGCTAAAATAACAGATTCTTCCAAATGTGGATAATAAATACAATTTTGTACCTAACTACACATTATGGAAACCAAATGAAAAACATTTATGCTAATTAAATTTTGTATATACAGTAAGCTGAAGGCGAAAGGAAGGATCGATTAAGCTTTAACTTAATACCCATTTGTGTATTATACTTTCTACATATTTCTATATCAAATTCAATAATTTTAACTGCATCTTTGCTCGCGTCCTTTTGACAAATCTGAAGTAATATTAAAAGAGATGACAGTTAAAATAATTAATAAAAAAAATGAGGCGTAATAATAGAGTTGACATCAAATTATATTATAAAAAGTCCCACAAGCTTATCTGTCTCGGTAACGGCCAAATACACGTACGCAACTCAAATTTGAGTGCTGCTGAACTTTGACGCCCTATACACAAATGACAGATAACGACGTCTCAAACTGCTACTTTGAGTATTCGGCCGTAAGAGCGTCACTAGTGTGTCAAAATGACATTTTCTATTGAGAATTTTAGTTTCTCTTTTGGCCACCCGGTCAGATAAATTTGTGGCGCTGTATGTACTTTTGGCATAAATATAAGTCTAGTCTTAAAACTGAGATTACCTATGTGATCTGAAAGCTGTGCCTGTGCCAAGGTAGAAACACATATCGATCTGACTTTAAAATTGGCGGTAAAATTGTAATTATCCTTTGTCTATAGTTTCATAATCTGTGTAAATAGTCCTAAGTTCCTATTTTTATTTTTAGCAATAAGAAATTTATTCTTTCTAGGACCGATAAATTTTGTTTGTTATACGTATTTTAATGTAATTAATATAAGTATTTTTTAATCAAAATGTAAACTATAATGGGTAAAATATACTTTTACAATTATTGATAGCTTTGTGATTTTATTCCAGTACGTCATATCTCTCTGACCTAGCTAAAATATAGATAATTTTCGTTTCCGTTTGGGTGCTGCAACTAGATGGAGGGCGATATCTAGTTGAAGCGCGCACGCAAAATATTTATAAATCTATGTTTTATTCTATGTTTTAAGCAGTGGTAGCCGATTGGTTAAGCACGCGACTTGCGGGCTTAAGGTCTTGGGTTCAAACCCTGGCTCACACCTCTGGATTTTTCGAAATCTATGTGTGAATCATAACTTTAATAATGATTATCACTTGCTTACGGTGAAGGAAAACATCGTGAGGAAACCTGCATGTCTTTAAACATGTGAAATCCACCAACCCGCACTGGGCCAGCGTGGTGGATTATGGCCTGAATCCCCCTCACATTGAGGGGAGGCCCGTGCCCAGCAGTGGGACGTTAAAAGGGCTAAATTATTATTATTATTATTCTATGTTTTAATAACTTGCATAATATTCAAGTGGAACTACGTCATCGTGCTATTTACGTGAACTAAGAAGAGATTGTAAAATTATAGGTATCGAGTAAAACGAACCGCCACACGTGTTGGCTCTAGTTCCCACCTTCGGTAAAGTTAAGGGCAGGCAAGGTCAGATAGCACAGAGAAGTTGGTAAATATCCGCCATAACACAATTTCGCAGTATTCCTACGTACGTCATGACTCTTGAAAATCAAATATGTACTAAATATTTTAGATTATACGTCTCTTGATAGGTACCTACAACTCTACCTTGACCGACACCAAAATCATATTTTGTGTTCCCAGAAAATCTTAGTAAGGTACTATAGGTATACCGCAAGTGCAGTGCCGTGCCTTGGGTATGCGCGGGGAGGTGGGAGGGTGGGACGGCGAGAGCAATGACGGATGGGGGTGTGGGACGGCGATAGCGATGAGCCCCCCGTCTCGCCGCATGCGTACCTAAGGCGCGGTACGACTCCTGCGGTATACCTATATCAAGTTACTCATGTTACCCGACAAAACTTTATCCCGTAGATTTTGTCACACAGTTTGTTTTAATAATATGGGAAAATTAGACGAAATCGGTAAGTATTTCTCAAAGTTTGCTCGACACAACCGGCTGTGTTAGGCCTGCTTTAGAAGTTTGGTACCTATGCAGTGCGGTTAAATAAAAATACCTACAGAATTGTGTATAGTTGAAATTTATTTCGAGACGTTTTATTGATTGAACCGTTTGGAGTGAATGATTGAACGTCTATTTATAATCTGTGACCAATACCGTTGTTATAACGGTTTTTTACGTTTTATAACGAATTGTACATCACTAGTTGTCAATAGATGGTGCGTTCCATTCACTGTTAATTTTGTTATTTTCGTTATTTTTGTCCACAAATCACGTTCCACCAGGCCTCAGTCACTCTGTGGTTTCGGTCGAACTAGCTCCGATCGGTTCGCGTACAAAGTCTGTACGCAATTCAATATGGCCGCCGCGCTCCTGGCGTGAACACGCGCTATAACGTTTCGCGCGCTTTTGGTTGGTCGGTCGCGTTGGAATTATTATTTTAAAATTAAAAATGACGAGCAAGACGAACTGTGGCGTATATGGCTGTCTAAATAGTTATAGAAACTGCAAATTGACTTTTTTTTCTTTGCCAGCTGATTGTGAAAGGTAATTGAAGCTAATTGAAGTTTTATTTTGTTATTTAGATATAAAAAGAAGCTCATAGTTCAGTGCAGTAGACGTTATTTACAAGAGGTAGGATCGAATAGTGGAATTGAAGCGAAAATATGTAATTTGGAACAGAATGAAATGACAGTTTTTTACGGTTATACCACGTTATACCTACTAGCATCGATTACGGAATACCTACCTACCTTAATTCCTTTCATAGTTGACGAGATCCATCGTGTTGCCAGTTTTTCTACTTACCTATATTCGTATTAGACACTTACCTAAGTCGATATAAGTAGATACTAGTTGCCGTAGCGTTTTATGAGCACTCGGCCACCGGCGGAAAAAGCGAGTGAGAGAACTATAAATTCAAGGTTAACGGTCATAACTCAATGAGCGACTTGCACTTGCTGTTGCTTGATATTCTACTATGCATCCATGCTATGCTATTGCGTATTGTTCCCATGCTATTGCGTGCTGTTATATGCGCTAATTAATTTACTAAAACATATTAATTTCACCACTCCATGTCCATGCTTCCCTTCAGACTACATTTTTAAATGATTTGTTAGATTTCGCATTTATGCTGCCATTAAATTTAATAACCGCTATTTTAAAGACAAAAAATATCGAAGGCATTACATTAAAGTGCAACAACTGTAATTTTTTAAAATGTATAGTTTTAATTAACATTTAAATACAAAAATGTTGGTACTATTTTATTTTTATTAATTGTGACAACCCTACCGATTGAAGGTTAAGTAGCGTGCAGCAGCGTGCGGCAGCGGGACGGCGAATTACATACGCTAACGCGTTGCGTCAAGGCACAATTTAGATTGCGCGCGGTCGGGCGCGGCAAGTTTAGATAATAATAATAATTTAAAATGTCGGCTTTCTTCAAGATCAAAGGAGTGCAACTTCTGTACTCCTTATCTATTCTGTGGTTCCACTCGCACCAACTTGTACTGAAAGTGATCATTATTAAAAAATAACAAAATTAACAGTGAATGGAACGCACCAAAAATAATGTTGACGTTTCTCCAGCGTTATTTGACATTTCACTATCAACAATGAATATTTCGAAGTTTTCTCGCGTATTTCAAATAAAACCTATCCTAAATATTAATTACAGATGTTGTAGCCGTGTTGTGCAAGCTTCTAAGCACTATAAAAATAACGATAGCAGTAGAAATAGTTACTTTAGAGGTGTAATAGCTGTCGCCGCTGGTGTTATAGGTTATGTTGGTTTGAAAGAAAAATTGTTCGCGGCGAGTATAGTAAATGATTTAAAGGGGAGAAGAACGAAGTATAACTTCATTGCGGACGTGGTAGCTGTGTCGGCGCCTTCTGTTGTGTATATAGAGATCAAAGATGGTCGAAGACTGGATATGTTTACGGGGCAGCCCATTACACTTTCGAACGGTTCTGGGTTCATAGTGAAGTCAGATGGGTTAATACTGACGAACGCACACGTCGTTGTGAACAAGCCTAATGCTATAGTAAACGTGCGGTTGATGGTAAGTGACGTACTTCAATAAATTGTAGAATAAACAAAAAAAAAGTAGGTATACTTATTGCGCATTAACCTTTTGTGTTTCCAAAAAAACAAAAGTAGGTATACTTATTGCGCATTAACCTTCGTTTACACAGTGTCCTGTATGCTCTGCAAACGAAAATGTACTTAGTTCACTTAGGCCTAGGCCGCACCGCGCTTATATCCGCGCTGTTAAAACCGCGTTAAATCTGTGTCCTATGGAATCATATATGAACCTATCCACACTTGCGGTTCATATGATCCCATAGGACGTGGTTTTAACAGCGCGGATATAACCGCTGTGCGGCCTAGGCCTTAGGCCCGTATTAGGTAATAAATGCCTCTCAAAGTTGAGATGTTTCTTAAGATGCAGTTTTACGTTTAATGTATGGAACATCTGTCAAAAACAGCACCTCAAGTTCGATCACAATCTTGAGATCGATTTATTAATACGGGCCTTACTGACTGACTACTTAATATTGGCATGTAATTAAAATGACTTCTTTTTAATAGCATTTTTGGCCTCAAAAAAATACATTGTCCTCTGATTTACTAACTCAGCCACTATTAATGTGCGATTGTGCATCTAAAAAATACTATTTATAGCCACCATAAATAAGCCACTGTAAATACAACTCGGCCACATAGTTATTATTATTTATTGATACACTAGTAGCTTTGAGCTGATGCATGTATATCACTGCACTTGTATTTATTCATATTTTAAATGTCTGTCAAGTCTATTTTTAAAACTGTTCACTGTTGGAGCACTTATCACTATTTCTGGGAGAGAGTTCCACAAGTTCATCACTCGATGTGTCAAAAAGTGTGTTCTAGGGTTGCTATTACATGGAGGCTTGGTTAATTTCAAAGAATGCCCTCTTAGATGTTTATTCTGATTCATCACGTACATTTATTATACATATTATATTATTATTATGTATATTTTAGCATCTATATTTGTTACTTAGATTCAAGAAGTAAACCTCTAAATTATTAATATATGTCACCAAAAAGTAGAATAACACTCTACTCACTATGCAAAAATGTTGATGAGTTGTAAAATCGGTGGCTGAATTAGTAAAGAGTGTGACTTATATAAATCAGGAGGACAAGTAATCATAATTGGTGTTCTTTATTTGATGTTCTTATTTAGGTGGTGTTGTAAAGAAGACGAATTAGTTTATTAGAAGCTGTCTTATTTTTGTGTGGTTGAGTTATAAAATTAGAAGTCTAATTCTGCGCCAAATAAAAATTCTGCAGCTTGATTTATAACAGGGTTGTTACACAAAAATCTTCTTGTTTCTTGTTTAAAACAAGTTTTAAACATTTAATAAAATCCTGGGACATTTTCTACACACGGCTACCTGATCCCAAACTAAGCAGAGCTTGTACTATGGAAACCAGATAACTGATATTACTACATATACTACTTTTTTGTTTGTAAATACATACTTAATATACATATACACCCAGACTCGGGACATACAGACATGTTCATGCACACAAATGCATGTCCCGGGTAGGAATCGAACCTACGACCTGCAGCGTGAAAGGCGGCATCACGCCAACCACGCCAACGGGCCCGTCAAACAATTTAAAAACAATGTTTTTTTCCCTCCTGGTGAAAACAATGATTTAAACACGTTTTAAACAGTTGTCATTTTAAATTTCCTGTTTTTTTGCAACTCTGATTTATTCCCCCTAACTATTACGTAATTTTTATTCGTCTTGATAAATATAAAAGACTTCTTTGACCCTTATTAGGACCATGAGGAGTCAGCTTTCAGTCTATGCTGTTTTTGGCTGATTATTATCAATATTTATTTGCCCTCCAAGATCCACCTAGTAGAACTATCTGCAACCTAGAAGTAAGACTATTTTATGTGAGACTAAACATCATGAGGAAACCTACATGTCTTAAAAAATCTATCAAATTTTCGAAAGACATGTTAAATCCACCAACCCGTACTGGTCCAGCGTGGTGGATTATGGCCTGAATCCTCCTTGCATTGAGGGGAGGCCCATGCCCAGGAGTGGGACCTTAAAAGGGCTAATTATTATTATTACTATCAAAAAAAAATTAATGAAAATAAATGATTATGTTTTCAACTTTGTTTTGTTCTATTACATTCCAGGATGGTTCCATCCACACGGGTTTCGTTGAGGATGTAGACATGAAATCTGACCTGGCCACCCTCCGCATACCGGTAAAAGGCCTGCCCATCATGAAGCTCGGCTCATCATCGGACATCCAGCCTGGCGAGTGGGTTTGTATTGTGTTCACAAACATGGAATACCTACTTGAAATAAATGTAGCATAGAAATAGAAATTAAAATGACGGGCCCGTTAGCGTGGTTGGTGCGGAGGCGACTTTCACGTTGCAGGTCGTAGGTTCGATTCCTACCCGTGACATGCATTTGTGTGCATGAACATGTCTGTATGTCCGGAGTCTGGGTGTATATGTATATTAAGTATGTATTTACAAATAAAAAAGTAGTATATGTAGTAATATCAGTTATCTGGTTTCCATAGTACAAGCTCTGCTTAGTTTGGGATCAGGTAGCCGTGTGTAATAAATGTCCCAGGATATTATTATTATTAAATAAAAAACTGGCCAATTTGGTGTCAGACTCGCACATAAAGGGTTGTGTACCACCATATAAATTTTATTTTATGAAACATATTTGTTGTTGTAGCAGCAACAGAAATACACATTCTGTGAAAATTTCAACTCTACCTATTACGGTTTGTGAGATACAGCCCGCTGACCGAGGGATGGACAGCATAGGCTTAGTAATAGGGTCTCGTTGGCACCCTTTGGTTGAAGATCAATGGTAATTCATTGATCATAGAGAGGTTAAAATTTTATTTACTCCCAGACTTGAACGAAATACTTGTTAAAATTGATAATGGATAATCATGAATTAATACGTAACAATTTGAAATGCTTTCTTTGTTCACAGGTAGTAGCAATGGGCAGTCCATTAGCATTGAGTAACACGGTGACCGCAGGGGTGGTCAGTTCTACACAGAGAGCCAGCGAGGAGCTTGGATTAAGAGGTATTAAAGAGGATTGCCTTAAGAAAGATCCGACGACACCCATTGTCCACTTTCCTACAAGCTTTGCCCTTCAGGTCGGCAATGTGCGAGCAATGCCTTTGGTATTGTAAGCATCTATAGGCTACGGTAACTGCTTAACATCAGGCGGGCCGTACGCTTTTTTGCCACCGCAGTCCTATAAAAAAAGCTATGATCGCCACTGACCCCTTAAACATAAACATGTGACATTTGCGGGTTCGATTCCCACCCACAAGGTGACAGACGACCTAGTGAAGGTCGCAGAAAACCGCTGGATGCAAGTGGTACAGGACCGGTCGTTGTGGAAAACCTTGGGGGAGGCCAATGTCCAACAGTGGACGTCTTTTGGCTGAAATTATGATGATGGGTGGTATTGTGATCACCACCAGTCCATTGTACGGTACCCATAGTACAAGTGTTGCTAAGTTTGGGACCATACAGTTCAAATCAAATCAAATCAAAAGTTTTTTATTCATGTAAGCTCAATAAAGCGTTTATAAATAGTCAAGATAAACAATATTTTAGCATTACCACCGGTTCGTAATGTTGCTTCCATTGAGAAGAGCCGGCAAGAAACTCAATGGTTACTCTTTTCAAAAGAATAATTGTACTTATACATTTTCAAACAGCAACGCTGTGTGAGCAGGCAGGCATTAACACATAGTGAATAAAAAAACAAAATTAGGTATTTAAATAAACAAAAAAAAAAAATAAGAACTAGCCTAGAAAGCTGTGCATGCCTACTCCCACTTTACAGTTAAACCCAAAGGTGAATATTTCGAACTATTGTTTTGGTGTGATGCCTTCCGTCCTTAAGTGAAAATTTAACAAACCTGAAAGTTAAGGAACAGTGATGTCAAGTAGAAAATGGGCGGACCAGTCCCAGTTGGTGTGGCAGTCTGGCGATATTTATTTATTTACAAACACCAGGCAAGGACATGGTGTACATACAGACGGACGCGCCGATTACCTTCGGCAACAGCGGCGGGCCGCTCGTGAACCTGGACGGCGAGGCCATCGGCATCAACAGCATGAAGGTCACCTCCGGCATCTCCTTCGCGATACCCATCGACTATGTCAAGGAGTTCCTCGCTAAAAGTAAGTGGGAATAGTAGAGTAATAAGGATGTAAGTAAAATCAGAATTTTACGACGGCGCTTTTTTAAATCCAGTCTGTTAAAGCACCTCCAATAAAAAAATAAAAAAAATGGCGACCCATGACACTACTTTTCATCCCCCTCTATGAGAAAAACAACATTCGCGCGTTATTCATTTGTGTTTGGTTTTTTAAAAAATCACTCTCTAAGGCCCGCCACATACATACGGAATTGCGTTACGAAATATCGAATCGGGGTTTCCGAACGCGATGCGTCCATTTGGATGGATTTACTGCGTTCGGAATCCCGATTCGATATTTCGAAACGAAATTCCGTATATATGTGGCGGGCCTAAAAAGTATGAAACAATAAAATATTCTCGTCTAAAGGATAGCCGTAGTTTGTTTTGGTCCATTAGGACAATGTGGCGTATGACCACGGAGCACCGCTATCCTCTAGATGTTTTTTTTTGTTTGTTTCATACTCTTTAGAGCGCGATTTTTCAGTTGACGGGTTTTAGTTTTTGAACTTACCTTTTATTTATTTATTTATTTTATTTAACATTTATTTAATTTTATCTTTTATTTGACACCCAACACGGATAAATTTAAGAATAATTATTATTGTTCATGACATTGTGTCCTAAAAAATACTAGCTAGAAATTCGACAGATATATTTTTTATACAAATATTATAATAGTATAATTGTAGAGGACTCCGCAGGGAAAACCAAGTCGCCACAAGTGTCGCGGCGGTACCTCGGCATCACGATGCTGTCGCTGACGCCCAACATCCTGCTCGAGCTCCGGATGCGGAACCCCGAGGTAAGACCTTATCACCTCACACTCATTTATAATGGGTTTCCGTAACGAATTTAGTTGAGAACGCAGATTTATAGAGCTAAGAAATCCATAACATACAGTGCAAAAATTTTTGGTCTACGACAAAAATTTACGAAGCTGTGACCAAATTACTAGCGAAGTTCACGCGCGGTTGTTGTGACGTCATTTACTCCGCGCCCGATTTGTAATGAACGGCGGCGCGGACACAGCGCGGGCCGACGCGGGTACAGCGCGCCTTCAATCCACGGCCCCGCGTGACGTCACAAGCACATGCCGCACATTATATAAAATGTGTTAAAATCGCAACGGATGGACCGATTTCGATGATTTCAAAACTATATTGATAAGAAAGCTTAGTTCTAACTATAGTGTTGGTTATGAGTTGATTTGTTGATCTAGTATTGATTCCCATTACCCTAGGTGAGATCTTACTACCTCACACTCACTTTTAGCGTTACCACCGGTTCGTAATGTTGCTTCCATTGAGAAGAACCGGCAAGAAACTCAATGGTTACTCTTTTCAATAGAAAAATAATAATTATATACATTTTCAAACAGCAACGCTGCGTGAGTATACAGGCATTAACACATTGTGAATAACAAAATACGGAATTAGGTATTTAAACAAAATATAGCTTACAAATGGTGCGCTCCATTCACTGTTAATTTCGTAATTTTCGTTCTTAAATGTCGTTCCACTCGAACCAACTTGTACTGAAAGTAATAATAATAATAACATCCTGGGACATTTTCTATACACGGCTACCTGATCCCAAACTAAGCACAGCTTGTACTATGGAAACCAGATAACTGATATTACTACATATACTACTTTTTTATTTGTAAATACATACTTAATATACATATACACCCAGACTCGGGACATACATACATGTTCATGCACACAAATGCATCTCCCGGGTAGGAATCGAACCTACGACCTGCAGCGTGAAAGGCGCCATCACGCCAACCACGTCAACGGGCCCGTCAAAGTGATCATTATTATCGTTTTTAACAGTTTTTGTGGACTAAAATAACAAAATTAACAGTGAATGGAACGCACCAAAAGCTGTGCATGCCTACTCCCACTTTACTATACACGAGTCTTAACTATATACAAATGTGAGGCCAATAATGGAACTCTTTTATTTCTTTTTTCAGATGCCCACAGACATTGACCACGGAATTCTAGTATGGAAAGTTATTATTGGATCACCGGCATACAAGTAAGTATATAACATGTAGAATGGGGCTTATGGCACTACGTTGGAGTTGACTGACAGTATCTCTCTCTTTCTCTCTCCTCCCTTTCCATATCTCCGTCACATTCTCTCCGTACCCCCTTCTCTCTTGGAATCCGCGATAATTAGTATTTGACAGAATAATAACGTCAACCTACACTTCAAAATAATCGACTAAATCGATCGATACTTATACCTACTGTTATTGTTTTGATGTCACTAAGGTGGCAAACAAGCGTACGGCCCGTCTGATGTTAAGCAGTAACCGTAGCCTATAGATACTTGCAGGTAGCAGGGTAGCGGGCTAGAAGGGAGGGGGTTTGGGCTTCTGGATCTCTCACTTATCGTACGAAACGCAGCTATAACAGCTACTAAACGCCGATTTTCTGTGAGAGGGTGGTACTGCCGATCGAGCCATCCCTTATATGCGCTGCAGTCAATTGGCTACAGCAGGGTTCTACCACCTATAAAACATTTAATACATTTTATATATGAAAATTCGCCTGTTTTATTTACAGTGGCGGCCTGCAACCCGGCGATATAGTGACCAGTATCAACGGCAACCCAGTGCATAGCGCTAGCGACATCTACAGTCTACTCGAGAGTACCAGCGGCAGTTTACGCATCGATATCGTCAGAGGGCGCCAGCGGTCCACCCTCACAGTCACACCGGAGATGCATTAGAACCTGTTAAGGTCGCCTAACACACTCCCACTGTAAGGCTCCAACTGACTGCTGCGGAAAATTCGCGCGAATTCAAAACCGCACTCAAAACATAATGAATGAAAATGTGACGTTTTTTATAATAACTAAGAGCGCGGCTCCACTAGTGCACTGCGCTGCGTCGTCGCAACGGATCAAAAGGTCGATGGGTGAGACACGAAGCGGGGGAAGATGATGCGCCAGTACAAAATCTTGCGACGACGCAACGCAACGCGCTAATGGAGCCCGGCCCTAAGGCGGAAAACAACGTACGTCTAAACAAGGGTGGCCTGATGTTAAGTAGTTACTGTAGCATGTAGATGTTTGCAATAACAAAGGCATCGCTCGCACGTTGCCGACTGAAGGGATGTGGGACACAGGGGGAGAAGAAAGGGTGGGGGGAGAGGGAGGGAGATTTAGCTTCTGGCTCTTTCTCTCATCGTACGAAACGCAGCTAAATAGCAAAAAATTTCCGTGCGAGAGTGGTACTACTACCTCGATCGAGCCAGCCCGTATTTGAAGGCAGTCATTTGGCTACAGCTTGGTTCTACCACCTTAAAAAATAAAAATATCTGCTATAAATAAAAATCAAGTATAGTATTCTCTGGCAAAAGCCTGTGTTTTTTCCGCGGCAGTGCATTGGACATGCTTGCGATATTGTTAGAAAATACATACTCAGTGCAGAAGTAGCTTGGTTGCACTTCGGCAAAGATAAAACTGCGGATAGTTTGCGCGAATTTTACGCAATAGTCGGTTAGAGCCCTAACAATAGAGAACTCAAATACAGGTGTCTCAAAAATGCGAAATTATAATTTTACATAGACCCCAATTGGTCTCAGACTAAGCATTGATTGTAACAGACGTATTATTGCTTCATACTGTAGGAATAGAATTTTTTGAGCCTACGTAATTCAGTAACCCTCAAATTTGAGTTCTGTTTGAGTACGCGTACTCATGAAAGCCAGGATTTACTGAAAATACTAAGATTTGACCCTCGACGGGTTCCAGGGCGAAGATTTTGTTAAATATAAGTTATGCTTCGCCCATGTTTGGTTAGCCGTTTTCCAGACTCAATTGAAATCAATTGTATCTCGCATAGGTCTGCGTTCCGGCATTCAAAGAGTTTAGGGACTTTCATGCAAAGGGCACGGCTGTGCCCCCACCAAGTGAAAAAACCTCTTTGAAAAAGTTCATACTGAATAAAATATCGTCGTCGTCCTAAATTATTATTTTTAATTATTGCGGTATCCATGTAGATGAAGTTATTGTTTTCGACAGAGTATAATTTTCGTTTTATTATTTTTATATCAATGTATGTAGTGATACAGTTTTATATGTATAGTGTTGATAAGAGTGGATGTGATAATAAAACATGTTTTCAGAATGCAGTATTTTATTTTATTGGGAATAATCAAATTTAAACTATGGTTTATCCAACAAATTATGGTATTTGCAGCGTTACTTAAAAGTAATGGAACTGGTTAGTAATTAGAATTACTAACTGATTAGTAACGCTAGTCGTGCGTGGTTATTTTCTAATTAATTACTAACTAGTTTATTTTAGTAGCTTCGTGTACGAACCGCCAGATATACTAGTGCAATTACATTCTAGCAACTCATTAGTAATTTAAGTTAGGAACCAGTTTCTTTTGAGCAGCGCCGTGGACGACTGGCCTTAATATCAATGTTGTGTCAATAAAGGTAATCAATGAAAGAATACGTAACATTATAACAATAATTATAAACTAAAAATCTAGGTACCTACCCCTGATCATACGAATGCCGGTATCTAGTTAAAACGCGCACGCGAAACTTATAAATCTATTCGTTTTCCATCTTGTCTTCAGAGACTGTGCAATTTTTGATAGTAATCAAATCTCAAGATTCGTGATGGTCATTAAAAAATTCATTACACAAACGATTGTGTGATATTTCGATTTAAAATGTAATTGATATCTTGTCCGAAGCGAATCGAGTAACATACTGCGTTTATACAGACATGGTTTAGTGTGACAAGTAGAAGAGAACATGATTTTAATTTATATTTCTATATTGGTGAGTTTATACTTTCTATAATTTGTTTTTCTACATTTTAAGCAAGTGAAAGTAGTTTATCCATGTAAAGATTAACCATAGAGATTTTAATAAGAAGAGAGGTTCTTAGTAGATATCTCTTTGAAACAACGCGTGGTCATTTTCCCGGGATGCGTGGCATCTATCTACCGGTAAATAGCTGAACTACTCGCTTCGTTTTATGTCGATGTTAGTACTCGGCCGAGTTGCTTAGACCCAGTCCCCTTAGTAATTGGTCCATGAGATTAACCGTCAAATTTAAAGAGAATTTTTAACCTGTTTACAAAGCATTTTTGGAGCAAGTGGTTTGTAATGCCAGTGTAACTCCGCCATAACGTCTTATAATTTTTAGATGAGACAAAATCAATTACTGTTAAAAAATATACAATTTAAAAAATCAAACAATATT
Organism: Drymonia ruficornis; assembly: GCA_947859195.1. NCBI lineage: Eukaryota > Metazoa > Arthropoda > Insecta > Lepidoptera > Notodontidae > Drymonia > Drymonia ruficornis. The sequence goes on along the minus strand of OX401926.1, from coordinate 3,434,654 downwards.
GTCTGTTTGGAAAAACTGGGGGGCTAAAAATATCACATAGCTCAATTCTGAAAAAAAAAATATAACAAAAAAATATTTGTAGATTTGCTATGTGTCGTTTTGAGCCCCTCTGATTTGATCTTTATCTTATTTTTTCAGGCGTTAGTAAATGCTAAAGCATATGAAGCACCCAGCTATCACTCCAGTAAGTAAATAGCTCCTTGTTCTATTGAAATGACGGTAAGTACTAAAGGAAAGTACATACATATACTCACGCCTGTATCCCAAAGGGGTAGGCAGAGACTATTAACTGCCACATGCTACGATTTTGACACACCTCTTTTGCTTCATCCACATTCATACATCTTATCATGCACTGCCGTCGGTTGAGGGTGCTACGGACTTGACCTTTCTGGAAGAGACCTTTAATCTGGTCGTGAAAAGTTCTCCTTGGGCGCCCTCTTCCGACGCATCCACTTTCGCTCCGTATATCTCTTTCGTCAATCGACTTTCACTCATAAAGTACAGGAACTTACTTACTTAGAGGAAAGTACCTACTTAATCATTTATTTGTTTGAATGTTTTGTTTCTGGTAAAGGTGTGATGGATGGCAGTCGACCGATACTTCGAATGCTGCCTGAAGAACCTACTGAATTAGAAGAATCCGGTAATAATTTAAATCTATTAAAAATAAGCAGTTCAATAAAAATAGTACAAAAATAAATAAAAAATATTTTCCTACGTTCCAAGAAAATATCGCTAAAATAATTTTGAAACAAAAGTACTGTTTCCGCCCGGGATCGAACCGGGGACCTTGTGCGTGTGAAGCACACGTGATAACCGCTACACTACGGAAACTTGATAAGCATGATTGAAATTAATGTTACCTACCTACTTTTAAACATTATTTAGTACTTGTTCTGATGAATGCAAGTAAGTGCTTGCGATCAATACGTAGTCTATCTATAGTCTATACTATAGACTATAGATAGACTACGTATATACTATAGACTCTATAGTATACTGGATGAGACTAGATGCAGAGCACTTCTGCTGACCCCTACGGGGAATACGGACGTGGTGATGGTAAACTGATCGGTAAACGATCGGAGGTTAAGCAACGCTTGGCAAGGTCAGTCAGAGATTGGTGACCATTTAGTGGCATTTCGAACTGAGCGTCTGAGCACGTAAAAAGTCGTTCCCGGTTGTTGACATCCAGACAGCAGTTGATAAGCCATGTCAGAGGCCTTCGGCGGCTTGAACAACTGAAGATCTGTTTTAATAATTTTAGCAGAAGTAACGCCAGAGCCTGTGGAGAAACATGAGGACTTGCAGAATGAGGAGCTGGCCAAGGAACTGAGTCTGTTGGTCGCTTGGCTGGTTGAAAAACTTGGCTACAACCTCGTGCAAGACATAAGGAGACTTAGCGGTGAGCCCTATAAAGGATTTTTTTTAAACAAAGCGTATTTTTATATACAAGTTGGATTTTTGAGACGGGGCAGTAAGGGCAGGTATCTTAACCGTTATAGTTAGAGGAAAACGTTCCTAGGAGACCTTTTTGAGACGGGGCAGTAAGGGTTACCCACCCTTACTGCTTAATCCATCCTGTATAGGTAGCTATATTGTTCTATACCGGTAATAATAACACATGTCCCTAAAAAAATCTGTATTTTTTTAAATAAATACTAGATCCGAGTAAAAATATGCAAATCATGGAAAAATAAATTTGTATTTTTTATGGGACTGTGGTGGCAAATAAGCGTACGGCCCGCCCGGTGTTAAGCAGTTACCGTAGCCTATAGATGATCTAAATAAAATGTATAAAATTAGTGGTCAGTGACGTCGCTGCGTCACGTTGAACACGTGAACAGCTAATGACTGCGGGTGACCATAAAAATGTTTCAAACTGTTTTGCGTAAATTTTGTAAATCATTAAAATAACAACATTGTTTAACATCAAACTTTGCAAAATGTTATTTTTTTTGTCCTGCAGAGTAACTACATTTCACCGATTGTGTTTCAGTCCACATTAATTTACACTTCGTGGTGATAGGCTCGCCGTATTAATATTAAAAAAAAAATAAAAAATATATAACGTCACGACTTTTATCCCCATTCGGGGGGTAGTCAGAGGCTTGAGTGGCCATACACCACCACATTGTGGAGGTATTAAGCCAATTCAAAGCCCACGTTTCACCAGATAGTCAGAACCCAACGTGACAGGTGGTAAACCTTGTCGCCGTGTATACAGGAACTGACTATTACCTAATCCCGAGGGATAGGTAGGTTTCCTCACGATGTTTTCCCTCACCGTTAGCGAACTGTAAATTATGCACATAGATGAAAATTCATCCATTGGTGCATGCCCCACCGGGGATCGAACCTGGGACCTTCTGATCGAGCCCAACGTAATAATAATTATAATATAATAAAATAATACTATTAATATATTCATCTTAAAGTTGAGATCGATCTTAAGATGCTGTTTTGAACAGATGTTCCATACATTAAACGTCAAACTGCATCTTAAGCTCGATCTCAACTTTGAGATGCATTTAATAAAACGAGTATTTTAAATCTAGTCTTGTATTTTGGCCTGAGAGCATATTACATATTTTGGCCTAAGGGGACTTTTTTTTCTAGCCAAGGATGGCCTATTGGCAGACAGTCCACCTAATGGTAAGTGGAAGCCGCCGCCCAGGACATCTGCAACTATAGAGACCTGTAAACATGTTTTGAAGAACCCCATGTTGTAGTGCAAAGGAAAGATTTCTTAGGGCTTTTTAAGGGTTTTTATTTTGGGCACATTAGCTGCTGCTTTTAGTCTAAGAAGGGAACAAGAGCTTTTAGGGCCTAAGAGAGGGGCAGGGCTCATCACAAAAATATTGGCAGTAGGAATGAAATATGAGTTTTGAATGAAATAAAGGTTGCAGGTTACAACATGGCTAGGTGGGGCAAATGCCGCACCCTCCCTCCCTCGGAACGCCCATAAACACGTTTAAAATAAAACAAAAATAATCTCGGTTAAAGTTAAATAACATACCTATGTTATTTAACATTAACCGAAATTATATTGAATCCTGAACTTTCATGTTTTTCAGATTATCCGGAAAAACCGGCTACTCGTACTACGAAGAATGAGGACTCGAGTGGGATATTTTATTTATATTGCTTCAATTAGGAAGATGTCTCCCCCAATTGCTGCTAAAAGCTGATGCGCATTAGTTCCACCCCTAACTGCCCCTAATACCTACAGGCTGATGCGCACTTGTTACACCCCTAACTGCCCCTAATACCTACAGATTGATGCGCATTAGTTGCACCCCTTACTGCCCCTAATAACTACTGATTGATACGCATTAGTTGCACCCCTAACTGTTCCTAATACCTACAGGCTGTTGCGTATTAGTTGCACCCCTAACTGCCCCTAATAACTACTGGTTGATACGCATTAGTTGCACCCCCTAACTGTTCCTAATACCTACAGGCTGTTGCGCATTAGTTGCACCCCTAACTGCCCCTAATAACTACTGGTTGATACGCATTAGTTGCACCCCTAACTGACCCCTAATACCTACAGGCTGATGCGCATTAGTATAATAGTGTTATTTTCCAGAAAAGGCAACCGATACTGAGCCAACTTGGCTGATGGATCTGAAGTCCTATATGAAAGACTTGGTCTCCCAGTATGGGAAGAAAAGCTTGGATAAATACACTAAACCGATTGTACAATGTAAGTACGTAATTAACTCTACTCCGGCCAGCGAGAAGCAATTCGAAAGTGTAAAGGTAGGAGTTCGCTAAGCGCAGCAGACAGCAAACGTCAGTCGGTCCATACCGTCTGCCGTCGCGGCACATGTCATTGCCACAATTTGTATGAAGGTGGGAGTTCGGTCAACGCGGCAGACAGCAGACGTCAGTCGGTCTCATACAAATTGTGGCGATGACATGTGCCGCGACGGCAGACGGCATTACAATTTCTATGAGATCGACTGACGTCTGCTGTCATGCCGCATTGAGCGAACTCCTACCTTGAGATCGCAAACACACGAGCGGCACTTTGCCGTCGACATAGCCAACTGCAGCCGTCGATATTGGTCGGCGCTAGCCGTCGGCTCGTCGGCGGCTGCCGCTGACGTTGTACGGCAGTTCTACTCTAAGCCAACTATAAAGTTAAGTTGCGTTCCAGAAAACGGTGTTAAAGTAAAGTTTTACCCCCTTATTCATAGAAATTTATAATCGACCTGCAGTGGAATTACAAATCACATTTGTTCCTAAAAATGCTTTTCAAAACCATTGCAAACTGGCCGAAATCTCTATGAATAAGGGGGAATGTATAACTAGTAAATGGTGATAAAATTAAAATTGTTCATTATTAAAAGCGCGACAACCCTATACATCATGATTTATGGTTTGTTAACAAAGATTCCACATCGATTTTGGCTCTAGTATAGGCGCCTGTCAAATGTGACGTCACCCGAACAACAAGGCGGTGGCGGTGTGCGGGCGGGTAGCCGCAGGCGGTGGCGGGTTTGCGGGTGGGGAAGCCGCATTCCATCCTAGGGCCTAGTTGGCTTGGTGGAGTATTAGCTGTCGACATTCGACGGCTAGTGCTGACCAGGGGGCTTACCACCACCTCTTATCGCGATTCAATTATAGGAACGTTTTAACGATTCAGCGACTTTTTGTGCAATGACGTACCTTATTGTCATGACAATAAGAAACGTCATTGCACAAATGGCCGCTGAAACGTTAAAACAAAACTGCTATAAGAGGTGGTGGTAAGCCCCAGTGCAGGCAGCTGCAGTTGTAGCGTAGTTACATTATATTTCACATTTTTTCAGCTGTAGAAAAAAAAGAAAACGTTTATATTAAAGATATTGACGGTAATAAATAGAACTGATACTTATTATTTTATTTTTATTTTTGCGAAGTATTATTATAATACTTTCATAAGAAAATACGGTTTATATGTATTTTTTTGTTTTTTAGTTGATCAGTATGGTAAGTCCTTTTAAATGTACTATAGTGCTGGAAATACACGCTCAATTTTACATTTCTAAATTATGATAATTTATAAGATCAAATAATATGTAACTAATAATACCTATGATTTTAGGGGAAGTCTTTGTAACTTACGAAAAAAATATGAAGAAAAGAGCTAAACCAGGTAGGTTTTCAAAAAGTTTCTATAGTTGTCTAGCCCTACACCCTACCTATATCCTAACCTTGCACCCTACCGTACCTAACTAAATAAATAAATCCTGGGACATTCTTTTTACACACGGCTACCTGAACCCACCTAAGCAGAGCTTGTACTATGGAAACCAGATAACTGATATTACTACATATACTACTTTTTGTTTGTAAATACATACTTAATATAAAGTACGTTTTTTTATACTTGTCCTATTTGGTAAGCAAAGATGGCGTCCAGCGGGGCGATTGCGTAACTTTTTGTCAATGTTTCAATTGGTTTCGTATATAATTGCCACAGGATGAACGAAACCAATTGAAACATTGACAAAAAGTTACGCAATCGCCCCGCTGGACGCCATCTTTGCTTACCAAATAGGACAAGTATAAAAAAACGTACTATACATAATTACACCCAGACTCGGAGCATACAGACATGTTCATGCACACAAATGCATGTATCGGGTAGGAATCGAACCTACGACCTGCAGCGTGAAAGGCCGAATATTAACCAATCACGCCAACGGACACCGTCAAACATAATGTTAACATGATCATGGACATGAACTTGAAAATGAACATTCTCGTCATGAACATGAACATTTTGACCAAGTAATATTATGTTCTTTCTAAGGGTTTATGTGGCTTATTTATACATTGAAACCGGCCAAGTGCCTATCGGGATACGCACAATGAGAGTCCTCGGGTTCCTTGTATGGACTACGGAACCCTAAAAATTATATTAATTAACTTAGTACTTCCAATTCATGTTTAAGGCCCCATTGATTACCGATATTTCTACCAATAAATTTAATCGTTTATTTTTATTTATCAGAGAAAAAACCGAAAAAACAAAGTAGCGAGGAATCTGAAGAAGCATCTAATACGGAACATGTCACAGAGATGTTGCAAAGAAGAATATTCGTCAAATAGAATAGTTACACAATTAAATATTCTTTTACATAATGATGGACTAGTTGTGAATTTCAACCTTATCATCATCATTTCAGCCAAGAGCCGTCAACTGTTAGACATAGGGCTTCCCCAAGGTTTTTTCACAACGACCGGTCCTGTGCCGCTTGCATCCAGCGGTTTCCCGCGACCTTCACTAGGTCGTCGGTCCACCTTGTGGGAGGCCTACCCACGCTGCGTCTTCCGGTACGTAGTCGCCACTCAAGAACCTTTCTACCCTATCGGCCGTTAGTTCTTCGGGCTATGTGCCCCGCCCACTGCCACTTCAGCCTACTAATTCGCAGGGCTATGTCGGTCACCTTGAAATTTCAAAATCTTTCCTAATTTGTTTGCTACTCTAAATATCTATGGTAGCAATTGTTTGCAAATGAGACGCGATAAGGGACACCGCAGACACGCTACATTTTTTGCATCGGCGAACGGCGATTTAGTCGCTTTTAGCATCGGAGCAATCGCTGCGTCCGAACCACAGAGTAAAGACTAAAGACAGAGGGCACCTCTGTCTTATTAGATATAATTATGTATGAAAAAAAAACGTGGTCATTGTTTTTTCATTTTCATTGTTCTATCTACCGGTAAATAGTTGAACTACTCGCTTCGTTTTATGTCGATGTTAGTACTAGGCCGACCACTCGGCCGACTTGCTTAGGGCCAGTACCCTTAGTAATTGGTCCATGGTCCGAACGCAGAGAGGCGCCAAATCGCGATGCAGCATCGATACAGTTGCAAAATCGCCGATTGCCGATGCAAGAAGTGGCACGTCTGCAGTGTCCCTAAATATCTATCTAGCGATTCATTTTAGGTTTGCAAAAGTAGTTGTAAGGTGGCAGAACTTATAATTATTTAGTAACGTTACGTAACACTGACAGCCGAATACTCGTACGCAACTTGAATTTGAGAGCTGCTTAACTTTGACGCGCCATACAAAAAAAGTACAGTTAACGACGTCTCAAACTGCTAAGTGGGACTTAGATATTTAAGTAGGCTTTGAGTATTCGGCCGTGAGAGACACAACATTTGTTCTTAAACACAATTTTCTCCGCACCATTTTGCATAAAACGAAATGTAAAATAAGTACAATACATCCTTTCAAATCCCTTAGGGAGTATCCAAAATTTCACGAACGCGCTTTAATCAAAAACTCGGAGCGGTTCTAAAGAAGCAATTTTCCTCATGGCAGTTGCTTGCTGAATTTAATCTGTGTATTTGTATAAAGATAGCATTGTTAAGTAAGCATCGAGAGATGAAATCGATTTAGAATCGATTTGAAATGAAAAAAGTGATGATAATCGATTCGATAGGTTTTAAGGGACTAAGGTGGCAAACAAGCGTGTGGTCCGCCTAATGTTAAGCAGTTACCGTAGCCTATATATTATGCTTGCAATACCAAAGGCATTATGCACGAAAGGCAACGTGCGAGGTTGCCGACCTGAAGGGGAGTGGAACGAATGGAGGGTAAGAGTACGAAACGAGCTGTAATAGCTACTTTATGCCGATCTTCTGTGAGAGGGAGGTACTACTCCGGCCGAGCCAGCCCGTATGTGAGCTGCTGTCAATTTTCTACAGCTTGGCTCTACCACCAATAAAATGTATGGTCCCAAACTAAGCAACGCTTGTACTATGGGGGTTGGGGGCGATCCCAGTGACATCCAGACCAGTGCGTCAAGTCTATAAACAATTAACCATTGCGAGAATTCTTGGCGGTTGACATGTTGTCGGCCAGAGGACTGCTAATAAGCACCAAGAATTTACGATTTACAATAAAGAATTATTGTGGGGCATGCACCAGTGGATGAATTTTCATCTATGCGCATAATTTACAGTTCGTTGACAGTGAGGGAAACATAGTGAGGAAACCTACCTGTCCCTCGGGATTAGGTAATAGTCAGTTCCTGTATACACGGCGACAAGGTTCACCACCTGTCACGTTGGGTTCTGACTATCTGGTGAAACGTGGGCTTTGAGTTGGTTAATACCACCACAATGTGGTGGTGTATGGCCACTCAAGCCTCTGACCGCCCCCGAATGGGGATAAAAGTCGTGACGTTACGTTACAATAAAGAATTCACGAAGATTAGAGACCACTGGTTTTTCAGAGGTATGAATGAGGTCGATGGTCGATATATTTACAGAGACGTTGTAAGCACCTCTATTGAAAGATATCTAGGGTAATCGACCGCGTAATTTGAAGGCTATTTTCCTTTTTTGGGGTTCCGTACCAAGAGGATGCCAACGGGACCCTATTACTAAACCTGCGCTGTCCGTCCGTCTGTCCGTTTGTCAGCGGGCTGTATCTCACGAACAGTAATAGGTAGTCTTCAAATTTTCACAGAATGTGTATTTCTGTTGCCGCTACAACAACAAATACTGAAAATGAAATCAAATTTAAAAATAAAGGGGGCCCCATACAAGAAACTAAATATTTTAGATTTTTTTATTTTACGGTGATACGGAACCCTTCATGTGCGAGTCCGACACGCACTTGGCCGGTTTTATAGATTCTCAAATGCTCGAATGCATTTTCTTTAAGGGAGCAGTTTATTGCCTACCTATTATGGCCTCTAGCCAATTCTTCTAGTTTCTGAGTCTTTGGAATAAAAATTTGGATACATATGTCCTTGAATAAGGTATTTTAGGTGATGACGAACACCAACCTGCATGACATCTCAGTTGCGTAGCTTGTGAACTTTTCTTCAGGGGTTACGGACCCCTAAAAACGGCTTCAAAACTCTTAACCTAATGAGGTCCAAATTAGGAGCTCTTGAATTAACATAATACCTTCTTATTACGGAACCGGCTTTCTTAATAACTCTTACAAAAGGAAAAGTTTTTATATTGGAGCCTACTCACCGCTTTATTATCAACTCTTGTACAACTTTTTAATAAACATTTTTTCTAAGTAGGTAGTAATAATGTCCAAGTTGGTCGAGCTCTCGCCTTCGAAACAAGGAAAGAGTAAGAATAATAGGTATTATTACCGACTAGTGATGTACGGTTCTCGGGAATATTGGGAATATACAGCGACTGTAGCCTAGGGGCGAACACGTTGGGCTAGCAATCAGTAGGTCCCAGGTTCGATCCCCGGTGGGGAATGCACCAATTGATGAATTTTCATCTATGTGCATAATTTACAGTTCGCTTACGGTGAGGGAAAACATCGTGTGGAAACCTACCTATCCCTCCGGAATGTAATACTCAGTTGCTGTATACACGGCGACAAGGTTCACCACCTGTCACGTTGGGTTCTGACTATCTGGTGGAACGTGGGCTTTGAGTTGACTTAATACCTCCATAATGTTGTGGTGTATGGCCACTCAAGCCTCTGACTACCCCCGAATGCGGATAAAAAAAGTCGTGACGTTATTATATATTCCAGTTCCCGTCATAGTCAACATACCCGGGTTCGGGACCCCACATTCTCGACGTTAAAAGTAGGTACTTATGAGTACCAACTTCAACAAATCCAATTTAGAAAAATGATTGGGTGCGTCTTAATATCGCGAGCGGCACAACCTATCAATTCATGAGTTTGTTGATGCAGAATAGTACCTACTGCAGTTATCGACAGAACGTGTGACGTCAGCCTACGTATGACGTCATAGGTAACTATTCTATAGTATCACAGACGTGTTATAACTGCAGTATAATGGTTGTATAACAAGCAATAACTATTAGTAACAATACAACGCATTCGTGTCTATGTGGAGGGTGGAGCCGTTAACAATGCATTCGCGTATTCAATGTGGTACACTCGCTGGCAATATTAATGAACCATTATGATATTTTTTACTTACAATAGAAAGCATTAAGAGTTTATGGGGTAATGAGTTAACTAAAAAAAAAAAGTTTAACTCGGTTTCAACAATAGTAAACTGACCCTTAAAAATCTATTTGACTATAGATTTAACTCTTTTCATAAACACTCGGATTATTGTTTCATTATCATTTAAGAAGGTTGACCATGTAAATAAAATCTATAGTAATTTATATTACACCTATAAAATGATCTTACCTATAATAATAATAATATTAGCCCGTTTAACGTCCCACTCCTGGGCCTCCCCTCAATGCGAGGGGAATTCAGGCCATAATCCACCACGCTGGCCCAGTGCGGGTTGGTGGATTTCACATACGTATTGTCTTTGGATTTGTTAGATGTTCTAAGACATGCAGGTTTCCTCACGATGTTTTCCTTCACCGCAAGTGATAATCATTATTTAAAGTTATGATTCGCACATATACATATTTCGAAAAATCCAGAGGTGAAGCCGGGGTTTAACTAAATAAATAAAAACGTCTTAGACTTGATTCATTCTGTCTAGACTTCTAGAGTTTCTGAGTACGTCCTACGTGTTCTCGTTACAATTGTGGATCGCAAAGAACAAAGAATTATTGTTCATAGTCACGCTCAGGCATAAAATATGATACAACGATCCCAGATTATTGTAAAGGTGCTTATCTTAACCGATTTCGTGCTATCTACCAACCTTCTTAACTTTTACAAAACAATAAAATATGACTAGTTTTTTTTTGCTCTAAAGGTAATTAATAAGCTTCTCTACTCCCAAGTCCCAAAAAAGAAGAGAGCTTTAGGATTTTTTTTTTAAATTGTAAAATGAGTAAGAAAATATTACATGCGATCTTTGGGTAAATATTCCTATGTCTGTACCATGCAGGACATATAGAAAGGAGACGGTCTAAGCAACTGGGCCCTATGACTCAAAAAGGCCCTGACGTCATCACAGTAGGCGTGGCTAAGTCAAGCTCTTGCCAACGTTCGCATCCCAAATATAATTCTACTTGACACTAGATGGCGCAACTTTGTACGTCTCTTTTACCATCCTACACTTAGTGATATAGTCTAGTGGGTCTAGTGTGAAAAAGTTAAACTACGGAGTACCATCGACATAGAACGAAGTGATTAGTTTTGCTATTGACCGCTAGATAGAAAATAGAGAAGTGGTCGGAGTCTAACACCCCTTCAACCGCGCAAATTGTCACGCGTTGTTTCATAGAGAAATCTACTAAGAACATCTCTTCTCTCTATGTTCTTTATGGTCTGTACAGCGCATCCAAAAAATGAAAAAAAAAACAATCTACCAAAGACAAAGATGGAAGACTGAAATGATTATATTAAGCTCGGGAACGTGAAGTGAATCGTGACATTTCCAATTTCTCGCATTGATTTCCCATTGACGGGCATTCCTAATAAAATAAATACAAATATCGCCAGACAAACACACTAACTGTATGGTCCAAAACTAAGCAACGCTTGTACTGATGGCTACCATACCAGTGACATACAATGGATTGGGGGCAATCCCAGTGACACCCAGACCAGGGCAATTTACTAAGAGGCCGTTTCCGAAATTTGCCTCTGGCGGGAATCGAACCCGCAACCACCCGATGTAACGAGCAGAGTGCCCAACGCTCAAACCACTGAGTCTTCACATATTCCTTTATATAGGTATGTCTGTACAGCGCTCTAATAAAATCACGAACGTAAATACATACTGGACTGTTCACTACTGCACAAAAAACGAGCCGAGCGAGAGGCCCCAGTTGGGACCATGTCCCTCTCATTTCGAGTTGCCATGCCAAAATAATATTATCGTTGGGTAGTGATTGTTAGTTTTAAATCAAGCAAATAAATTAATTTAGTATTTATCGTGATTATTGTTAATATGATAAAACAATAGTCACGATAAATAATAAATTAATTTATTTGCGTGATTTAAAACTCACAATCACTACCCAACGATAATATTATTTTGGCATGGCAACTCGAAATGAGAGGGACACGGTTCCAACTAGGGCCTCTCGCTCGGCTCGTTTTTCTGTCTAAGAATTGTCTAGGTATAATAGACCTTAAGGCAGCAGAATAAAGTTGAATTTCTTCTTAACCAAATCTCAACTTGTCTATCCTCTATTAAAAGGTCCTTGCATAAAATAAATCTAGAATTGCGAAAACAAAGATAGAAGACTGAAATGATTCTATTAAGCTCGGGAACGTGGAGTGAATCGTGACATTTCCAATTCCTCGCATTGATTTCCAATTGACGGCCATTCCTAATGGAATGTTAACACGGGCCTACGTTATCTGACGCTCTGTTCTTTGTAATGGCTTTGTTCACACTCCAGTTGGCTTTTAGGGGTCCTTTGGGAACTGATAGGCTACTCAATAATGTAAAAAAGGAAAGTAACTTTGTTCTTTTTCGTATCGTTAAAAACTTACCTATAGACAATATGTCATCTGGTTTGAAATATTCTGTTCCTCTGATGTGGGAGATACTTAAACTGGATGAAAGCGTAGAAGAAAACAGTTGTTTTTATTAAAAATCGGCCATATTTCAGCAATTCGATTACAATTTTTTTTAAATTCTGTAATAGAATGGCAATAATCCAGGACATTTAGGCCGTGGTCTCCTATTAAATGCCATCGGCCGCTTACAGCGTCACGCGTACGCCGCGTCACAATGCTTACTATAGAAATGTACTGTAGTGGTTTCCTTCACACGCCGACGTCACTATAGCAAAATTGTGACGCGGCGTACGCGTGACGCTGTAAGCGGCCGATGGCATTTAATAGGAGACCATGGCCTTAGATCATTTTATTACAAAATCCTATTATAAGAAATTAATTTGTCTTCTTTATTGTCAACCTTTAACATTTTATGCGGAACCATAAAAATTCAATGACAATTTTTTTTTTCTCGGGTGCTCTAAGTATGGTTATGATTGTCTGAATATAGACTGTAAATACATGTTACATAGTGTGCGGGTTCTAAACCGATATTTTTTATCTTGTATATTTTCAGGAGTTTGGCTTTTCTCCATTTCAGTAAGAAATATATTCTGTGTTAAATGGAGAGTTTTATGGTATTATTATTTTATAAGCAGTTATCGTAGCCTATAGATACCTACTTGCAATGCTATATCAAAGGCATTGCTCGCACGTTGCCGACCTGAAGAGGAGTGGGCCGGAGGGAGGGGAAGGGGGGATTTGTTATTACAGCTGCGTTTTATACAATGAGTGAGTGCTTTACGCAGATCTTCTGTGAGGGGGTGGTACTACCTCGGTCGAGCCTATCCGTATATGAGCTGCAGTTAATTGGCTACAACTTGGATCTACTACAAATAAAATTCATTCAACCAACATTGCTTTCATGCAATACCTTTCAATGCTGTACTGCCTGAATATGTTATGTACCTATACGGTAACAACCAACATTTCTAAGTAGTTAATAATAATAATAATTAAGCCCTTTTAACGTCCCACTGCTGGGCACGGGCCTCCCCTCAATGCGAGGGGGATTCAGGCCATAATCCACCATGCGAGCCCAGTGCGGGTTGGTGGATTTCACATGTCTAAAGACATGCAGGTTTCCTCACGATGTTTTCCTTCACCGTAAGCAAGTGATAATCATATTAAAGTTATGATTCACACATAGATTTCGAAAAATCCAGAGGTGTGAGCCAGGGTTTGAACCCATGACCTTAAGCCCGCAAGACGCGTGCTTAACCAATCGGCTACCACTGCTTTTACAAAACTTTTAAACTTAACTTTTTATTACACAGCAATAACAAGAAATATTCTATCCTATAAAAAGAAATTATGTCCAACGAAGTCCATTAGTAATAATTTGTTTTCTTTCTTATTGCGGCGTTTTCTTTTTATCGCCATGGGGTATGAATATAACAAAATAATGTTGTTTAATGGCCAAAATGATTCGGAACGATAGTATCGCTAGGACGATGAACTTTGAACTCTTGGAGACGAGGTCAGAGTCAAGTCAAAGTAAAAAAAAAATATATTCATGCTACTTGTATTCTAGCTTAGAATACAAGTAGCACTTATGGATCGTTTACATCAATATTTTAGCGTTACCACCGGTTCGTAATGTTGTTTCGATTGAGAAGAGCCGGCAAGAAACTCAATGGTTACTCTTTTCAATAGAAGAAGAAATATTTTATACATTTTCTTTGGTATTGCAAGCATCTATACTTCTATAGACTACCTGCTTAACATCAGGCAGGCCGTACGCTCTGCTACCTTAGTCACATCATCAGCCTTAATTACACAAAAAAATCGGAAATATTAAAAAGTTTACACAGGTTATTCGAAAAAGTAGGATCTATGGGAATACAGATAAAATCAAGAGCATTATAATAATTGTTTTATGTGATTTGTGTCCAGACGGACACAAATCACATAAAACAACGGCCCGGGCATTTGACGGGCCCGTTGGCGTGGTTGGCGTGATGGCGCCTTTCACGCTGCAGGTCGTAGGTTCGATTCCTACCCGGGACATGCATTTGTGTGCATGAACATGTCTGTATGTCCCGAGTCTGGGTGTATATGTATATTAAGTATGTATTTACAAACAAAAAAGTAGTATGTGTAGTAATATCAGTTATCTGGTTTCCATAGTACAAGCTCTGCTTAGTTTGGGATCAGGTAGCCGTGTGTAGAAAATGTCCCAGGATATTATATTATATTATTATATATTATATTATTATTATATTATATTAGAACTGAAACGAGTAATTAATATTTAATGGAATACGGATTATTCAATAACGTAGAGGGATGATACGGGATTAAAAGGGCGAGCAGATTGGGTCAAAGGGAGGCCCGCGTCATAAGTAGGTACACAAATAAATTCCATAAAAATATTCCGGGAAAGAGATTAAATAACATTTTATAAAAATTCCGGTAACATAAGCCTTTGTGGTGCCTTGCAAAAATTTATTAAACCTTAAGGCTCGTATTAATAAGTACATCTCTAAGTTGAGATCGATCTTAAGATGCAGTTTTGACGTTTAATTTATAGAAAATCTGTCAAAAACAGCATCTTAAGACTAATTTCAACTTTGTGATGCAATTATTAATAAAACCTTAGATGTGACTTACCGCGCTTGTTTTGACACGTGAATGCAAGGTAACTACCCGGCATCTACTTAGTCACGCACCAGCCAGCGTCTCAGCAGCACGGTTGCACGCGCGCCAATGATTATTAGCGAATCAAAATCTCTTTCTAAACCAGCTCTCGAGCTTAGGTTCAAACAGTCAAATGGCTATCCGTGGTGCTTTACAACTGGTCTTTCACCAGTTGTAACAATCTTGTTTCCGTGGAAATCAGTCTATACTGTTATTTTGGTCTCCCGCTTTGAAACGGAGGGAAGTGGATAACCTTCTTCCAACTCCTGCTATTCTTTCTTTTGACTAAATTCGTGCGAGTTTCAAGACATCTCAGATTTTCTCCGGGACTCGTCGAGCGTCAAACCTTGGCGTCATCGTTGGACACCGTTGTCGATCCTGGCTTACAGAAGTAATAGTGGTCGCAGTGTGTGGCGGGCCTTATAGTAGAAATGTTACCTTAAACGTGCAGTTGCCTGTACCCAGATTTTCGAACATCTTCCTTACAAGACGCTCCATCGCCTCAAGGGATCCCTTAGGGCGATATTTTCTTTTCAAACAATATACAATGACTTGCCGCTTCGCGCTTTCAAGCGATGAGGAAATATTTTTTTTATATTTTCGTAAGCAACGCATTGTCTGGGAGCATTAATGCTGCAAAGAAAATATATTATGAAAAGGGTACGCGTGGCAGCCTCAATCGCATGTTCGGGCGAGCCAAATGGCGAGCCAACTTACACTAGACAGAGTATACCCGAGAGTATAACAGTCATGATCCTTCTGTCTCATGACTAAGGCCAAACTAGGCGAGGCAAATGACAGCGCTCCGGTGAGGTAGGGCGAGCATTTGGTTCGGGCGCGCCCTGTCAAACTAAGCGAGGCAAAGCTGCCTCGTGCGGCATGCGAGTCATCTGGACACAGCAATTCAATTGCGGTGCTATCACCGCACTTCACTCAGTCAGTCCACTCATTCGGCGTGCGGTACGTTTTATGTGACTAAGTTGGCAAACAAGCTTACGGCCCGCCTGATATTAAGCAGTTACCGTAGAAGGTGGTAGAGCCAAGCTGTAGCCAATTGACTGCAGCTCATAAACGGGCTGGCTCGACCGGGGTAGTACCACCCTCTCACAGAAGATCGGCGTAAAGCAGCTATTAGCTGCGTTTCGTACGATGAGTGAGAGAGCCGTAAGACCACCCCTCTCCCCCTCCCTCCATCCCACTCCCCTTCATGTCGGCAATGTACGAGCAATACCTTTGGTATTGTAAGCATCTATAGGCTACGGTAACTGCTTAACATCAGGCGGGCCGTACGCTTTTTTGCCACCGCAGTCCTATAAAAAAAACCCTTAGCCTTTAGTTAGATGCTTGCCATACCTACGCACGTTGCCGACTTGAAAGGGAGCGGGTCATAGCGAGGTAAAGGGGGCGTTTGGCTTTCGGCTCTCTAACTCATCGTACGAAACACAGCTGTAATAGCTTCTTTACGCCGATCTTCTGGCGATAGTGTGGTACTTCTAAGTCGAACCAGCCCATATATGAGCTGCAGTCAATTGGCTACAACTTGGCTCTACCACAGTGGAAAAGTAGTGGAAGTATGATAAGAGTTCTTAGACTGTGGTTCTACAATTCAAAACGTGACGTACACAACTTAGCTCTATATATCAGGGTTGTTACGAAAAAATGGATGGAAGTATGTAAGGATCGTAGCAAGTGGAAAGAAGTGGTCTCTGCCTACCCCTACGGGAAACAGGCGTGATTATATGTATGTATGTATGTATGTTACGAAAAAATCACCTTGTTTTAAACACAGCGTTTAAAACATGTTTTAATCATTTAAAACATGTTTTAAACACGGTGATTTATTCCTTCTGATTTAAATCAATGTTTTGAACAATGATTTAAACACGTTTTAAACAGTTTTCATTTTAATTTTCCTCTTTTTTTGCAACTCTGCTATATATCATGTTTATGTAGGTACGTCCCCAAGTCTTTATAAAGTGAAAACCGATGTACAGGTTAAGCTTCAATTTTCCAAGTTGTTATTCTGTACGTGCTATTGAAAGGTTCCGTATACTTCGCGAGAACGTTTCACGATCATTAATCAAATGGATTCTTTGGGGACTTAAGATTTTAGAGTACCGCAAGCTAAAATCGATCATTCTTTATTTCGAGTTTTAATAGTGAGATGGAGGACTTAGAAATTTTTACGAAAATACATTTTTTATTAGTGACGTCCGCAGTTGCCAATCATCTATCATGTTACGGTACTTAAACAAAAAAAAATATGAAAAGTTTGTCTGTCTGTTTATTCAGGCTAATCACCGAAACGGCTGAACTGATTTTGGCGGGACTTTCACTGGCAGATAGCTGATGTTATAAGGAGTAACTTAGTAACTTAGTAACTTGGGCTACCTATACATTTTTTGTTGAATCACGCGCGTTCGTTGTCGCGGGCACAGTACCATGGACCAGTTACTAAGGGGACTGGCCCTAAGCATGTCGGCCGAGTGGTCGGCCTAGTACTAACATCGACATAAAACGAAGCGAGTAGTTCAACTATTTACCGGTAAATAGTAAAATGAAAATGAAAAAACAATGACCACGTTTTGTTTCATACAAATATCTAATAAAGGCACCTCTTTCTTTAGTCTTTACTCTGTGCACAGTACCTACTTACTGTAAAACATCGATTTTAAGTTTGTCTGTCACGTGAAAACTACTGGATAGATTTTATTAAAACTTAGCATTGTGATAGCCTCTAACACGGTGTAAAACGGATAGCGTACTGAGTAACTACTTCTTATACCAGCAACATAGATTAATAATTAGGTCGCGCGCGCGCTCGTGAAGACGAATCATTAATTTAACCGGATTTTTTTTTCATGAAATGGTCGAAAAACTAAAGGCCCCACACAGATACGAACACTGGTAATAAAATTACCAACATAATGTAGGTATTACACAAAACTAGTGCCAACAAACTTTCAAAACAACTTCAGAGTTTTGCGTTAGTTCAAATTAACGAAACTTTCATTATACGGGTCCACTTTAAAGCTTGAGTCGAACTCGTGTAGGTAATAATAATAATATTGTAATTAGGTATGTTTTCGTGCTGCTTGTAACGGGATGACCATGAGTGGCCTACATATAATGGAAGATATTTTGTTCAGGTCAGACTTGCGCCCATAGATTTATAAATATGTCGCGCGCGCTTCAACGGTTTCACGGAGACTCATCATTAATCTAAGATTAGCCCAAAAGTCGAAAAAGTACCGTTACTCAGACGAAATAAGCTAATGCTATTGCTAAGTCAGTGGGCTCAAGTTAATAGCAAAATGTCGGTGGGTATGGTTTTAAACTCTGGACCATGTGGTAGGATCAATAATGTACCGAGCAGCGCACCCAAGTAATTTGACTTTTGACCACGTAGACATTACTTCAAGACTCATAGCTGGGGCCTGGCTGCTCGGGACTTGTGAGTGCACCCACTGGACTAGTGACTATTTGTAATGCGCACCTATTTAAAATGCTTCACATTTTTTATGTTAATTCTAAGGCTTTTAAATCCTCTACACTTACACCCAATAAGAATAAAAAAATCGAACAAAACAGTTTTAAAATAACGAAGTCGTAACGAGCAGATAACACGGAACGCGGGATAACGAGGCGTAACCGTTACAGTTATACTTTGAAAGTTGTTAACAACCCCTCTCAAACTGACTCGGTGTACTGAAAGGGGAAGATTTACTGCGCCTTGGATTTGTAGCACAATATTAGAATAAACTCCGATGGATAAACCCGTTTGCAACATGATTATTATCCCGTACATTTGGAACGCTTTTGACTATACTTACATGCATAGATTACTTTTGGTTTCCGCAAGGCCGCTCCAACTAGATTGATCTGATAACTACGCCAACGGTGGCGTACATCTGACAGCACGAAATAATAAAAAACAGACGTGCCGCAACGTAAATAAGTTGCCGCATTTTTTGGAAAGATTTTTCTATGAAAAGCGGTATCTTGTTATAGCGCGCGCGCGAAACTTTTTTAAAGGTACTTAAAGGAAGTTACCAGACCAATCGATAGAACGTCGATCGATCTTCGATCGTTAGTAGAATGGCATGACATAGATATTAAAACGGTGAATGGGTGATACTAGACCAATCGATCGATCTTCTTAGTCGACGTCCATCGATAGTTTCTACTCCACTATCGATCGACGTCGACTAATCCATTCTATAATCGATCGACGATCGATCGATTGGTCTGGTATTCTTGGTCACCGTCACCCAGTCACCGTTTTAATATCTATGTCATCAATATTCTTAAACTTTCTATTATTAACTTTGTACGTATGACAGCAAAACGTCATTATATTATAAGCATAGGTACACATTTCGTGTTTTCGCAATAAAATTCAAGGAAATACTGCACCTGCGATAGCCCGCATTACTTTAATTACTGCTCGACCGGCGCAACGTAAACGTGCATCCCTTTGAGGCTATTAAACGACCTGCAAAAATACTTGCAGCTTACCATTGATGTACCATTTTAACAGGTATGGTACCTTACAACATCGCAATCACTAACAAAGAGGGAGATGTGTGACTGTCCAAAATAGTATGTCCTTCAAAACTCAGTGACACAGTACGACTCAGTCGTTTGCGGAAAATAATGTTGGAAACATGTCGGCATTGCCAATACTGCCCATCTTCTGGTGAATAATACGCACCATAATGCCTTTAACTTGATCGTCGAATTACTGCAGATATGTGAATTGCGCTGAGCACAGGTCTAGTGATTGTAATGTTAGGAGGTGCCATATCTGCTAAAATAATACATCAATGCTGGTTGCTTACATTTTCTCCACTCTAGGTCTTAGTCGTGGATTTTTAAATGCAGCGTCGGTAAAAGATAGTTTTTTCGCCGGTAAAATGTTTATTCAAAATGTTATTTAGTAGCTTTACAAGTTTAAACGTTTGCTAGGAGTCGCTACCGTCCACGCAAAATATTTGAGTGACAAAAAGATATTTGAGACAATTGACAATTTGAAATCCAGGTGGTTTAGGAACGGGGCCTTTAAGCCTACGGAAATTTGACATTAGGGCCTCCGCAGACTCGCTACTTTTAGCATCGGCGACCGGCGATTTTGTGACGTATCGATGCTGCGTCGCGTTTCTTCGAGCGCGAACGAGCGAGACGCAGCATCAAAATCGCCGATGCTAAAAGTAGCAAGTCTGCGGTGGCCCTTAGTCAACCAATAAAAACATGTTTAATATAAATCGTAAATTCACAGACAGGCTACCATTTGGAATTCCGAATTGGAAAAAAACGAACGAAAAAATACTGTACCTACGCATATGATACGTCCATACATTTGGATGGAATTAATGCGTTCGGAATGCCGATGCGATATTCCGAAACGGAATTCCGTATGTATGTGGCAGCCTTACTTATTCTACCGTTCATAAACAAATAACACTCATTAACCATTAAGACCACCTTTGAAAATCAACTCATTTATGAATAACTTTTTGAAGGCGGCAGTACATAAACTTTCGACAAACCCACTAATTATCGGTCGACGGTTCGTGATTTTAGCTGATCCATCTTCTAATGAGACCCAGATTTAAGAAAATTTACGACTACTTAATACCTATACAGGCTGATTCAAAAGCACAATATCATAATTTCGGTAGCTAGCTGCGCCCCGTGAATTCACCCGCGTGGAAATTGATGTGTAAGATTAGCTTATTACTTATTCCTGAGCCTACACTACGTTTCAAATTTCATTAAAATCGGTTTAGTAGTTATGGAGATACGTGGTAACAAACATTCACACACACACACACACTTACTTACTTACTATTTATAATATTAGAAGGAAGGATAGGATAGGATACGTTAGCTAATATGTAAATACCTAGTAAAGATAAATAATACCTCTAATTATTCTATTCCGGTTGTTGTCATCTAGGCAGCAGTCGTTAAGCCTTGTCAGAGGTCTTCGGGCGACTTGAACAACTCTGACACCAGGTTGGCCACTAACCATACGATAAGAAGAAGAAGACCTCTATCATATTTTCTGAGTTATGGGCCTTTGAATATTTGTGACAACTTTCGTGTTGTGGCCCTAGGACACAAAACGAATGGCCTAGAAAACAGCCTACCTGCATATAGTGGTGTGCTGAGCATAAATTTGGTGTTTGCAATATTAGGGGAGGTACCATATTCTACTACTCCACCAAGCCAACTAGGCGCTCGGGTGGAATGCGGCTTCCCCGCCCGCACACCCGCCACCGCCTGCGGCTTCCCGCCCGCATACCGCCACCGCCTTGTTATGCGGGTGACGTCACATTTGTCAGGTATCGATATCCTCTAGCCCGAAGAACTGATGGCCGATGGGGCAGAAAGGTTCTCGACCACGTACCGGAAGACGCAGCGTGAGTAGGCCTGCCACAAGATGGACTGACGATCTAGTGAAGGTTGCGGGAAACCGCTGGATGCGTGGCACATGACTGGTCGTTGTGGAAAACCTTGGGGGAGGCCTATGTCCAACAGTGGACGTCTTTTGGCTGTAATGATGATGAAAATGGTTGTCCTCTATGTCCTCTACTAGACCCGCGTAGATGGGGTTTCGCAGCCGGAACTACGGGTCTGGCTGTTTGGACCAGGGTACCACGGTTGTCGAGATAGCCCTCTGCCGTTGGTGGAGCTTGACAGTTGAGGTTGGATTCGTGGTGGCTATTTGTGGTTAGTTGCAGGGGAGTGGCATGTCTGTTCGGTCTGGTCGAGTGGCTAGGCGTCGCTCTCCGCGCGCAACGAGCGTCTGGTATACCAGCCTAAGGCAATGGGCGTATGGTGGTCAGAAGCGGGGACAGTGAGTGTCCCTCAAGCAGCGAGTGATCGTTGCATCTCCGGTACTTCCCTGGATAGGAAGTAGAGAGCTACATGCTGGATTAGCTCTCCGGCCATCCAGCTGTAGGACTTGAGTAGGTGCGTAAGGTGTTTGCGTTTGCGCTATGTGTTGGTTTGCGCTGCGTTTGCGTTGGATGCTGTGTACTGGGAAGTGAGCGCGCCGTACAGCTACGGTACCATTCAGGAGAAATGGTAGTCGGCTTCACTGGCGTCCCTAGCGGGGATTGAACCGTATTGGTGAGCGACTCACGACTCGGGTACCATTCTGGATAAATGATAGTGAGCGATCACGGTGCAACTCACACGTTGAGTACTAGAGTGGATGCTCTGGCGGCAGGACCTACCGCAGATGGTCCCTGACGCCTCGTAAGGGGTTGCCAGGTATAGTGTGCCTTCTTTTGTAACCTTACGGTTGGTAAGGGGGCCACTATAATTAATCTCTTCGAAATAGGTATGGGTGTTGTCCTCCATGGATTTTTGCATGCTTTTCATCTGACGTGTTGGGTCACATGGGTCTGAAGTTTCGGCACGTTTCAGCAACTTTCAATACGAAGGGAGTTTTGTTGGTGTTATGAATAAGGAAACTTCGGTGTTGAAGGTTAATTAATGTGTTAGGTGGCGAAGTTTCGGGATCAGTATTGATCCTATAAGATTTACGTACAATCTACTAAATTTATTAGTGGTAGAGCCAAGTTTTTGCCGATTTTTTGTTAAATAATCATATAAAATAATACAAATTAAAATAAAAAATAATAAGAATTAGATAATTAATAATATATTTAATTCGAAAATTAAGTAAACATAGGATTCGAACCTACACCCCATAGAGCACACACCCAGATCCATTCACTTAGACGTTAATAAGACGTTGACGTTGAATGCAAAATTATGAACTATATACTTTTCTCCCATCCCAAGATAGGACACGTGACCTGTCGCTACGAATCTGTCGCATTTTTGATCAGGACACGTGACCCTTGTCGCGGGTTTATAATTTTTTACCCATCCCAAGAAAAGTGCACAACGCCGCTAAAGAAGTTTTCACTTCAAACACTTTTTTGTATCTGACTAAGGTGACAAACAAGCGTACGGCCCGCTATAGTAGTTCCCGTAGCCTATAGATCCTTGCAATACCACGGGCATGGCTCATACATTGCCGATCTGAAAGGGAGTGGGTTGGGCTTCCTACTAAACTTCAGCCTTCAGCCTCATTTATAGGTTTAAGTCTATTAAGCTATCTAGTCTTTCCCGGAATGTGTCCAGACGTCGTCCGCCGTCGATTCTCTCAAACATGTAATTTCCGTATACACACTCGGCACGCCTCGGCTTTCATTTACTGCTTATACAGGATGGTAAAAATAAACCGGTTTCGGAGAAAAGTACCTTAAGTATTGACGATTGGACATTTCAAAACCAAACGGACTTTTCTTCCCAAGTTAAGTAAAGATTTTTTATTTTGGAGCAGCTTGTTGAATTGATTATGTTATAATGTGTGATGATTTATGTAGGTAATTTTAAGTGTTCAACTTTGAATGTTAAATTTAACTTTAATTGTTTAATTGAGTGTCAATTTTAAATGTACCAAATTTCAAGCAACTATCTTATCTAGGAGTAATCGATCATTATGATTGACCCTTCTTAGACCATTAAGTTGACCCTTTATTCAAAATAATGATGTATTTTTTCTCATTTCAATAAGACAAAAATACTTTGGATGCAGTTCTAATTTATTTTTAAAATAATAAAGGAATGTTTTATTGAGAGAAATGAGCTAATATCAATATTTTTGATACTATTCCTCCAAAGTCTGTATTTTTTCCACCCTGTATAGGAACCACCTCGGGAATAATAAGTTTTTTTATTTTTATTTATTAAGTAGAATTTAATACATCTACTGAAAACAAAGATATCTTATCAAGACTAGTTTGAGTCACAAAAATGTTTTCTTACAGAAAATAACCCTTCAGGCCTTAACCCTTTTATAAGGTTGTAGACAGACAGACGGGACAAGGTCTCTGTTTTTCGAGATCTCATGTTAGAATGAAGATAGTCGTAATAACGTTATTATGTTACGTAATTCTGTTTCAGCTGCTGAAGCTCTTTTATACAGCCGTTATACGACTCAAGATGAAACAAAGGTTGTAGTGTTGAATGTAAAAGCGTATACATATTTTGATCACCTGTCTAACTTTATGTAATAACACAACATTAAACTTTAAATTATATTGCCGCGTAACTTTTATATTAATGGTGTTCAAATTCAGCCGCCTGACAACTTGTCAAGCGTGCTGTCAACGCGAGACTGAGCTCGGATTTGCTAATTAGCCAAGTTTAAACGTACCACTTTGGGAGCGTTTATATCATATTACGTATCTATTTATAGTGATTTTGTTGCTTATAGTAAGTAGTGCGCAGAGCACAAGTCTAGTAATTGCAATATTGGGAGGTACCATCTATACAAATAAATAAAATTGAACTGTCTGTTTGTAATTTCAAAATAACAGTTTTTACTAAATGCATGATACTAAAAAAAAGGTTTTTTAAAAATTTTATCTGGTCTGTCTGTCCGGATGTTTGTTCCGGCTAATCTCTGAAACGGCTGAACTGATTTTTATGGGACTTTCACTGGCAGATAGCTGATGTTATAAGGAGTAACTTAGGCTATTCTTATTTCAGAAAAAATACAAAATAAGTAGTAAAAAATAGAGTTACGCGCAAAAAAATAAACCCCATTAAATTCCACGCAGACATAGTCCCGGGTAATCTTTTTCAAAAATGTACGCGTACGAAGTCACGGGCACAGCTAGATCTACTACTAAAATAATAGTATTAATATTTTACAATAAATACTATTTTATTACTAAACAGCCGCATTCATGTTTACTCTATCGCAAGTCGAAATTAAATTACTACTTGGAAAGACCAGTATCCACTACAATATGATCTGCCTCACCCCCATTTATACTAACGTGGGAGGGCATTGCAGGTACGCATTGTGAAACATCAGAGCTCTGCAATAATTGGTCGGTCGGTCCACCGTTTCAGTTTCAGTACTGTCTGGTACGTAGCGTTGGTCGCACGTGCGTGGTCGCGGTTTGAATTATACACGTGTGTATTATAATACACGGTTGTGTGTGTTTTGGGTATTGTTTGTGGCACCTGATTGGCTGGCTGGTGTGTGAAAAGTTTTCGAAGACTTTGCGGTGAGTTGCATAGTTACGTGAAGTTTTCAGGTGACTATAAACTTTTTTTTTTAAATATCTTAGTAGTTGTTATAACCTTGGTTCCAGATAAAATAAATAAGTGTTACCAGTATACTACGTAGTATACTACCTACATATCAATATTTTTTATGCAAAAATATAGAAGAATATTTACGTTTGGTTAATTACGTTACTTTTAAACTGATTCTATACATAACAATTTACCAACTATAAATATGTACCTACGCGTAAAAAAGGAATATCTAGTGGCACCAATTTCAAATACCATTTTTTTTTAATACTTCAAAAACCTGGAAACCTGAAAATCTCTAATCGACTTTGACCTTTTTTAAAAAGAAAAGGGTAAATATACTTTTTTCTGTTACCTATTTCGTCCCACTCGGGCACCCTTCGGGCAAAGGTCTCCCCCATCTATCATTTTTGATCTAATACTCCTTTTCATGTTACTTGGATACCTATGTGTTTTATAGTTGTCTAATTTAATCAGCTGGATGTTAAGTTGTACACTAGTGAACATGGATCATTATGATTAATACGTAGTACATACAACCCAAGAATAAAAAAAAAGTTCACCCTTCTCTCTCAGAACCCCAGATCAAGATAACAAAAAGGTCTTATTTTTACTAGCCTACATTGTTTCTTGAAGGTATCAGTTGCTCTCAGCAGATCGCGTGTCTGGCGAACAAAGAGATAAAATTCGCGAGAAAAGCCTATCTCACATTGAGAACAGTGAAATATATTCTGTCACAAATGCTGAAAAAAAATGTTTTCAACCGTTGAACTCTTTTGTATACGACGTTACTTTATCTATAAAAGAGTTTTATTATAAGGAATTCTTTAGGTAATATGTAGCAGTGGTAGCCGATTGGTTAAGCACGCGTCTTGCGGGCTTAAGGTCATGGGTTCAAACCCTGGCTCACACCTCTGGATTTTTCGAAATCTATGTGTGAATCATAACTTTAATATGATTATCACTTGCTTACGGTGAAGGAAAACATCGTGAGGAAACCTGCATGTCTTAAGTCATGTGAAATCCACCAACCCCCACTGGGCCAGCGAGGTGGATTATGGCCTGAATCCCCCTCGCATTGAGGGGAGGCCCGTGCCCAGCAGTGGGACGTTAAAAGGGCTAAATTATTAATTATTATTATTAGGTAATATATTGAATGGGGGGCTACAATTACAATGACGAACAATAATGGTGGATAATATAACATACTAGCTTTGCCCGCGACTTCGTACGCGTTGATTTTAGAAAAAGATTACTTGCGTTTTTAAACCCGTTTGGAATTTATAAGGTTTTTATTTTTTAACGTGGAACCCTAATTATTTTCCAAAAATAAACCTTAATACAGCAGCTATCGAGCCGTCAAAATCGGCCCAGCCATTACGGAGATTACCCGGACCAAACACCCAGACAGACAGACAGACAAAAAAGCTGTGTTTTTGTTATTGGTTCCGTATACCTCCGTATATCTCGGATCCCGTTACCTGTTTTTACCGGACTCCGGATCCCGTAGCCCGGATATCCCGGATCTCGTATCCCGGATCCCGTATCCCGGATATCGCGGATCCCGAAAAATATAGCCTATGTTACTCAGGGATTATGAAGCCTTCTAATGGTGAAATAATTTTTGAAATCAGTCCTGTAGTTTTTGAGTTTACTCATTACAAACACACAAAAATGCAAATCTTTTCTCTATATAATATTAGTGTAGATAGGGCACATTCCCGCTTCGATGCGAGAGAGATTCGGGCGACTCTACTAGGTACTTTATTATTTCTTTCCTAGTTTCCTACCAAGTTGTTATAAGCTCGTAGACCCAACTCCTAAGGGCCTCCGCAGACTTGCCACTTTTAGCATCGGCGACCGGCGATTTTGTGACGTATCGATGCTGCGTCGCGTTTCTTCGAGCGCGAACGAGCGAGACGCAGCATCAAAATCGCCGATCGCCGATGCTGAAAGTAGCAAGTCTGCAGTGGCCCTAAGCTGAGAATAATAATATGAAGATTTGATGCCCCAGTTTTTTTACCTCGCAGAGAGGACAGTTGTATTTATGAAGGCTGTAATAAAAACTTTCTACATCTGCATTGTAGTCGGTCATTAGCCCTTTACGGGGGTGTTAACCCATTTTATTGGACAATCCTTGTGATGTGTGAATGAACAATCCAATAAGTACAATGTACTTTTTGTGGGCTTTCGATGTAGATTAGGTGGACCTATTTTGCTTGGTCATCCGCTATTTTGTCATCTATTCATGAAAGTTTTGACATTCATAAGTAATCTTCTTATCGTGGGTATGGTTATTAGCCAAACTGGTGTCAGAGTCGTTCAAGCTGCCCGAAGGCCTCTGACACAGCGTAGAGACTCTTAAAAGCACGGAGACGTTCAGTTCGAAATGCCACTAAATGGTCACCCATCTCTGACTGACCTTGCAAAGCGTGGCTTAACCTCCGATTGTTAACCGATCAGTGATTGCTATGAGCGTCTCATTAATTGACAGGGCATAGATTATATTATGGCTACCGTGCATAGGGAAAGTCCCAGTAACCCCCAAACTTGAGTTCATGATAAGGTCATTTCAGAAATTTTTCCCACTGGGAATCGAACCCGCGCTCACCCGGTACAGCTAGACGGCTAGATCACTAGACGGACGGTCAAAACACATTATAAAATACATACTTCAGTTTTAGAAAACTTAAAAAAACTGTGTTCATAAAAAATCGTTCAAGAAAACAGGCCCTTAGACCAATGCTCTGTAACAAAGGGCAAAAGGGCCACCTAATGTAACTGACGACCGCTATTAATCTTCAAGATGGTCACTTGAGACGATATTGATAAATAACCTCGTTGGATACCGATGACACGAGAGTTTCAAGCAGGGTTGTTATGGAGCTCCGTAACCGTAACCGAAACTATCGGATATCCGAAACTACAATTTATCCGTAACCGATATCAAAGTTTCGTTTGATTTCGGATAGGGACGGAGTCTAAGGGCTATACCTATCGTACGAGGACACCAGTTAGCGCAACCAGTCGCACCACCAACAAAATGTATAGAGCTGTATGGAGGATATCGCACCAGAAGGGCTAGACAAGTGGCTGACGTCTACAAGCGTTCCTTCAAATCGCTACGCTTCATGTATGGACATGACATAAGTCACGTGATATACATAGTAACTTGTTGTTGATCTACATAGCGACGTTTGACATTTCTATACATTGTGAAGTCTATTCTATTCTATTCGATTAGCGTTCATGCCACTTGTCTAGGGGGGCTGGTGTCCGCTTGGTAGCGCAACCAATTCGGTGTCGGGTATCGAATCACCCAGTGGCGCTACCATGGTTGCCTCGTGCGATATCGCGTTTAATGATACATGTTTTATTTTTGGCAACACAAGCCGCGCGCGTCCCCTGCCTTTATCTTGCTATTTGTATTTTACTTTTTTAATTCTTTAAAAATCTAACATCCGTAACCGAAACTAACCAAAACTAGCGGATAATCCGAAATATTTTTTTATCCGTAACCGTATCTGAAACCCGTGTAATATTATTCCTATATCCGTATTCGTATCCATAACATCCCTAGTTTCGAGTAATGTATGGGATGTCTCTATTCTTGGTAACATCTTGACCCAACTTCAGGGGTTGTGGCTATGACAGGCTATACTTCGGTCCTTGACATCATTTCCTAAGGCCTGCTGTCCACGGAAGTGAAGCTTCATAGACTAAGTATTCGTCAGTAGGTATACACTCGATGAATTAAGAAAAAATGACTCTCGGCGGTAGAATTAGGGGCCATCCATTAATTACGTCACACGAATTTCATGATTTTTAGACCCTTGTCACATTTGCGAGACTCCCCCCTCCCTGTGTGACATCACATATTTTTTAGAAATTTTCAGAATTTTCAGAAATTTTAAAATTTTTCGTAAAAAAAATCAAATTTCGGTTTTAATACTTAGATATATTCGATTTTTAAATGTGACGTCACTTAACTTAGGACCCCTCCCCCCCTTGTCACACAATGTCACATTTCGTCGACCCCCTCCCCCCTCCTTTACGTGTGATGTAATTAATGGATGGCCCCCTTAAGTAAAAATGTAAAATGACAATTTGTAAGTGCCCCCGTAGGCCTAAACAAAATAAACGATTTGAATTGAATTTGAATCGCTTGCTTACTGTTTCCGTAGTATAAAACTGTGAAATTGTAAAACAGACGATGGATTGATGGTAGACCTAAGCTGTAGCCAATGACTGTAGATTATATACGGGCTGGCTCAACCGGGGTAGTACCACACTCTCACAGAAGATGAACAAAAGTAGGTATTATAGCTGCGTACAATGAGTGATAGGTCCGGAAGCCAACATCAGGCGGGTCGAACGCTTGTTTGCCATCTCAGTCAGATAAAAAAAAAAAAAAATGTAACGTCACGACTTTTATCCCCGTTCGGGGGTAGTCAGAGGCTTGAGTGGCCATACACCACCACATTGGGGAGGTATTAACCAACTCAAAGCCCACGTTTCACCAGATAGTCAGAACCCAACGTGACAGGTGGTGAACCGTGTCGCCGTGTATACAGGAACTGACTATTACCTAATCCCGAGGGATAGGTAGGTTTCCTCACGATGTTTTCCCTCACCGTCAGCGAACTGTAAATTATGCACATAGATGAAAATTCATCCATTGGTGCATGCCCCACCGGGGATCGAACCTGGGACCTTCTGATTGTTAGCCCAACCTGTTCACCCCTAGGCTACAGTCGCAGTAAAAAAAAGTTATATGCTTGTGCTAAGAGCAGGCTCACGAATATTTGGCCATAAAATCTAGGTACCTTTAGTAAATCTTGCCTCAAGTATATAGTTATTCTTATTCATCAGATATTTTATTAGTAATCTGTAGCAGTATGTTCACAAGTAACATAAAAGTCTCGCAGTGGTTATAAAAGTTAAATTATTTTGTTTACCGCGCGGCGGCGATGATACAAACAAGCTGTGTAAGGGCGAGGCTCCATCTACGCGCTGCGCTGCGTTGCGCTGCGTCGTCGGAAGATTTTGTACTGGCACGTCACCCTCCCCGCTTCGTCTCTCGCCCGCTGACACCTGCGATGACGCAGCGCAGCGCAGCGCAGCGCGTAGATGGAGCCCGGCTCTTAGAAAACATTTTAGTAGATTTTTTTATATTTTTTGGACAATTTATTGGCTATACAATAAACAACTTACCTTCAGGCTAGTTTTACAGTGACGCTGCTGGAAGCCCGTGCGTGGTCAGGCATTGTTAGGGACACCGCAGACTTGCTACTTTTTGCATCGGCGATCGGCGATGTCGCTTTTAGCATCGGAGCAGTCGCTGCCTCCGACCGCAGAGAGTCGCCAAAACGCAATGCAGTCGCAAAATCGCCGATCGCTGATGCAAAAAGTAGCAAGGATGCGGTGGCCCTGATAGCATTGCAAAATTAAAATCTGACGTATTAGCTGCATTGTAAATATACTTTGAGGCACAAACTTACTACAAAATACGTCTTTCTTAACCGGATATAACCCGTCAAGTTGTAATCTCAAACCAAGATACAGGCACTCGCCTACTTTGGCCACCGCTGCCTAATTTTAATGAATTCACACTCCCATGTTTTTTTAACCTCTCAAGCCGCGTTAGTACAAACAAAAAAATAAAATTCGCAATATTTCACTCTCCATTAAAATCTTTCACTTTTTTGTCTCTTTCGCGCATGCAGAAATAATTGCCGTGCAAATATTCTATGCTTTTCACACGTCATGTCCACCCCTTTCACCCATAGATTTATTATTAGCAGATACGAAGCTATTGTTTATGGTATACATATTTGATGCAAATATGGACCACATTAACGAAAACATATCTGTCTCATTCTTACTCGTGACAATTTAGCTATGTAAAACAGTACAGTATATGTCATATATTTCTTTTTTCTGGAAGTTTTTGGTTAGTTCCGTCAGTAAGCCGCCTCCCTGAGGGCCTTTTTGGACCGCCATATTGGGTCGTCGGCTATGGTCGGGTCACTATGGTTAGTACTTCATCTGTCATGTCAGCGTCTTATACAAATTATTTTAAATTTTACGCCGAACTGTGTGTATTTTATGACTCTTTATTATATTATTTAGGATTATTAAGGAAAAATCAATATAGTTTATTGTTGCGTTAGGGCATGCAGTTCTGATTCTCTAAAGAATTTCGAAGGATTGTCATTTTTCAGGTTAGTTGTGTTATTTTCATATTTAAGTGTATTTATAGTGTGTGAAAATACCTTTCGTGTACATAATATTAATTTTTAATTGAGTTCCCGTCTATAATCGTACTCTCGAATTCATATTTTCAAATAAAATAGAACTAACAAATATTTGCTATGTTTACATAAAAACGTAGTGCTGTTCTTATAAGCTTTGTTTCAAAGTTATCGATACCAATTCTATTCACCTACACGTTGGGCCGCGCCGTCACCCCGGGGTGACCACAAAGAAATTATTTTTGTTTTGGAAGGTGCGTGACTGCGCAGCCTTAAATTTGTTTTATAATATTTGTCATCACTATTCACGAACATAAAGATGCGCGACAGAGATAACAAGTTGATTTATGGATAGTGAACATTTTAAAATTAAATGTGGGATTTGCTAAAACGGCTTAAAGAAGTTAAAATAGAGTTTATTCAAAATCTCCCGATTTCGCAAGATTTTTAGCTGATAAATTTGTCGATTTTTAATTTTACGCTTTTGCTACACTGGGCAGTGGTAGGTAGGGATGATGGCCGTGTATGCATGAGGCTCTCCACACGTGCATATTTTCGTGGTAAAGTTGAGGCGCCAACAAGGCCGAGGCATTGACATTCTGGTTGTCTCTAACGTTAAATTGCGAACCCCGAAGAGTTGCCATGTGAAAATGACTTTACTTGAGCAGCAGCGTCACTCTGCACAACCATTTTAGAGGGAAGAGGGTGACTCGCTCCACAGAGCCATAAAATAACATATTAGTCATAAATAAAAACATAATTTTGTACTGCCTACCCCCGATTAACGTGATATTTGTGCTGCGGTCTCTTTCCCCCCTTCATGACACTTGACTGACCGACTCGTTTGGTACACTCGTCGTCGCGGTGCCTCCTGTGTCTAAAAACCTTAATCGCACGAAATCTACTCAATCCTTTGTGTAATTGTGTTGTGTGAACTGGATAAACCCAAGTGAGTGCTCTAGTGATGTGCCTGCGCAGAAAAACCTGACGATCCAGCCATACCACCCTGGAAATGCACCCGCCTCCATCGTGTCGTTAATGTACACGCTTGACATTGACCTGAGCCTTACAGATTTGTCTCCCCCCTTTTTTGCCTTATTTGATTTAGCCCAGCATAGCTGAACCTACCTAATCAGGACCCAGCACTTTTCCCGCGACATGATCGTTAGGTATATCGATATGGATACTATCGACTAACTAAAAGTACAACACTTTTTGCTGTGCGCCATTTTGGACGGTCGTGTGCTCGGGTTTGGCTACAGATGACGTCACATAGGGCTCGTCCTTTCTCTCTTAGGTCATTGCTTTCACCTTCCTTCACCTGTCAACTTCTTGGCGCTTCAAATGTCATTATCGAAATGTCACTCTACCATAGACAATTTTTTTAAGCCCTACATTTTCTTTGGTAGTGTTGCTAACATTAAAAAAAAAACATTAAATAAATAATTGTACTCGAAAAAATATTTTTTTTACACATGCAACCTTAAGGTTCTGTGCGGAGCCGTTATACGTCCAACTCCTAGGCAAAGGCCGCCCCTTTACTGCTCCATATGTCTCTGTTTTGGGCTATTTCCTGCCACAATGTTCCCGCAAAGGTGGTCAAATCATCTCGCCATCTCTACCGTGGTCGACCTCTTTGTCGGCGGCCTCCATCGGGAATCCAATAATTGGTGATGATGTTTGCCCACCTTTGCATGCCAAATGAAATAGTACATTGTTATCCGAGGGGAAAAGTAACTTATTAATTGGTCCCGAGACGGGGTTTAGCGCCCGAGCGGAGCGAGGGCGCTAATAGTTCGAGGGACCAATAATAAGTTACTTTAACCCGAGATTAACACTGTGCTTTTCATCACGTAAAGGATTTCATCACAAGGAAAGTAATAATAAAATAATTTAGTAGCTAAAGAAAAAAATAGTGAACATTTACACATACAAACACATGTATACTGACGGAGATTGCGTATTTTGCTTTTTGATATTTTGACGCTGTCACTTTGTTTTTTTTTAGAGGCCAGTACTTTTTCAAACATTATAAAAGGTTTTAGTCTGTGATTATAGATTCGGAGCAGGAACGATTTGTGATTGATTTAGGGAAAAATGGTAAATATTTTGCCCAAATGTATGTTATTTTAAAGAAATAGTTGAAAGTAAATTGTAATAAAGTCATTTAAAAAAATATATTCTTTAATTAATACTTAACTTTATGTTATTTCAATTTTACATCGCGCTCTAATTGAGTGGATGTAAGAAGGTTGGAACTATTAAATTCTCTTTGGTTGGAACATAGTTCAATAGAAACTCGTATTTTTTTATAATTTGACAGAATCTTTGACAGAACGGGCCCAATCGTTTTCTGGATATACGATTGAGCCCGTTCTGTCAACGATTTTGCCCGATCAGAAAAGTATCACCTTCTGTCGGCTCTTCAGGCACCTTTCGACCTACTTTCCGCGTATCAGTGATGAAAATAAACATTTATTTTTATATGCGTCTGTCACCCTTAAAATGTGTGAACAGGACGGGTTGAGTAGGATCGATATGTCTGATTCTCTGTAAGAAATCTAAATGTTCCCTAATGCTTTCTTGAATTAGGCAAGGGTTTGCAACCAGGGTAGTTATGGGGTAGATTACCATAATGATAATTAACATACGACCGTTAACTACTGTGTGGGTTCACAAAGTTTTCAGGGTACTTTGATTAATGTCTCTTTACAAGAAAATTGTCCACTAAGATTTATCAACTGTTGTACAAAGATTATAACGTACTTCCAGCATGTTATTAATGATCAAACTCGACAACATTTGACCGAATTCTAATCTTTGATTATGTCATATCTAGCAAAATGTAAGTTGGAATCAAAACATTACCAAGAAAGAGGGAGTCACGTGACTGTCTTAAATAGTTTGTCTTACAAAAAAACCGACTTCAAAAAAACCTGGATCACTAAAAAGCCTGAAATAATATTTCTATTACCACCTCTGCCTACCCCTTTGGGAAAACCAGACGTGATGGTGTGTTATCGAGTATTTGGAGTCGGTGCCAATCTATCTTCTTACTTTTATAGTAGGTATACTTGGCATACCAAGATTGGCACCGACTCCAAATACTCGATAACACACCATCACGTCTGGTTTTCCCAAAGGGGTAGGCAGAGGTGGTAATAGAAATATTATTTCAGGCTTTTTAGTGATCCAGGTTTTTTTGAAGTCGGTTTTTTTTTTTAATAAAAATAATTTTATTTCACGATTTTTAGTGGAGCCATACCAATGGACATTTTGGCATATTGAACTGTATGAAGTAAGCCCAACAAAAGGTAACTGCTGTAAATGTTTGAGGAATTCCCTCGACTGTCTATGGTCTCCATCATTAGACCTGTAATGGCACTTATAACCCATATGGGTGCAAAGTTCTCTCCAATACAAATTAATCAAGCCCAAACACCAGGTAATTGCTGTAAATCGTTGAGGAGTTCTCTCGACTGTCTTTTGACTCCATCATCAGACCCCTAATGGCAGTCACAACCCATCTAGGTGTAAAGTTCTCATCAATACTAATTAATCAAGCCCAAACACAAGGTAGCTACTGTAAAACGTTGAGGAGTTCCCTTGACTGTCCCTCGTCTTCATCATCAGTCCCCTAATGACAGTCACAACCCATCTAGGCGTAAAGTTCTCATCAATACTAATTAATCAAGCCCAAACACAAGGTAGCTACTGTAAAACGTTGAGGAGTTCCCTTGACTGTCCCTCGCCTTCATCATCAGTCCCATAATGACAGTCACAACCCATCTAGGTGTAAAGTTCTCATCAATACTAATTAATCAAGCCCAAACACAAGGTAGCTACTGTAAAACGTTGAGGAGTTCCCTTGACTGTCCTTCGTCTTCATCATCAGATCCCTAATGACAGTCACAACCCATCTAGGTGTAAAGCTCTCATCAATAGAAATGAATTAAGTCCAAACACAAGGTAGCTACTGTAAAACGTTGAGGAGTTCCCTTGACTGTCCTTCGTCTTCATCATCAGACCCATAATGACAGTCACAACCCATCTAGGTGTAAAGTTCTCATCAATACAAATTAATCAAGCCCAAACACCAGGTAATTGCTGTAAATCGTTGAGGAGTTCCCTCGACTGTCTTTCGGCTCCATCATCAGATCGACTCAAGAACTTCATAAAATAGTAGTGCTTTAAAATACTTAATGAAAAAAATTACAAACGCACTAGTCGCCCCTACGATTTTCGAAGATTCCCCTCGATTTCTCTGGGATGCCATCATCAGATCCTGGTTTCCTTGTCATGGTACCACCCCCGGAAAGTCTCCTTTCCAACAAAAAAAGAATCATCAAAATCGGTTCATAAACGACGGAGTTATCCGCGAACACACATTAAAAAAAAAAAAAAAAAAAAAAAAAATACGGTCGAATTGAGAAACCTCCTCCTTTTTTGAAGTCGGTTTAAAAACGGAGTCAATGGACACAGTACAACTCAGTCGCTCGCGGAAAAAAAAATTTGACAGCATACCGGTATTGCCAAGACGGCTAATCTTTTGGGTGAATAATGCCGTTATAAGTTAATTGTCGAATTGCGAGTGCGATAAAGATGTGTGAACTTCGCTGTAGTGGTGAGCTACTTCATACCAAATCTGCTCAAATAATACATCAATGGTTAGACTTTAGAATTTACTTAGTTTTTGCTAGAATGCGGTGTTTTCTAAAAAAACTGGCCTTTTTCACTCCACTGCTTGACAAAGGCCTCCTATTTATATCTTCATAAATCATTGGTCTCCGTATTAAATAAAATTAAAAAAGTATAATTTAGTTATCAAAAATCTAAAAAATTTATGACAATTTTAGGTAAATGATCAATGGAAATGTTATGTTTCTTCGTAACTACAATTTTCTTTTTACAATAGAAAAAAAAACTGTTAAATTGTGGTAGAAACAAACCATCAGAAGACGTCGACGCTAATGAAAAACAAACGCAACACTACTTCCCTCTTTTTACAGAGATAGGAGGAGGAGTATAATATAATTAAATATTAAAATACAACCTTAACCGCCCCAACTCAAACACGAGCTCAGCCTATTGCGACGGTTTTATTTCGGCACGAGCTACCTCGACACACTGTGCACTCTTTAAAAATTCAAGCCACTCGTCCCAATGATGTAATAAGAAAACAGGTAGATGGGTTACCCAGACAAAAAAGATAACATAACATACATAACAATAATACGTCATGACTTTTATCCCCATTCGGGGGGAATCAGAGTCTTGAGTGGCCATACACCACCACATTGTTGTCAAAAAAGATGTCTGCATCTATGTCAGGCGCATGCTGCGCCCGAGCACTCAGTTGTGACGTCTAAACGCATAGACATAATTTCATAATGTGAGATCTCGTGCGAGGGTAACGCAAAAAAATTGTTTTTGACAATTTATAAACGCTACATATAAATAAATAAAAAATGAGTTTGAGTTTAAGGCATCTAGACGCACCAACTGGCACGAATACAGTGCACACACACCTGCGGTCAGCGGCAGACTGCAGTATAGTAAATATGTGTTAAAATAAAATGAACAATATACATAATAACGTGTAAAAGCAACACTGTCATCTCGTCCATCAGTGACGAGAGATCATGCGAAACTGAGTTCAGGTTTGCCAATTACCAAAGTTTTTTATGTGCCACTTACGGAGCGCGTAACCTATCTACATTTTTATTTAACATCTTTGACTCGCCCCGTCTCTGCCGAGATTTACCCGGCCGCTATGATTGCGTCAACCGTGCCCGTAGGCCAAGGCCCATTCATTGCTTCTAGTAGCATATTCTATTAGGAAATGACACATTCTAGTTTCCAGTTGGCTGGTGTCGACAGATGGAGATTTGTGGGGATGTTGAAAGGGTTTCGGAGTGGCGGGTGTAGCGATTCGGTGTGACAGTTAGAATGGTTTGATATAGAAATAGTAGGATTTTTCTCATTGCCTTAGCAAAGGGTTCTGTGGTTTCATATAGATATCGTAGCATTGTTCTCATTGCCTTAGCAAAAGGTTCTTTAACATATTTTTTGATTTCCTTTTTTTTAGTGCGAATATTTAAATTATTTGGTTTTTATAAATTACCATCCACCTCACTCCGTCATCGTACGAAACGAAGCTGTAACAGCTTCTTTACGGCGATCTTCTGTTCAAGGGTGGTACTACCCCTGGCGAGCCAACGCGTATACGAGCTGAAGTGATTTGATGGGCCCGTTGGCGTGGTTGGCGTGATGGCGCCTTTCACGCTGCAGGTCGTAGGTTCGATTCCTACCCGGGACATGCATTTGTGTGCATGAACATGTCTGTATGTCCCGAGTCTAGGTGTATATGTGTATTAAGTATGTATTTACAAATAAAAAAGTAGTATATGTAGTAATATCAGTTATCTGGTTTCCATAGTACAAGCTCTGCTTAGTTTGGGATCAGGTAGCAGTGTGTAAAAAATGGTCAATCGGCAACAGCTTGGCTCTACCACCCAATACAATGTCCATAAAAGTAACCAATGTCGAGATATGAATAAAGCTAAATCTAAAAATTATTTCCAAAACGTTATGCGGGATTTACACGGGTCGATTTCCGCCGCACGACTAGGAACAAAAACTAATAAAATCCAGGGTTTTGTTCCTAGCCGCACGATGAAAATTGACCCGTGTAAATCCCCCATTACGTTTATTGTCTACATCCCTATTATAGAGTCGGCCTACCTCGACATTCAAATCAAAACTAACGGCCAGTACAACATATAAAGGTAAAAGTATATGAGACCACGAATAAAATACTTTCGTAAGATTACGCCTCCTTACTCGGTAACTCATGTTCCTTCCTTTTCTTAAACATTTTATGTACGGTTGACCCTCCTCCGTCTCTCGAAGGATTTGTTTTATCAAGACACTTCGTTGCGTTGCAGCTTAAGCAAGTTTCTAAAGCACTTCAAAGTTAAGATGACAAGAAGATTTTGGGGCTTTGGAGATTCAATCTGCACGTTAAATCTGTAAGATAGGTGTTGCAATTTAGAACTAGGAAGTATCTTCTACATAACGAACTACGGATCTGAGTGCTCGGGCGAGGCAAGCGCGGCATGCATCAAGCGCATGCCGCGCCCGCACGTTTTGCGCTCAGTTTGACGTCAGAACGCATAGATATAATGTCATAACATGAGTGCTCGGGTGAGGCATGCGAGGCATCTGGATGCACTAAATTATTAATATGGGCTATTTTAAAAATTTATAAATAATTTTGAGGTACCGTTATCGAGCGTCAAAATAGCTCTAAAATTGATTTTCGTTCAATAATTCGGCAGAGAGATTAGATCATCGATTTGCGCTTATAATATAATAATATTAAGCCTACAAAAGGCGATTGATATTTATATTTTTGTCATAAAAATCCTTTATTTATTCCAGAAGGACTTCGTTCTATATTCCATGCTCGTTTTACCAAATACAAAAAAATATAAATTAAATCCGTGCCCAAATTCTAGTCCGCCGGTTTTTGGGATCCAGTCAGCTGATGAAGTCAGGAAAACAACTCTGTTATCTCAGATTAACTAGATATAGTTATGGCACCTTCTTACATTGCTAACTAAATTTTGCTTAGCGCACCTTATACAGCGAAATTTACACACAGTTTATTTGTTTCGTTTAATACACTTCGGCATTTCATCGGAAATTATGAGCCGTATTAACAACATTACCTATCTACCAACCTACCTCGGGATCAGGTAATAGTCAGTTCCTGTATACACGGCGACAAGGTTCACCACCTGTCATGTTGCGTTGGGTTCTGACTATCTGGTGAAACGTGGGCTTTGAGTTGACTTAATACCTCCACAACGTGGTGGTGTATGGCTACTCAAGCCTCTGACTACCCCCGAATGGGGATAAAAGTCGTGACGTTACATTAACAACACTGACATGCGTTTGTGATGTTGTCTCGCGCGTGACTGAGTCATACAGTGTCACCGTGACTCAGTTACGGATAACATAGAATTCCGAGACGTGATATGTCTTCCTCTTTCTAATAGGTCGGTTATAGAAGGGGTTGGAAGGAGATGGGGAGTGGCTTTAAAGGCTTTGAGGGCGAAGTTTTTTGTTCCCAACAGATAATCTCAGTACTTAAAAGATCGATAGTTTAAACTCGCATTTTAATTAAAAACTGTATTCTAGCAGAAAGATTTTTATGAGAGCGAAATTTTCCCTAGATAATTAATGGAACCATTACTTTCTTTTCATAGATTTATTATTTATTTATTATTGGTATAAGAAATATTTTCTTCAATGTCTAAAAGCACGTATTAATTATGAAAAGTTTTGAAAC
This sequence comes from Drymonia ruficornis, assembly GCA_947859195.1. NCBI lineage: Eukaryota > Metazoa > Arthropoda > Insecta > Lepidoptera > Notodontidae > Drymonia > Drymonia ruficornis. Next base: position 3,394,822 of record OX401926.1, on the reverse strand, counting down.
TTTGGGATTATTACGATCGATCTGCCGAAATTAAATTGCTTTTATTCACAACTAAGGTAACAATTGTATAAGGGCCACCGCAGACTTGCTATTTTTAACATCGGCGATCGGCGATTTTGATGCTGCGTCTCGCGCGTTCGCGCTCGAAGAAACGCGACGCAGCATCGATACGTCACAAAATCGCCGGCCGCCGATGCTAAAAGTAGCAAGTCTGCGGAGGCCCTAAATGGTTCATCATTGACCGCTTTTTGACTATATATCACAAATATTATTATGTAATTTAACGACCGCTTAGCGTATTGGTTCGAGCGTTTTGGCCACTGGACTCACTACATCGGGTGGTTGCGGGTTCGATTCCCGCCAGAGGCAAATTTCGGAAATGGCGTCTTCGTAATTTGCACTGGTCAGGGTGTCACTGGGATCGCCCCCAGTAGGTACATTGTATGGTGGCCATAATAAAACCTTACTTCGTTTGGGAAATATACAGTTGGTGTGTAAATTTGGCGATATTTATAGGTACATAAGTCTCCACGGATAGCTGCAGCCTAAAACGATTGTGGAACTGAAATCGTTTAACGCAAGCCAAAAGAACCTAATGTTTCAGAGCACAGATAAAAAATAGCGAGACAGAACCTCTTTGCAAAAAAAAATACTAGTGCCGGTTCCAAATGACAAAAGCGGAAACCGCGCTTCAAATTCCGAGGCGCATTTGGAACCGGAATTAAATCGGCTCCGCGATACATCAAAGGGATCTTCGTGATTAGTCTCTCTTTGAATAATAGCTGGAATTCGGCCAGATTTATTGGCTTTACGGACACTGGCGAGAGGCTCTTCATCTTGCTTTTGCATTCTTGTGTCGCCATTTTTGGATAATGAATTGTTTCTTTTTTAGACTTCCGCTTTGTCGTTTCGGGATGTTGTTTATTGAAAAATTCGCCTGAATGGTAACTATGTTGTAATACTAGATGCATACTAATACTACCTATTAGCAGTGATAGATAGATAGATAGATAACACTTTATTGTACAACAATAGAACAAATACATAAACAACAATGACAAACAAAACAAGAAACAAATACAGTGTACAGTGGGCGGTGTTATCGCAAGCTGCGATCTCTTCCAGACAACCTTTGGATGGAGAGGATTCCATGTTTCAAACAGGGTAGTAGTTAGCGGTAGATAGGTAGCTGATTGGTTATGCACGCGTCTTGCGGGCTTAAGGTCCGAGGTTCAAACCCCGGCTCTCACCTCTGGATTTTTCGAAATCTATATATGAATCATAACTTTGAAGGAAAACATCGTCAGGAAACCTGTATGTCTTAGAAAATCTAACAAATTTTCGAAAGACATTTGTAATCCACCAACCCGCACTGGGCCAGCGTGGTGGTTATGGCCTGAATCCCCCTCGCATTGAGGGGAGACTCGTGCCCAGGAGTGGGACATTAAAAGGGGGTAATTTTTAGGGTTCCGTACCCAAAGGGTGCCAACGGGACCCTATTACTAAGCCTACGCTGTCCGTCTGTCTGTCTGTCTGTCTGTCTGTCTGTCTGTCTGTCCGTCTGTCTGTCAGCGGGCTGTATCTAACAAACGGTAATAGCTAGAGACATGAAATTTTCACAGAATGTGTATTTCTGTTGCCGCTACAACAACAAATACTAAAAATAAAATAAAACTTAAAAATAAAGGGGGTCCCCATACAATAAACTCGATATTTTTGGCGTTTTTATTGATAACTCATAAATTAAACAATATATAAAGAGAAAACTAACATTTTAACCATGAGTGATCATTATGACATATTTTAGATAAATTGTTGACAAAAAAAAGAAATGTAAAACTACATTTTTGACCCATAAATAAGTTTTAAATTAATAGTACCAGTCAAAGTAGCGCCATCTAACATTGTTATGATATCATTGGCATTACAGTGTCATAAGTAGTATAATAATTCGAGTGCAATACTAGAGATCATCTTAGCCGTATGGTTAAGGCGTTAGTCCACGTGAATGTGGGTATTAGGTTCGAATCTTACTACGAGTTGTTTTTTTTTTGAGTAATTCGCATTTTTTTTGTCGCCCACAGCTTAAATTAAAATAATGTTAACACTAAACTGATTTGTGCAAATACATTGTTTACGTACGTAAACATATTTGTAAATCAAGTTTCAAATGCATTCGGAGTTTCAAGCACAGAGTATTAGAACTATAGATGGCGTTGTAATAGTTTTTCACAGAATGTGTATTTATTTATTTGTGTACTTTATGTACCTATTATTGCAGGTGTGTACTAACAATTATGGGACTGAGGTGGCAAAAAAGCGTACAGCCCGCCTGATGTTGAGCAGTTTTTTTTTATGGGAGTGAGGTGGCAAAGAGTTAATAATTGTTGCTATAACAAAGATAATATAAAATAAGAATCTCATAATATATAAAATAATAGTACCGCTACGCACCACTAGATGACGCTAGATGAGCTCCTAGATCGCGCTATGGTTTCGTTTTTCAGATCGCAATATAGTCACGACCAAAATTCGCCTGCTATTGACAAGTTTTGCGTTATCTCTAGGTTTCGATCGATTGGAAATTGTTGTATTGCTTTCATAGTGTCATATTTGATGGCAGAATACTCCCGTTGCCTCCGACTATAGTGTGCGGGGATTTTAATGTAGACTTACTGGAATCTAATGAGAATGCACCTTTAAAAAAATATTTTGACCATATTGGTTTAAATTCAAAACTTCCTCGTGTTGTTACCACAACGGGTTATACTCAAATAGATAATGTGTTTATCAATATTGACTTGAATGCTGGCACATACTGTGCACTCTTTAGTTACCTAGCCCTTTATGGATACAATTTCGAATTGAGCAATAGATTTTATCAAAACTATCCGAAAAGTCAGAATAAAATTTGTATTTCTGTTGCCGCTGTAACAACAAATACTAAAACAGAATAAAAAAATATTTAAGTGGGGTTCCCATACAACAGCCATGATTGCCGTTTTTATAGAATGGTACGGAACCCTTCGTGCGCGAGTCCGACTCGCACTTGGCCGGTTTTTTTTTACTAACAACTAGTGACTCTAGCGTAAAATCTAATAGTAGAGCACTGATCAAACGGTTCAACGAAACGTAGTTCACGTTTCGTTAAACCAATCAAACCGCAGCATTTTAAACGCTAAAATATGAATCCATCAAGCTAGCTAATGGGATCAAATTGTTGTATAAATTTCAGCCCGCTCATAAAAGCTTCGTTCTGACGAGTCTACAAAGCTGAAGCTGAATAGTTTCAGCGCTAATGTACAAGTTTCAGCTTATTTCAGCGGAGCAAAAATTAACTGGGTTATACATTTAACTCGTGAAGGCCGAGTTTAAACTAATGTAGGTACTAATAATTCTTCCCTTTTTATGTGACTATGGTGGCAAATAAGCGTACGGCCCGCGTCGTATTAAGCAGTTACCATGGCCTATAGATGCTTGCAATACCAAAGGCATTGCTCTCACGTTGCTGACTTAAAGGGGAGTGGGATGGAGGGAGGAGAAGGGGGCGGGTTTGGGCTTCCGTCTCTCTCACTCATCGTTTGAAACGCAGCAGTAATAGCCTAGGGGCCAACAGGTTGGGCTAGCAATCAGAAGGTCCCAGGTTCGAACCCCGGTGGGACATGCACCGATGGATACATTTTCATCTATGTGCATAATTTACAGTTCGCTTACGTTGAGGGAAAACATCGTGAGGAAACCTACCTATCCCTCGGGATTAGGTAATAGTCAGTTCCTGTATACACGGCGACAAGGTTCACCACCTGTCACGTTGGGTTCTGACTATCTGGTGAAACGTGGGCTTTGAGTAGGCTTAATACCTCCACAAAGTGGTGGTGTGTGACCACTCAAGCCTCTGACTACCCCCGAATGGGGATAAAAGTCGTGACGCATATTTTATTTTTTATTTTTTTTACCACGGCTTATTAGAAATTATCACATTTATCACACATCCGGAATCCGGCCTTTCAAATAAATTGGTTTGTGTTATTGAGTGTTCTGTAATGCGCCGCTGGGGGGCGCTGGCTGTCTCGAATCCCAAATTGGAATGTATCGGCGGCCCGTTCGAGATCCGGTGGCGGAAACCCGAGGTTTCTCTGTTTGTACGTTTGACAAATTACTCAAAGGGTATGCAGCTAACAAAATACTTTGCGACGTTCTAGTTATCGTTTTGTAATTTGTAAATTTATGAGTGAATTTAGTAAAACAGATGAATAAATATTGGCAGACTTACACACCAACTGTGATGTAGTGTGCCGAGCCAAAGCTTAAGACTGGATAGGCACCTAACGAGGCATGTTTGGAGGCTATCTCCTCTTAGACGAGTGGAGTAAAAAGTTAAAAAAAATATCATCGTATTTATTGAAACCTCATCTTTAAAAAATAAGCAGGAAAAAAGTGCTACATGCTCTTTTACTATGTGAAAAAAAATTATCAAAGTGAAGCTGTTTTCGTCTTACAATTTCTATGTCCTTCTAAACGGCATGCAATTTTCAATTTTTTTTTCACCAAAAGATGGAGAAAGATAATACCTAAAAAAAATAAGTTCGATTTTGGTGATGCAATAGTTTTACACGTCACAATTAATGATTTTCGCAACAAAAGTCGGCGGGGTTTTGTGCGCTCTCGACCAATCCAGACGGCCAAAACGCTCGCCCGAGAAGCGGCGCCTTAAGCCAACGTTTAAACCACTGCACACTGTAGGTAGGTATCAAAAGTTCTCTAAGCAACTAACTGTGCCCCGCGGCTTCGCCCGCATGGACATTGATGTATAAGATTAGTCTATGCTATGTCTTATTCCAGAGCCTACACTATCTACGTTTCAAATTTCATTAAAATCGGTTCAGTAGTTAAGGAGATAAGTGTTAACAAACATTCACTCACGCACACTTTCGCATTTATAATACTAGCTGTGCCCCCTGGCTTCGCCTGCGTAGAAATTGATGTATAAGATTAGCCTATGTCTTATTCCAGAGCCTACACTATCTACGTTTCAAATTTCATTCAAATCCGTTTAGCAGTTATGGAGATACGTGTTAACAAACATTGTCACACATACTTTCGCATTTATAAATATTAGTAGAGTTATGATTTGTAATAAATAGCCGTAATACAAATTTTCATGTCTCCAGATTTGAGATAAATTTATTAAATAGACCCAGTTATCATAAGATTACCATTATTTACCGCTGTTCCGCCCGCAGTAGCTTATTATTCTAAAGCGAACCTGTTTTGTGTGGCAAATTTTAATTAAATTTTGTTCAGCCATTTATACACGTAGTGCCAAAAACAAACATACTTTGCATTTAAAATAGGTAAGTAGTAAATCCCCAAGTAATCCTATTTCAAAACTGGTAACTCTATATCAACCAGCATAATAAGCAATCAAGTTATTTTGTGGTGGTAGAGCCAAGCTGTAGCCAATTGACTGCAGCCCATGGGCTCGCTCGACCGGGGTAGTACCATCCTCTCACAGAAGATCGGCGTAAAGTAGCTGTTACAGCTGCTTTTAGTATGATGAGTGAAAGAGCCGGAAGACCAACCCCTTCTCCTTCCCCTCCCACTATCCCACTCCCTTTCGGATCAGCAACGTGCGAACGATGCCTTTGGTATTGCAAGCCTCTATAGGCTACGGTGACTGTATACACCACCATGCACCTTAGTTACATAATAAAAAGAATATTAAAATTACTTTTAAACCTTTTGATGTGAACTTTTTCATGTAAAAAGTCAAAAGCAGGAACGAAATCGTTTTTCATGCGAGGTAACTTTTCGAACTATTTTCAATTGGTTGGAGGAGTAATTAATTTCTTCTGCGTGTGGACGTTCCAATTTATAATTAAGGGCCACCGCAGACTGCTACTTTTTGCATCGGCGCGGCGATTTTGCGACTGCATCGCGTTTAGGCGACTGTCTGCGATCGATTGCAGTATCAAAATCGCGCGATTTTGCGACTGGTCGCTGTATTTAGCTTATAAAAAGCGACTAAATTGTCGATCGCCGATGCTAAAAGTAGCGTGTTTTCGGTGGCCCTAGTGTGTGATTTAAATAAATAGTATAAATGAATGATGAATATCGCCAGACTTATCTATACATATGGTCCCAAACTAAGAAACGCTTGCCTATTTATTTATTTATTTACAATTGCTCACTGCACTTACAGTTCACACCAACGCGCGCAGTGAGCCACTTTATTTGTACACATTCTGCTAACTTAGGAACCGAATACAAGACTTAATAACTAAGTTATGGACTGAGGGCGATCCCACTGACATCCAGACCAGCAGGGCTATTACGTATCTCAGTTGACAACTGGCGTCGGTTGTACACCGAACTTTGATGGTAAATTAGAATGACATAACATTGGAATTACGTATTTCGGTGAATTGATTTCAAGGTACAGTGAGTTTAGGTTAGATTAGCCCTGCAAGAAATACGTAATACCAATGATAAGTCATTCTAATTTACCATCAAAGTTCGGTGAACAACCGAAGCCAGTTGTCAACTGGCATACGTAATAGCCCTGCTGGGCAAAATACGACGAAATTTGCCTCTGGCGGGAATCGAACCCGCAACCACCCGATGAAGTGAGTAAAAAAGTCGAAATGAGTTGCTCGCCGGATCTTCTCAGCCGAGGTTGCAATTTTGTTCCAGTTGTGTAAAATTAAACACAAAATTTAAAAATGCCAACTTGTTATTAGTACCCCCGTATTTTTTTGTTAGCCTATAGTATAGGCTAACAAAAAAATAAAAAGGCCTACCCTATAGGCCCTATAGGGCTGTCCCACTCCTGGGCAAAGGCCTCCCCTTTTTCCTTCCACACCACTCTGTCCATGGCAATTTCCGGCCACGTCTTTCCCATAAAGGTGTTCAGGTAAATAAATAAATAATTTTAGTTGAGTCGTTTTACCGATGTAGACTTCTCTCTATATTACTTTTTCAAAATGGGTATTTCAATACCAAAAAAATCTTGAAGAAAATTATCGGGACAGCAACGGAAATTTTTCAGAAATAATAATTTGGTTCCTTGAAAATTTTCTTCGAAATTATCCTTATCCTTTATAAAACTTCGTATTTCATATTTTTATGATAATTCCTGCCTGCTGATAAATTATGGAAAGGACCACAAAGACACTGGACCATATCTCTGCATGGACCCAATTAGTGGGTCAGTTGCCGCGCACTCTGTTATATCCTCTGAATGGCCTCATTATCTTTTATGAGGAAGTGTCTGGTGACACGCCCTCAGAACCGTCAGTAAGTGACCTCATATAGGAGAGGTACCTATTCTAGGTAGAGGACCTATTCTAGTAGAAAAATGTCCTTTTCTCGAATTATAATAATTGGTCATCGATCATAGAATGATTCTTTTCTCGATGTAATTGGTGGATTCATGTAACAATGAAAATATTTATAAGTAGTCTTACCTGTGATTAAACTACTTATGTTTGAGAAGTCGGAAATAATATGAGGACTCCACGAAAGTATTGCTCAATGAAGGTGGACTGCTAAGTGCGACTTAAATAATTGATTAGCCTTTTATATTCGGCCGTTAGTTTCAGAATTTCAGGACTAATAAATTTATCGCAGCCTTTGCGCCCTTAGAACTAATCCAAATGCCTGTACAACAGTAAAAGAGAAAAGTGGAAAGAGAATATCAGCTAGACAGGAGATATGCATGGTCGTTGTCGGGGTCTTCTATACAGGGTGGTGACGACATAACGACAATAAATACGATCCCTACTAGTCAATCACAATACCTTAAAATCATCAAATTAGGTTTACATCGATTTAAAAAAATCAAAATTTTCACACAAATTAAATGCGGAAATAATCTAAACGTGACACAACATCCTTTATAACCGTCTACTGACCTCATAAACTAACCTGTAAGTACGGGAGTGGCAACATCGCAGCGGTGTCGGTGTATTTGGCAGTACCTTTGTAGGCGTAAAGTTAAAATGGTAAAAGTAAAAAAGCAATGCCGTGGGTCTATACCTTTGAATATATATATTTTTTGCGTACGATCTACTAACGTGATGCCCAGTATGTGGTTTCAGTTATTGTCGTTATGTCGTCACCACTCTGTATATAGCGATGTGCCTCGTGAATCTTGATTTCGTGATTCAGAATTTTTATGCAGAATCGTATGTTGTACTGGAGCGTGCACTCAGCTCCATCTGTTGGTGGCGTTGAAAAAGTAGTATGTAACGAGATGAGATGTCGCTACAACAGTGTAACAAATATTTATGAGACAGTTGTTATTTATTTATTGGAAAAGGATACAGGTAAATGGCAATAGGCTCGCTCTACACTAAGACTACTCCATCAGACAAAAGTTATTTGTTATGGTACATTATTTATGTTATCTGATAACCCTGTTATTTCCCGCTGACTTGGCGGCGAGAGTAAAAAACACGAGCTAGATATATCGTTATCCGTCCGGTGTGCGACCCACTTAACACTAGATAATCTATTTATCCAACTATTGTGCAAGTATTTTTTTTTCAATATGTATAACATTCTCTGGGGTCCCAGAGAACGAACGACGAACGTCGTCACCGAGGTAGAACCACGCCATTTTGTGCAGGTGACGTCACTTTTGACAGGCGCCTAGTTGGCTTGGTGGAATAGTATCTAGAGACGTACGAGAGAGCCCAACCGTGATGGGTGGCAGAAGATGGAGGGTACGCCCAGCAGTGGGACACAGTAGGTTAAAAAGCCTTGTTGTTTAGTGCCTTAGCCTTAGGCTTGTTGTGTAGTGAACACCGCCCTTAGCACATTTATATGTATAACCTTTAGGCACAGTCTCATTAGATTGTGCTTTAGGTATCAATCGTAGTGACCTAACACTTTAGAAAGAATTCGCTCGGTGGTAGAGCAAATTGACTGCAGCTCATATACGGGCTGGCTCGACCGGGGTAGTACCACCCTCTCACAGAACATCGGCGTAAAGTAGCTATTGCCTACAGCTGCGTTTCGTGCGGTGAGTGAGACCCGGAAGACCAACATCCCCCCCCCCCTTCCCCTCCTTCTGTCCCACTCCCCTTTAGGTCGGCAAAGTGCGAGCTTTTGGTATTGCAAGCATCTATACGCTACGGTAACTGCTTAACATTAAGCGGGCCGTACGATTGTTTTCCACCTCTGTCCTATAAAACAAAATAATCGGACAAAACTCCAATTCCAATTCTATCCCGAATAGTGAAGGAAATGGAACTATCTATTCAACTGCATCACTCGATACCGACACCGATCGGTCATCGTTTAGGCAGTCGCATTTGTAAGAGGGGGAGGGGGAGGGGGATGAAGGGGAGACAGGAAGTACTAATGAACTGGTAGCGTTTGTTTATTTTTCGTTTTTCGAGAGCTGGTGATTGGGTGGTCCGAAATATGCACAGTGGAACGAAACTGTTTGGACTGTATACGGTTTTTTTAGGTTTACGGCAAAGAATTTTTGGATTTATTATGAAGTATCAATCGCCATTAATTTACTCTAGGCCATAACTGTCATAGGTATACCCAGTACATCGAAAAATCTGTTAATTAAATACCTACTTAAAAAGTACAAATAATTTAATGCTTTTTGTGTAGTATTATTATATTTGGAGTTTGTCAAGCCCAGTACAAGGCGCTACGAAGACGAATAGAGGAGGCCTGGTTACATAAATTGGTGCATCCAGATGCCTCGTCCATATGCCTTTCATGCTTCATCGAGCACTCAAGATGACTGATGATGCGTTCCGACATCAAAACCGAGTGCTCGGGCACGGCATTTTTTTTTATAGGACTGCGGGGCAAAAAAGCGTACGGCCCGCCTGATGTTAAGCAGTTACCGTAGCCTATAGATGCTTACAATACCAAAGGCATTGCTCGCACATTGCCGACCTGAAGGGGAGTGGGATTGAGGGAGGGGTATCACATTGCCGACTTGAAGGGAAGTGGGATTGAAGGAGGGGTATGGGGGGTGGGCTTTCGGCTATCTCACTCATCGTACGAAACGCAGCTGTAATAGCTGCATGCGCCTGATGTAGACGCAGCCAATCCATTGTAGTGCGGATTCACTTCTAGCATTGTCTCGACTATGAACAGTCTTAACAATGCAAATCGCAGGATCATCGTTGGTCTAGACTCTAGAGATTGTAAAAAACTCCATAATTACCCGAATTAAGAATTAAAACAAAAAAGCCAATGAGTCGAACAAGTTCATTAATTCCGATGAGAAAACTTCTCCCATTGGACCGGATCACTCGAGTCGCGGCACTCGACGCCGATCGGTCAGCGTTTCTCGCGGGCTGCATTTTACCGCGGAACTTAGTTCGGATAAAAATACGGCAATGAACTATCGGGCTTTTATTTTTTCAGAGATGGTAATTGGCTGGTTAGAAATCCGGTGGGATATATTTAAATTCAGAATACCTATAAAAAAATATACCGTCACTATTTCCCAGTGGGCTGTTTCGATTTTCAAATTTCTATATTTTTTATAATGATTTTGTATAACCTCACAATTTCGAATGAATTACCGTAACGAATTTAGGTGAGACTGCAGATTTATAGAGCTAAGGAATCTATAACATACAGCGCAAAAATTTTTGGTCTACGACAAAAATTAACGAAGCTATACGACCAATCGCTAACTGGTTTCTTGACCGGGCCGCGCCGGCCGGCGCACTTGCTGTGACGTCACGCGGGCTGACACGCGCTCGGCTACCGCTAGGGTTCGGTTGTCTTGTTCGCGCGCAGCGTGTTTTAAGCCTCAAAATGAGTTTACAGGACGGTTTTCAACAAGCTAAGTCGGATAACCTGCCAAAAGTCGATACTTTTATGGTATTCGACTTCCTCAGCAATAATCTAAAATACACCAGCGCCGAGATACGTGGTTGGAAACTGAAAAGGTAAGTGTGTTGTTAACAATACTACTTATACAAACAAACCCATTATTTTACCACAAGGGAAGGTTCGGTGTATCTTAAGTGTAATAAGTACCTACCCAAAGTACTAGTAGATATACCTAGGAAGTAGGTATCCTGTCATGAATAGGTAGATTAGGTGTTTATCCTATTGACTATTATTTTTATTCCTGTTTATTTTTGACGACCGCTTGGCGCTGTGGTTAGAGCGTTTTGACCGCTCGGCTCACTGCATCGTGTGGTTGTGAGTTCGATTCCCGTGAAAGGCAAATTCCGGAAAAGGCCTTAACGTAATCTGCATTAGTCTGGTTGTCACTGGGATCGTCCCCAGTCCATTGTATTGTAGCCATAGTACAAGCGTTGCTTAGTTTGGAGTTGGTGTGTTGGTTGGCGATATTTATTATTCGTTCATAGGTACTACTACTACGTGTACTATTAACATTATATTAACATAATATTATATTACCCATCAACCTACCTAAGGAATAAAATGTAAGTAGAAGTTGTGTTTGAACCAGGCGCGCAGGCGTACGAACGAAAAACTTAACAGGGACGTACTCGGACATTATTAACTTTAAATGAAAAAAAGCATTGTGAACGAATTAACTTCTTTTTGGTCTTTTTGGAATTAAGTTGATAGGTATTTTGTGTTATTATTATACTTATAGGTATTTTTGTTCGAAATTCCAACAGGTAATAGGTATACAGGGTGAATTTTTCAAGTGGGCGTGGATGGCCAAATCCGAAAGTATGAGGAATAGTGAAAAGTACTCGAAGGAGTCTCGAAGCCGAATTTGATGTAAACTAACACTGCTTCATTGGTTTTTCTAAACAACAATATTTGTAGCCAGGAATCGAACTATTTTAACTATTAACTATTTAAACTATGTATATTATTTCTTTTAAGTTACCTACCTATTAAACCTATACTGATTAATTTTTCAAAACATAATGTTGTGAAGATGACTGCGCTGCGAATGTATATGAATAAAATATTGATCATCATTTCGAAATGACAGGTAATGTAGGTACGTATGATTATTAAAGACATAACTTGAAAGTATTGAGCAGTTTATTAAAATGCAACACTTTTCTCAAGTTTGCCGTATGTCATTACTTCCCAGAATTCGTTTACTTTACTTTAGTTTACTTTATTATTTTTAAAGTTTTTTTTTTATTTAAATTTCTTTTTTACTTTTTAGCTCCGTATTTTCAGCAAGTCCTTTCATTTGATACCTGCCCATATTGTATGAAAGCACAAAAAACTTAGTTCGCCATCTTTAGAAGTCCGCCATATTGGATTTAGAGTGACGTCACTTTATTTATTTTGTTATTCTTAGCAAGCCCTTTCATTTGATACCCATATTCAGTGCATTAAAAAAATCTAGTCCGCCATCTTGGGTGTTCCACCATGTTGGATTTAGAATGACGTTACACAGCTAACCATGCATTGTCATCCAAACTTAACGTATATACAAAATTTCAGCTTAATCGGTTGAAGATATCTGCTTCAAAATTGAGTTGCATGATTCCACTTTACATACATAGGTACATACATACCATTTACATACATTGCAAGTTATAGAAAACCTTTTAATATTACGCTACGTAAAAATATTGCATCTACTTAACATCAGAGTGAATGATCAATACTTTAGATTAATTATTTTAGTTTGAGTACGACCCTGCTGCGGTTCACCCATGGGGTGCCTCTCGAATCGCCGTCGCCATTGTTGCCACGTACGCCCGGAAATAAAATAATAATAATAATCAAAATATTCAATTTTTATAACGATGCTAACACGATGATCAATGGTAAACATACGGAAAAGTTTCCAGCATAGGTACCTATCACTACCTACGTGATTTAAGTTGGGACTCCTTAAGACCGCAAAAAAACTATCGTTAGGTTCGGTGGAAAAAAAGCGTACGGTCCGCATGATGTTAAGCAGTTACCTACCGTAGCCTATAGATGCTTACAATACCAAAGGCATTGTTGGCACATTGCAGACCTGAAGGGGAGTGGGATGGGGGAAGGGGGGTGGGCTTACGGCTCTCTCACTCATCGTACGAAACGCAGCTGTAATAGCTGCTTTACGCCGATCTTCTATGAGAGGGTGGTACTACCCCGGTCGAGCCAGCCCGTTTTTGAGCTGCAGTTTGGCTACAGCTTGGCTCTACCACCTTGGGTACTACCTTGGTACCTTAGGTACCTACTAGTAAGCCTACTAGGTAGGTATATAATCATTCTAATCATATTCGTACTTCGCTACCTACTAGTTAAATAAGTAGTACCTAGGTCATGTCATAAGATAAGTAAGTATTGTTGTGTTAAAGTGTTTAGGTAGGTAGGTAGGTAAAGGTACCTTACATCGAAATGATCTTCACAGCAATATCTGTTAGTTTGTGACGAAAGTTGAGTATTGACCCGTTTCATTATAACACACCATTTTTTGCGGGATTCTTCGATCACGCGGCACTTGAAAAAATAGTTTCTCGGGTGTTTTTATTGAAGTGTTAGTACATTTAGGAACAATACAATACTTATACGACATTATTTTAAATTAATTTAACCACATAAACGAGATAATAACACATAAAATAGTGAATGGCGGCGCGAGCGGGACACCGGGCACAGCGCGAATTCAACGACGCGACCCGGTGACGTCACGCGCGTTGGCCACACTAGCCGCCCGTCGATAAATTTTGGATATTTAAAATGTGTTAGAAAATCGCTAAGGATGGACCGATTTCGATGATTTAAACACTATATTGATAAGAAAGCTTAGTTTTAACTGTTAGTGTTAGTTATGAGTTGATTTGTTGACCTATTACTGATTCTCATTTTGAAATCGCTTTTGTGGAATTTTATTCGGGAAATACTGACATAGATTTATTTCTTAGAAAAGAGAGTTTTTATTTTTAGGGAAGAATTTAGCTGATGATAGATGTATAAGTATAATGATGATAGAAGTATATTAATAGGTACATAGCAGGTTTAACTGATGTCTCTGGTCAGTTAAAACTTTGACATTATGGTCACAAGCAATACCTACCTATAGACAAAAAAGCCGGACAAGTGCGAGCAGGTTTCCGCCCAGAGAGTTCTATACAAACTAATTAAGAATATTATTTTCGAAAACATTGTAAATATGTAATAAATAATACTTCCTATGCACTTTTTCTACGCTTTAAAAGATACCTACTGTTAAAATTTCATGATTCTAATACCAGCGGTTTGGGCTGTGCACGTCTTGACAGACGGACAGCCAGACACAGACAACAAAGTCGCCCTATAAGGGTTCCATTATTTCCTCTTGAGGTATGGAACCCTGAAAACAATTCGGAAACAATAAAAAGAAAATCCCCTCCGATCCGAACTAAAACGTCGTTCACAGAAAATAGTGCTCGATAAAAGCTACTGGCGTTCACAATTTACAGTAACGTTCCCCGCACGTTGGGGCCAAAACGGAATCCCTAAAATATTCACTAGGTACAAAGACATTACCAAAAAATAAACATGTGACCGACAAAATAGTATGACCTACTAAACGGAGTCCTAGAACACAGCACGACTCAGCCGTTCGCGGAAAATAATGTTGAAAACATGTCGGTATTGCCGATACGGCTAATCTTCTAGTGAATAATACGCATTATTAAATTGCGAATGCGATAAAAGGTGTGTTTTCGCTGTAGTGGTGCGCTAACCACAAGTCTAGTGATTGCAATGTTAGGAGGTACCATATCTGCTAATATAATACATCAATGACTGGGAAAAACCCTCCACATTTTTTTCCGATTGAATTCGGCAAACAAACCCGCGGGCGTGTCATTTGAATCGTGAAACGAAAAATAATATTTGAATAAATCCAACGATAACGATGGAATGTCAACACTCAACTATTCCGGTAACGAGATTACGTTACGGAATTCGTGAATAAAATGTTTAAAAAGTTTGAACGAGCGTGCAAATTAAATTTAAATGTGTTTATGACTAGCTATTGTTCGGGGGTTTTATTAAAACAGTTTAAAAAGTGATTTGCAATTTAAGAACATTTTTCTAAAATATTTGTTCACCATTGTGTACCTACACTATGACCATAACGCATTGAAGTAGTATATTAGTAGATATGGTACCTCCTAACATTGCAATCACTAGACTTGTGCTCAGCGCTACTACATGCAGCGAAATTCGCACATTGAATTATTTTTCATAAAAAAAAAAATTACAAAGAAAAAGAAAAGGCGTGAGGAACTTCGTTCCTGAAGGGGGTTTATCAGCGGGGGAATATTATTTATAATCTACAAATAGGTACGTAGGTATTGGACTAAATTCCGTATGACAATAGTAATACTACACACGTTTGAACAGACTATAATCCCGGGATTGCCAACATTGATGGAACTAGTAATTGATTTCGTGCCTCCAAGAACTTTGATAACTTTTATTATCCCCAAGGGAATATGTATAGACGAGATCGATGGATTAAAAATATTGTGTCTACTATAGAAGTAGAATGCCATAGAAAGGTAATATTGCGCACATTGGACACAAGAATATAAAAGTACACATAGAAAAAAAACATCATTATGTCAGCCAAAATGACGTCCACAGTTGGACATAGGCCCCCAATGTTTTTAACAACAAAACATACCTTCTCCTTCTTTTAAAGTCGTTTAATTATTTACATAAAATTTCAACATAATTTTCAGAAGTGTCCAGCGACCATTAAAATTCAGTTTCTGTTACTCCCAGACGTTTGCGCTGTTTTGCATAAACATGAACCACAGCAACACTTTAGCTCTTAATAGGTAAACTTTTAATTAAAAGATAAATAGCAGACAGGAGTTGAAACAAATGGGGGAGAGAATGGAGGACCGAAATCTGGAGGTATTCTTATAATTAGGAGGGATTGTGTGTGGCGGTAATTTTGGGATTAAATCTAAGGGAACAATGGCGTTGGGCACATAGTGATGTGGAACAATCTCACATAAGACCGTCCTTATGTTGTATTATGTTGGGTGCCAAATTCTTCGGGGAAGTGAACATTAGAGGATGGTATAATCTAACATGCTTAATGTTTTAGAAAAACATCTCAAAAATTATTTTCTGAGATAATATTTTTCTGCTTTCTCTATTTTACCAAGCTGTACCTACTTAGTTTGTTAGTCTGTGACTAAAATGAATTTAGAATCAAAAGATTGTGCAGTGTAATTTTCTAATTTCCTATATTCAATATACCACAATAAATTTCAAATCATCTATACTTCTATACTAATATTATAAATGCGAAAGTAACTCTATCTGTTACGCTTTCATGTCTAAACCGCGATACCAATTTTGATGAAATTTGGTATGGAGATAGATATGTCCTTGGAGCAGAACATTGGCTACTTTTTATCACTGAAAAATGGCAGGTTCCTGTGGGATTTTAAAGTTAACGCGGACGAAATCGCGGGCAGAAGCTAGTCGGAAATAAAATGTATTTGTTAATTTATTTTAAATGGTACCAAATATTTTAGAAAACATCTTAAAATCATGTTGTTTTCAACCACAAATGTAAATTATCTCCACAGCCGCATACTTTAGACCTATTCCACAGTATGTATTTCATACATTCCGATATTAGTCATTCCGTAAAAAATCATCGTCTGGCTAATAAGTAGCCTGAGCACACACAAAAATGCTGCATCAGTGCAATTAGTAGCGCCAAGCTGTAGCCAATTAACGGCAGCTCATATAGGGGCTGGCTTGACCGGGGTACTACCACCCTCTCACGGAAGATCGGTGTGAAGAAGCTATTACAGCTGCATGTAGGATAAGTGAGTGAGCCGGAAGCCCCCTCCCGGTCGGTCCACATAATCCTATAGTTCCAATGCACCATTGTTTTACGTGCATAATTTACAGTTCGCTGACGGTGAGGGAAAACATCGTGAGGAAACCTACCTTTCCCTCGGGATTAGGTAATAGTCAGTTCCTGTATACACGGCGACAAGGTTCACCACCTGTCACGTTGGGTTCTGACTATCTGGTGCAACGTGGTCTTTGAGTTGGCACACCTCCACAATGTGGTGGTGTATGGCCACTCAAGCCTCTGACTACCCCCGAATGGGGATAAAAGTCGTGACGTTACCATTGTTTTATACCACAGGAGAGCGCCCTCATAAAGTTTCGGCAACACATTAAAATTTTGCAGGCGCCTATCGCCTTCATTACTCGATTTTGGCTGGATGCCAGTTTGGACGCCATCCAAGTTTAGACCTTATGTTCCAACACTTCAGTTGGATTCCTCGTGGCATGTTAATCAGTTTTTTAAGCTAGGGAATGGGTAGCATAGTGATTGCTTTCAGTATTCAGCAGCTGCCAGTGGTCCTTGTCGCCGAAAATTTATCAATGGCCAGTTATTAATGCGAGGTCCGGGTTGGATCAAATGTTGGAAGTTGGTGCACCGCGTAGCTTTGTTGGGTGTTGGAGATCAAATGTTGGAGTTTCACAACAGATGTATTATTTTAGCGGATATGGTACGATGTTAGGCATCGCAATCAAAAGACTTGCGCCCAGCGCACCACTACATACAGCGTAATCCACACATTTGATATCGCACTCGCAATTCGACAACCAAATTAAAGGCGTTTTGATGCGTGTTATTCATCCGAGCAGAGAAGAGGATCGAATGGCATCAAAAAGTCTTTGTGGAAATTGCCCATTTTCGTGCTGACTGTAGTTACATTTATAGAAATCTATTAATGCAGGTCAACATATCTCAAAAAGTTAAGGACGGTCTCCTAAGACAATTTCCCTATAAGATAATTCGTCTTGCTGAACGCTCCAAGCGCACGTGCGAAGCTATCATAAATCTATGAAAACACCCTTTAAAACAGTTTTGTAATTTCAATCTTACATAAACAGTCCTCAAATACTATACTAACAAAATACTTATTTTTCCAGGACCAACTAATCCATTTCCGTGTTATATTTAATTCAGATAAACACTAATCTCTTTATAATACGAAAAGGAATAATATTTTGTACAATTTCTTAAGATAACAATAAATTATTCATTAAAACAAGTTGTTTTCGTTGTGCCTGAGACACTCTAATTAACGTAATGTACATGACGATTAAAGACCTTACCAAGAAGGAAGACACGTGACTACCTAGAATAGTTTGTCCTACTAAACGGAGTCCATGGACATAGTATGACTCAGTCACTTGCGGAAAAAAACGTTGAAAACATCGGTCGGTATTGCCAATCTTCTGTTGAATAATGACTTCGTTGATTGTCGAATTGTGAGTGCGATTACAATATGTGAATTTCGCAGCAGGTTTTGCGCTGAGCACAAGTTTTGTGATTGCGATGTTGGAAGGTACCATATCTGCTAAAATAGTACATCAATGACGGCGATAGAAATTCTTCAGATCACGATTAGGGTCGGTGTGTTATGTATGTAAATATATTCAGGAGTTACAGTCAAAGGAAATTAAAGTAGAAGTATCAGTCTCTTAAGTGGCTACTTTTAGAATAAATTACTTGGTTATTTTGCAGCCAATAGACTGTAAGTACTACTCTTTGTATTTTTTTGTTACTAAGGTGGCAAACAAGCGTAGGGCTCGCATGATGTTAAGCAGTTACCGTAGCCTAATATATGCCTATCTTCTTCTGCGATAAGGATGATGAAGCCATCAGTTTCATTAGTTAAAATTTAAATATAAGAAACAATCAGCAGTAATAGTACATTACTGCTGCGGTCTCTAATGAGTGTGTTGTTGACCGCGTTGTTGATGGCCGAAAGCGCGGCGCAGCGCAGCTCCAGGCCTCCACAGCGCGGTCAGCATTGCAACCCTTGATGGACAAGCTAAAATAAAGGCCGAGACCAAAGGTCGAGGCCCTTATAGCGCGGCCAGCAAGGGTAGCTATGATGATCAAGCTTGGAGGCCGTGAGCGTAGCGAAGCTTAGCTTGAGGCCAGTATAGCGTGGTCAGCAGTACACTCATTAGAGACCAAGGCTTGTATAGTGCTTTACTCAAAAATGCGACTATTAGTTTAAACAAAACTAGCTAAGTGGGTATAAAAATTAATACAATTATATTTATATTTTTACGAACTATATCTATAGTTGTGTATTTCCTCTGTTTATGTTTCCATGGCAACGGCACGACCTACTCGTTTTAACTGTCAATCAGATTGTTAACGAACCATAAACATACCTGTTTGTTACGTTTCCATGGCAACGGTCAAATAACAGCAATATAATGACGGTCATACTCGATAATAATACATTGTATGTCTATGAAGTGTGTTTTTTAATTCCGGAGAGTAATTTGACAATGACAGTGTGGCTAGGTTATTGCATTTTTTAAATAGTGATGTCCAGCAATCGGAACTAATCGAAAAACCGTAAAATATTTTTCTGCAAAATCGCATAAACCTCAAGCAAACTTCTGGAATTCTATTTAATCATTGAAATTTATAACAGTAAACAAAAAAATCAAGTAAGGAGTCATAGACGTTTAAAATGAATTATTTTATTATGGAATATGTCTATACGTACTTTCACTGTGTCTAAAATCAGATTTTTAGGGTTCCGTACCCAAATAGTGCCAACGGGACCCTATTACTAAGCCTACGGTGTCCGTCTGTCTGTCTGTCTGTCTGCCAGCGGGCTGTATCTTACGAACCGTAATAGCTAGACTTGAAATTTTCACAGAAAATAAAATAAAATTTAAAAATAAAGGGGTCGCGATACACCAACCGTGTTATTCATAGAAATTTATTAAAACACATTTCAAACGCCTTTTAGCTAATACGCATTTTAGGCTCTGCAACCTGTTTTAAAATTACGTCATTCATAGAACCACGAAATGTCAATTTTAGTTAAAATACGTTTGTCATGGCGTAAGTTGGGCAACGTCACATTTCTTACCATCCTACCAAATTACAACATGTACTATGTATGTAATATGCACGGGTGCGGCTGGGTTGTTTTAATTTAGAGATTCCAATTTCTCAACATTTAGATTTTGTAAGCATCTATAGGTCACGGTAACTGCTTAAAATCAGGCGGGCCGTACTTTTTTTGCCACCGCAGTCCTATATTAAAAAAAAATCTGAGGGGGTGAAAAAGTGAAACTTCCAGATGCTCTAATTTCTTAGACTGACGATCAAATTAGCAAAATTGACACTTTTGACACTTCTTAGCTAGTAATCCCCCTTATCCCTCTTATCTTAATCTGACGAGTTCGAGTATTTTAAGATGGTCAATTTTTTTTGGTTCCCCTGAGCGAACCCACCAATATTAAGGGCTCATAATGTTTTGAGGTTCTTATCAATATGTAAGCTATCTCCCTTATCTTAATCTGACGCGCTCGTGTAAATCCAGAAACCTCTTCTACGGCTCCCCACCTATATTACATTCGCTTGCTGAAGGCCGAATGAGGTAAACAAAATGCGTTGTCATGGGTCAAGGACAAACCTTGAAAAAATGGACACGCAGTTTTTTTTACAATATATATCAATTATGTAAAAAAGTAATTCATTTATAAAGAAACAGGAACATAAAAACAAAGAAACAATTATTATAATTCCTTTGAGTAAAATTTTCTATCTCTAATATTTATAGTACTCCATGCTGTATACGCACGACATTTTTTAATTTTACGGTTCAAATAATCGGTACCGGAAAAAAGCGGTAGGACAACACTACATAAATAAATGTGGCAGCATTATTTTCGAGTTTGACATTTGGGGTTGGCAATTTACTCTCCGGAATTAAAAAATACACCATAGTAGCTCTTGCAATACGACAAATCCGATTTTGCTCGAAGAAGGTTTGCGAAATAATGACAACATTATAAACTTTTTTGAGTAAAATATAAAAATATTCCAATTAGTTTCTTTAAATACGCTATATTTTCTAAAACAAAAAAAAATACTCACGAGTCAAAAAAAATATCGAAATGCTAATTTCACCACGGTGTAATAAGCTCTTAAGACAAATATCCCGAAGCAGACGTCGGATCACGTGAATAGCGGTGCCAGTGTGGCCCCGACAGCACAGTGCACTGAAACATTTGTTCAGCGGGATCATTGTGAGATGCATTGTTAGCGCGCGCTCGACGCCACTCCACGCGACCCGCGCCGTAATTAAAAATACCTGTAAAATGTCGAGATTTCCCTGAGACCCGTCACTGCAATATCTTGGGTTTTTTTTATAAAACTGAGAAGCCAAACAAGCATACGTCCCGTCTGATGTTAAGCAGCTGGCTCGGTGTATGTGGGCTCAGTCGCAGCCCAGCCATCTTGAGGATGCCTCGTTTAGAGGCGAAACACGAAACGCAGCTGTAATAGCTGCTTTACGCCGATCTTTTGTGAGAGGGTGGAACTACCCCGGTCGAGCCCGCTCGTTTATGAGCTGCAGTCAATTGACTACAGCTTGGCTCTACCACCTTGGGACCAAAGATGTTTTAAAGTAAAGATCGCCAGACTAACACACCCACTGTATGGTCCCAAACTAAGCAACGCTTGTACTGTGGCTACCATACAATGGACTGGGGGCGATCCCAGTGTCACCCAGACCAGAAATTACGAAAAGGCCGTTTCCGAAATTTGCCTCTGGCGGGCATCGAACCTACAACTACCCAATGCAGTGAGTTAACACCATGGACCAGTTACTAAGGGGACTGGCCCTAAGCAAGTCGGCCGAGTGGTCGGCCTAGTACTAACATCGACATAAAACGAAGCGAGTAGTTCAACTATTTACCGGTAAATACTAAAATGAAAATGAAAAAACAATAACCACGTTTTGTTTCATACAAATATCTAATAAGGGCACCTCTTTCTTTAGTCTTTACTCTGTGGTTAACACATACCAAATCATAATATCAACTCAAACACATTTTTTTTTCAATTAATTATTCCCACGGGAACAGCTACCGGTTTGTCAAATCGATAACGTCAATCCGCGGGTCGTTCCCGTTGCGTGAGTTATGGCCGCCCGTTGAGGCCATATTATTTACCGCGGTATCGGGACAGGCGGTCACATTGACTACGTAACCAGTAGACGCCTATAGTCGGTCCCAGCGCTCGTGGTACGCGGGGCTATAAAACGTGGGAACGGAGTAGGGCATATTGCGCGCTCGCTTTCTCTTTTGGGTCTTAGGTCCATAAATTACGTGAGGTGATTTTTGAGATTTTTCGACCCCCCCTCCCCCCTTGGTGAGATTTCGTGAGATTTTGCTCGACCCCCTCCCTCCCCCTCTAATCGTTTTCAAAAGCTATATTCTAGAAGAGACACATGTTTTACTTAATTTATCAAAAAAAAAGTTTAAGTAAAAGTTAAAGTTAATATAGTTTAGAAAAAAGTAATTTAACCCAGTTTTCTTGCAATTTTACACTGTTTCTTGTGGTAAAAAAAATTACGTGAGATTTGCCGAGACCCCCCTCTCCCCCACGTGAGATTTGGTGAGATTTAGCTCGACCACCTCCCCCCCATAAATGCCTCACGTAATTTCTGGACGCCCCCTTATGGGTGGCCCTATAGACACATCACTACACCCATAAGTGCAAGGCAACGCGCAATATGCCCTACTCCGTTCCCACGTTTTATGCCCCGCGTGCCACGAGCGCTTGGGCCGACTATAAATTAATTCGCAATGCAATTTTTTCAGTAAACTAACAGAGGTGCGTGGTCCGGACGAGGTCACTACAAGTCCTGACACACACACACACAGACACAGATCGATTGTTACTGGCCAAACATTAGTGGGCGTGGATCTGTCTTCTTAGTGTAGTATCTAAAAACGTTCGCCCTATTCTAGCCCCCAAATTTATAGAGTTCTTAGCTTATGTTTCTAAAAAGCATTTCTAGGAACAAAAGTGAATTGTAATGCCAGTGTAAGTCCATCATAAATTTCTATTAATTTGGCGGTTCGTGTCTATTGGATATAAAGTCAATGGGCGGTCATAAGCTTTGTTCGTATCGAAAATATTTCCTGTCGCCGGGAGATAGCCCCATTATTTGGGAATTACTGCCGATCCTCGAGTTATATTGGGAAAATATAAGGTTGATTTCGTAGTAAAATATGGTATTTTATTTTCTTGACCTTCGATATAGTTTGAGGAGACTGAGTCTTATCGAAATGTCATAAAGGACAATAAAGACTAAAAAAGCTTTTCCCGGGACTCCCCGGGACTCGACAACCCGCCCCGGGATGAAATCATGCCTACACATAAATTTTGTTGGTCGTGTCCACAAGCCCCGAGCAGCCGCGCCTGTGCAGTCAGATATGACGCTGTCTACATGGTCAGACGTCAAAACGAATTTCTCGGGCGCACTGTTTATATCCGGGGATATTGCCCAACAACTTTAGAGCCCTACCGCACGAGGACACCGGTGGTAGCGCAACCAGACGCTCCACCAACAAAATGTATAGAGCTGTATGGAGGGTCGCACCTGGGTGTCCGCTTGGTAGCGCAATCGATTCGGTGTCGGCTATCGAATAGCTACGTCCAGAAGTGTCACATGCCGCGCGAGGAAAATTTTCCTCGCGAAGTTTGACTTGCCTCACGTGAGGCAAATGCGCGCCCTGCCTCACCTGAGCACTCACATTTGCCTCGCCTAGTTTGGCAGTCGTGAGACAGAACGATGTCAAACGTGTCAAACTGATTGATCGGGTATACCTTTCCCTGTCTAGAGTGTCAGTTGCCTCGCCATTTGCCTCGCGCGGCATGCGACTGAGGCAAACTTCGTGCTTCGCGAGGCATGTGGGTGTGCAGCCTCGCGCGGCATGTGCATGTTGTAGACACGCCTAATAATCCGCTGGTGGCGCAACCATGGTTGCCTCGTGCATAATCATTTCAAAAAATGGGGCGACATACGAAGGCATTGCTAAATAGGGTTCTGTAACCATTGCTTAAAGTCCGTTTTTTTTTCAGACGATGTCGAGTGCAGCGCGCGTGGTGACAGTCTACTTCCTGCTCAGTCTACTGGCTGCGGGCAGCGCCATCAAGTGCTGGAAGTGTGGACAGTACAGCGATGGCGTTGGGTCCATCACACCGTGCGCCAACCGCACCGCGATTCGCCTTGAAGAATGTCCGGGGGATGCCAAATATTGTATTGTAAGTAGACAAGAATTAGAAGTTGATTGGTGGTAGAGACAAGTTGTAGTCAATTGACTGCAGCTCATATGGGCTAGATCGACCGGGAAGATCACGGAAGATCGGCGTAAAGTAGCTGTTACAGCTGCGTTTCGTACGATGAGTGTGAAAGCCGGAAGCCTAACCCTCCCACCTCCCAATTAAAATATTTTTATTTTTCACAAAACTGTCGTTTCAGATTTTGATACCCCTTTGCTTTGTACATTGGTACATTAAGATGAGGTATCCGTACCAAAATACACAATCGTATCGCTTATGGTTCGCAGACCAATTCCTATACTCAGCCAGCCAGCCCTATGCCCAGCCTTCTTTAAAATGTATTTCGCAAATATGAGCTACCTAGCTATTTTTCTTAGGAAATTATCTTTTCGTACCTAATTTGCTTCGGTCTGGGTTTGTTTAGGATCGCCTCCAGACCATTTGCAAGGCAGCCATACTACAAAATGTTGTTTCGTTTGGAACTATAAAGTTGGTGTTTTGGTCTGGCGATATTGTATTCGTCTCGACGCGGAAGTGAATCTAAATATCTAATGGGGATGATATTTACACAATGTATACTCCATTACACTGTGTCAATAATGTCATGTTTTGGTATAATTATTTACCATTGAAATTAATATTTATTTTAGTAACAGCTATGAAAATTAACAAGTAAAAATTCTTTAGTGTCTTGTTATGTCAAGAGAGACTAGGTATGCCTAGTGGGTTTTTGCGTAAGTAACACCTGTATCTGTAAACAAGTATTTGCTTTTTAATTTTCTAATGGCCTCTTTCTATTGAGTCAGGTCCAATGTGGTTCTGCCAAGTCATTACTTATTCTTAAGTGAAATCTAAGCAAAAACGTGTTTGAGTATTCCGTTTTGAGAGATTTTCTATACAATATTGTGATAAAATCTTTCAAAACGGTAGTGTGTGACGAGTTTTTTGCTTAGAATTTACTTAAGGATAAGTGATAACTTGTCTATAGATATGGGGGTTATGGCCGAATACTCGTACGCAATTTAAATTTGAGAGCTACTTAACTTTGACACGCCATACAAAAAATGACAGTTAAAGACGTCTCAAACTGCTAAGTGGAACTTAAATATTTAAGTAGCCTTTGAGTATTCGGCCGTAAGTGTGATATTCTTTTGATAGACGCGCCACTCAATACTAAGTTAAGTTTTCCTTTACTTAATATTTTTGTTATTCTCATTCGCTGGAAAAGATAAACAATCTTCCCCAAAACTGTTCCGTAGTCTGGCCATCCCATTAGTTCTTAGCTCGGCAAACAATCTCAGTCAGAAGTGTCGTCCGTCCGTTAGACGGCGCTACCCGCCCAATATCCGGATGAGTCGGTTATCCGGACGTTTTGCGAGGCCGTCCGTCCGCCGTTTGTAAGATGACGTCAGCTTTACCCGGATTTAGGGCTTTGAGTGAACATTGGTCTCATTGAGAGCGACAAATGCTCATAAATCAGAGGCATTTATTTCCATTTGCTTGTTCAAAGCGATTTGTTCACATTTTATGAAGTAGCTACTTAGTAGAATAATTTTTAAATTTAATATACAAGATACAAGCTTTTGCTTAGTTTGGGATCCATAGTACCTAAAACTTCACTAGGTACATATTATAAAACAAAGTCCTCCGCCACGTCTGTCTGTTCGCGATAAACTCAAAAACTACTGCACCGATTTTCATGCTGTTGTCACCAATGGATAGAGTGGTTCTTGAGGAAGGTTTTAGTATATAATTAGTCAAGTTTTTATATACATTGGCTAAAATATAATGATATTTGTTGGAGGTGTCGGAAAAAAATAAGCCGTCTGGGAGCTTTCAACGAAAACGCTTTTTGGTCGCGATAACCGACATCAAAGCGGGCGAAGCCGCGGGCATCAGCTAGTGTTCAATAATTGTGATAAGTTACTTGCATACCTACTCTCCTAATACCATAATCGCCAAATGTATAGTTTTTTAGCCAGTTAACAATAGGTAGTGTTACGAAGCATTTCTGGAAACAAACGTGATTTGTAATAGGTAGGTACCCACTCAGGTCTGTGTAGGTACCAGTGCAAGTCACGCATTTTTCCGTTCTGTCTAAACTGACCTTAAAAAGCCGGTATAACAAATTGAACTCAAATCTGAGACCTAACTGGAGTCCGATCTAGAGAACACTTTTTGAAATAAAAAAAGTAAGTTTAATAAAAAGTAAGTTTAAAAACTAAAACCCGACTACTGAAAAATCGCGCTCTAAAAAGTATGAAACAAGAAAATATTCTCATCTAGAGGATAGCCGTGGTCCGCGTAGGTCCTTTAGGGCAAAATGGCATATGACCACGGACCACGGCTATCCTCCAGATAAGAATATTTTCTTGTTTCATACTTTTTGAGCGCGATTTTTCAGTAGTCGGGTTTTAGTTTTTACCTAAAAATATGATATCTGGTATATTGCTTCGTATGGTTTTATCAGTTATAATGGTTCTGTCTCAGTAGATCCTGTGGCTCTGGTTTTCTAGAACTGCTTCTGGCTGATATTTGTAGTATGGCAATTTATAGGAGATCGGTCTCAAGTTGCCCGCTGCGTATCAGGGCAAACCTCAGTTCAGGCTTTTCGGCTAAGATAAAGATATTAAGATAACATTGGTCGGGATGTCACAATGGATGGATTACGAAGTTTGTTATTTGACCTAGTTCTACCTTACCCCGTGTCAAAGGACACGCATATAGGACTATGAAGCTAATGACCAAAGACATTACCAAGAAGAGGGAGACATGTGATTATCCAAAATAGTATGTCCTATTAAACGGAGTCCATAGACACAGTATGGCTTAGTGGCTTGCGGAAAATAACGTTGAAAAACATGTCGGTATTTCTAATACGGCTCTTCTTCTGGTGTATCACTATATAGTACAAAACAAAGTCGCTTCCCGCTGTCTGTCTGTCCCTATGTATGCTTAGATCTTTAAAACTACGCAACGGATTATGATGCGGTTTTTTTAAATAAATAGAGTGATTCAAGAGGAAGGTTTATATATGTATAATAAATGCATAATAATAATAATAATTTAGCCCTTTTAACGTCCCACTGCTGGGCACGGGCCTCCCCTCAATGCGAGGGGGATTCAGGCCATAATCCACCACGCTGGCCCAGTGCGGGTTGGTGGATTTCACATGTCTAAAGACATGCAGGTTTCCTCACGATGTTTTCCTTCACCGTAAATGCATAATATAGTAGAGAAACACCGACATCCACGCCGGCGAAGCCGCGGGCATCAGCTAGTTTAGATAATAAGGAATTGTCGAATTGCGAGTGCGATAACATATGTGTGAATTTTCGCTGCATGTAGTGGTGCGCTGAGCACAAGTTTGGTGATTACAATGTTAAAAGATACCTGCTATAATAATACACCTATGCTTATTATTACTATGAAAGCGTGGGAATTTTCAAATACCATAGATGCAATAAATGCGTACCTATAAAAAAGTGTGCTAGCCCTTCTGGTCTGGCCTCTGTACCCATAGTACAACCGTTGCTTGGTTTGGGATCATACCGTAAATTTGGAGTGTCAGTCTGGCGCCATAAAAAATAGCAGTGGCGTTAAACAAAAAAAATATGAAATGAAATGTAACGTCACGACTTTTATCCCCATTCAGGGGTAGTCAGAGGCTTGAGTGGCCATACACCACCACATTGTGCAGGTATTAACTAACTTAAAGCCCACGTTTCACCAGATAGTCAGAACCCAACGTGACAGGTTGTGAACCTTGTCGCCGTGTATACGGGAACTGACTATTACCTGATATAGGATAGGTAGGTTTCCTCACGATGTTTTCCCTCACCGTCAGCGAATTGTAAATTATGCACATAGATGAAAATTCATCCATTGGTGCATGCCCCACTAGGGATCGAACCTGGGACCTTTTGATTGCCAACCCAACCTGTATCACCCCTAGGCTACAGTCGCGTTAAACACTGAACTATTTTATTTAACCTATAAATAATTTACCCAGGACTTAATTTATTACACTCAGTATGACCCTCGCGTTGTTTAGTAGGAAAGACCTCTCTATTAAATTAGACTGGCCGTCCTAGTTAGGGCTAACCGCGGTATTATCATACGGTACTTAAAGCGTAGACCTATATCGACTCCCGACCCTTGTTTAAATACCCATAATATTATAATACAAAGGCTGTTAGGAATAAATGGGGAAATCAAACGGCTCTAAATTTAAAAGTCCCAAGTTCTTCGAAAAAAAAGCTGGTGGTTTAGGTGACAATTGACTGCAGCTCATAAACGGGCTGGCTCGACCGGGGTAGTACCACCCTCTCACAGAAGATCGGCGTAAAGCAGCTATTACAGCTGCGTTTCGTACGATGAGTGAGAGAGCCGTAAGCCCACCCCCTCCCCCTCCCTCCATCCCACTCCCCTTCAGGTCGGCAATGTGCGAGCAATGCCTTTGGTATTGTAAGCATCTATAGGCTACGGTAACTGCTTAACATCAGGCGGGCCGTACGCTTTTTTGCCACCGCAGTCCAATAAAAATAATAATAAGCATTAACATTAATTTAGCAGATATGGTATCTCCTAACATTACAATTACTGGACTTGTGCTCAGCGCACCACTACATGCAGCGATATTCACACATCTGTTATCGCACTCGCAATTCAAATTCGGAATCGAATCGAAAGTTTTTATTCCAATGGCGGCGTCTTCATCAGGCGCATGCCTCGCGCGAGCACTCACTTTTGACGTCGGAACGCATAGTCGTAATGTCATAATATGAGTGCTCGGGTGAGGCATGCGCGCCATATGGACACATCTATTTAATTGTACCATGATTGTACCTATTCCCAAGTATTATTTCGTATTTTCGAAACAGCCTGTACAAATAAAATAAAAATATTGAGCCTATTTTTACAATCCCTAATCTCCGTACATAAAGAAAACATGGACAGACAGCCCTCGGATTTCGCCTCAAGCGATACAATGTTTGCTTTATATTATTATGCTAAACATTTTAATAAATTGCAATATTTTAAAATGGGAACGTAAGGAAAATACGTTATGAGAAATAAATCATAATGTTGATAATCATATACCAGATTGGTAACGATTTATTTTAGGTTTACAACTGAGTTACAATAGTGATGGTGTGGAGCAGGTGCACTTTTGCTCTACTAATCCACCAAGCCAACTAGGCGCCTTTCAAATGTGTCACTCACACAAAAAGGCGGTGGTAGTGTGCGGGCGGAAAAGCCGCATTCCCCGAGCACCTATTTGGCTTGGTGGAGTAGTACGTTTTAGCGTAATAACTCCCTTATTTTTTATTCCACGTACGATTCGCTCGATAAAACGTTACAACCCTATTCCGTTAGATGCATTCGCCGAGGAAAAATATTGCGTGTACCGTTGGTTACATATTTTCACGAGTGCTTTTTACGTTATTAGGGTTCCGTATCGTAAACATTGATAGATTATTGTAGTAGATATGGTTGGTACCTTCTAACATCGCAATAAAAAATCTTTTGCTCAGCGGATAATTCATGCAGCGAAATTCGCAATTCGGCAATTCACTTATTACCTAGATACATAAGAAGTCATTTTTCATCAGAAGATGGGCCGTATTAGCAATACTGACATGGGCTCAACGTTACTATAGTCTGCTTTTTAATTAGACGAAGCCAACTGACGGTTGAAAATGTCTCTGCTCTATGAATTTGAACCTTATTTGTTCTATTTATATTGAAAAGTGACATAAGCACCTGTGTGCCCACTTCGTCTAATTAATAATCAGACTATATGTAGGTGCGTACCGTTTAGTAGAAAAAACTCTTGGATATATAACAAAAAAGAAAATTAAATAGTGATAACAAATTTTGAGCGCAAACATACTAACATTTACCTAGCAAATGTTTTAGCAAAACAATTTAAATCCCAAACCAAAGATCCCTAAAACCGCGGGTATTTTGGGTGCCAGTTAGTATTAAAACGCTCATCTTTTCTCAAGGAAGGGACAGATTTATAAACAGGATAGACAGAGCTTTTAAAAATGTTTTTATATTCTTTTACGAAATACGCTCGGGGTGTTTATAGCAACAGTGATTTAAACGTTCCGAGATTGCAATAGTATTTTGGAATCATTCACGTTTACAGGGTTCCTTAGACCCTACAAGGAACCCTTATAAGATCATCCAGTCCGTTCGTCCATCCATGTGTCCGTCTCAGTCTGTCACAGTACCATAACTTTCACAATTTTTGACGGTTATAAAGTTTGCCACAAAAATATCTTAATAGGTAGTAGATCTGCATTCTTAAAACATAAAATATCATATTCTTTTTTTTGAGGTTCCTACCTCTCCTTACATGGAAAGTAGGTATTTTTATCTAAGTTAAGAGAGTTCGTTAGTTTTTTTGCGATCGACAAACAAGTCACAATTTTGTTCAATTGCAATTAATTAATTGTGATTTTTGACCAACTCTGATAATGGGTTATTATTGAAAAGATGTTTTCAAATAAAATAGTGTTTCGATACAGTTTATTATCGGACTTGCCGCTTGTGAGATTTTAGCCCCCAAATGTTATATTGCGTATATCTAGCGTCTAAAGTTTCTCTTTTCTTGTAAAACCCACCTTCCACCACATGGCAAAATACTTTCCTCTTCTTTGTTTCAACAACGATTACGCGTAACTACGCGTACGAGTACGCATAAAACCACTACGCCTAAACTTTGAACGTACACCCACGCAAACAATAATTGCGCATAGAATGCGTAAGGATTTTTTGCGTGGGTGTAAGGGTTCAGAGTTTGTGCGTAGTGGTTTTATGCGTTCTGGGTTTGCGTTGTTCATGCGTCATGGTTACATATGTTGTAGATTTTAACGTACTGGATTTAGGGCCACCGCAGACTTGCTACTTTTAGCATCGGCGATCGGCGATTTTGATGCTGCGACTCCGTCGTTCGCGCTCGAAGAAACGCGACGCAGCATCGATACAGTCGCAAAATCGCCGGTCGCCGATGCTAAAAGTAGCTAGTCTGCGGTGGCCCTTATGTGTAGTGATTTTATGCCTAGTATATTTGAGCGTACTGGGTTTATGCGTAGTGGTTTAGGCGTAGTTGCATAAACCCGCTACGCCTAAACGCACCACACCTAAACCCACTGAGCCTAAAACAACTACGCATATGCGTAGTAGTTATGGGCTAAGTGGGTTGAGGCGTAGTGGGTATGGGCGTAGCAGATTTAAGCGTAGCTGCTTTGGTTTTAGCGTTCAGTTTCTGAGTGATGCTTGTATGTATTCTGCTTAGCACTCTTGGCTAACACGTGGATTTTCTTCCAACTCCTATCCTTTCTTTTGATTAAATTCGTGCGGGTTCCAAGACAACTTAGCTCTTCCCCGGGACTCGTCGAGGGTCAAACCTTGGCGTCATCGTTGGACACCATTGTCGATCCTGGCTTACGGGAGTAACAGTGGCGGGAATGTGTGGCGGGCTTAGTCCCATTTTAAATAACACGTGGATACATTGATATGCGATGGACACAAGGGTGTATAGTACGTTTTTTTATACTTGTCCTATTTGGTAAGCAAAGATGGCGTCCAGCGGGGCGATTGCGAACTTTTTGTCAATGTTTCAATTGGTTTCGTATATAATTGACACAGGATGAACAAAACCAATTGAAACATTGACAAAAAAGTTACGCAATCGCCCCGCTGGCCGCCATCTTTGCTTACTAAATAGGACAAGTATAAAAAACGTACTATACTTTGTGGTAGTTGACCGATGGCGAGCCATTTTTTGGTCCAAACGCGGACGAGCTTTATCTCGTCACAGTCAGCCATCTGAAAAGAAAGAAATAAATCCTATACAATTACCCAAACCTCACACGGCTTCGTTAAAAAATATTTGTTTTTTAGTTCATGACATTATATCCTCTAGAGGGTGCCATATGCAATTTTATGTAACGACACATAGCTTATAACCAGCGGACGATTAGCCGCTTCTAACGATACCTCGTTTGTCAAATTACGACAAGTAGTTTGGAAGTTAGGCGGGAACAGATGAACATACGTACATACATACCGCTCAAAATCATAACCCTCCGCCGTAGTCGGGTAAAAACTATATACGGTAGGTACCCATGACAAAAAATATTTGTCTGTCTTTCTGTTTATTCCGGCTAATCTCCGAAACGGCTGGACTGATTTTGACGGGACTTTCACTGCCAACTTCTGTTCTATGACTTTTTTACAAAACAAAAATACATTTAACAAAAAAGCACGCTGTAAAATGTAGGAAACACGAAAATATTGTCATCTAGAGGATAGCCATAGTAAAAAGTCATAGAACAAACCATGGACCAGTTACTAAGGGGGCTGGCCCTAAGCAAGTCGGCCGAGTGGTCGGCCTAGTACTAACATCGACATAAAACGAAGCGAGTAGTTCAACTATTTACCGGTAAATAGTAAAATGAAAATGAAAAAACAATGACCACGTTTTCTTTCATACAAATACCTAATAAGGGCACCTCTTTCTTTAGTCTTTACTCTGTGGAACAAACATTGTTTATGATGTCAGTAGTCCTGCAAGGTTGTTAGTGTTTTTCCAATAACCCTGTATAATATAACACGTCAATGACTATAACGCTATAAATTGCTAGTTACAAAGACTGCCAGCCCTGAAACTGTTCGTGTTATTATTTCAGTTTATCGCGCCACGCCATTATCGGCCCCACTTTGTTAAATTGGCTACTATGAAAGTGATTATTTCCTGCAAAACGCATTAGCTACCATTATAAAATGTAACTGTGTTAAAATGAGCTGGGTTACTGAAATTTATTATTTAAACCTATCATTTTATAACTGTGTATAAGCTGCAATCACTGATCGGTAAACGATCGGAGGTTAAGCAACGCTTGGCACGGTCAGTCAGAGATGGGTGACCATTTAGTGACATTTAAACTGAACGTCCCCGTGCTTCGGAGGGCACGTAAAAAGTCGGTCCCTTTGTTGTCGTTAAGCCTTGTCAGAGGCCTTCGGGCGGCTCGAACAACTCTGACACTAGGTTGGCCACAAGAAGTAGAAGATTACATAAATGAGTATACACCTTCATAACAGTAACACAGGCCGCTCCATTGTCGCTAGAAAATACAGTAAACTCATTCATCATCATCATTTCAGCCAAAAGACGTCCACTGTTGGACATAGGCTTCCCCAAGGTTTCCACAACGACCGGTCCTGTGCCACTTGCAACAAATTTACGCCACTTGCGAACCCGTCTGCCAAGCGTGGCGAGTACTGGCAAACCCAGCCCCCCACCCCCCCCCCCCCCCAACGAAAGTACACTAACTCACTTAGGGTCACCGCAGACTAGCTACTTTTAGCATCGGCGATCGGCGATTTCGATGCTGCGTCTCACTCGTTCGAGCTCGAAGAAACGCGACGCAGCATCAAAACAATAGCAAAATCGCCGGTCGCCGATGCTAAAAGGAGCAAGTCTGCGGGGGCCCTTAGATGTAGATATTTAAATAGAAACTTAGCCTAGTAAGCTGTGCAAAGTCATACAAGAGAAAATGAAAGTATTATATACTCATACTCTTCATACTGTACCGTACTTTCGTTTTCCATACACAAACAAAAGCATAACAAAGGTTATTTGAAGGAATCACGGCACTATTCCGAGTTATTTGAATAAACCTCTCGAGGGCGTGTTTTCCTCGAGTGTATTGTGTATTATAACGGAAAGGGGTCAAGGGATAACAGTAAAAGGTAAACGGTTATTGTATTTTCCCGCAAATGTAAGCAATTCGGTAATGTAATGGGGATCGTCCATTTTTCAAAAGCCGGGCTGATTGAAAAACTATTTCGAGGCATAGAATTCATATTCATGTTGGTCTTGTTAAAATTGGAAAAATACTCGTTTGTTTTCATGTTTAAGCAAAGGAATTTATGCCTAAATCACATGCCACTAAACTATACCTACATATTAATGAATACAAGCTATATACGCTAGACCTGTTGTTAGAAATAGATGAATATACAAATTAAAGGCGCGCGCGCGTGCAGCCGTGTAGCGCCGACGCTGGGTGGCGTGTGACTAAGAGAATATCGGGTAGTTACCTTGCATTAAACGTGGTCACTGACCGTAGGCCTCATAAGAAGGCTCAAGGTCACTCAGAAAGCTATGGAGAGGGCTATGCTCGGAGTTTCTCTACGAGATCGAATCAGAAATGAGGAGATACGTAGACAAACCAAGGTCACCGACATAGCCCTGCGAATTAGTAGGCTGAAGTGGCAGTGGACGGGGCACATAGCCCGAAGAACTGATGGCCGATGGGGCAGAAAGGTTCTTGAGTGGCGACCACGTACCGGAAGACGCAGCGTGGGTAGGCCCCCCACAAGATGGACTGACGACCTAGTGAAGGTCGCGGGAAACCGCTGGATGCAAGTGCCACAGGACCGGTCGTTATGGAAAACCTTGGGGGAGGCCTATGTCCAACAGTGGACGTCTTTTGGCTGAAATGATGATGATGACCGTGCATTTATGTCGCCAAAATAAGGTTCAATACATCTTTGATTGTAGAATGGAAGTAGGTAATTTTCCCCTCTCCGCTCCGTCGTTTGTATCCCTTTATCTCGGAGTGAATAAATTTTAGAAAACTGCCCCTATTACGTTTATTTAGATTTGAAATGAAGGATGGTTTTTTTATCCCTCTTTTTCAGTGTTTCGGGATGAGTGGTTGATTTATTTTCATTTGATTTACTTTTGCTATGTTTGCAGAAAAAAAATTAGGTACTGGCCCACTAAAAGCGGCGCTAGTGTCCTTATAAGACTGTTAAATATGTCATTTTTATATATGGAAAATTTTAGTTCCTTTTTTGGTCACCGGGCCAGATAACTTTGTTGTTTTCTTAAATTTATTTTGGATTAATGAATTTTAATTAAGTAAGCTTTTCCAACTATCTGAGCGTGTAATCTTTTTTTTAAATAAAGTGGGACTACTTTCATTTCGCAAATATGTTGGTATTGGTACCTAATGTAAAGAACATAGATTAATTTTGGTTTCCGCAAGGGCGCTCCAACTACTTAGCTAGAGTCTAGTAAAATGCGGCAACTGATGCTACGCCGAAGTCAGCGTACTTCAGTACACCTGACGGCAACCAATGTATGAAACTGACGTGCCGTGATCATAATAAGTTGGCGCATTTTCGAAATAATTTTTCTTAGTATCTTCGTGGTATCTAGTTAAGGCGCGCGCGCGAATTTTTTATAAATCTATTGCAAAGTATTATTTTATGCTGTAGTTAAAGCCAGAGTTAAGGTATTGTCAGTAAAAAGAAGTACCTAATGAAACGCCGCCACTTGCCAATAGAAATAAATTGGCTCCAACGATGTCAGGTCAAATAAATAAAACATTTCCCTTTTATCGCTCCCATAACTAAGTTTAGTATCAACAATCACAATAACATGTGGCGTCCAATCACACGCCGCCATTTATCTGACCCGATGACCTGTTATGACACTGGTGTTATCGTTCTTGGTGTCTCGGACGGTAACTGGCGTTTTCACCCCAACTTTTATTGTTATGGAAAAACTTTTTATGACCAGATTTTTTTGATTAAGTAAAATTACGAATCCTCACCGGACAAGCCTCGCGACGACAGTAGTCGTCAAAGGTAAAAAGTATTTTTCATCACTGATACGCGGAAAGAAGGTCGAAAGGTGCCTGAAGAGCCGACAGAAGGTGATACTTTTCTGATCGGGCAAAATCGTTGACAGAACGGGCTCAATCGTATATCCAGAAAACGATTGAGCCCGTTCTGTCAAAGATTCTGTCAAATTATAAAAAAAATACGAGTTTCTATTGAACTATGTTCCAACCAAAGAGAATTTAATAGTTCCAACCTTCTTACATCCACTCAATTACAGCGCGATGTAAAATTGAAATAACATAAATTTAAGTTTTAATTAAAGAATATATTTTTTTAAATGACTTTATTATAATTTACTTTCAACTATTTCTTTAAAATAACATACATTTGGGCAAAATATTTACTATTTTTCCCTAAATCAATCACAAATCGTTCCTGCTCCGAATCTATAATCACAGACTAAAACCTTTTATAATGTTTGAAAAAGTACTGGCCTCTTAAATAAAACAAAGTGACAGCGTCAAAATATCAAAAAGCAAAATACGCAATCTACGTCAGTATACATGTGTTTTATGTGTAAATGTTCACAATTTTTTTCTTTAGCTACTAAATTATTTTATTATTACTTTCCTTGTATACGTGATGAAAAGCACAGTGTTAATCTCGGGTTAAAGTAACTTATTATTGGTCCCTCGAACTATTAGCGCCCTCGCTACGCTCGGGCGCTAAACCCCGTCTCGGGACCAATTAATAAGTTACTTTTCCCCTCGGATAACAATGTACTATTTTTGGATAGTGCGTGACTCCTATTATTTTTTATAATGTTGACAACACTATTCAAGAACATAGAAGACTAAAAAAATATTTGGTAGGGAATATTGAAGTTCGCCAATAATTTGACAGGTGAAGCCTGGGGGGTTACTTTGAAAAACGAAACGAAAGCTTCGGCTGACCGATCGTCCGAAGTACGGATTCGATGATCGTGATTTGACGTTTCTTCTTTCGTGGATTTTACTCTGAAAGTTATTTGACATTTACGATTTCAACGTTTGACATGGTTTTGATCGTAAAACGAATCCGTACTTCGGATCCGTAACACTTTCGGAGTAGGAAATCGCCCGATCCGTCAGCCGAAGCTTTCGTTTCGTTTTTCAAAGTAACCACCCTGGCCTGTTAAGCAAAGTAAATTCCAAACATGGAAAATAAATTACTATAAGGAGGTTGGCTGGGCGAAGTAAATTCCAAACATGGAAACTTAGCATGGAAAATAAAATTATAAAGAGGTTGGCTGAGAGATTACTTTTGTCTGTATTTTTTTACTATTTTTATAGTACAAACCCTTTTTGCAAATAAAATTAATTAGCCGACTCTTTGTTGATGACAAACACCGTATAAATCTCGCGTGCGAGTGAATAGGGCTGTCACAAAAATCGTTGTGGAATCCAGAAAAAGCAATACAAAAAGCGTACTTAGTATTAACCTACATGGTATTTAAGATTAAATTGACAAGGATTAACCCTTATCCTAGTAAGAATGGACTCTGATTATCCTTATTGTCTTAAATTATGCTAAATTGACAGTCAGAAAAACTTTTTAGAATTATGGAATCAGATTTCATAATTTAGCAACCCTACCTCTTAGGTTGTCTTAACATACACAACGCTATTTTCCTACACTACTAACCAAGTTATGTCAGCCCTATGTCACCCCTTTTACATGGCGTATGTTTACTGTGTCAACAAGTGCTGTGATTTGGAGTTCAGCGAAGTTTCGGGATAACATGAAATGAAAACAAGATTAAATAAAAGATTCATAGTCTCAGTCTCAGTAGTTCTACTATGACTATACATCAGAGTGGGGCAAAATTTAATTGCAATTAATTAATTGCCAATTGCAAATCTATTGATGAAAAAATATTGCTTCAGTAAGCAAATAAGCAAACCCGTTAACTGTTATTGCTTACCTGGGCAATATATTTTTATCAGTTGATTTGTTGATTAATATTCCCTAAGTATTCTGAATCATGTGTAGTATCACCGTTTAAAAGGATGCCCATAAATTCAAATTCACCCTGTATAAAAAAATTAAGTACATACTTAGTCCATTCCTAGCCTGTAATGTCAAAAAAAGAAAACAAAAGAACGTCTAATTATACCTAAGTCACATTTCTAACCCGTCGTATGGCACAAAAAAATAAAACAAAAGAACATCTAGCAGTTGTTTTCATACACTGGTAAACCACCCATTAACCGGAGGTGGTTGAACTGAGTTCTATCATATTTAGCAAAAACACTTAATTTGCCTAACGAGCACCTAATGTATTCAAATTGGCCTCGCCGGCCTCGAACCCGCGCTTGATTCATCGCCTTGATTTACCTAAATCCCTTGGTAGTTGACGTAATTAATTTGGGCTTTGATTACAATCAATCTTGCAGGGTCTTAATTCGAGTGTGAAAATGTTAATTAAAGTTTTTTGGTTGGTTAGTCAATTTCCAACACGTTGACAACGTTTGACAGCTGTACTAGCCCACCAAGCCAACTAGGAGCCTGTCAGATGTGACGTCACCCGCACAAAAAGGCGGTGGCGGTGTGCGGGAGGTGTTGCGGGCGGGAAAACCGCATTCCATCCGAGTTCCTAGTTGGCTTGGTGGTGTAGTATAATAGGATGTTTAAAAAGTCCGAAATAATTATTTAGGTACTAATATTAACTATACTACAATAATAACATATTTTATTGGTGGTAGAACGAAGCTGCAGCTCATACACGGGCTGGCTCGACCGGGGTAGTATCGATCTCTCACAGAAGATCGGCGTAAAGTAGCTATGACAGCTACGTTTCGCTCGATGAGTGAGGGAGCTGGAAGCCCAACAAAACTATTTTTAGACGGCTCAAAATAGTGATTCAACACGTATTTTTGACCTCCATTTTGTTTTTCTAAAGGAGATATAGTCACGTTTTTATGTTTTTTTATTTATGTCATTAATAATGTGTCTTTTTTAATAGTTTTTGTTACTCGACAATGGATAAATACTTATTAAATTAGGTGGGTATATATTTAAATAAAGAAGAACACGTATTTTTTACATGATCACTAAAAAAATTTGTAAAATTTTAACAAAAAGTAATAAAAAAATAAAAAATAACTACAGAACCTAGTAATAAAAAGTTCGTATACATGTACTTTATACCACACTTTGTTTCAGAAATACGTGAGTGAGCTGACGACTGTACGGGACTGTGTGCCAACATGCAGCGAAAAAGGTAAATCACCTTTACCACTTACTTTGGCGCAGTGGGGTAATTGTGACATTTTGGTGCATTGGGGTAATTATGAAATATGGTTTGTATACACGAAAAACATTCCGTAATTTTAAATCAAAGACACACTCAGTTCTTTTATTTTGTTTAGGCGTCCTGGGACCATTTTTAGGGTTCCGTACTCAAAGAAGGAAGTCAATCAGAAGGTCCCAGGTTGGATCCCCGGGGGGGCATGCACCAATGAATGAATTTTCATCTATGTGCATAATTTACAGTTCGCTGACGCTGAGGGAAAACATCGTGAGGAAAGCTACCTATCCCTCGGGATTAGGTAATAGTCAGTTCCTGTATACACGGCGACACGGTTCACCACCTGTCACGTTGGGTTCTGACTATCTAGTGAAACGTGGGCTTTGAGTTGGTTAATACCTCCACAATGTGGTGGTGTATGGCCACTCAAGCCTCTGACTACCCCCGAACGGGGATAAAAGTAGTGACGTTATTTTTTTTTTATTTTTTTTACATTTCGTACTCAAAGAGTGCCTACCTCCGATCTCTCAAAAAGACAGCAGCCCACGCCGACGCCGTACCTAACGTGGCGCCCTTGAGCCAGCTGTCCCCCTGCCCTTACAGCTGGAGCCGCACTTCGCGTACGCCCTCTGTCCCGGTGTAGTTGTAAAGGGCACTTTGGCCAACAACATTTAGTCAATAAAAAAAACCAAAGCGTGCCAACGGGACCCTATTACTAAGCCTCCGCTGTCCGTTCGTCTCTCAGAGGGCTTGTATCTCACGAACCGTAATAGGTAGAGTTGAAATTTTCGCCGAATATGTATAGGTCGCGACAGGTCGAGATGACATTCGGGTTATGAGCTTCGTGCAGAATAAAATCCGAATCAATATTACCAGGACCCCCAACGCAACAGAATAATTTAATTTAATAATTTTGTGGGCGATTTTAATTGTGATTCGGATTCCTGTTAATTTTGATTCGGATTTTATTCTGCAAAAAGCTCATAACCTGAATCTCATCTCGACCTGTCTCGAACTATATATCTGTTGCCGCTACAACAAAACAACTAAAAAAGTAAGTTTAAAAACTAAAACCCGACTACTGAAAAATCGCGCTCTAAAAAGTATGAAACAAGAAAATATTCTCATCTAGAGGATAGCCGTGGTCCGTGTAGGTCC
Organism: Drymonia ruficornis; assembly: GCA_947859195.1. NCBI lineage: Eukaryota > Metazoa > Arthropoda > Insecta > Lepidoptera > Notodontidae > Drymonia > Drymonia ruficornis. The sequence continues at coordinate 3,354,638 of OX401926.1, read as the reverse complement.
TTTAGGGCCAAATGGCATATGAACACGGACCACGGCTATCCTCTAGATGAGAATATTTTCTTGTTTCATACTTTTTAGAGCGCGATTTTTCAGTAGTCGGGTTTTAGTTTTTAAACTTACTTTTTATTTAATTATTTTGGAGTTATAGGTAACAATATATATATTTTTGAAATGTGCTCATCAAGCTCTTTCATTTGATACCCCACACGGTTTCATTAAAAAAATGTTTTTTTTTAGTTCATGACATTATGTCCTCTAGAGGGCGCCATATGCAATTTTATGTGACGTCACATAGCCTATAACCAACGCGCCATTAAGCCGCTTCTAACGATACCTCATTTGTCAAATTACGACAAGTCGTTTGGAAGTTAGGTGGGAACAGATGCACATACATACATACATACATACATACATACATACATACATACATACATACATACATACATACATACATACATACATACATACATACATACATACATACATACATACATACATACATACATACATACATACATACATACATACATACATACATACATACATACATACATACATACATACATACATACATACCGGTCAAAATCATAACCCTCCGCCGTAGTCGGGTAAAAATAAAATAAAATTTATACGGTGGTACGGAACCCTTTAGGTATGTGTGAGTCCGACACGTACGAATGTACATACATGACGCTAGAAATCACGAACAAAAGCACAATACAGCTATCAATTTTAATTTGCACCGAAACTAATTAGCGAACCCCAGTGGGATCAAAGTCTCGTAATAAAATGAAACGCCAATTATTTGTTTACACTTCGTTTCAATAAAAATGGATCATCAATTTCGTAAAGTTGTGACGTTTTCGACAGCCACTTCGGAGCGATATTTTTTCGTAAAATATTCTCAATTCTTTTACATTTTGTTTATGGAATTTAGAAGCTTATTTGGTTTTCTAACTTTGGTTGGAAAATTTACTTTTATAGCTAGATACTGAGCATTGTATTTTTGACGGGCCCGTTAGCGTGGTGGGCGCGGAGGCGCCTTTCACGCTGCAGGTCGTAGGTTCGATTCCTACCCCGGACATGCATTTGTGTGCATGAACATGTCTGTATGTCCGGAGTCTAGGTGTATATGTATATTAAGTATGTATTTACAAATAAAAAAAAAAGTAGTATATGTAATAATATCAGTTATCTGGTTTCCATAGTACAAGCCCTGCTTAGTTTAGGATCAGGTAACCGTGTGTTCAAAAATGTCCCAGGATATTATTATTGTGTTTTAACTATATTTGACTTTGGAACTATTTTACTCTGAAAGTCTGGTCGCTGTGTAGATACTGTTGTATTTTTTTTTCATCTTCAAACTCATGCTCATACTGCTTTGAACTCATGCACTCTTGCATATGCTTTGTCACTCAAAACTGATCACTCATTAGTGGCAGATCCAAGTTGTAGCCAATTGACTGCAGTTCATTAACGGGCTGGCTCGACCGGGGTAGTACCACCCTCTCACAGAAAATCGGCGTAAACCAGCTATTACAGCTGCGTTTCGTACGATGAGTGAGAGAGCCGAAAGCCCACCCCCCTCCCCCTCCCTCCATCCCACTCCCCTTCAGGTCAGTAATGTGCGCGCAATGCCTTTGGTATTGTAAGCATCTATAGGCTGCAGCAACTGCTTCATATCAGGCGGGCCGTAAGATTGTTTGCCAACGCAGTCCTATAAAAAAAACCCACAACAAAATTATATCACTATTAAGTTGCTCTACATTTGCCAAGCTGTAGAAGCATTGTCTCCTTTAGCATTATAGTCCCAATCCCAACAGATGCCAAGAGAATACATCATCACGGATCAACGCTCCGGTAAACATGCTATAAACACAAACCTGTTTGTACACGACACAACATGTCACATGCGGAAGTGTGCTATGTACTTAGCTGATATGAGAACCTACATAACACTGAATAATAACACTGGTAGATTATGTACCTACCTGTTTCAGAATCGACGGTTAGCTCTTGACAGTTTGCCATAGAATATCTCTCCAAACGCCATATTTATTTTGTGGATGTGAGAGCTATCTGACGATTCTGAAAAAGGCCCCAAGTCCCTAAAAAGCACAATTCACCCAAACAAAATTAGTTAAATGCTGAAAATATTGTTCTCTTTAATTAATTAATTTGTTATTTTATTTAAATATTGCCATTCAATCCATTAGCATAGTTCAGTATTTACGTTAATCATATTAATTGCTCCGCATTGCACCTGATCGGCCATTTCGCTCCATTAAATATTGATTCAGCGTGAAAGCATTTTTCGATAAAGTGTTGCTTTGCACGCTCAAGTGATTTCCGTTTTAATGGGCTATTTTTAGTTGCTTTAAGTGCACAAAATGAGAGTGAGTTTTTATTAAATACTACTGGATTTTTATTCCGGCACTAAAATAAATATTGAAGTAAATGATGTTTTATTTTATAGATATAACATACACGAACGTTGTTGCAAAAAATAATTGCACATTAAACTACATATACCAACATTCCTAACAACTAATACAAGCCATATACGCCAGACCTGGGGGCTTACCACAAGCTCTTATTGCGATTCAATTACAGGAACGTATTAACGTTTCAGCGACTTTTTGTGCAATGACGTACCTTATTGTCATGACAATAATAAACGTCATTAAAACGTCGTTAAAACGTTCCTATAATTGAATCGTAATAAGAGCTTGTGGTAAGCCCCCTGTTGTTAGAAAAAGATAAATATACATTGTAGCGTTATACCGTACTTTTCTCACAGATTGCATAATTCATTATTAATTAAAAATAAAGGATTTATTTAGATGAATAAATCTACCAAGTTTATAAATTGAATATTAATGATAATGAATTTTCATCTATGTGCATAATTTACAGTTCGCTTACGGTGAGGGAAAACATCGTAATGGAACCTACCTATCCCTCGGGATTAGGTAATAGTCAGTTCCGGTGTACACGGCGACAAGGTTCACCACCTGTCACGTTGGGTTCTGACTATCTGGTGAAACGTGGGCTTTGAGTTGACTTAATACCTCCACAATGTGGTGGTGTATGGCCACTCAAGCCTCTGACTACCCCCGAATGGGGATAAAAGTCGTGACGTTATATATATTAATGATAGCGTTATTATTAACGAAACAATTAACGACTTAGATTTTGAACGTAGAGCTTATCGTATTAAGGCGTTTAATATTAATTAGATATTATGTGGATATGTGTAATTATCGTGTAATAGGTAAATAACTCGTTTACTCCTAAGACCAATCAATCACAAAGTTATCTGACTCTACCATTGTTATTTTATAATTGAACTCTAACAATTTTTTTTGTGCAAACAGTTAATTAATCATTTCCCGTCGATCAGGCAAATTATGAATTTTTAAGCGATATTTGTTGTCAAATAAATCAATCATTATAATCAACAGAATGGTTGTACCTATATAGGATGAGTTTACATAGGGTGAATGAGGAACAACCTAAATTGTTTGCTAAATAAAAGTAAAATCATGATTGAATGCTATTCCTCAAAGTTATAATTTGTTTAATTTTAAAATGAATCAATCAACACATAATTATCATATCAATCAATCAATTATTGTCTTTAGCGGTCCGACTTTCACTAATAAAGGAATCAATCAGCAGAGGTCCTATTACAAATCCGGATTATGTTTCGTTGGTCGATGATTTTGAAACTAATGTACTATGGAAATTTTGAATACTGGGTCAATATTCAAAATTCGAAGCGGTAACGAAACGCATTATTGCTTTCGTATCAATTCGTAATAGCAGCTCAGACCTTTCGACAACAACAGCTGCTTTCTTTGGTCTGTTAATCTTTTACTATGCAACTTTGCTTTTTAAATTAATCGGCGTAAAGCAGCTATTACAGCTGCGTTTCGTACGATGAGTGAAAGAGCCGAAAGCCCACCCCAACCTCCCCCTCCCTCCATCCCTCTCCCCTTCAGGTCCGCAATGTGCGAGCAATGCCTTTGGTATTGTAAGCATCTATAGGCTATGGTAACTGCTTAACATCAGGCGGGCCTTTTTTGCCGCCTCCGTCCTATAAAAAAATTTTCTAATGAATCAATCAGCAGATCTCAATCAATAAATTTTTTTTTACAGAATGGTGGGGCGCTCGGACGTTTTGCTGCGACTCAGATGAATGCAACTCTTCGTACACGTCCCAATTATCTCTAACAGCGTTTTTCACTACCTTGATGACAGCTGCGTTTGCACGCTGACCGGTACAATAGGAGATTAGGAGAGAGTAATGAGTGAACGGATTGATTGATAATGAGTTCTTTTTTCGGTTTATTTGAATCATAAGTCGTCTATTGATAAAGGTCGCAACGCGTCTCAGTGCTTGCGAGTGATCGGTGCGAAATGTATCAACTTTAACGTTTATGCTAAGTATACAGAATGACACTAGACACTCAGTGTATCTGAGTGTATCGACACCGCTACTACATCTGTAAAAAGGTGTCGCGGTGTTGGACACCGTAGACACTCGATGTATACACTGAGTATTTTAGTGTTTAGTGTCGTCTTAGCATCACGGCTGGGCAAAAAGTAAAAATGGTGCTAATATATTGGTACAACTAAACTTGAATAAACTAACTGTATTGCCATCCTTGTCATGATGGAACGTATGACCGAGACAGATATGCTTATAGATGTGTCAAATTTAGTTCAGTCGTTATTTGTAGCTAACAGAATAAGCGTCATTATTATCACGAAGATATTAAATTAAAATTCAGTGAAAGATTTTTATATGACGCGTTTAAATAAAAGATCCGCCAAATAAATACTACAGCAATTAAAACTAGCATCATCACTAACTTAAATTACTCATTAGTAATTTAGTAACCAGTTTCTTTTGAGTAGCGCCGTGTGTCGAATGCCTTAAGACTACCAAATATTTCCTTCCGTCATCCTAAACGAATCCAACGATGGAAGTTTTATGACTCTACTAAAGTTGCCATGGCTCCTATCAAAAAGAAAAATTAAAAAATCCAGCGGACCCGCAAGATGCTTGCTTAACCAATCGGCTATCACTGCTTAATACGATACTCACCCTTTAATAGTGTATCAGGGGTCCTTCTATGACGCAGTGTGACTGCGGTGATCCCATCCAGTCGATGCAACACTTGCTGGAGTGTCCCTTGTGCCCGAACGCCTGCACGAGGGAGGACTTGAACGCGGCCACACCCAACGCTATTAATGTGGCCAAATACCTTAGAAATAAGGTCTAAATGATAAACAACAGTAGAACTGTTGACACGAAAAGAAGAAGAAGAAGTGTTCCCGATTAGATGTGTCCATATGCCGCGCATGCCTCACCCGAGCACTCATATTATGACATTACGTCTATGCGTTCCGACGTCAAAAGTGAATGCACGCGCGAGGCATGCGCCTGATGAAGACGCCGCCATTGGAAATGTGCTGTATTTAAATTGGTTTCGTTTGAAATATCGTTAATTTTACTGCAATTTTATGATGATTACTGGAATCTGTATGGAGTTGAGGTTTTTGTGCAGCATTGTTTATTTTTTATGGGCGGTAGTAAAATTCGCGTGAATATTAGTTTTACAGCGGAGCTAAAATCGCCAAGCAATTTATTTTTCTGATTTTCTAGCCGAATCCTTATAAATTCTTCAAAATTTCCGAAAAATGATCACGATGGTCGTAAAATGTGTGATATTTTACAGTAATTTTGCGGAATTTCAAAGGATTCTGCTAGAAGATCAAATTATCTACTTTTGCAGACTTGCTATGTAGCCTTTTAGACCCCATTTAGTCTATAGTATTGTATGTTATTATTATTATAGATTGTAATCATCAAACGTTGCCGGGTGTCGGTCAAAATGCCAGGTGCAGTGGAGTGCAGTTAAGTTTATGCAGTCGTTATGCACAAAATTGTAATAATGCATGCATTACAAACTCTGCGGATTAACATTATGGTAGTATGTAGCAATGTTACGCAGTTCAGTTCGGCGGTCAATTTTGGCCGACCACATGAAGCATAACATGTCCGGTGCGATGATACGCTGTTCGGTTCGGCAGAATGTTACAAATAAAGAAGCGTCTTTGGCGTATTTGTCTATGGTTGCAGTCAATTATGGGTGAAATTCTAATGTTTAGGTAATATATTGGTATTAATTCTGTCGTCTACGAATATAGCCTTAACCAAATATAAGCATTCTAGAAATAGAGCTGACTTGCTTATGCATTACAACTATGGAAAGGACGGCAATATATGCATTTAGTTTAGTTTAGTTTACCAATACAATTAGCGCTATTTTATTTATCAGCATTCAATTCCGGTGTACCTAACTTCAATTGGATAGTGAATTATGCGATAGTAAAAAAATAAATGAATTTATAATCGCTATCTGATGATGTTTTATTGAAGGGTTTAGACGTAGAAATATAATAAATTTGATCTTTAATTATTTTTAAATACTCTTTATTTATTTTATATTCAAAGTGTCTCTGAATTTGAATTATTTGGTTAATATCTCATTTCTAAAGCTGGAGGTTCACTGTCGTATTGTACTACCGATATTGGGTATCTAAATACTTATGTTATTTAGCTAGGTATAGAAGGTTGATTTAAGCTGATGGTTGGATGATGGATGGTTAACTAAAGATCTGGCATTACTTGCCTCTTCTCCATTGATACCGTTACCTAGGGTAACGGCACCCAATATTGGCACCCCCCAATCATTGGCACTTTTGAAGTTATCTTTAAAAAATAAGAAAACTAAACATGGAAATCGTGTTTTTTGTTAAAAGTCATAAATTTCACAGTTTTTCACACCTACCTAGTTAGTCTATCCGCTGAATTAAGAAATCCCATAGAAATATGTATGGACAATAATTGGTGCAGGGTGCCAATAATTGGGGGTTTTTTTACCCTATATAACTTATGAATAAAAGTAGCCTAGCGGTCACAAGTTCTACAACAGTGAACCTTTTATACTTAAGGCCTGTTTTAGAATAATTATATAACATTTATTCACCGAATAAATTTGAGGTTTTGACAGATTTCCCATAGAATATCTGTTAAAACGACCTGGGGGCTTACCACCACCTCTTATAGCAGTTTTGTTTTAACGTTTCAGCGGCCATTTGTGCAATGACGTACCTTATTGTCATGACAATAAGAAACGTCATTGCACAAAAAGTCGCTGAAACGTTAAAACAAAACTGCTATAAGAGGTGGTGGTAAGCCCCCTGCTTATTTGGTGGATAAGAGTTATCCCACGACTCTGAAAATAAAACCTAGTACATATTAGTAGATACGTAGATGTATTTAATTGTAAATAGGGTTCTACTCACGATTTACGCTTTATTACATAAAATCACGATCGAATTCTTTTTATATTACCTACCTATTTGTGACTTATAGAATGTACAAAATAATCGCATCTATTTTAAATTGTTTATTGAATAGGCTAGTATAGTATTTTATAATCAATTGAGTGATGTTATTTTCTCTCTTTCTCAGCGGATTATAAGAAAGAGAGAAAGCAAACAGGACACCTGTGGCCCTACCACCACCTCTTATAGCAGTATTGTTTTAACGTTTCAGCGGCCATTTGTGCAATGACGTTTCTTATTGTCATGACAATAAGGTACGTCATTGCACAAAAAGTCGCTGAAACGTTGAAACGTTCCTATAATTGAATCGCGATAAGAGGTCGTGGTAAGCCCCCTGAAAACCTTTCTAGACATTACAGTGTTGCCAGATGGGAGGGATTCCCTGCAAATTCGGGGGCTTTTTTCGCCTTTGGGGGGAGATTCGGGGGGACGGATTCTTTGAGGTATTTTCGGGGGGGAAAATAAACACGGAGGATCACCAATACCTATTTTCAGTAATAAAATCTATATATTCATTCAATTAGTTCGATATCGTTTTGTAGTGAAGCTGTTTTTGTTTTTGTTTAAAAATGAAAATTGAAATTTAAAAACAATACAAATTGAAATTTCAAATGAGTAAAAACTGTTTTGGGGGGTTTTTCCTCAAAAATCTAATTTCCGGGGGGATTTTGAAGAAATTCGGGGGGAAACTCACATGGTCATCTGGCAACACTGAGCCATTAGGATCTTATTATATTTTTAAACATTGTAAGAGGACTTTCTCACTGTACTCTTTTCACTAGTTTTTGTGTAAAAATATTCAAATACGTTAACAGTGCCTAGACACAATAATTAGGATGGTAAACTGATGTTCATCTCCAAAGTTTAGTGAAAATAATACATCTATCTAGATTAATAATAAATCATTTATTTCAGATAAAACCCATATTACCTAAAATTTAAACAAAAATACTTAAGTACCTACCCATAGTAAAAATTGTAATAAATAGTTACCTATAGTAATAAATAACTGTAACTCACAGTATTATTAAATAGTTATATAATTTGATTATATACATATATCTATTTAAATAATTATTGTGAAGTAGTTTTGTTGTTTTAATAAAATTGGAACAGCAGTTTTTATTAAAAACAACAAAATTACAATAAAAACTCGCGCTTTATTATACAAGTAGTAATTAATTTTATCATGTATTACATCAATATGCTGAAATATTCTAAATTATCATAAATAAAAAAATACTATAGTTAATGTAGCTTTAAGATTAATTATAAGTCACGACATTTGAATTATGAAATTCTTTTTTCTTTTCTTGGCTGGAATTATTTTTTATAGCGATGTTATATTAGGGTGGGTTTTCATTTAAAAATTAAACAAATTGCGGAAAATTTCAGTAAGTTCTTCGGGGCACTTTATTTGGGACCCACATAATGGAATTACCTACTAAGATAAAAAAAGTTTAACCACTCTCGCTACAAACAACTGAGCGGCTGAAGTTTTTGTAACGATAAGTACAATTACAGCAATATTATAGGGATATGACAATTATTTTATGTAGTTAGCATTTTATTATTGTTAGAAAATGTTAAGCTGATGTCGATTTTGTTCTTAGCTAAATAAAGACCAATTTATCATTCATTATAATGAAGTTTAATTAATGTATACCTAGGTACCTGTGACACTGACCTTTGGAACAGTGGGGTTTTAATAACTAACAGCTAGTTATTAAAACCCCACAATAAACAACCACAACATGATCATCATGCCGAAATATGTAGTTATTTGTGTTATATGGGGCCAAAGTGATATTTTGTTCCGCGAGGGCGTTATTTTGAATTCAGAGGAAAGCGAAGGACTCTATAGTAGAATCCTGAGCTTTACCTTTAACCATAAAGCGATGGCTTGGGGTCCTGTTATGCCGGTAAAGGAGATTGGCATTCCTGCGCCAAATTCGTAATGAATTGAGATATGGCTTAAAAAATTGCTAAATTTTTCTATTTCAAAATGTAATAATATCGCCCCAATTCATTTGTTAGAAAATGAGATATCTAAAAATAAGTAATGTTTCCAAATAAACTGAATATCGATTAAAACTATTCGTAACTAATAGATCAAGATGAATGAGTTCATGATATAAAAACGTTAGAACCAGACGATTACTTCAATCTGAGTACTTAAAACCATTAGAACTATCATACTAAAATAATAGTTCCAAATAATAAACATTTACATAATAAAGATAAATGTTAAAATCGACTAACGATTACACACTGCTCGTTTCGTATCGTTCGTTAGGCTACAAAGGGCTTGTACCCAGGGCCGTAAAATAAACTTAAAAAAAAACGTATCGTTTGTTATTGCTTACGCATTTGGAGTGTTTTTGCCATTTTATTGATATTTCCTTGACTTATCTTGCCCATTTTGTGAAGGAAGTGTGTTTATTGTGTTTGAAACATAAATTGGACCTTTCGCACATAAAAATTACAAAGTTACAAGTTTACAAAGGTTTTCATACATAACCTAACTTTTACTTAAGTTAAAATAAATCTTATAACTCGGCTCTCAGATTATAAGAATCCGTATAATTTTCAGTGATAGTTTAATAATTATATTAGCTAACAATTTACACCACTTTCATCCTTTTACAATCTTGGCCCAAGATTGTATGAAACCGTGCCGGCCTTTAAAATTATTAAAAATAAATAGCGCAATTGACTAAGCCTCGTCCAAAATATAATCTTCATCTAACCAGGAATCGTCGTCATAATTATACTCTGAAAAAAATATAATGTCTATTCATTATTTTGTCAGTTTCTGCGCCAAGATTGATTAAGGTGCTTTTTATGTGACTAAGCGCCGCTATACACGGACTGCTTGTAGCTGTCGGAAACGACAGCTCTAGAGCAGTTGATTGCAGTCGACCGCATCGACAGCCCGCCGACTGCTTGACGCCAAGCAGTCCGTGTATGGCGAGGCTAAGGTTGCAAACATGCGTACGAGCCGCCTGATGTCAAGCAACTATTGTAGCCTATAGACGCTTGCAATATCAATGGCATCGCTTGCACAATGCCAACCCGAAGAGGAGTGGGACAGAGGGAGGGGAAGGGGATTTCCCATCGAAGTGGAAATGACATTCTTGTATACACACTCATGCCCTATTTTTTATTTTATAGGACTGCGGTGGCAAAAAAGCGTACGGCCGCTTGATGTTAAGCAGTTACCGTAGCCTATAGATGCTTGCAATACCAATGCTCGCACATTGCCGACCTGAAGGGGAGTGGAATGTAGGGGGGAGGGGGGGTTTGGACTTTTGGCTTCTCACTTATCGTACGAAACGCAGCTGTAATTGCACCCCTAGGGGATGAATTTACAAAAAATCTGATAGGCTAACTTTAACTTTTATAAACATAAGCCCGAACATCTATTTCCATATCTCTAACTTCAAAAATGGACAAACTTCCATACAAATTTTCACCCCCTTAGGGGATGAATTTTCAGAAACGGACATCTAAGTTTTCCGTTATAAACATAAGGGCGGAAACCCACCGCGGTGCATGCTACGCACGCTATGCACGAAAGACGTCAGTGATGATCATTTTGTTCGACAATGACGTCATTGACGTCATTTCGTGCGTAGCCTCTCTTTCCGTGCACCGCGGTGGGTTTCCGCCCTTATACACCTAAAAATCATTCCATCCTAAATTCATCCGCTATTAATATTAGCCGGCCCTTAAGGGCCGAATCCCGTGCGTCGTGCGACTCTCTGTTTCAGTCGTGAGTAAAGCGACATTTTTATTAAGTAGAAAAATGATACAGGCAATTCAATTTTTTCCAATAGGCTCGCCCTCAAAACCCTTCGGCGGAAGAGGATTTATGTACCGCAGTGCATCTTTGAAAGACCCTTCGGGAAATACAGGCGTGATGGTGTAATCCCACCTCTGTTAGGGCGAGGCCCCACTAGCGCGTTGCGCTTCGTCGTCGCAACGGATCAAAGGGTCGACGGGCCAGAGACGAAGCGGGGGAGGGTGATGCGCCAATACATAATCTTGCGACGATGCAACGCAACGCGCTAATGGGGCCCGGCCTTTAATCGTAGCATAATAGCTCTCTAACGGAGGATTTGATTAAATTAAAAATATTTTATTCACTTACCAATTAAGTCTGTCTTTAGTTTCTCTATATCTTGACATGGTCCTACGTTAATTACTTGCCATACTGTAACGGAAAAATAAATGAAAATGTACGTTATTTATTAATGGAGGCCGAACGGCCACATGCCAATTACACGGGCTACTATAGTTTGACCGCAACCGCTGTACCGCGCCTTAGGTACGAGAGCGGCGAAATGGGGGGCGTTTTCCCACTCCCCATCTCCCCGAGTCTTCCCCGCGCATACCTAATTTCACACTCCCCACCTCCCCGCGCTTACCTAAGGCGCGGTACACCGCTTGCGGTCGGACTATAACAACTATAACGTTACCCTCCTTGCGGGGCAGTTGGATAAAAATAATAATCAAATAATAACCAGTCATGCATCCTTCTCGCAAAACTTCATACTTACTCACTACCAAAATTGTTGCCCATTCATCGCCAAACAAATCTATCCTTGGAATAAATAGGGGACAAAAATAATGTACTAGTCGTATTAATCATACCTATGCAGGAATTCGTTTGAATTATTTATTTTTAAACTAGCTTCCGCCCGCGAGTTCGTACGGGCGTTATTAAAAAAAAATTGCCTATGTGCTATTCCAGACTATAATCTAGCTCTGTGCTAAATTTAATCCAGACCCGTTCAGCCGTTCTGGCGTGATTGAGTAACAAACATCCATCCATCTAAACTTTCACATTTATTATATTAGTGGGATGGTATTTTGACGTCTGTTTGCGATATATTTAACCCATGATTTAACCTTATTTTAAAAGGAATTTTGTAGATGTCATACACTGTATTCTGAATTAATTCTGAGAGTGCCACATAGCAATTCTGTATACGCAATTCATTTTTCTGATATTCTAGCAGACTCCTTAGCAATTCCGCCAAACCGTGAAATGATCACGAATGGCGTAAAATGTGTGACTATTTAACAAAAATTTAGCGGAATCCCCATGAATTTGGCCATGTCAGGTTAGTAGGCACTTAAGTAATGTACTACTCTTTAAATAATACGCACAGCTCGACCACGGTAATCATATCTACAGTATTCTATCTTCATAGAAACTGACGGAAAGCGAGTCATACCTACGCGCCTCGATTTCAATACCCACTCAATACCCAACGTCGCGCGCAGTCACGAATGCGCCGCGGTGACGAACGGACGACGTCGTCCGTTCGTCACCGCGGCTGGTGGATTGTTTTGTAAACAGTAACCGTGCGACTTGTGAATATTTGATTGAAATAAGTACAAGTACTTACTTAATATGGCAAAGACTAATTATAGACTATATTGTGCTGTTTTTGGTTGCTTGAATTCTTCAATAACTCACCCAGCAACAACATTTTGTAAATTACTTGGAAACTCCGAAAGTTAAGACCATAAAATAATGTTTATATACCTACTAGTACGTAATGTTATTATTTTTTAATAGGTAGGAAGTAGGTAGATGAAATTAATGTACTGTAGGCGGGTAACCCTATCGCGTGTTCACGTACCGAGCGGCCTGGCGCGGCTGTAGGTAGTTATTTCAAGGACAGGCCCAAGTTCCACTACTGTAGATATGATTACCGTGGCTCGGCGAAGACACTTCCATGCTTCAATCTACGTACTTTGATACCTGGATCTGCAGTTGAGGTATTGTACGAAGCAATAGCTCGAAAAAGTTTTATATGAGTAGTATAATGACCTTGCGCAGATGGAGCCCGTTCTATAAATAAAAAAGGCTATAATAGACCTACTGACCGAATTTCGGTCACGGGGGCCAATATCAACAGAAACTAGCAAACTTTTTTTTTATAGGACTGCGGCGGCAAAAAGCGTACGGCCCGCCTGATGTTAAGCAGTTACCGTAGCGTATAGATGCTTACAGTACCAAATACATTGCTCACACATTGCCAACCTGAAGAAGAGAGGGATGAAGGGAGGGGGGGTCGGGCTTCCGGCTCTCTCACTCATCGTACGAAACGCAGCTGGTACTACCCCTGTCGAGCCAGCCCGTATTGAGCTGCAGTCAATTGGCTACAGCTTGGCTGTACCAACCTTGACTGCAGCTTGGCTCTACCACCTTGAGCGTAAACACAAGCGCACTTTCGCTTCCCTCAGTCTCATAGTCCTTTAGCGGTAAAGGGAAGATCACGTCACGTCGGGGTCACCCATTTAGCGGAAAAGGGAAGATCTTACGGCCAGGCGGGCGGTATGCCTGGTGGGGTCGGCCGCTACGCCCCGCTGGTTGTTGTCGGGGTCTCGTATATATGCTGAGTGCCTCGAGAATCTTGCTTGCGTGGTTCAGGACTTCCTTTTTGTATTAGCGCGTGCAACTAGTGCCATCTGTTGGTAGCGAGATGTGAAGTCGCTACAGTCCCATGGAATGGCTCCGACTCGACCGGGGAAAGGTCAGGCGCTGGACCGATAACTTTACGTGCTCTCCGAGACACGAGCAAGTGATAATCATGGTTGAAAATGAGAATTGCACTTTTAATCTAGAAATCCCAGTGGTAGAATCGGGGTTTTGAATCAGCGACTCTCTTTTCGAAGTCGATCGTTCTACCAACTTGGCTAATACACTGGACTGCAAAGAAGAAGGGTCGGTTAGAAAATCTTCAATAATATCTTCAACCACATTTTTATTTATTTTACATTCATTAAAAATAAAAAGCTTCAATTCATTTTTTAAGGTTCCTTACCCAAAGTGTGCCTACGGGACCCTATTACTAAGCCTACGCTGTCCGTCTGTCCGTCCGTTCGTCCGTCTGTCAGCGGGCTGTATCTCACGACCCGTAATAGGTACAGAGTTAACATTTTCACAGAATGTGTATTTCTGTTGCCGCTACAACAACTAAATAGTAAAAATAAAATAAAATTGTAAAATAAAGACATTACATTTTGACGATTTATTCTACGGTGGTACGGAACCCTTTATGTGCGAATCCGACACGCACTTGGCTGGTTTTTTATTATCATTTAAGCACATTAAAATATTCGTTAATTTAGTCTTTATTTCTTAAAGCTAGGTCAGGTACTTTTGAAGATATTTAAGATTTTCTAACCGACCCGTTTTCTTTGCGGTCCTGTGTAGATAGTTTCCGCATAAAAAAATGTATGGCTTGAGTCGTTTACGCGTTGATCAATGTAGGAGCTCTTCCGGAATACCTACGTGAATGACCTCGTACAATAATAGGCGTCGGTGTCGCATATGTCCTTGAAGGTCATAATTATGGGCGTTGTTCGTTTCCGTTTAAGAGTAGTAGTCGTTGGTACCGTGAACCTGAATCAGATAATAATAATAATATTAGCCCTTATCCCGTGGAATGATCCAAAAAAAAAGTCAGTACATTTTCTATTGAACTTATGCACATGCGTATGTGCACGCATCACTCGAGGGGTTATAGCGTCCCTCAATGCGAGGGGGATTCAGGCCATAATCCACCACGCTGGCCCAGTGCGGGTTGGTGGATTTCACATGTCTAACGGCCGAATACTCAAAGGCTACTTAAATATTTAAGTCCCACTTAGCAGTTTGAGACGTCGTTAACTGTCATTTTTGTATGGCGCGTCAAAGTTAAGCAGCTCTCAAATTTAAGTTGCGTACGAGTATTCGGCCGTAATACCGGCATACAGGTTTCCTCACGATGTTTTCCTTCACCGTAAGCAAGTGATAATCATATTAAAGTTATGATTCACACGTAGATTTCGTAAAATCCAATGGTGAGAGCCAGGGTTTGAACCCAGGATCTTAAGCCCGCAAGACGCGTGCTTAACCAATTAGCTATCACTGCTTTTAATAATAGATAATAATAATGATAGATATTCTACTTCATGATAAAATTAACAGCATCATATATTTTATTGACATAGCCATACCTAACACGAATAATCTTGCGTCAATTTACACTGACAAAATAGCCAAATATACCGATCTATCAATAGAAATAAAAAATCATAGGAGGGTTCAAACAGTTAGAACAATACCCATCATTATTTCATCTACAGGCGTCATACCTCACACATTACACGCCAGTAATGCATCCTTGGACATCCATAAACTCACATACACCCTTCTCCAAAAAGCAACAATTCTGAACACTTATAGGGGCGTCCATAAATTACGTGAGGCATTTATGGGGGGGAGGGGGTCGTGCAAAATCTCACCAAGGGGGGAGGGGGTTCGAAAAATCTCAAAAATCACCTCACGTAATTTATGGACGGCCTCTATAGAATAGTAAGAATTTTTTTGGCAATAGACCAGAACTGAAACATTAAAAAGTAAACTTCTTTCTAAATGATCATGCCCCCACCATTTCTCGCTTGGCCAAAAGCCCGCAGAAATGGTTGTATTTACCCCATCAATTGGGAGATTAAAAATCGTACAATAAAATAATAATAATAAATAATGTTAACTTAACGTCCCACTCCTGGGTACGGGCCTCCCCTCAATGCGAGGGGGATTCAGGCCATAATCCACCACGCTGGCCCAGTGTGGGTTGGTTATTTCTTATACCGTATTCTAGTTCTATAAACCGTGCCTGCAGCAGGCATATGAGTGGCTTCTTAAACATTGCACCTAAAAAAAAAAAACATTGCACCTGACTGCCGCGGCGGCGCCCCCCTCCGGGGCGGTGGTATAGTCCATCGGACCCTCTGTAGTCGGTAGAAACGTTATATGCTTTTGACAAAACACATGAGGCCCTTGCAGTACTATAACTAAAAAAAATGGGAATTGAAAAGTAAGCCACAAGATTTTTTTTTGTCAAGATTATAGTTTGGCACTCATCAGCTATCAACCCGGCACCCGAGCAGCACCGCCTCGCCGCTCGGCGTCTACTCGTTGTCGACAGGTGGTCCGCGGGCGGACGCTGCTTTTACACCATAAATGTCACGTGATCAACCAGTGGACCGCACGTGGTCAACGAGTGAACGCCGCGTGGTCCACATTTCCGGTTCAGTTAGTGCATGCCGACCGACGAGGCGGTGCTGATCGGGTGCCGAGTTGATAGATGAGTGCCAACCTTTAAACGCATATTCGAACAACAAAACTTACCAAATAAATACAAATCAATTTGTAACATTGTAACTTGGAATGTTATGATTATTTCATTAATTAAAGTACTT
This sequence comes from Drymonia ruficornis, assembly GCA_947859195.1. Lineage (NCBI taxonomy): Eukaryota > Metazoa > Arthropoda > Insecta > Lepidoptera > Notodontidae > Drymonia > Drymonia ruficornis. The sequence goes on along the minus strand of OX401926.1, from coordinate 3,337,949 downwards.
TTATACCTATTAATTACAAAGTGTACCTATCTTCTTTATTCAATATAATACATTTAATTGGAATGTATTTTATTATGATTATTTAATCAATTTTAGTACTTTTTTATAGCTTTCATCATAAGACAAGAAGGGATTGACTTGCAAAGGTATAAAGTTTCATGCTCATATTTAGAGTTCCGTAGTAAAACTAGGAACCCTAACGCCAGACGCTCAGGCGGACAGACGTGTTGAAACTATAAGGGTTTCATAGTTTTACTACGAAACCTTAAAATGAGCTTGAAAGTTTATACCTATGCAATTCATTCAGTTCTTGTCTTATGATGGAACCCACGAAAAAGTATTTCAGTTGAGTTGATGAAATAATAGATAGATAGATAATTCTTTATTAATCCACCACTAGAAAAATAAACATTTATAAATAATTACACAATTTACACAGAAAGTGGAAAATGGGCGAATGGAAAGTGTGGAAGTGGAGTGGAAAGTGGAAATGGAATAATAATCATAACAAGACATATTTCAACTAATTTTACTGATTACAAAGGCAGTGTTTGTATACTTACAATGTTACAATATGTATATTTATTTGGTAAGTTTTGTTATTCAAATATACGATTTTATCTTCCTAGGTCAAGTGTAATCAAATTACAATTAAACGCGTGGCAGCTGGTCACCTCTCCTGGTCGCCTATCTCCTCCTGAGTTGGCTGCTCTTAATATAGATGAGAAAACTTAAAGTAAAATTTATCGCAGCAATTGCATTTCTCTAGGACAGATGATAATAATGCCATAAAAATAAGGAAACCAAAAAATCATAATGATTGCTATTCAACATTGTATAGGCGCGTTTCTGCCCTACGTGAATATCAATATTTATATTTCTGTTACAGTGTGGCAAATTATGAACGTAGACTCAGTAACAGGATTACTAAGTAGGTAAGTATGGGACACCCCAGACATGCTACTTTTTGCATCGGTGATCGGCGATTTAGTCGCTTTTAGCATCGAGCAGTCGCTGCGTCCGACCGCAGAGTCGCCAAAACGCGATGCAGTCGCAAAATCGCCGATCGCCGATGCAAAAAGTAGCATGTCTGCGGTGGTCCTACACATAGTGTCTCTGAGTCATTAAAATAATATCTGATTTCTAAAGCTGGTATTTCACCGTCGTATTGTACTACCGATATTGGGTATCAAAATACTTATGGTATTTAGGTATGGACTAAAGTTAACTTAAGATCTGATATTACTTGTCTCTTCTCCATTGTTACCGATACCTATAACTTTGGATAAAAGAAGCCTAGCAGTTTTATGCTCTACAACAGGAAATCTTTTATACTTACGGCCTGTATCAGAATCATCGTATAACTTTTATTCACCAAATAAATTTGTTTGGTAAAAGTAATCCCAGGACTCTGAAACTGGCCCTTAATAAAATAAAACCTAGTAGGTATTAGTAGATTATCACTCACGATTTACGCTTTATTACATAAAATCACGATCAAATTATTTTTATGTTACCTATTTGTGACTTTTAGAATGTTCAAAATAATTGCATCTATTCTAAATTGTTTATTGAATAGGCTATTAATGTATTCTATAATCAATTGAGTGATGTTATTTTCTCTCTTTCTCAACGGATTATAAGAGAGAAATCAAATGGAACACCTGAAAACCTTTCTAGCCATTAGGACTTCATTGTGGAAAAGTTTCATGCATATCTATCTATCTATCTGCGGAAACTTTTAGATAGCCATCAGATATTTCACTTTATTTTATAAAATTGTTTAGCTTAAGTTTTCCAACTTAATAAATAAATATATATTCCGTATTGCTTTACCAGTGTGGCCCCGCCCTAAATCACATGGCTGATGAAGATGACAGCCTGCGGAGCTGGGTGTGAGACAAACGCTTGAAATCCAATTGATCTGTCGACACGGACTTGACGACGCATCGTACCAAGATAATTATAGTCGGACCGCTACCGCTGTGCCACTCCATAGGTACGCGAGCGGCGAGACGGGGGTGCGAATCCACTCCCCACCTCCCCGCGCATTCCCCGCGCATACCTTTATAGTTGCCCACTCCCCACCTCCCCGCGGCATACCTAAGGAGTGGCACAGCGGTAGCGGTCAGACTATAGTTCAGTTGTTTTAAGTTATAGCCAAGTGTAACAGTAGGATATACATTACACGCAGCCATGTCAAACTCAAAGTTACTGGTGGGACCGCTTGTTTAAAAATAGTTTCAAATACGTTAACAGTGCCTAGACACAATAATTAGGGTGGCAAACTGGATGTTCATCTCTGAAGTTTAGTGAAAATAATACATCTATTGTAATAATAAATAATTTATTTTAGATAAAATCCATATTACCTAAAACTAAAACAAAAATACTTAAGTACCCATAGTAAAACACAGTAATAAAATAAATAGTTACCATTATTAAGAAATAACTATAACTCACAGTTTTGTTTAATATAGTTATATAATTTGATGATATCTATCTATTTAAATAATTGTTGTGAAGTAGGTATGCTATTTTAATAAAATTGGAACAGCAGTTTTTATTTAAAACATTAAATTTACAAAAAAACTCGCGCTTTATTATACAAATAGGAATATAATATGATATTTTATGTAGTAAGCATTTTATTATTGTTAGAAAATGTTAAGCTGTTTTCGATTTTGTTCTTAGCTAAATAAAGTCCAATTTATCATTCATTTATAATGCAGTTTAATTAATGTATACCAAGGTACCTGTGCCTAATACAGGTTGTCCCATTAATCGTGGATAATCCTGAAATCTCATATAGATCACCTTAAGACCTAACACACATCCTAAGTTGAAGGTAGAGCTACGATCCATTTCGATGCTACTGCAATTTTTCAGATTTTATGAAATTTCTGACCCAAAGACGAAAATACCCCATAATTTCCCGAAAACTCATATAAATTACGATTTATTCTTTGCATGTACCTCACAGATAACCATGTTATCGAAATGCGTAAACTGATTGCTACTAATTCCGCGACAACTTTTTTTTTTTTTTCGACGTTGTCGCGGAATTAGTAGCAATCATTATACGCATTTCGATAACATGGTTATCTGTAAGGTACATGCAAAGAATAAATCGTAATTAATTTGGAATTATGGGATAGTTTCGTCTTTAAGTCAGAAATTTCATAAAAATTGAAGTAACTTCGAAGTGGATCGTAGCTCTACCTTCAACTAAGGATATGTGTTAGGTCTTAAGGTTATCTATCAGAGGTTTCAGGATTATCCACGATTAATGGGACTCCCGTATATAAAACTACTTTTGGAGAACATTTTCCAAGTGACACAGTATTTCATAAGTCCGAAATCAATATTCATACTAATCCAATACTCGACATTTTGACACGCACCGCACTTTTTCTTAAAGTTGCAATTATGCATACAGAGTAATTCCATTTCATCGAGGAGTTCATTTTTATATTTTAAATCAGAGCTTTAGCTAACTTAAACTAACTAAGACAAATACTACACCACGAGAATACCAGGATTTAGTTCTATCTAAGCACCGGAAAGCGTAGCGTGGGTAGGCCTCCCACAAGGTGGACGACGACCTGGTGAAGGTCGCGGAAATCCGCTGGATGCGGGCAGCGCAAGACCGGTGGCGAACCTTGGGGAGGCCTATGTCCAGCTGTGGACATCTTTCGGCTGAGATGATGATGATGATGATGAAGTTGTCCAGACCATCACCTAGTCATCGACGAGGTAGAACTGGTCCAGGAATCCGTCGTCATCGTATGGGTGATCTGAAATCATACATTATTTTGACTTAAACGGTGTTATTGCAAACAATTTAAGCTCGTTGTAAACGCGTGTTTCGCGACCAAGCCAACTAGGCGCCTGTCAACCTGACTGACTATAACTGCCCCCCTAGACAAGTGGCATGAACGCTAATCGAATAGAATAGAACAGACTTCACAATGTATGGAAATGTCAAACGTCGCTATGTAGATCAACAACAAGTTGCTATGTAGATCACGTAACTTATGTCATTTCCATACATGAAGCGTAGCGATTTGAAGGAACGCTTGTAGACGTCAGCCACTTGTCTAGCCCTTCTGAATGCAAGCGGACTACATGCAGCATGCAGTCAGTGTATTAGATCCTGACAAGTGTGGTCTGCTTGGCGCAGTGGTTTGAACGCTGGCCGCTCGGCTCACTGCATCGGGTGGTTGCGGGTTCGATTCCAGCCAGGGACTAATTTCGGAAACTGCCTTTTCGTCATTTGACCTGGTCTGGGTGTCACTGAGATCGCTCCAGTCCATTATATCTTAGCCATAGTACAGTAGTTTGGGACCATGCAGTTGGTGTATAAGTCTGGCGATATTTTATTTAATACTAGCTATGCCCCGCGGCTTCGCCCGCGTGGATATTGGATTAGCCTATGACTTATTCAACAGCCAACACTATCTACGTTTCAAATTTTATTAAAATCGGTTTAGTAGTTATGGAGATATGTGGTGACAAACATTCACAAACACTTTCGCATTAGTAGGAATTTATTCCTAAGAGACAATAAATCTTTAGGAGTCTATTTCAGAAATGTTTTTCAGAACTATTCCTTAGGTTGCTTATTATGTAGCTGATTATACTTACGCTCATATTTAAGAAAATAGTCGAGGTCAAAACATTCACCCATGTGCGCTACTTGCCAAACTGTAAAAAAAACTAAACTAAATACCAAACTAACTAAACTAAACTAAAATAAAAACTTTGAGACGAGAAATTTGAGACGGTACAAATGTTCCGCGCGGCGCTCCCTAGCAGTCAGTTTTGACGTCTGACGGGCCGGACGTCTGACGGGCTAAGCTACGCTTTGCAAGAAAATGTATGCATGACGGCATTTCGTGCGTAGCCTCTCCGTGCGCCGCGGTGGACACGATTGCATACATTTTCTTGCAAAGCGAAGCTTGACCCACGTGCGTGGCCTCTCCGTGGGCCGCGGTGGGTTTCCGGCTTTAAGCAGCTCTTACAGCTGCGTTTCATACGATGAGTGAGAGAGCCGAAAGACCAACAGCCTTCCCCTCTCTCCATTCCACTCCCGGGTCCTTGGAATCCGCTGGATGCGGGCAGCGCAAGACCGGTCATTGTGGCGAACCTTGGGGAGGCCTATGTCCAGCAGTGGACGACTTTCGGCTGAGATGATGATCCGTATTCCTTCGATCCTAATACAAGGCTGCGGCAAGAGTCGAGGGGAAGGTTTTTCGAGGTCCCGGTGGCTCGTACTAATTTGGTGAAGTATGCCCCAATTACAAGAGCCGTAAATATACTCAACGGCGTCTCAAGAAGGCTGGACATCAATATTTGTACTTTGACGGAATTCGTGCATGAAGTAACTATGTAACTGTTTTATAACTGCTGTGTAACTACTGTGTACTTATATTATCGCATTGGGTATACCTGTAATGATAATATAAATAGATTCTGAAATAAATAAATGAAGTATTCGTATCATCCGTATAACATGCCTCATTTTTTAAAACTTTCGCTGTTTAAACGTCCTGAAAATTAATGATTTCGACTGCATTATTTTCCACCTACCTTCGTAACCCTCCTTGCAATTAACATAATCCAACAAACAATAATTAGTAAAGGATTGATATGTATAGTAAGCAGAACGTCCGCAGAGTTTGCCTGTTCTGTAAAAAAAAAATTACGTTACATAAGTAAAAAAAATTAGGGACACCGTAGATATGATACTTTTAGCATCGGCGATCGGCGATTTTGCAACTGTATCCATGCTGCATCGCGATTTGGTGACTCTCTGCGGTCGGACGCAGCGACTGCTCCGATGCTAAAAGCGACTAAATCGCCCATCGCCGATGCAAAAAGTAGCATGTCTGCGGTGGTCCTTAATCGAAATCTATGTGCGAATCGTCTTCTATACAATCTATACAAATAAATAAAATTGAAGTATCTGTTTGTACTATCAAAATAACAGCTTTTTACTGAATGCATAATAATTGAAAGTAAACATACATATAGTATACGGTACTTATAATAAAAAAAGCAATATTTAAAAAAATGGCTGTCTGTCTGTCTGTCTGTCTGGATGTTTGTACCGGCTAGTCTCCGAAACAGCTGGACCGATTTTGACGGGTCTTTCACTGACAGATAGTTTATGTTAAAAGGAGTAACTAACATTAGTTTTATTTAAAAAAATAGTTAGGGTTCCGCGCCAAAAAAAACACTAATTCCACGCGACCGCATCGTGAGTAATCGTTATCTAAAATTTACGCGGCGTACGAGTATTCGGCCGTGAGTTACCCCGCTACATACACGTTAGGGTGTACCTGACAGGTTTGCCTGTACAGGCAATCCGGAACGGGAATCTCGCACAACTGTGCTGTTGTATAGTCCCTTCTCAACTCAAGTTTACCTGTACAGGCAGACCTTGACCGTAACGTGCATGGCCTTCTAATTAAAGTCCGACCGAGACCAGTTTTTTCATCACGGCCGAGAACGAGACCGAGAACGAGAATTAAATAAATTCTCGGCCGAGACCGAGAGTGTCAAATGTTCAAAATGTCACTCCACCCGACCTATTTTTTAGTCCTTTATAGTCTTGGGTAGTGATGCCAACATTATTAGAAAAACATAGCATCGCTCAGTCACGCACTATAAAAAAAAGTTTTTGCTTTGTAGCGCCGTAAAACCTCTACGGCCTCACTAAGCCGTAGAGGTTTTAAGCCAATCACAATCGAACACAATTTCAAATTCTTTAGACATGCGCAGTCTCGGCTCTGCCGAGATTCTCCCAAAATTTTCGCCGAGACCGAGACCGAGACCGAGACCTCGGTCGGACCTTACTTCTAATGGATGGTACGTACCTACCTGTAAGCCTTAAGGCAATAATAAGCAAGATAGTCGCAGTCTTCTTGTTGTGAAACACGTTCCGGTGTCGTGCGCACTATCCTCGTAGTGGTCTTCTTCACCGTAGTAAATCTGTTTCATAATAACCTCAGATCAAATAAAAAAGTTAAGATGGAGCTTTGCGATCAACGAAGTGACGTCGGTTTTATAAACGTGAACGTTGTGTTTTGATTGGCGCGCCGCGATAGGTCGAACGAGGCAAGGTGCAGTTTCGTTGTACGTGTGTGCGTGTAAAGGCGTAGTTGTAACCTCCTAGTCCTCCTAATTCTATTCAAGCCTCATTTCTTTGTTCGCAGAGTACCATCTTAACTTTTTTATTTGATCTGAGATAATAACGTAAGTTTTATTTCTCGCAATTCACTAGTGCGGCCGGCCCTTGATTGTGTTAAGACGTATATGTATACGTGTTAGTGTGTGCGTTTACGACACACTGTACATCTACATGTCGAAACACAACTAACGGGGTGTCCATAAATTACGTGAGGTGATTTTTGAGATTTTTCGAGGGGGGTGGGACCCCCTTGGTGAGATGTCGTGAGATTTTGATCCCCTCCCCCCCTTAAATGCCTCACGTAATTTATGGACGCCCCCTAAAGGCTGACCGCACTCGTAAATTGCATGTATACTTGACAACCGCTTCGCGCAGTGGCACAGATCAGTGGTTCGAGAGTAGGCCGCTCGGCTCATTTCATCGAGTAGTCGCGGGTTCGATTCCCGCCAGAGGTAAACGGAAACGGGCTTTTCGTAATTTGCCCTGCGGGGCTATTACGTATCTCAGTTGACAACTGGCGTCGGTTGTACACCGAACTTTGATGGTAAATTACAATGACATAACATTGGTATTACGTATTTCGGTGAATGGATATCAAGGTACAGTGAGTTTAGTTTAGGTTAGAACTGCAAGAAATACGTAATACCAATGTTATGTCATTTTAATTTACCATCAAAGTTCGGTGAACAACCGCATACATAATAGCCCCGCTGGTCTGGGTGTCACTGGTGCAACGCGAAGCAAATTCAGTCAGAGATGGGTGACCATTTAGTGGCATTTGTACTGAGCGTCTCCGTGTTTCGGAGGGAACGTAAAAAGTCGGTCCCGGTTGTTGTCATCTAGGCACAAGGCCTTCGGGCGGAACAACTGATAACAGGTTGGCCACTAACCATTCAATAAGGGGCCCTTCATAAATTACGTCACACGTAAAGGGGGGGAGGGGGTCGACGAAATGTGACATTGTGTGACAAGGGGTGGGAGGGGTCCTAAGTTTCATGACGTCACATTTAAAAATCTAATATATCTATAGTCCGCGACAGGTCGAGATGACATTCGGGTTATGAGCTTTTTGCAGAATAAAATCCGAATCAGAATTAATGGGACCCGCAAGCGATTTTAATTGTTTATCGGGTCCTGCTAATTTTGATTCGGATTCTTTTCATAACCCGAATGTCATCTCGACCTGTCGCCGTCTATAAGTAGCTATTAAAACAGAAATTAGAACTGTCAACGATTTTTTTTTAAATTTCTGGATTTTTAATTTTTTGTACTTCACACTAGGGTGGGGGGAGTCTCACAAAGTGACCAGCTGTGACAAGGGGGGGAAATGTAAAAAAACCATGAAATTCGTGTGACGTAATTTATGGATGGCCATTGGCCCCTAAGATGAAGAAGAAGTTAGTAACCAGTTGAGTAACGCCGTGGACGTATGGGCTTAGAACCTAAACTCACTTTTTCGCGGCCATAGCCCCGGGGCCCGCGCCTGGTCCCCCCGGGGTCAAGCTATCAAAGAAGGCTTGGTCGCTGGCCTCGGCCGCCTGATCCGCGGCGGACTTTGTCGGCGCGATATCGACTTCCCCCCACCGTCTGAACCCGAGTGACCAGTTCGACGCACCGGCCATTGCACACCAACATTCCACACAAGTACGAATCACTACAATAGAGATTTTTGAAGTGAAAGCTTCTTTAGCGGCGTTGTGCACTTTTCTTGAGATGGGTAAAAAGTATATAGTTCATAATTTCGCTGTCAACTTCAACGTCTTATTAGCACCTAAGTGAATGGATCTGGGTAAGTGCTCTATGGGGCGTAGGTTCGAATCCTATGTTTACTATATTTTCGTATTTAATATTTTATTAATTATTTAATTCTTATTATTTTTTATTTTAATTTGTATTATTTTATATGATTATTTAAAAAAAACGGCCAGGTTGTTTTTTTTTTCATTTTTTCCCTAACCATTCCAAAATATTTACAAAATCACAACGTTCATGTTCAAGTTTTCACTTCTGCCGGCACTCCCAGAGTGCAACCTGGCCGTATTTTTTTATATAGGACTGCCGTGGCAATAAGCGTACGGCCTGATGTTAAGCAGTTACCGTAGCCTATAGATGCAATACCAAAGGCATTGCTCGCACATTGCCGACCTGAAGGGGAGTGGGACGGAGGTAGGGAAGGGTTTGGGCTTTCGGCTCTCTCACTCATCGTACGAAACGCAGCTGTAATAGCTGCGTTACGCCAATGTGAGAGGGTGGTACTACCCCGGTCGAGCCAGCCCGTATATGAGCTGCAGTCAATTGGCTACAGCTTGGCTCTATGACGACTGCTTGGCGCAGTGGTTTGAGCGTTGGCCGCTCAGCTCACTGCATCGGGTAGTTACGGGTTCAATTCCCGCCAGAGGCAAATTTAGGAAACGGCCTTTTCGTAATTTGCCCTGGACTGGGTGTCACTGGGATCGCCCCCAGTCCATTGTATGGTAACCATAGTACAGCGTGGTACAGCGTTGCTTAGTTTGGTGGATACATGTGACGGATACATGTGACGGATACATGTGACGGATACATGTGACGGCTACATGTGATGGATACATGTGACGGATACATGTGACGGATACATGTGACGCTACATGTGACAGACTTTGTGTTACGGCCTTAGGACACAGGCCCTAGGCCCTAGGCACTAGGAATAAAAACAGTACTTACATAAGGCCGCCACAATAGTTCCCTGCTTGAAATACATTGTTGGTCTTAAGTACTAACTACATGGTTATTAATTAATATCAATAAAAAAAAATAATCAGTCATCATATAGAAGTTAAGAACTGCAATATTCGGATAATTCTTTCATAACATTTGGCTGAAATTTAACTTTATCATATTATATACTAACCAATTTATAGAAGAAGTAATCATAATTATAATTCTGATTATTTCCATCAAGCTATAACACTAATCAACAAAGTCAACAACGCATGAAATTAAATAAAAATAAAGTTAAATGTTGATGTCTAAAAATTGGTTGGTTTTCCTGAAGTGACTAACTATCTGCCTATTTCTTCTTACCTTTGCAGGTACGGTCAGCAACATTAGTCATTGAACATTCTCAGTTTTTTCAAGTCGCTTGCACACTCTTAATTGTCTATCAAATGCATTATTTTTCGTGGTGTAAACAAAAATAATAATACCTATCGCCAGACTTACACACCAACTGTATGGTCCCAAACTAAGCAACGCTTATACAATGTACTGGGGGCCATTCCAGTGACACCCAGACTAGGGCAAATAACGAAAAGCACGTTTCCGAAATTTACCTCTGGCGGGATCGAACCCGCAACCATCCGATGCAGTGAGCCGAGCGGCCTACGCTCGAACCACTGTGCCAAGCGATCGTCGATAATGTTGCCAATATTTGGTTTGGACTAGGTTCACCAACGTTTGTAAAATAAAGAATATTACCGATTTCAAAAACTGTCAACTTTTGCTAACTGTACTTAATATTATTTATTTATTTAAAATTATTAAAATACTTGTAGTTTTAACTTAATTCTTCATGTTAATAGTTTATTATTTGGAGTATTCCGAGTCTACGATTATTATTATTTTTTTAACCCACATCGTCCCACTGCTGGGCAAAGGTCTCCCCCACAACTTATGAGTCTACGATACTTATCAAATAATAGATAAAACACCATCACCCCTGTATTTCCCAAAGGGGCAGGCAGCGGTGGTAATAGAATGTATTATTTCTAGCCTTTTAGTGCTTTGGGGTTTTTGGAGTCGGTTTTTTTTTTATTAACAAATTTTTCTATTTCTCATGGTTTCCTTTTTATATACCTATAAGTCTGTAAATATAATAAGTTAAGATGTAAATGAGCAAAAATCTACATCAAGAAACTCATTACCGAACATCACTCAATGACAGTTTCGAATTATACAAAAGGGCTACTTTACATAACAAAAACATTGTAGGAAAGATTGTTTTCAAAGGCTGATTGCTATCATTAGAATTGTGACCTTAAACTTGAATGGATACAGTCATTATTCAATTGTAGGTACGCGAATTCTCGGGATGTTTTTTTCGGTAAAAATGGAAATGATTTATGAGATCACTTAAGTGATAGTTCAACTGTACTTAACTGTAGTAATAGAGAATATGCATGAGTCGTAAAATCGCTTGAAACTTTGCGACAATAGTTTTAATGACTAGAAATACATACGTTTCTATCAAATATCAATAACATTTGCAAAAATAAAATGTTTTCGTTGTGTTTTGCTGTTCGTGTTCACACATTTTAGCTTTAGCCAAACCTTAGGAAAAATTTGCGAGAGAACGTACTGGCGATGTTATCTAACCTTGATACGTCGTAACGTACATCGTACGTCATAATACACAGTAGCGTCGACGGAAAAGTCATGCATATTCCCTATTACGAGCCTTGTCATCTTTTCGACAGCAAATCTCGTATGGGGTTTTAGTTATTTTTCTAGTAAATTACCTGTAATCCAGAAAATATTGTTTTATTTGGTTACGTCTATACGCGCCGAGTGGTGCGCTCGAGCAATCAGTTTTGACATCTGACCACATAGACAATAGACATAACAGAATATTTGATTGCGCGGCGGCTCGGGGCATGTGTACGCACCCTTACTTTCAGAAACTCGCGTGTCAAAGTTCCGTGGGTCCCTACAATTGGATTAGTATTGAATTCAGTTTGGTTATTTTAGGTTGGTCATAAAAAATAAACCTTTTGACCAACCAAAAACAATTCTAAATACGAAGAAACAAGAATATGAAGAATTTTATAAAAATATCCAATGATACATACATATTCGTTGCTAAAACTACAGCGTTATGACGTCACAGTCACATAAAAAATACAATGTTCCCACACGTTAACAATAACAACAACTTTACCGACATCTGCCGGTTGCGGCTGATACTAGTTCACGTTGCCATAGAAAGGCAGTCGGTGCGATATGCACACGGTACGATATGCATGCGGCCGAGTTGCATCGCGTCCGGTCGCGTGTAGGGTGGCTATGATGTTGATTATGGATTTAGGATCGATGCTTACTTCAGGTTATCGTTTTAACAGCCGATTAAGGGCCAGTTTTTATATTTATTTTATAATGATTCATGGGAATGATGGGTGTAGGAACTCTTACTAAGTAGTTCAGTTTTATATTGTTTACGGAGCTGTAAAAAAATACATTTAAATGTGAAATATTTGAATGTAAGAATTGAAATGATTTAAATCATTGATGTACTTTAGCAGATATGGTACCTTCCAACATCGCAATCACTAAACTTGTTCTCAGCGCTCGCTACATGCAGAAAAATATAAACATTGCACTCGCAATTCGACAAAGGCATTATACCGGAAGATAAGCCGAGTTGGAAAAACCGAAATGTTTTCAATATTATTTTCCGCGACTGATTCGTACTGTGGTCTTGGTATTGATAATGTCTTTGACTTTAAGTCAAAAAAATTACAGATCTGTCATTTTTTTAAGGCAGTATAATACACTTCTCATCAAAAAAATCGCAACACCTATTCATTTATTCGATGAAAATTCTAAAATTTAAATTCAAATTTGGAATTGTGGATCACAATTGTGTAGACTAAACTGCCAGCTATTTATTGGCGTATTTTTTTAATGATATCAATCATTTTTTAAATTTAAATGCCTGAATAGTACCTACTTGCAGTACTGTTACGATTTTTTATGAGATGTGTATTATACTCATACTAAAGTAAACAAATAAATCTGAGTATGCCCTTGTTTCCCCAAAACCATGGCTGATGTAGCTTTCACAGAACGTTCCCGTTACGGTCCATTGGACACTTTTAAGTGGATTTCAACGTTCTTAGCACAAATACCCACTGTGAGAACGCGATCAACTGAGACAGGTTTGTGTGGAACTACACTTGGTGAAACGGGCGAGAAAATAGTACGTGATCCGGCACATTAGATAATGCAAGAATACTCTCTAGCTTTACTATACTGCTATTGCTATTGAGCTGCTATAGTGATGGTCTTTTGGCTGAAATTATGATGATGATGAATCAAGGGACTCTGACCCACCAATCAGGGGATCGATCACTATAGCAGCTCAATGACAAAGGCTAAGCGACTCAGGGCCCCGGATCTTTAGATTAGGATCATTTCCTGATATAATATTTAGTAAAAGCACCAAATCTTTTAAATCCTACTAATAATATTATAAATGTGAAAGTTTGGATGGATGGATGGATGTTTGTTACTCAATCAAGCCGGAACGGCTGAACGGATGTGGATGAAATTTGGCACAGAGATAGATTATAGCCTGGAATAGCACTTAGCTACTTTTTAATTATGCGCGTACGAAGTCGCGGTCATAAGCTAGTTAAAAATAAATAAATGGTCCAAACAAAACAAAGGATTACTTTTTCAGCGGCACTTTAAAAATCACAGACCTCTATAAATATTTAGAAGCCCCAAGGGCCCTCCCGCCACCTGCTGGATCCATTTGACTGTCAATCTGGAAAATGGAAATCAGATGGAATCCGTGACTGGTGGCCAAGTTATGGTGCTTAAGCGTTTTTTTTTCATCTATACGGCTAAAAACGAACTAAAAAGTAATTATTTATTACTTTTTAGTTTGAACAAAATAAAAACCGGCTGCCCTGCCAAAAAAACGAACTAAAAAGTAATAAACTAGTTGTACGATTAAATTGTCATTGCAGTCGGGGACCTCTTAGCACACGACAGCTCTAGAGCTGTCATGTGCAGTCGCGTGTATGGCGGCGCTTAGATTAAAAAATGTTCCAAAGAACGGTCCCCCGAGTGCAATGACAATTGAATAATACAACTTGTTTATAGGTACTTTTTAGTTCGCTTTTTGGCAGGGCAAACGTGTTTTTATTTTCTTATCCTTTCTTTTTCTCTTTCTGTATATCTTTTGTATTGCGCCATGGTCAGGAGTACGGCGGTAAAACGTGAATTATTTGGCCGATAATCTGCCGTGAATATTAATAAATTACACACGACAGCTCTAGAGCTGTCATGTGCAGTCGCGTGTATGGCGGCGCTTAGATTAAAAAATGTTCCAAAGAACGGTCCCCCGAGTGCAATGACAATTGAATAATACAACTTGTTTATAGGTACTTTTTAGTTCGCTTTTTGGCAGGGCAAACGTGTTTTTATTTTCTTATCCTTTCTTTTTCTCTTTCTGTATATCTTTTGTATTGCGCCATGGTCAGGAGTACGGCGGTAAAACGTGAATTATTTGGCCGATAATCTGCCGTGAATATTAATAAATTACGCCGCCGTCTCTTGACAAGATCCATTGACAAGCATTGCTTATGCTATACCGAGTATTTCAAAAGTACGAAATAACAACTAGTCGGTGAAAGTTGTACACGCCTGTCATTGGTGTACCTATCAGACCAGGGGGGCTAAGGCCGTAACAAAAATGAATTGCGGCAATTCTGCTAAAGCAATTCATTTTTCCAACCCTCCAGCAAAATCCCCTAAATTTCCGTGAAACTGTCACGAATGGCGTAAAATGTGTCACTATTCTACAGAAATTTAGCGGAATTGCTAAGGATTCCTCAGTAAATCAGAAAATGAATTGCAATGCAATTCATTAGCAATATTGCATAGCGACCGCCTTAGGTCCGCAGTTTATTTTTATTTAAATTTTATGTACCCGTGTGTTAATAGGTATACTGTTGGTGTGTCTTTAAATAAATAAATAAAAACTACATTAACGATAGCTGATAAATATAGATGCTTAGTAAAGACAGACAATACGTAACTATAATAGTTTCTGAGTTTGAATTTGTGACAACTTTAGTTTTACGCAATTAGAACACATCAAATGGCTTGAAATCCAGTGGAAACTGCATTTAGAAGTAGCAACCACTATTATTCAATAAAAAGTTCGTGAACATTTTACATATCTATGAGACATTTTTTTTTTTCAAAATTGACGAAGTAAATTGTTGTTGTTGGTGGTATATTTCAATAAAACATTATACCAGCAACACTCATTCAAAAACCCAAATGTTATTTCGCACTTTTGAAACATTTGGTATATTATCTTTGTGCTTCGCAGCTATAATAGCTGATTTACGACGATCTTCTGTGAGAGGGTGGTACTACTCCAGTCGAGCCCGTATACGAGCTACAGCTTGGCTCTACCACCTATAAGTGTAATAACTATCAACTTTATTGGCTGAAGGTGAGCATCCAAAGTATTATATTATCTATCGGAGTGGCCGACGTGGCCTGGAGGCCAGCCAACTTGGCAACACTCGGGTTACATAAAGTTAAAAATTCAGAAGATTCACGTATTTCAGCAAGGAAATTGTAAGTCACTGTTGGGGGTTGGTTATTCGAATATTGGTATTTATTTATTACGTTATGCATTTGCGGTTGAATAGTTTTTTACTCAATACATAATATGAAAGCACTATTATCTTAAACAAAAACATAATTTCAAGATTTTTGTTTGTCTGTCAGTCTGGATGTTTCTTCCGGCTAATTTCCGAAACGGTTGGACCGATTTTGACGGGACTTTTACAGATAAGGATTAACTTAGGCGACTTACTTAGGCATTTGCCTCTGGCGGGAATCGAACCCGCAACCACCAGATGCAGTTAGCCGAGCGGCCAACGCACGAACCACTGCGCCAAACGGTCGTTAAAATTTTTGTATCAAAGGACCACGAACTATTTTCGTAGCAACGTCTTCGTAGCAACATTTCGTAGCAAACTCGTAGCAATCAAATAACTTACTCGTAATATTGTAGCTGCCTTACAACAAAGGAAGCTGTTATTATGATCCATTCTTTACAGAATCAGTCACGCGCCAAGCCCGTAGCATTATTTATAACACACCCTATATTCTCTCGGAGGCCCAGTGCCTTAATAAAATATGTTGCAGATACGACGTTAAACAATAGTTTCAGATAAATGTCTACCGATTTAAAATTGTAGCAGTTACGTATAAGTAACTATGTAACGTCACGACTTTTATCCCCATTCGGGGGTAGTCAGAGGCTTGAGTGGCCATACACCACTACATTGTGGAGGTAACCAACTCAAAGCCCACGCTTCACCTGATAGTCAGAACCCAACGTGACAGGTGGTGAACCTTGTCGCCGTGTATACAGGAACTGACTATTACCTAATCCCGAGGGATAGGTAGGTTTCCTCACGATGTTTTCCCTCACCGTCACGTTACGTTACCGTTACGTATAAGTTTTAATCATATTGTAATTGGTTTTGTTCATCCCGTGTTGCTTTGTCAATTGGAAATGAATTGAAATCAGTAAGTCAGCACTTGACTATTCCTGATTTCAATCAATTCAATCGACAAAGCAAAACGGGATGATCGATACCAATTGAAATGTGGTTGAAACAGATACGTAATAGCCCTGCTGCTGTATCTACTCCGGTACCTATGCAATATATTTTTTTTAAGGCAGTGAAAACAAAAATGGAAGCCATAATGTTTTCACAATAACTGATAACAATTCAGTTATTGATGCCTTTTGTAAAGTTATTGAAATTTTCTAGGCAATTATTATTACGCCTTGTTTTCCTCAACCCCTGCGACATACGCACCGTGACGAGGCCCAGTTGTTGTCTCGTTAATATTTGAACAGCGTACGTGATTCAGGGTCCATCTGAGAAAGGTATGATTCTTCACAACAAGGATAACAGATTCAATACTACACACCCCCTCACACCCCCTAAACAGGCAGGTATCCTCGATTAGAAATAGTTGTCGAGGTGGTAGAGTCAAGCTGTAGCCAATTGACTGCAGCCCTTATACGGCCTGGCTCGTACTACTGGGTGGGGTAGTACCACCCTCTCACAGAAGATCGGCGTACGGTAGCGATTACAGCTGCGAAAGAGCTGGAAGCCCAACTTCCCCCTGCCCCCTCTAGACCCTTACTTCGTTCCACTCCACTTCAGGTCGGCCACGTGTGAGCAAATGCCTTTAGTATTGCAAGCACCTATCGGCTATGGTAACTGCCTAACATCAGGCGGGCCGTACGCTTGTTTGCCACCTCAGTTCCATAAAAAAAAGTTGATTGCTAGACTAACACGCTAACTGTATGGCCCCAAGCTAAGCAACGCTTGTACTATAGCTACCGTAAATGGACTGGAGGCGATCCCAGTGAAACCGAGTCGTCAATTGCTTGTACATAATTGCTATGTGGCCTTTTTAGCCCCACAGGGATGAAATTGCCGCGCGAAGCAGCTTTGCCTCGCGAAGTTTGACATGCCGCGCGCGAGGCAAATGCTCAAGCCTCACCCAAGCGCTGGCATTTGCCGCGCCTAGTTTGACGATGTCAAACTGATTGTGACTAGAGTGTAGGTTGCCTCGCCATTTTCCTCGCACGGCATGCGACTGATGCAACCTCGCGTGATTTACGAGGCATGTGGGTGAGCACTGAGCAGCCTCGCGCGGCATGAGCGTGTTGTAAAATAAAATTCAAACGGTTGAATTCAAAGTCCTTAATAGGAGTGATTTGTAGGCATCAACCGGGCAGAGCGCTTCCATTTGACAAATTACTATTTATTTGTATCATTCGGAACCCGACATCGCAGCGGACACTCAAAGAAATTACCAAGAAAGAGGGAGACACGAGACTTTCCAAAATAGTTCGTGCTAATCTGAGTCCATGGACACAGTACGTCTCAGTTGCTCGAGGAAAATAATGTTGAAGATATGTTGGTATTGCTTATGTTATTCTTTAATTGTAGAATTTCGAGTGCGATAACAGGTGTGTCAATTTCGCTGCATGTAGAGGTGCGCCAAGTACAGGTTTATATTTAGTGATTACTATGTTAGAAGGTACCATATCTGCTGAAATAATACATCAATGACAACAGCCTTCTATTTATATTTACCTTTTTGATGTAGGTAGTTTATTCCGTTCAATCAAGATATTGGGCTCTCATAGAGAGTGCAGCTGCGCGCATATTCAAATTGCGATAGCGTGAATGTGATAAATATCAACCAATGGGGTGGCTTTATGACGTTATTTCGAAGCTATCTTATTGGTCATATAATGTATCGAGCTTTACGAAAAGGTACCCCCTTCGCTCGCACGGCGCGGCGGCGTAACGTAAGCGTATCGTAATACGCGCGTAGAGAGCATACATTACATGTACGAACACGTAAATTTTCTAACAAGTCCGCAGACGAAGTGAAATCTCATACGATTCGCTGCAACACCGCTTCGTTTGCGGACCTGTTAGAAGATGTACGTGTTTGTATTGCTTTAGTTCTACGCGCGTAACGATACGCTTACGTTACGACGCCGTGTGCGAAGGGGATATGTTTAATAAATAAAATAAAAACACCGTGAGGAACACGATGAGGGAAAACATCGTGAGGAAACCTACCTATCCCTCGGGATTAGGTAATAGTCAGTTCCTGTATACACGGCGACAAGGTTCACCACCTGTCACGTTGGGTTCCGACTATCTGGTGAAACGTGGGCTTTGAGTTGGTTAATACAATGTGGTGGTGTATGGCCACTCAAGCCTCTGACTACCCCCGAATGGGGATAAAAGTCGTGACGAAACATTTATTACATTTTATAAACACTGATTATTTAATTAATCATAAAATTAGGTTTCTTTCTCTAAAAGTGAAAGTATGTCAAGTGAATGAAAATATTTAGGATTTTTTGTTACTTATACCTTGCTATATACCTATATATTTTTGGGTGGACTGATGATTATTACATGGTTGCTGTCAACATAAGTTAATTTAAATATGATGTTGTTCTACAGATTGTTGACGTATATTTGACTGGTAATCGCCCTTCTCAAATGTGACCGAGCACCCCGTAGTCACGTAGTTTGCTGATCACGTTGGAATCGTCCCTTTTACGTACTTTGCATGTCGTCCACGGTTTCAGAGTTTCGGACAGGTCAGAATTATTATAGACCGTGATGTTTATATTACATTAACTTGTTTACTTAACCTCACAGACTGACTTCAAAATTGAAGATAAATAAATATCGCCAGACTTACATACCAACTGTATGGTCCCAAACTTAGCAACGCTTGTACTATGGCCACCATAAAATGGACTGGGGGTGATTCCCGTGACACCCAGACCAGAGCAAGTTACGAGAAGCCGTTCCCGAAATTTGCATCTGACGGGAATCGAACCCGCAACCACCCGATGCCATAAAAATAAGTAACTAAATAGGCAAGTGACTTCTAGATAATATATTATATGCTTATGGTAGTGCCAACAATTATTTTGTTCATGAATAAAAATCCTGTGACATTTCTTGCCACAGCTACACGTACGAATTATACGACCAGGAAGAAAATTTAAGGTAATTTATAATGTTCCATTTTGACTCAGATAATTATTCAAAATGTCACCTCGACTTCAGGAGTGGCCATTAATCAGGAAAGCAGTTCAAAAGAAAGTAATTTGCTTCACAATATTATCTGGTATGTGGTATGTGGTAAATCTTTTCTCCGTGGTAGAGCCAAAGCTAAGCTAAGACTGCAGCTCGTATACAGGCTGGCTCAACTGGGGTAGTACCACCCTTTCACAGATGATCAGCGTAAAGTCGCTAGTACAGCTGCGTTTCGTTAAGAGAAGGCCAAAACCCCTCCCCCTTTCCCCTCCATCTGTCCCTCTCCCTTTAAGGTCAGCAACGTGCGATGCCTTTGGTATTGCAAGCATCTATAGGCTACGGTTACTTAACATCAGGCGGGCCGTACGCTTGTTTGCCACATTATTATTTTGTAACTTTACAAAAAATGCCCTAAGCGATTTCCAAATCCACCTCTCTATATCCAATACCTATAAAATCCGACTCTACCAGTCGTTATTTTACCGAATTTTACTGCTTTCGTAGCCCGGTCGTTATTATTTTTGCGGCCATAATGTAACAGGTAGGCGGACATAACTCGGGTTGATTCTGAGGTTAATCCCCAACATTGAACTAAACAGAAATCGTAAATTGTCTTTCCTTTTGATAGTAGGCTAACGTCGCGTTAGATATTTTTCAGGATACGCGGTACGCGGCAGATGGCAGCGACAGACGGCGACGGCATGTGCCGCAACGGCAGACGGCA
Source organism: Drymonia ruficornis (assembly GCA_947859195.1). Taxonomy (NCBI): domain Eukaryota; kingdom Metazoa; phylum Arthropoda; class Insecta; order Lepidoptera; family Notodontidae; genus Drymonia; species Drymonia ruficornis. The sequence continues at coordinate 3,317,644 of OX401926.1, read as the reverse complement.
TTATTTTGCAGTATTCATTTGTATGAGACAGATTCCGACATAGAACTGCAACTATCGTGTATGTTGCTCCAGCAGTTTTTTTTTTTTTTATAAGGACTGCGGTGGCAAAAAAGCGTACGGCCCGCCTGATGTTAAGCAGTTACCGTAGCCTATAGATGCTTACAATACGAAAGGTATTGCTCGCACATTGCCGACCTGAAGGGGATTGGGATGGAGGGAGGGGGAGGGGGTGGGCTTACGACTCTCTCACTCATCATACGAAACGCAGCTGTAATAGCTGCTTTACGCCGATCTTCTGTGAGAGGGTGGTACTACCCCGGTCGAGCCAGCCCGTTTATGAGCTGCAGTCAATTGGCTACAGCTTGGCTCTACCACCTTCAAAAGTTCAGTTGCAGTCGTATGTCGGAATCAGTCCTATACAAATGAATACTGTAAAGGTACCATTCGGAAGGACGCGGCAGACAGCAGACGGCAGTGTCAGACGGGCGATGACATGTGCCGCCACGGCAGACGGCATTACTATGCAGTACTTGGAAGATAAATCAGCTTGGGACTGATCGCTCAAATACACTTTGTTAATAACAGTGTCATGTTAAAGTGTAGCGTGTCTTGCCTTGCTTATTCGGAAGGCAGCACACTGGAGCTATTGTTTACCAAATTACTTTGTATAAAAATAAGTAAATGGCGATAAAAAAAAAAACAATGTAAAAAAGACAAGCCCGCTGAGTTTCTTGCCGGATCTTCTCAGTCGAGGTCGCGTTTCCGATCCGGCAGTAGAATTTAAGGGGAAAATTTAAAATGACAATTTGTAAGTGCCCCCGTAGGCCTAAACAAAATAAACGCTTTGACTTTGACTTTGAGTATTAATTTGTATGAGACCGACTGACGTCTGCTGTCTGCTGCGTCCTTCCGAATGGCATCTTAAAATAATGCCGTCTGCCGTTGCAGCACATGCCGTCTGTCATCTAGAGCTCTCTTTATGGCATCGGACCATCTAGTTGGTGGGTTAAAATATTTACTATTTTGTGTTAAAATCTTAGGACATGTTTCTGAATCGTCGAATAACTGTTATCCATTAGATATATGGTGATATGGTGTATTGACAGTTTTTTCATAGAATACAGGTATTCGCCATATTTATTTAGTGGATAAAAGTTGTCTGAAACTTGCCCCTAATAATATTTCAGCCGTCCTATATTTACTAAAAGTATGGCTACATTACTCCCCACGCAACAACTTACCCGAATATTATGAAAGAACGGAACAGCAATACCTAAGCTTCAGCTTAAGTAAGAATGAGATGAGAATATTTTTATTATTTTCGTACATAAATCGTGTAATAAAAATAAAATATTATTACTCCGTTCTGTGACAAGTGACGGCTATTTGCTGTGATTCGGAGACGAAATGTGTTGACACCTGGTTTATTTGGAAAAAACCCGGACAAGTGCGAGTAGAACACGCGCCCTGAGGGTTCCGCACAAAGTTAATAGGAGTTGAATTTTCAACAAAACGCTTTAAAATCATTGACTTCTTACATTAATGCTTAAGCTTATATTTTTATGTGTAACGAGTAGCTTTTAATACAGACTTAGGGCCACCGCAGACTTGCTACTTTTAGCATCGGCGATCGGCGATTTTGATGCTGCGTCTCGCTCGTTCGCGCTCGAAGAAACGCGACGCAGCATCGATACGTCACAAAATCGCCGGTCGCCGATGCTAAAAGTAGCAAGTCTGCGGAGGCCCTTATAATGGCATTTTTTATGGTACTAAGACGGAAAACAAGCGTACGGCCCACTTGATGTTAGGCAGTTACCGTAGCCTATAGATTCTTGCAATACCAAAGCTATTCTATACCTTCCGGCTCTCTCACTAATTGTACGAAATGCAGCTGTAATGACTACTTTACGCCGATGTTCTGTGAGAGGTGGTACTACCCCAGTTGAGCCCGCCCGTATGTGAGCTGCGGTCAATTGGCTACAATCTCTACCACTAATAAAAAAAAAAATATATAAATAATAAATTAAACTATCAGGGGCAACTTAAACTTTTTAATTATATTTTAGAACGGACAGTAACTTCATCTTTTATTATTTAACAAACGCTAACCCGACCCGCACGTGCATCCCCTTAGGGGTCGTATGCTGCAAAATTCGGCGGATATTACGACACTGCAGCGAATGAGGGACGCAACTTCAAATAATAACAAGTTTCTACGTAGAGATGTAACATGTTTGGTCTGGACTTTAACGACTTATTAAGTTTTAACACTTAAGGGTTAAAATGTTTGTTAGCAAAATTGTTGGCGAATCCCTTGGCCCTTTGCTATATAAATTATACCACCTTAAACTTCATATTTATGTAATGGTGGAAGAGTCAAGCTGTAGCCAATTGACTGCAGCTCATATACAAGCTGGCTCCACCAGGGTTGTAGAACCCTCTCACAGAAGATCGGCGTAAAGGAGAGCCGGAAGACCAACCCCCACCCTTTCCCCTCCCTCCGTCCCACTACCCTTCAGGTCGGAAACGTGCGAGCAATGCCTTTGGTATTGCAAGCATCTATAGGCTACGGTAACTGCTTAACATTGGGCGGGCCGTACACTTGTTTGCCACCTCAATCCTATAAAAAATGTTTAACAATCGGATTATCCGTTTTGGAGCTACAATAACACAGTTAGAGAGACAGATAATGACGTAGAACTTAGAGTAAAATTAAAAATACAAAGGTTTAATGGATATAACCCGGGACATGCATTTGTGTGCATGTACATGTCTGTATGGCCCGAGTCTGGGTGTATATGTATATATTAAGTATGTATTTACCAACAAGACAGTAGTATACGTATTCATAATATCAGTTATCTGGTTTCCATAGTACAAGCTCTGCTTAGTTTGGCATCAGGTAGCCGTGTGTAAAAAATGTCCCAGGATATTATTAAAATATATGACTTACCATACTCCCAACTTCTCGTAAAGATAATCTCAACATTTACTATCCACTTTTACCACACAATTTCTATATCAAAGGAAGCATGTAAAATACAAAAAAATATGATATCATTCGTTTTATAAATATAACAGTTAAACAAATCGTAAATACGCATTTATCAGACCCTTGGGAAGGTCCTTCGTTTGCGTAAAAGGTCGGAAGTTCGGGCCCTCAGGTATCTGCGGATTGTTGATTTCGCGGAAATTATTTGCATAGTTATTTTAGCCCTTGGCAGGGTTAGGACAGGACGCACCGGTGACTTCTGAGTATTGATTTGATCTTTGATATTAGGTTTTTTTAGTTGATGTATTTTTTTTAGCTTAAGAACGTCCCTCGGCTAACCTAACACCCTGTATATTCTACGCTAGTAGCCGCTTCTAGCCAGCTGCAATCACTAATCGGTAAACGATCGGAGGTTAAGCAACGCTTGGCAAGGTCAGTCAGAGATGGGTGACCATTCAGTGGCATTTGAACTGGGCGTCTCCGTGCTTCGGAAGATACGTAAAAAGTTGGTCCCGGTTGTTGTCATCTAGGCAGCAGTCGTTAAGCCTTGTCAGAGGCCTTCGGGCAGCTTGAACAACTCTGACACCAGGTACCAGGGAACCATACGATGAGAAGAAGAATAAAGTAGTGACCTTACATAGATCGTGTCGAGAGGTCAGAGGGGCTAGCCAAGTGGCATGAACGCTAATCGAATAGAATAGACTTCACAATATATGGAAATGTCAAACGTCGCTATGTAGATAAACAACAAGTTGCTATGTAGATCACGTGACTTATGTTATGTACATACATGAAGCGTAGCGATTTGAACGAACGCTCGTAGACGTCAGCCACTTGTCTAGCCCTTCTGGTCCACAAAGCAACGTGCTTAATACAGATTACCGCGAAATAGGTTTCCTAATCTCTGCTGAAATTATGTAAGCTATGTCGCAGCAAAGATAGAAATTAGCATGTTTTAAAGTTCACTGGTATTAATCTATTTCGAATTAAGTGAATTAATTTATTGACATCGAGACGAGAGCTAAAGAACTCGAAGAGTCTTAAATTTTAAAAATTTAACTTATAAAGCATGCTACGTTTCCTAACATGCATGCATGTTTGTTTTGAAGGTAAACGTCAAAATGGATTATTCCTAGCATTTACCTTAATTGTAGGGTCAATTTCAAATCTACCGGGACCTAAACACCACCATTATTTCATGGAGCGTGTAGCCCTGTGACTTCACTAGTTTGGATTTCAACTCCACCCATTATGACTCCACCAGTCCTGACTCCACCCGTGTGGCAACTCCACCGTGTCGTCTCTACCCAATCCTGAATCTTGAAACCGTTTTTTTATAGGAGTGCGGTGGCAAAAAAGCGTACGGCAAGCCTTATGTTAAGCAGTCACCGTAACCTATAGATGCTTACAATACCAAAGGCATTGCTTGCACATTGCTGACCTGAAGGGGAGTGGGATGGAGGGAGGGGGAGAGGAGGTGGGCTTTCGGCTCTCTCACTCATCGTACGAAACGCAGCTGTAATAGCTGCTTTACGCCGATCTTCTGTGAGAGGGTGGTACTACCCCGGTCGACCCTACCCTTACCCTTACCCTTTAGACTATGTACACAAAAACTCACAAAAATTACCCAGTAGGATTCTGTACCCAAAGGGTGCCAACGGGACCCTATTACTAAGCCTACACGGTCACTGTCACTTACGCAAGGAACTTGATATGTTTGACGTTTTTATTCTACGGTGGTACGGAACCCTTTATGTGCGAGTCCGACACGCACTTGGCCGGTTTCAAATTTGCCAGTAGCGTGGTACTCTTGCATGTATTTCCCCAAGGAATCTGCGCAGTCAACAAACGCGCTGATTTAACTACCTTGGGAATATCACGGAAATACCTATTTTGGGAAGGTATATCTATTTATCTAGGTTGGGAAATATTTATGGCATTTTTTTTATGTTACTACGGTGGCAAACAAGCGTACGGCCCGCCTGATGGTAAGCAGTTACCGTAGCCTATAGATGATTGCAATACCAGAGGCACTGCTTACACGTTGCCGACCTGAATGGGAGTGGGACAGAGGAAAAGGGAAGGAGGGCGATTTCTTCCGGATCTCTTACTACTGTAATAGCTTCTTAACGCCGATCTTTTGTGAGAGGGTGGTACTACCCCGGTCGAGCCAGCCCGTTTATGAGCTGCAGTCAGTTGGCTACAGCTTGGCTCTACTATATTAAATGTATAGAGCTGGCATCACCCACGAGTTTCCAACATGATAAATCTCACGTTTGACACCCTAGTCCCAAGATTTATTAGGGGTATTATCAGCTTCGTATCCCCCATTATGAATCACCCCGCGATACTGGAGGCGTAGGTTAATGAAATAGGGGTACCTTTTATTTTATTTTGGCTCATTATATGGGCTGGCTTGACTGGGGTTGTACAAGCCTATATGCTTGCAATACCAAAGGCGTACCTACCTATCCCTCGGGATTAGGTAATAGTCAGTTCCTGTATACACGGCGACAAGGTTCACCACTTGTCACGTTGGGTTCTGACTATCTGGTGAAACGTGGGCTTTGAGTTGGCTTAATACCTCCACAATGTGGTGGTGTATGGCCACTCAAGCCTCTGACTACCCCCCGAATGGGGATAAAAGTCGTGACGTTATATTTATTTATATTTATTTATTTATACCAAAGGCGTTTCCGCCCTGCAGGAGAGTGAGGTACAGGGAAGGGGGGTTGGGCTTCCGGCTCTCTCATTCACTGTACGAAACGCAGCTGTAAGTGCTACTTTACGCCGATCTTCTGTAAAAAGTTGGTAATACCCCGGTCGAAACAGCCCGTATATGAGCTGCAGTCAATTGGCTACAGCTTAGCTTTACCACCAATAATAAATCTATTAAAATAGTTACATGCGCTTCAGATACTCATCCCTTTTGCAATAGGGGTGGCAAGAAATGTAACTAAAATGTAACGTCACGACTTTTATCCCCATTCGGGGGTAGTCAGAGGCTTGAGTGGCCATACACCACCACATTGTGGACGTATTAACCAACTCAAAGCCCACGTTTCACCAGATAGTCAGAACCCAACGTGACAGATGGTGAACCTTGTCGCCGTGTATACAGGAACTGACTATTACCTAATCCCGAGGGATAGGTAGGTTTCCTCACGATGTTTTCCCTCACCGACAAGCAAGCAAGCAAGCAAGCATTCTCAGAAATAGTTCGTCTCAAATTGTATCGTAGTCGTAGGTAATCGCGGAATACTTACTCGGAGTACAGTAGCGTGGAACTTTCATTTTACGGTGAGGGGGTTCGACGCGCATTTATATAGTACGACCAATTAATTTTATATTATACGTGCTCGGAAACCTTATTACTTTTTTCAAAATGAGGCAGAATGTACATCATAACTGTCGTCCAAATATGCGGGCTGGAAATGTGGAAATTATTTAATTCTGGGAATATCAGTGGCCCGTATATTTTTTGGGCTTTGAGTTGACTTAATACCTCCACAATGTGGTGGTGTATGGCCACTCAAGCCTCTGACTACCCCCGAATGGGGATAAAAGTCGTGACGTTATATTATTATTTTATATTTTTTGTAGATTTGATGATACAAACTTGTTGTATTTTGGCATTATATTGAATGAGCAACAAAAAAACAAAAAGCTTCTGTTTTAAACCGTCAAATTGAAAACTCCTCAAGGTTGACTACCACGATGGAAGCCATTTTTTTTTTTAAAGTGAAGTGTATGAATGGGTGCCAACTTTTCGTTAAATTTTCGTCATTTTATTACATTTTGAACTTATGCCTACTCCTACTAGAAAAGATTGGAGGTAAATGAGAAAAGATCGCAGAAGTGGAAATTTGGAATTTAAATTAAATTTTTAAAAAAATCGTGTCGTGCACGTTCCGTGTAAAACACCCCAACCTGCTGTTTATGCTGAATTATTAGGTACTTAAGGCAAAGCCTACTTAGTACAGTAGGTACACCGGCGCGCCGCGCGAAGCAATTAAAAAAGACGAATGCTTTACTCTACAAATAATGGTTATTGTTATAGTTAGACACACGCCAAACAACTACAGTTAAATGCTGAGTTATTAGCCAGGTACGAAAATCTGGGGTAGTACCACCCTCTCACAGAAAATCGGCGTAAAGTAGATGAGAGAGCCGGAAGACCAATCTGCCTCCCTCTCCCACTATCCCACTCCCCTTCAGGTCGGCAACGTGTGACCGATGCCTTTGGTATTACAAGCATCTATAAGCTACGAAAACTTCTTATCATCAGGGCCGTACGCTTGTTTGCCACATACGGCTCTCTCACTCATCGTACGAAACGCAGCTGTAATAGCCGCTTTACGCCGATCTTCTGTGAGAGGGTGGTACTACCCCGTTCGAGCCAGCCCGTCTATAAGCTGCAGTCAATTGGCTACAGCTTGGCTCTACCACCTTGAAAACAAGCATTACAAGCATTGCGTTGCTGTTTGAAAAATGTACACATTTTTTCTTTTTCCCTCCGAAGATATTCTTTACATATTATGTATAATAGAGTACATCATACCTATAATGGAGGGTGAGAAATGATAAAGAAACACTGGATAGCTATTCAGTGTCAATTGTCGTCCTTAATATACTTCTTGGCAAGCTAGAAAGGAAATTCTTGGAGTGTTGCCATGTATTGCCTTCCTCGTTTGGGAATGGAGGCGTGATAATATTTTCATTGGGAATTATGGAAATAAGGGTTGGTGGGAACTATAGTACTAGCTTGTTCAGTCCAAGACCAATGAAATGACGTCTTATAGATATGCCCCACTAGTGCGCTGCGTTGCGTCGTCGCATCGGACAACGCGTTGTATGCCACACCTGCGTTGCGACGATGCAAGATGGCGACGCCACGCCGCCGTCGTATACGTCGTTTCGTATACGCACGTCTCCCTCTAGCAGCGGAACGCTGTGCGTCATCGCACCGATAGCGCAGCGCATCACCCTCCCCCGCTTCGTATCTCCGTTGAAACGTCGCATGCGACGACGCAACGCATAAATGTGGCATGCCACTATAAAATATATGCAAAATGACGCAGCGAAGACGCAGCAACGACGCAGCGACGACGCAATGCAACGCAACGCGGCAATGGGGCATCAGCCTTAATGGCTAGATCTCCATCAGGCGCTTGCCTCACTCGAGCACTCAGTTTTGAAATCGGAACGCATAAACATAATTTCTCAACATGAGTGCTCGGGCGAGGCACCTGAACGTACCAATCGACTTTTGTAATACCGTGATGTAATGCAAAACACTTACGTCATAGAGTTTCGAAGTTGGAACTCATAAAGCCGTCTATACACGAACACGTAAGTCCACAAAGTAACGGACAAGTTAAAGTAAACTCATCACGACTGGGAGGTGAAAATTAACAGTATCGTTACTTAAGTTCTGTTCTCGGGTGCCTTGTAGCTACAATGTGGAAAGAAAGTTGTTTAATATTGAAAATAATAAACTTAATTAAGGGGTTGTTCAGAAGTACGAAATAATACTTGGACGTTCAGATAATTATTGGGTAAATAATTAAATAGTATCAAAAATTTATTGATATTCGAACACTTGTTACTCAATTTTTTTTCCGTCAATTTTGATTTTTTTTTATAACATAACATTACGTCACGACTTTTATCCCTATTCGGGGGTAGTCAGAGCCTTGAGTGGCCATACATCACCACATTGTGGAGGTATTAAGCCAACTCAAAGCCCACGTTTCCAGATAGTCAGAACACAACGTGACAGGTGGTGAACCTTGTCGCCGTGTATACAGGAACTGACTATTACCAATCCCGCGGGATAGCTAGGTTTCCTCACTATGTTTTCCCTCACCGTAAGCGAACTGTAAGTTAAAAAAAAAATTGTTATGTCTCACGAACTATGCAATTTTATTTTAAACTAGCTTTTCCCCGCGCCTTCGTCCGCGTAGAATTTAAATTTTAAAAAAATCGGATCACTGAACCCGGATCCCGTTTCCCGTTTTTACCGGATCCCGGATCCCGTAGCCCGGATATCCCGGATATCCCGGATCCCAAAAAATATAACCTATGTTACTCAGGGATAATGTAGCATTCTAATGGTGAAAGAATTTTTGAAATCGGTCTTGTAGTTTTTGAATTTAACATCATAACTTTTTAAGTACCTATTAAAATTTAAATATCCCAAATAAAATGGTTTTGTTTGTCGTGTAATAATCACCCTTTTCATGGAACAAAAACAATTTTAATTTCACTGTATGTTCTATCACAAAGTCAAACCAACGCGTATAATCAGATGTCTAAAATGGTGGATTTTCTCCTTCCATTCGATTTTAATTTACACCCAGATCAGCGGTCGACATCAATTCATTGTTTCAGTGATCCCTAACTGTGCAGTTAAAAGAACTGGCTGATTGTAATTAAGATAGAATAGTCTTTGGACAGGTGATCTTAAGATCGGGCCTCGGGAGAGTTCGGGCATCTTCGGGCAGTTCGGATATTTTGATGTCGGAGAAAAACGGTTTCGTAAAGTAGAATGCCATGGAAACGAAATATTACGTATAGTACGTTTTTTTATACTTGTCCTATTTGGTAAGCAAAGATGGCGTCCAGCGGGGCGATTGCGTAACTTTTTGTCAATGTTTCAATTGGTTTCGTATATAATTGACACAGGATGAACAAGTATAAAAAAACGTACTATATACAGGTGTAGGTTTGCGTGTAAGGGACAGCAACAGTACACAAAATACAAATTGAAATAAAGCTCACCATTTTTTAATGACTTTCACTGCACACAATCTAGTATCGATGCTTTTTACACTTAACGACCGCTCGGTGAAGTGGTTTATGCGTTGGCCGCTCAGCTCACTGCATCGAGTGGATGCGGGTTCGATTTCCGCCAGAGGCAAATTTCGGAAACAGCCTTTTCGTAATTTGACCTGGCCTGGATGTCACTGGGATCACCCTCAGTCCATTGTATGGTAGCCATAGTAAAAGCGTTGCCTAGTTTGGGACCATGCAATTGGTGTGTAAGTCTGGCGATATTTATTTATTTATTATTTATTTACTTCATTCTGTTTACTTACGGAAATAATCAACGACAACCACTTAAAATTAATTCTTTATACATACATACATACATATAATCACGCCTGTTTCCCGTAGGGGTATGCAGAGACCACTTCTTTCCACTTGCTACGATCCTTACATACTTGTTTCGCTTCGTCCACTTTCATTATTCCCTTCATACATGCTCTTCGGTTTAGGGTACTCATGACCTGGCCTTTTTTCAAGACGTCCCTGATTTGGTCTCGAAACGTCCGTCTAGGTCTACCCCTTCCAACACTTTCATTCACACTCGCCTTATAAACTCTTTTCGTCAATCGTTCTTCATTCATTCTCTCGACATGGCCAAACCATCTCAGCATACCTTTCTCAATTTTTGTCACTACATCTTCTTTCAGACCACAACGTTTCCTTATCTCACTATTTCTTATCCTGTCACTCAGTTTAACCATTGTCATAAATTCTTTATGGCACCAAAAATGGTGCCGGTTGTACTAAATACTGATACGCTGAGCAAAACAATGATACTGTATATATCTCGTTTACACAAACGCAAATGCCTATTTATGTATCTCGCTTACACTGCAGTTGAAATGTACTGACTCTATCTTGACCTAAAATTAATGGACCGGGAGCCCAGCGTGCTAACTGTGGATTTACTCCTGCGTCGCCCAAACCTATTAGATTCGGTAGATTAGGTGATAGGAAGAATGCATTGTTCTAGATGTTTCCACTTTCAGCGGTGGGGGAAGCGTCTACATGATAATTTCAAATTTAAAAAAGCAATGACATGGAAATACTCAAGCGTGTCAGATATTGATACTTCTCATGCCCCAATTTAATAAATTGAAAAAAAAAAAAATTTACTCGAGCGCGTGAGATTTTGTAAGCATCTATAGGCTACGGTAACTGCTTAACATCAGGCGGGCCGTACGCTTTATTGCCACCGCAGTCCTATAAAAAAAAACAATTTCAGAGGGGGTGTTCAGTGAAACTTCCAGATGCTCCCATTTCTTAGACTGACGATAAAATTAACAAAATTGACACTTTTGTCACTTCGTAGCTAGTAATGAATCCCTCTTATCTTAATCTGACGAGTTCGAGTATTTTAAGATGGTGTATTATTATTTTTGGTTCCCCTGAGCGTACCCACCAATATTAAGGGAGGGGGAATATTAAGGGAGGGAGGGGTTGGAGGTTATTATCAATATGTAAGGTAATCTTATCTTAATCTAACGTGCTCGAGTAAATCCAGAAAATCCTTCTACGGCTCCCCATCTATAAAGTTTCTTCCTCAATGGTTTCGTAGCAAATTAGTGCGGAAAATGTAATAAAATAATGTAAATTTTAATGCTCTAATTAGATATTCTATAACCTTGGTGTACTGAAAGTACATTCTCTGGGGGGTAATAAATGTGTTTAGTATAAGGACTGGGTTAACAGTTATGTACACAAACGTTGTCTATTAAAATTTATGTTTTAGGAGCTTTTGCAAGTAACGCCCTTGGTTGGTTTAACAAAAAAACAGGGAGCCAAGTCGCTTAGCCATTGTGGCGCCACTGTGCCATTTTGCTATAGTGATCGATCGTCTGAGTCAGTTGATTCTGACCGACTAATCAGGAACGATCAGACGGTCGGCTGACCAATCAAAGGGTCAATCACGACATCAGCTCAATGGCATTGGCTAAGTGACTTGGGGGCCAGTTCAAAGATTCTTAGAGCCATAACACACCGGGACGCCAGGCGACGTCGTCAGCCACCGTAGCCAAACAATTTGTATTGATTGGCGACGTCGCCAGTCCGTCGCCAGGTGTGTTACCTCTCATACATTTCAATACGAATAGTTGGTTACGGTGGCTGGCGACGTCGCCATGGCTACCCGGTGTGTTACGGTCCTTAGTTTTACTTGCTATTATCCAAAGAAACAACCAATCATGAGTTCAGATTGAATCTTCATTCAGACAACGTCATTAATATTATGTTTTCATGATTAAATACTTTACCATGTTTATTACCTGTAATTAAATAATTTTTAAATGTAACACAAATACAGTCAGATACAAGTTCTAACTAAACACCCGTCAAATCTGAACGGAAGGTAGAACGATTTAGAATCGGAATCGTATCACAAGGTAGTAAAAATATATTGTACAGTGAGGGCGCTATTTTTTTGAATTCGTCTCGATATTTGCAATCGGTACCAAAGTTCCGTACAGATACTATCTAACTCTAAGTAGCTGTGCTTCATGCAACCTTACATCAAACGGGTTTTTTCCAAAGAATATTAAACGCAAAATATAAAAGCCCATCAGTCCGTGTCAGAAAAATATTGGGTAAAGGCTTTGTGTTGCCCTTTTGGTGTTTAACTGAACATTTGGTAACAATATTCGCGAGCCCGGGGCATATAATAGGGTTAGTATGATATGTGAATGGTAGAGATATTTTATAGAGTTCTTTGTAGTATAGTGAAGAGAGTAGTAGAGTCAAAACCCTCATCTTTGAAGATTTACAATTTCTTACAATTTGTTTGGCTCTATGAGAGTCTCTTTGTATGTTAAAACCACGGACCAACTCTGCTATTATTTTAATCTGCGTAAAATGTTTGTGAAGAATAGAATGCGGTAGAATTTAAGGGAAAAAATGTGAAATGACAATGTGTAAGTGCCCCCGTAGGCCTAAACAAAATAAAAGCTTTGACTTTGTGTTGAATTGTCATCCGATGAACTGATAATTTTATTAGTACTGAAGACACTAGAGATTTTATTTTTTATAGCTTATTACATGTCCCACTGATGGGCAAAGGCCTCCCCTCTCCGTCTGCAACTCTCCACAGTTCCCTATCCTGGATTTGTAGTGGCCACGTGTCTGGAGACTCTACCAGTATCTAAATCAATAAAATTAATATTATGTATCTGAATATTTTTAAGTATGCACTTGCGTTCAAACTCCGCTCTAACAATCAAAGTTCAAAGATCAAAGTTCATCGAAGTAACATCCTATAGGGAATGTATTAGAACCGCTAATAAATTATTCATTCATAAAAAATAATGATCTTAAGGGCCTCCGCAGACTAGCTACTTTTAGCATCGGCGACCGGCGATTTCGTGACGTATCGATGCTGCGTTGCGTTTCTTCGAGCGCGATCGAGCGAGACGCAGCATCAAAATCGCTAATCGCCGATGCTAAAAGTAGCTAGTCTGCGGAGGCCCTAAGCTATCCCAAACATTGGAGAAGTGAAAGCAATCGCTTGCAAACCAAAAATAGTCTAGAACTTTGTCTAGACATTGTCTGGTAGAGTTTTATAGCCCGAGGCGACAATTCTGGCGAATGGTTGTTTACAGATTTGAATTCAGCTGAATTTTCATCTTTAAAACGACGATGTCAGCGATGGCGTTGAAATGAAAATAAACGTTTAATCAAATTTGTTTGGATATAAACCGTTCCCTTTTATTGTTATGTTCATTTAAATCTCCTTATTTTGTGACGGGTAAGCAAAGACATTACCAAAAAAGAGGGATACATATTATTATGACTGTCCTAAATAGTATGTCCAAATACTTTCTAATAAACGAAGTCCATAGACAGTGGAAAATAATATTGAAAATATTTCGGTATTGCCAATATGGCTCATCTTTTGGTGAATAATACACATACAAATGCTTTTAGGTTGATTGTCGACTTGCGAGTGCGATAACGGATGACGGATGTGTGATTGTCACTTCATGTAAGGCGCTGAGCACGATTCTGATAATTGCGATGTTATCAGGTACCATATCTACTAAAATAATACATCAATATTATATGACACTAGCTGTGCCCCGCGGCTTCGCCCGTGTGGAAATGGAATTAACCTATGTCTTATTCCAGAGGTACACTATCTTTCTACGTTTCAAATTTTATTAAATCAGTTTAGAGCTATGGAGATACGTGGTAACAAACATTCACACACATTTTCGCATTTATAATATGAGTAGGAAGTAGGATACATTAGTTTTAGAATAAACTAAAACAGAAGCTTCAAAGCGTTAACGTAACCACAGAATGGCCCATAAAATTGCCAAAGAAAATAGTTTCCCTCACCAGTTCAGGTCCTAATTATGGAAATTTGGCTAACGCACAATGTTTGTGCAGACTACGCGAACGAAAACAGTCCCTTTACGGCCGAATACTCAAAGCTCACTTAACTATTTAAGAGGCTCTTAACTATTTGAGACGCCCCTATCCGTCATTTTCGTATTCTCAAAGGTCAATCAAATCCCCTACTTAAATTTAATTGAACTTAGTTTGAGAGGCCGTCAAATCTCCACTTAACGAAAAATCGGTATACTCAACGGCCACTTAATGCATGACAGCCGTCAAAACTGCCTTCAAACAGCATTGAGAGCCTCTCAACTTTAAGTGGGCTTCCAACCAATCCTAAATTATTTTATGCTAACTATTTACCTCCTATTCACTCAAAATTACGCGATAATCTTCTTTTTGGCTTATGTAAGAGATAGCGGCCATAAAAAATCGCAAAATACGTTATACCTATCAACATTTCCAGATAGTATTTTGTAATATGATCATAATTTAGGCAAATAATGGTCTCTGCCGACCCCCGTGGGATGTAGGCTTAAGCATTGGCTTGATTTCAATAGTAAATAATATATTGTTTTTTATCAATGTACCTACTAATCGTGCCTAGCAATCAACGATGTTTCTATGATCGTTGGGAGCAATTGATTGAATGAAAACTACAAAAATACACATTTATTGTTTAAATTATCAGTTATTTATTGCACTTCCTTGTTTCAACTCAACACCACTTCATCCACAGCAATAAACATAAAAATAAGTAAAGTTTATAATCCACAGATCCACAGGTTAGTTAGTATACGTAATTTTCGGTCTCCATGTCATCTTTTTGAGTATCCTTTCTTGCTCGGCGTAGAATTCGTGAAATCAGTTTACGTAGGTACCGATTCAGGTGGGTATTCAGTCTTCTTACATTTATTTACGTGTTATTTATATTTTATGGAATTTTATACGGTCACCATAACAGCCAACCGTCAAAATATAAACATAAACAAACCGTTTTGTCGATCCGTTCTACGCACAAAACACGAGTGTACTAGATTTATTTTAAAGTAAAAAAATATGAATTTGCTCTTAAAGCTTGGGGCCTACTCGCTTACAAACGAAAACGAAATTTCGGACGAAATTCGCGTTCATTTCTCATTAATTCCGACATTTCTTACGAACTAAAATTGTTTGACGTCTTCATCGTCGTCGAATCTAAACGTCAAACAATTTTAGTTCGTAAGAAATGTCGGAATCAATGAGAAATGTAGTAGGAAATACGTGAATTTCGTCCGAAATTTCGTTTTCGTTTGAAAGCGAGTAGGCCTACTGGTATTTCGGCATTCTCGTTACTCGAATATGGTTTAAAATGGTTTCGTTTATAATTTCATACTTTAGAATTATTATTGCGTTATCTCTGCAGTTACGTACTGCGTAAAAGGAAACACACACGAGATTTTAGTGAATCTTGTAAACGAGAACTAACCTATTTATTGAAGTATTGCCATACTAAAGACATTTGATGGCTACTTAGCCAATCACGGTCTTAAATCAGATAATTGGCGTATGAGAATACCACTTAGATTTGAGAGGCCGTCAAAGTTAAGCGCCGCTTAAGCAAGTGAATATTTAAGTGAGCTACGAGTATTCGGCCCTTAGCCAAATGGGAATGACATAAGGACCTTTTTTAAGTGACTTACGGCCGAATACTCAAAGCTCACTTAACTATTTAAGAGGCTCTTAACTATTTGAGACGCCCCTATCCGTCATTTTCGTATTCTCAAAGGTCAATCAAATCCCCTACTTAAATTTAATTGAACTTAGTTTGAGAGGCCGTCAAATCTCCACTTAACGAAAAATCGGTATACTCAACGGCCACTTAATGCATGACAGCCGTCAAAACTGCCTTCAAACAGCATTGAGAGCCTCTCAACTTTAAGTGGGCTTCCAACCAATCCTAAATTATTTTATGCTAACTATTTACCTCCTATTCACTCAAAATTACGCGATAATCTTCGTTTTGGCTTATGTTAGAGATAGCGGCCATAAAAATTCGCAAAATACGTTATACCTATCAACATTTCCAGATAGTATTTTGTAATATGATCATAATTTAGGCAAATAATGGTCTCTGCCGACCCCCGTGGGATGTAGGCTTAAGCATTGGCTTGATTTCAATAGTAAATAATAGATTGTTTTTTATCAATGTACCTACTAATCGTGCCTAGCAATCAACGATGTTTCTATGATCGTTGGGAGCAATTGATTGAATGAAAACTACAAAAATACACATTTATTGTTTAAATTATCAGTTATTTATTGCACTTCCTTGTTTCCACTCAACACACCACTTCATCCATAGCAATAAACATAAAAATAAGTAAAGTTTATAATCCACAGGTTAGTATACGTAATTTTCGGTCTCCATGTTGTCTTTTTGAGTATCCTTTCTTGCTCGGCGTAGAATTCGTGAAATCAGTTTACGTAGGTATCTATTCAGGTGTATTCAGTCTTCTTACATTTATTTACGTGTTATTTATATTTTATGGAATTTTATACGGTCACCATAACAGCCAACCGTCAAAACATAAACATAAACAAACCGTTTTGTCGATCCGTTCTACGCACAAAACACGAGTGTACTAGATTTATTTTAAAGTAAAAAAATATGAATTTGCTCTTAAAGCTTGGGGCCTACTCGCTTACAAACGAAAACGAAATTTCGGACGAAATTCGCGTTCATTTCTCATTAATTCCGACATTTCTTACGAACTAAAATTGTTTGACGTCTTCATCGTCGTCGAATCTAAACGTCAAACAATTTTAGTTCGTAAGAAATGTCGGAATCAATGAGAAATGTAGTAGGAAATACGTGAATTTCGTCCGAAATTTCGTTTTCGTTTGAAAGCGAGTAGGCCTACTGGTATTTCGGCATTCTCGTTACTCGAATATGGTTTAAAATGGTTTCATTTATAATTTCATACTTTAGAATTATTATTGCGTTATCTCTGCAGTTACGTACTGCGTAAAAGGAAACACACACGAGATTTTAGTGAATCTTGTAAACGAGAACTAACCTATTTATTGAAGTATTGCCATACTAAAGACATTTGATGGCTACTTAGCCAATCACGGTCTTAAATCAGATAATTGGCGTATGAGAATACCACTTAGATTTGAGAGGCCGTCAAAGTTAAGCGCCGCTTAAGCAAGTGAATATTTAAGTGAGCTACGAGTATTCGGCCCTTAGCCAAATGGGAATGACATAAGGACCTTTTTTAAGTGACTTACGGCCGAATACTCAAAGCTCACTTAACTATTTAAGAGGCTCTTAACTATTTGAGACGCCCCTATCCGTCATTTTCGTATTCTCAAAGGTCAATCAAATCCCCTACTTAAATTTAATTGAACTTAGTTTGAGAGGCCGTCAAATCTCCACTTAACGAAAAATCGGTATACTCAACGGCCACTTAATGCATGACAGCCGTCAAAACTGCCTTCAAACAGCATTGAGAGCCTCTCAACTTTAAGTGGGCTTCCAACCAATCCTAAATTATTTTATGCTAACTATTTACCTCCTATTCACTCAAAATTACGCGATAATCTTCGTTTTGGCTTATGTTAGAGATAGCGGCCATAAAAATTCGCAAAATACGTTATACCTATCAACATTTCCAGATAGTATTTTGTAATATGATCATAATTTAGGCAAATAATGGTCTCTGCCGACCCCCGTGGGATGTAGGCTTAAGCATTGGCTTGATTTCAATAGTAAATAATAGATTGTTTTTTATCAATGTACCTACTAATCGTGCCTAGCAATCAACGATGTTTCTATGATCGTTGGGAGCAATTGATTGAATGAAAACTACAAAAATACACATTTATTGTTTAAATTATCAGTTATTTATTGCACTTCCTTGTTTCCACTCAACACACCACTTCATCCATAGCAATAAACATAAAAATAAGTAAAGTTTATAATCCACAGGTTAGTATACGTAATTTTCGGTCTCCATGTTGTCTTTTTGAGTATCCTTTCTTGCTCGGCGTAGAATTCGTGAAATCAGTTTACGTAGGTATCTATTCAGGTGTATTCAGTCTTCTTACATTTATTTACGGGTTATTTATATTTTATGGAATTTTATACGGTCACCATAACAGCCAACCGTCAAAACATAAACATAAACAAACCGTTTTGTCGATCCGTTCTACGCACAAAACACGAGTGTACTAGATTTATTTTAAAGTAAAAAAATATGAATTTGCTCTTAAAGCTTGGGGCCTACTCGCTTACAAACGAAAACGAAATTTCGGACGAAATTCGCGTTCATTTCTCATTAATTCCGACATTTCTTACGAACTAAAATTGTTTGACGTCTTCATCGTCGTCGAATCTAAACGTCAAACAATTTTAGTTCGTAAGAAATGTCGGAATCAATGAGAAATGTAGTAGGAAATACGTGAATTTCGTCCGAAATTTCGTTTTCGTTTGAAAGCGAGTAGGCCTACTGGTATTTCGGCATTCTCGTTACTCGAATATGGTTTAAAATGGTTTCGTTTATAATTTCATACTTTAGAATTATTATTGCGTTATCTCTGCAGTTACGTACTGCGTAAAAGGAAACACACACGAGATTTTAGTGAATCTTGTAAACGAGAACGAACCTATTTATTGAAGTATTGCCATACTAAAGACATTTGATGGCTACTTAGCTAATCACGGTCTTAAATCAGATAATTGGCGTATGAGAATACCACTTAGATTTGAGGGGCCGTCAAAGTTAAGCGCCGCTTAAGCAAGTGAATATTTAAGTGAGCTACGAGTATTCGGCCCTAAGGTAAGAAACAAGCGTACGACCCGCTTGATGTTAAATAGTTACCGTGGCCTATAGATGCTTACAATACCAAAGGCATTGCTCGGACGTTGCCGACCCGAAGGGGAGTGGGACAAAGGGAGATGAACGGGAGGGGGTTTGGCTCCCGGCTCTCTCACTCATCGTAACGCAGCTGTAATTGCTACTTTACGTTGATCTTCTGTGTGAGGGTGGTACTACCGCTCTGTACCTCCCCCTGTCCCACTTCCCTTCAGGTCGGCAACGTGCGAGCATCTATAGCTATAGTAACTGCTTAACATCAAGCAGGCCGTACGCTTGTTTGCCAACGCGGTCACATAAATAAACAGAGCGAGACTGTTAGAACTGTCAAAGTCAATCCATGTGACCGTGGCGCCGCTCTAGTGGTAAAAAATCCTACATTCATTCGATCCTATCTACACAAGCTTATTGACGTTCGTGTAGTCTGTACGTACATAGATGCGTAGGCATCGTGTACAAACGAGCCTCGCTTGCGGTAACACGAGGCGGACACCACAACGCATGCGACCCGGCTATAATCCTCCTTCAAAAATAATGCTTTTAGTTTCTCCCTTCCCATGTTTTGTACATATTTCCGTAGGGATACATTTTAAAGCATGGTTTTTACGCCATTAGCTTCATACGAGGTTTCGGATGCGAGGATCGAGTAAGTAACTTTGTGGAATTGAATTAATTGAATCTCACAATGCTCTTAGTTATAGGTACTTCTATAAATTTATCTCGCTGTGCGCGTTACTAATGTAGGTACATATGGGCTCTTAAAATATTACATTTCTTTATTTAAAATTTTAGTTACCTTTTTGGCTACAAACGAAATATAAATATCAAATAATTTACGCCACGTCAACCACCACGTATGTTTTTATTGCGTAGAAATAAAATAGTACTATGCGAGGGGGCATTGAAGGGAGGCCCATGCCCAGGAGTGGCACATCAAAAGGACTAAAATATTATTATTAGTTTAGTAATATGAAGAAATATTAGGATACGAGAATAAACGTGTCCAAGTAATGAGTATTTTTTTGTATTTTTTTCCATTCTAACAAATATTTTATTGAGCATTTTATTATGATTATGTGGCAGTTACTCTGTCTCACATATGAATATGGCTGTTCAATTAAATTTCACCCTGTATAATAAATCTTGAAGTTCCCAACTTTCAGCTTCAGGCAAACTTGGCAAATGGACTGGTGGCCTGTCGGACGCAGATGCCTGCTGCGCCGACGATCGCCAAATTAAACTCGTTAGCCTGCCTCGGACCTTATTGAGTTAAGGATTGTATTGGCTATTTCGGAATTCAGAAACATTGGTGGAAATACCAAATTTAGTATGCAGGCCTGGGTCCAGAGAATAGTGCCTATTCGTTTTAATTAAAACGCTATAGTTTAGCAATCAAAAAGCTTTCTCTAGACTATCAGCCAGAATACAAGCGTTGTTTTTTTATAGAACTGCGGTGGCTAAAAAGCGTACGGCTCGCCTAATGTTAAGCAGTAACCGTACCTATAGATGCTTACAATACCAAAGCCATTGCTCGCACATTGCCGACCTGAATGGGAGTGGGATGGAGGGAGGGGGAGGGGGGGTGGTCTTACGGCTCTCTCACTCATCGTACGAAACGCAGCTGTAATAGCTGCTTTACGCCGATCTTCTGTGAGGGTGGTACTACCCCGGTCGAGCCAGCCCGTTTATGAGCTGCAGTCAATTGGCTACAGCTTTACTCTACCACCTTGAAAATTAGATTGGGACCATACAGTTGATGTGTAAGGCTGGCGATATTACTCTTATCTCTGTCTAACTTTCCTATATCTACGACACAAACGCTAAAACAGTTTCTCGGGTAGTTTAATCGTATTATCCAAGGGTAAAGTGCGATGTGATTAAATATAAAAGGTCTGTTTCATTCCTGGGGCAGGTAGGGACCAATTTTCCTTGAGATTAATATTCTATGAACGATTTATGAAACCAATTCGGATTCTATAAATAGAACTGTAGGTGAGACACAGCGCACACAATGGTCTATTGATTAAGATATTTATATCCATATGTACTTATATGAAAGTGTTATTTTAGCAGATATGGAACCTCCTTACAATGCAATCACTGGACTTGTGCTCAGCGCACCACTACATGCAGCGAAATTCACACAATTATTTATTTATTTAATAGGCTTACCAACGCTAGTTTACATTAAAACATTCACAGAATTACAAACCACAAACATGAACTAAACGTAACAAGCAATTAAAGGCAAACACAACATGTACAATTAATTAAAATTATTAAAATAGTAGTGTGAAAAACAGATAAATATAAGAAAGCGTGCAGTGAAAAACAAGAAGTGCTATTAAAGCTAAATAAACAAGAAATAAAACTAAAAGTGTCATTAAACATTATAAAAATAAATCAAAATATTACTGTAAGACAAAAAAAAACAATGCAAACAAAAATTTAAACAGAAAGTCTGTTATTGCACCCTCAATTCGACAATCAAAGGCATTTTCGTAGGACATACTATTTTGGACAGACACACGTTTGCCTCTTTCTTGGTTATTACCTACCTACCTACTCTTTGCTATTATGTGTTATTTAATTTCTTCTTGGTATGCAAGATAAATAATCTATGTATGTATATTTTTTGACAAACTCGAATAAATGTCACAAATTTAAATATTTTGAAACTCATAAATGTTTCTTACATATTTACAGGAAAGTTCTACTTTTGTGAGTACTAACTGCATTAAGAATTTCTTTAAATAAAAAATGAAATGACTGCCCTGCCAAAAAATGAACTAATAAAAAGTATAAAACAAGTGCAGTGTCATTGCAGTCGGGGGCCCTCTTAGATAAAATATGTTCCACAGAGCGGTCCCCCGACTGCAATGACACTGCACTTGTTTTATACTTTTTATTAGTTCATTTTTTGGCAGGGCGGTCGTGTTTTTAATTTATTAAATTTTTATTTTTTATTTTATGCATTTTAGTGACAACAGTCAAAAATTAAATGCTTGTTTTGCATGTACACCCTACCCTACCAATGTTAAATGATGCCTATAAATTCTACAGTTTTAGAATGTGCTCATCAAGGCCTTCAATTTGATACCCATATTGTAATAACGGAAGAAAAAAATATTTTTTCACATTTGAAAATTGAGCCATAATGCCGCCATATTGATTTTTTTCATGATGATTTCCTGGAATGATGTAAGGATTCTAACGATACCCCATACATCCAAATCCGTTCAGGCATTTATAAGTTATGGTGGAATAAAGAATCTCACATACATACATACAAACAAACAAACAAACATACATGAACCCTAAACACATATACACTCCTTTTTTAGTCGTGTAAAAAGACACCAAAGCTACAACGTGCGGCGAACCTTAAATTAATTTATATTCGATCACTGCTGAAACCCTCACGAGAATGTTACCTATACGGTGTATTGTTAATTAAACATGGAATTGCCTTCAGGCACTATATATGCCATTGATGTTTTATTTTAGTAGATATTGTACCTTCTTACATTGCAATCACAAAACTTGTGCTCAGCGCACCACTACATGCAGCGAAATTATCGCACTCCCAATGCGGCGACTCACTTATTAAATGCATAAGAAGTTATTATCCACCAGAAGATGAGCGGTATTGGCAATACCGACATGATTTCAATGTTATTTTCCGTGAGCGAGTCGTACTGTGTCCATGTATGAGAAACTATTATGGACAGTCACGTGTCGCCCTCTTCTTGGTAATGTTTTTGATTTGTGCTATTTTGTGCCTTTATCGATTAATATTGTTCTAATCATGTATAATCTTGCATTTATTTTCCGACATAACCACTAGTCTACGTAGTCAAACATACGCCGGCACCACACATTGGCCTCCATGTTGGCTCCAACGCCACTCGTCCAACGAGGCGATCTAGAAAATAGCCAACACAACGTTGGGGCCAACATGTGGAGCCGGCAACGTGTGAACAGTTTTGCGGAGCGCACCAAGATCCTTCGATATGTGCACGAAAAACCGACACTATTCGGTTGGCCGGCCAGTTTTGTCACCAACTACCAACATACCGCCAAGTAGACCTCTACACGTTGGCCCAACATGATGGCCCCGAACCGTGGCCCAGTGTGTGTAGCGGCCATTAGGCAATATTCTTTAACGATGTCTGGATATCTGCTGATAGTATAGGGAAATCCCCTGCAGGTAAGCATAAAATCATTGTCAAATAATTATCTACTCTACGTCCAACTTCAGAAGACTCAATTACGGAAACAATAGTCTATCTATACGTAGTCCGAATTTAGTTCGTGACTGAAGTGCCTTCGGATAGCTTCAAATTCAATTAAAGTTCGCACCAAGTATCATCGGAGCTTATGCCAATCTACCAATGTTAATTTTGTAGAGTTTTGATAGACGATTGGAAGACTCTACCGTTGCTCTACTCTTACGGCCAAATTTATAGAGACTGTTAGCCAGTTTGTAATGATTTTAAACAAATTAATAAATAAATATCGCCAGACATGTACATGACATATATTTGGTGGTAGAGCCAAGCTGTAGCTAATTGACTGCAGCTCATAAACGGGCTGGCTCGACCGGGGTAGTACCCTCTCACAGAAGATCGGCGTAAAGCAGCTAATTACATCCGTGGTACTAAATACGATGAGTGAGAGAGCCGGATGACCACAATCACCCCCCCTCCCCATCCATTCCCCTTCAGGTCGGATTTGTGCGAGCAATGCCTTTGGTATTGTAAGTATCTATAGGCTACGGTAACTGCTTAACATCAGGCGGGCCGTACGCTTTTTTGCCACCGCAGTCCAATAACAAAAAGACTTACACACCAGCTGTATGGTCCCAAACTAAGCAACGCTTGTACTATGGCTACCATACAATGGACTGGGGGCGATCTCAGTGACACCCAGATAAGGGCAAATCACGAAAAGGCCGTTTCCGAAATTTACCTCTGGCAGGTATCGAACCCGCAACCACCCGATGCAGTGAGCCAAGCAGTCAACGCTCAAACCACTGTACCAAGCGGTCGCCAAACAAAGGCAGTCGTTTTATAAAGCATTTCTAGAAACAAAAGTGATATGTAACACCAGTTTAAGTCCATCATGACCATGGATAACACGTAGAAAGGACTCGGTCTCAGCAACCAGTCGACCGTATGACTCAACTAGTGTGCTGTCGGCGTTCGTCCTGTGCACACGTCTTGCCAACGTTGGCATCCCAAATATAATTCTACTACGTCTCTTTTACCATCCTACTACCATCCCACTAAGTGACATCTAGTGTGAAAAAGTTAAACTACGTATTAACATCGACATAGAACGAAGCGAGTAGTTTTGATATTGACCGGTAGATAGAAATGGAAAAGTAGGCGTTATCTAACACAACCACAACCTTCACCCGTGCAAATTGTCAAGCGTTGTTTCATAGGGAAATCTAATAAGAACAACTCTACTTCTTATGTGCTCTGGTATCATGACTTTCTATTTTGGGGGTTAGAAAATCATCCCAGTACAGAAGCAATTAAAGTTTGTTGTAACTTTGGCAAAATAATAGTAAAGACGAATATTATGGCAGACGACCGCTTGCGGCAGTGGTTCGAGCTTAGGCCGCTCGGCTCACTGCATAGCCTTTTCGTAATTTTGCCCTGGTCTGGGTGTTCACCACCTGTCACGTTGGGTTCTGACTATCTAGTGAAACGTGGGCTTTGAGTTGGTTAATACCTCCACAATGTGGTGGTGTATGGCCACTCAAGCCTCTGACTACCCCCGAACGGGGATAAAAGTCGTGACGTTACATTACATTTTTTTTTTCTGGGTGGCATTAGGATCTCCCGCAGTCCATTGTATGGTAGCCATAATACAAGCGTTGTAGTTTGGGACCATGCAGTTGGTGTATAAGTAATTCTGGCGATAGTTCGTTTCGACAGTCGTCGAGATTTATCCCACTGCTGGGCACAAGTCCCTCCCATTACTATCCATAGTTCTCACTCATAACTTACTTCCATAAAATCTTTCTCGATGGCTTCGTCATCGCGGGACCTTAATTTATTTTAATGACTACCCTAAGGACGATGCTCTACCCTTCACTGAAAGCGATAATTGCCCGAAACTTCAGCCCTTGGCCCACGGAAGGTAAGTACTTACGTGGGTCAACGGGGACCTTTTCATCCCAGCCCATTAGAATTAGAAATTGTCAAGCACACACTTCACACGAATGTTGGACCCTATTAGCAGAAGGGCTAGGAAAGGGACGGAAGACGTAGGTAAAGCAGATTCTATTAGGCTTTAGAGGTCGGTAATGTAGGTAACTAACTCTTTTGCGTACCCGTTGCTCTACCTTCGGGTTACTTTCGTTATTGTTGATAGCACGTCTACAATCGTCTAATACGTCTTTGTTTGGCTATAACCATACAAATATTTTACATAAATGTTATTTCGGTTGAGTTAGGAAGAAACATTAAATTATTGTCATTAACTGCGTAAGGATTACGGATTAAATATTGGGATGAGATGTCATAGGATGAACGAGAAATAACCCCTAGCGATTACCGAGGGAAAATCTCTAAAGTTACTTAGAGCTCTTGTGTTATTTTCAGGTGTATTGGTTCCTTTAATAATCTGAATCATTCCTATGTAGAGTTTAAATAATTTCTAATGATCAACACTGGCTAAATAGAAAGCAAGAGCCAAAGCAAAACAAAAAGCACATAGGTAGGTACCTACTTTTTTTTCTACGTTATAAGAATCATACATTCTATCGTTAAATGATAGACGGTACTAATTATGAAAAAAAATTTAGAAATTTATGATGGACTTACACTGGCATTATATAACACTTTTGTTCCTAGAAATGCTTTGTAGAACCTTTGTAAACTCGCGAAAATCTCTATAAATTTGAGGGTATAACTTCAGTCCATATTTTCCTAACATATAGCTAGAGTCTCCGCAATGGGTAGTCTGGTTCGTTACCTCTGTTAGGTTACCGTCTGTTAAGGCAATTACGCAGGATAGACGAGCTGCCGCATAAATATTCATATGGAGTCATTGTTTTCTACGAGCTACCGAAATTCACACCTATTCTAAAGCCTTATAATCCTTTGGACATTCGTCCACGGCCATAGCTACATACTCAAAAGAAACTGGTCACTTACTTGCACATTTAAAATAGTTTCTAACGGCCCGGCCACGACTACGCGCAACGGCGACGGGCGACAGCGTTTTTTGCTAAAATGTTGCATGACGCCACTGCAAATGTTGCAACATTTTAGCAAAAATAACTAGTGTCCGACCGAAGATTCGGTTTCGGTTTCGGTTTCGGCCAGTTTCGGCTCAAAAATCTAGTTTCGGCACCAGTTTCGGTTTCGGCTGAAAACCCACCGATCCTTTCGGCCGCGCCGAAACTCAGCGTTCGTGAATTATCGCGCGGCACTCGGTTGATTTCGGGAGAGTTCGTGTCTCGCGTTGCATCCGCCATCGCGCATCGTCAGCTGTCAGATCGCCGGCCGGTACGGCGTGATTGTTTTGTGAGTTTAGTGTTATTTCTCGCTTTATTGGCCTTTATTAAGCAATGAAGTTCTTTCCGTTGAGTTATTCACTCGGATTTATGAATGATGAGAATTAAGTATGTAAAAGAAAGAGGTTATATTATATTATATTTGATTCACACATTCATCATTTATTTATTACTTATGTTACGGTACATTTGTTTTAGGTTATTGTTGTTGGATGAGGTTTCAAAGTACCCAAACAACTACCAGCTATGATTTAGCTGTGTGTGACCTTCAGCAGGGCTATTACGTATCTCCGTTGACAACCACCTCTTATAGCAGTTTTGTTTTAACGTTAAGCGACTGTAGCCTAGGGGTGAACAGGTTGGGCTAGCAATCACAAGGTCCCAGGTTCGATCCCCGGTGGGGCATGCACCAATGGATGAATTTTCATCTATGTGCATAATTTACAGTACGCTGACGGTGAGGGAAAACATCGTGAGGAAACCTACCTATCCCTCGGGATTAGGTAATAGTCAGTTCCTGTATACACGGCGACAAGGTTCACCACCTGTCACGTTGGGTTCTGACTATCTGGTGAAACGTGGGCTTTGAGTTGGTTAATACCTCCACAATGTGGTGGTGTATGGCCACTCAAGCCTCTGACTACCCCCGAATGGGGATAAAAGTCGTGATGTTATATTTATTTTATTTTATTTATTTTTCTCAATTAATGTTAAATTTAGTCTTAAACATGTTGTGATTATAAACGCAATTGAATTGACGAATTTTTGTTCCAAGAATTGTTAACATGAGTGTTATAATTATAGTATTGTTAATAATAATATAATAATATTATTATTAATAATTATATTTTCACATACTTCAATTATTGTTTTTTATTTCATTTAACACATTCTAATATTTCTAACTGTCAATATAAGGGTACGAAATAAGCCAAATTTCATTAAACAAAAGATTTTTAACTTGTCTGAAAAAGGTTCGGTTTCGGTTTCGGCCGAACCTAAAACAGATGCCGAAGATTCGGTTTCGGTTTCGGTTTCGGCAGAAAATCCTGTTTCGGTCGGACACTAAAAATAACGCT
Source organism: Drymonia ruficornis (assembly GCA_947859195.1). NCBI lineage: Eukaryota > Metazoa > Arthropoda > Insecta > Lepidoptera > Notodontidae > Drymonia > Drymonia ruficornis. Next base: position 3,290,020 of record OX401926.1, on the reverse strand, counting down.
GCCGCCCGTCGCCGTCGCGCGAAGTCGTGGCCGGGCCGTAAGCGATTTAATTTTTGGGTCAAAAACTGCAAGTAAAATACATTACATTTTCATATTTGTACATTGATTCAACTTAATTCATTCATTTTGAGGATTTATTTTATCATCTTAACAACTTTCAGCTAATAAGTTAACACTATCGACAATGTGTAACTTATAAATTCCTTGGTTAAATACTGGGTCAGCTAGTAGGTATCTACTAAAGTAGGTAATACATCAATTCAAAAAAGGTAAGATAGCGACGATAATCTCTCAAAATGTAGCACTTAAATATTTGAGTATCGTTTGCGTTTCAAATATCCAACAAAATAAATATTCCTTCCATCATTCCAGCAAATTTCATTAGGTATATAAATCAAAATCATTTCATTGAACAATACAGAGAGGATCAAAGGGCTACTTTATAACTGTAGACGCTCTTTGAGACAAAGTGCCGAGTATTTGATCTGCTCGATCAAAGGCAATTCAATCCTGGAGTGGGCTGTTTCGTAAAAGAATGGCTATTAAATAAGACTGGATTGTTGCAGGATGAAAAATTGAGAATTTCGCAAAAACAAACACAATCCAATAAAATTAATCCAATGATGATATTATTACATTATTGCTCGGGTGAGGCATTGGTCACACAAATCACCAATTTAGTACACCTACAAACATAGCACATTGGTCACCAAAGTAGCAAAAACCGGCCAAGTGCGTGTCGGACTCCCACATAAAGGTGTATGTACCACCGTAGAATAAAAACGCCTAAAATATCAAGTTTCTTGTATGGGGACATCCTTTACTTTTAATTTTAATTTTATGTTTAGTATTTGTTGTTGTAGCGGCAACAGAAATACACATTCTGTGAAAATTTCAACTCTCTACCTATTACGGTTCGTGAGATACAGGCCGCTGACAAACGGACAGACGGACAGCGAAGTCTTAGTAACGGGTTCCGTTGGCACCCATTGGGTATGGAACCCCAAAAATGGGCTTCACAGCCGTGCAAGATTGTTGTATTTTATGTTTTTCATGCAACTTTTAGCCTTTCCAAGGCGCATGCAATCTTAAATCTTAATTTAGCTCCACTTGGCTCCCATCAGGGGATGCCAACAAGAAAGTTCGTACGGTACAAGATAAATCACGGTGAGGGATTACAGGTGAGATCGTACTGGATCTGTTCGCGCCCCCGTTCATTTATTATTCAGTTAGCCACCCAGTAGGTTCGCTTACCCGCTTACCTTGTTGTAGACGTAATTTTATGTAAGCATATGCCTATACAGGGTTAAATTAAATTCAATGGGTATGTCTAAAAGAGGCGAGCGACGTGCCGGAGCAATTATTATATAACATTCAGACGACAACATTTATTGCTCGGGTGCTCTGTTCACCACATTTAGACGCAGCCATTGGGTCAATAATTGACATGAGAGGACCAGTATGTAACAACAACTACAACATAATAATCATAATAAAATTTCAAATCATAATATTCAGTTGAAAAAAAGAATACTCATTTTATCGCTTGAAACCATGCCACGTTATTTTCATATAGTAATTACCTACTTAGTACTTACACACGGTCGTGTCCTTTTCTTAAGTTTCTATAAAAAATATAATTTATACGTAGGTATCCAATACGTTATAACAACCTACACGTGGAGTAACTTATTTGTTAATTTTATTTTGATTGGTTGTTTTAGTAATGATACATCACAGAACATAATTTATATTACATAGCGAAGTGTCCTAAATATTTGATGGTAGGTACATAAATGATTACTCTTCGAGCTTTCACCATTGAATTCAAATTCATCCTGTATACTGTTTCAAGATCTTTCAGTGTGTTTTGGGAGTAAAATGATAACAACGTCAACTATAGGGTCCCTTGTTAGTTTGACACGGGGCTAGTTACTGTTGATACACGATTATTGAGGGCTACAACCCTAATAAGGATTACTTACAGATAAGGGACAGTAAAAACACCGATTAGAGTATCATAGTGACCCTCCTCAGATAAGATAAGGGGTGTTAGAATTCAAAAATAGTCCTAAACAAACTTTCACAAGCATTATCTGTGTAAGCAGAACTATCTATTACGATATGTATCTATGGATAATGCAGAACACTTGCAACCAATCTGCATCTCTAATGCTCATAGACCAATAAGCCGTAGACGCCGCACACTGGTCATAATAATGTGTGACTGAACCACAGGGTACAGACTAAAGAAAGAGGTGCCCTTATTAGATATATGTATGAAAAAAAACGTGGTCATTGTTTTTTCATTTTCATTGTTCTATCTACCGGTAAATAGTTGAACTACGCGCTTCGGTTTATGTCGATGTTAGTACTAGGCCGACCACTCGGCCCAGTTGCTTAGGGCCAGTCCCCTAAGTAATTGGTCCATGGACTGAACGCAAATGGAACGGCTGATCATAAAATATCGTGTTATGATCACGTTAAAAACTTTAGAAGTTATGGCACTGAAATACTTGGCCAGATGGACTGACATGGAAGGCAAAAAATATGGGCTGAAACTTAAATAATTACCTCTTTACGAGTACCCGAATAGGTACTTGATAACTATCAAGTAGGTACATTCGTTACCTACCGTGTCAGCGCCTGAAATAAACTTGCAGGCAATATGCATACTCGAGCTAAGCTTGCACGCTAGTTTGACGAAAGAAGTTAGATTTTGTCGTCATTAGGTCCGCGTAAAGTTAACTGTTATTACACGACTGCCCAAAAAAAGGAGTGTATATGTGTTTAGGGTTCATGATTCTTTATTCCACCATAACTTATAAATGCCTGAACCGAATTGGATGTATGGTGATGTATGGTGGTATCGTTAGAATCCTACCATCATTTCGTGTAACACTGGGTATATTATTCTGAAAAAAAACAATATGGCGGCATTATGGCACAAAATTCAAATGTGAAAAAAAAAATTATTCTATTATTACAATATGGGTATCAAATTGAAGGCCTTGATGTGCACATTTCAAAAATATATAATTTATTGGCATAATTTAACATAGGTAGGGTGTACATGTAAAACAAAGATTTCATTTTTGGCTGCTGTCACTAAAATGCATAATAAAAAAAACAATAATTAAAAAAAATTAAAAACACGACTGCCCTGCCAAAAACGAACTAAAAAGTATAAAACAAGTGCAGTGTCATTGCAGTCGGGGGACCTCTTAAATTCAAAAGTGTTCTACAGAACGGTCCGCCGACTGCAATGACACTGCACTTGTTTTACACTTTTTAGTTCGTTTTTGGGAGGGCAGTCGTGTTTTTATTAACTGTGTATCGTACAATGAGTGAGGGAGCCGGAAGCCCCGAGAAAGTGTAAGTATAAAAAATAGCCGGTGACTGCCGTGGAGAGATATAAAGACAAATTGTCGGTTTTACGTCTACGGTAACAACGTACGGAGTGTGAAATGGGGAACTCTTAGGAAGCTCGAATACTAACGTATATTTGAGGACCATAAATATACAAGAGCACAGATTACTAAAAAGAAAAGCTCTTCACATCGCAGACATTTAAATAAATAGGTACTACCTAGCGAATATTGCTTCAACGTAATCAAGTATTACCTATTCACAAACTTAAAATTATTTTCACTTACTAGAGAGAGAGATAGAGAAAATATGTTTATGGCGGCTATGAAATACTCTAAAGTTATTAAGAGCGCCGAAACCGAGTTAAACCGGCATTATTGACATCACTTCTTAATTTTATCTACCTAACATTTTGATTGGGATTGGGGATTACCCAAGGAAGTTTTAAGTCTCTAACACCTGGAATGCGGACTTGGCAGCAAAAGTGAAGCCGACAGCGAGATACCATACTGAACGTTGTTTCCTTTGCCAACAAGAGTGACCATAATATTTTGAAATTTTGAGAACGTCCCCATGGCTTAGACCATCTAACTAGGGACCCGGTACGCGCATAATTCAACGAACAAAATGTTCTGTCAATTCTTGGGGGAGGGGAGGTAACCACTACATTAAAATTGACGCACACTTACTCAAAACATTTTGTGTCATTATAAACGCACACGTAAAGAAATGTGCAACACTAGTATATTTTACGCACACTAAAAGATCTAATACGTCAACATACAAAATTTTACTACCGTAGGACCATCGGTGTAATAGGGTGAATACCACTATCGATATTTCTAATTAGCTATATCGATAGTTTCATTTACTCATTATTACATTTATAGCTGTCATTATAATCTACTGAATTATCTCTACTGAAACAGCTGAACAAGAAATAATGAGTAACTCACGAGGCGTAAATATTCAACGGAAACAAGATGATTCCGGGTACATCCCAATTCAGTTCCTTGAAAATGAGATTATCTAAAAAATAAGTACCTAATGTTCCCAAATAAGCTGTTTCATCCCCCCCCACTCCCACTCGACCAGCGCCATCTGCTGCCACTGGCCTGGCTGATATCTTTTGTTAGGTAGGTACGTATAAACGTAATAGGTATTATTATACTAATGTCATCATCATCATCATTTCAGCCAAAAGACGTCCACTGTTGGACATAGGCCTCTCCCAAGGTTTATTATACACTATAATATTATATTTTTATCGATACCGGTCTGCAATCATAAATAAACACTACTACAACACTGTTCAAATCAAAAAGTATATATGTCGAGATTAATTCTTGCAACATTGACTAATACGACTGAATAATTTTGATACTTGATTTATTATTTTCCATATTATTTATTATTCATAATGCAAGCGCAAGCACTTTTAAGTTTTCTTTGATGTTGGTCAATAAGATAATACTTGTTATACATATATTTATGCCATATGTGATTCATCGCCTCTGTAGCAGACGCTGCCTGCTTCTGGGTCATATGGACCCGGAGCAGTGTCAGGTTCGATTCCGTTTATCAAGATCAAGAATTTATCGAGATCGTATTTATCTGAATTGTTTCGATAGTGGGTGTTTTTGTTTCAACATGAGTTAGTTATTTTTTTTTGTATTTTAGGAAAATAAAACAAACATATCATAGCTACTGCGTTTTTTAATTATTATTTTATTTTAATCTTGGTCTAAATATTCCACTCCTGATAAATCCATATATTGGCGTGGGCCTGCCGCTGCCACATCAACTCATCATCATCAGTCTCCACAGCATTGCTGTCATCTTGAAGATTTATTATTAATCGATTAATGTCATCGTAAAGAGCAATTTTCGACTATTCTTACCTGAAAAATAAAATAATTCAATAAAAGATAATTTCTTTAATGCTTTAAGATTATTTGTTTATTTAGTAATTAAGTAACGATGTTAACTGACAAGCAAACATAGAAAAATAAAGCAACCTTAGTTTATGTATTGGTCGAGATGCAAGCAACACATAAAAATAATGCGCAAGTATCAAGTGTATTCAATCGAATGTACCTCTAAGCGATCAATGTATATTTACTGAAAAACCTGTAAACTGAAGCTTTGAGCCTGCCTTTGTATACAATAAACACATTATTTAACTTAAAAACTGTAAAATAAACTGCTTATATACCTATAATATCAGCGGTTCTTTGGTAAACATGGTCGAGTTCTGACAAAATATTTTGCACCTCAAATTCCGCGAGACACCGCCTGTAAACTTTGTGAATCACCTCTCTTGTTGAATTACTAATGATTTATTCATTGTAAATCGTTTTTAACGTTCTGCGACTGGTTTATCACCGCGTAATTCAGTATTTATCCGTTTGTTTACAAAGTTCAAATACTTGACAATTATTTGACAAATAAAAAATACAGTTGCCAGGGTAGAAAAGATTCGTCTATGGTCACAGTAGACTATTCGATTAATTCGTACTCGATTAATTGTATCGATAATGTTTTCGATTCTTATGACATTTAATATTTTAATGAATTTAATAGAAAAATTGCATTAATTACATCAAAAATACTTACATATGAAATGTTACCCCATCTTTTTGTATATTATTATTTTTTGTAATTTCTTTGCACACGTTTAATGGGACAATTCGGCATTTTTCACGGAGCACCTTACACCGCGAAAACGATACTTACTCTGATCAAATCGATTTCGAAAACAGTTTTTATATACGTGTCAGAGATTGTTGGTCCTGTACCTATAGAAAAAAGCTAGAGGGGAAGATCATGCGAAGCGCATCCTGAGCTAATACATCCATGCCCCATGGACATCTAGTGAAAACGTGCTTTTGTTCCGAGATTGTTATGATAGGAAAATAATAAAATAAGGAAAGGGATGTTTATTTTCTTAAGAACATGAGTAGGTACAATAAATTAGTCTGCGGTGGCCAAACCACACGAGTGCCTGTCTGTATCTTGGCAACCTAAATTAAGTTACAAAATAGTATTTAAGATCGTAGATTTTGCCACTTTGTAATATAAAGTAACATGACACTTCACACGCTTGGACATTGTCTAGGCTCTCCATATCTATGGTTTTTCCAATACTTATCTTTCCTATACTTACTCTTTTTCTATGCTATAAAAGGTACCTACTACTGTTAACATGTTATGTTTGATTTGGGCTGTGCAAGTTGTGACAGACGGACATAGAGACAGATAGACGGACAACAAAGTTATCATATTAGGGTTTAGTTTTTTTCCTTATTAGGTACGGTACCCTAAGAATATCTAACTAATTAGACCATAAGACAAAATTAAAGGACAATGGGCAAAACTGTATGGGACTTGGTCCAAATATCCACCACTGACGAGACCTACGTAACCCGATAGACCACTAAATACTGAGTAACTTTTACAAAGACAGTTCAACAAAATAAGCTGTAAGTAAAAAAATACGGGTAGTTTAAAAAAAAAATGATTTCACCATTAGTATTATGTTTATACATTTTTTTCGAAAGGCAACAATATAAATACTCTTACTAACATTAAATAAAAATAAAATAAGCTGTCAGAAAGCAAAAAATGCCGTGAAAAGTTTTTATTATTATTTTTGTTACCTGATGAAAAGTGAACAACAAGCGCTTCTATAAAATAAATAAGCAGGTACCTTCTATGCGTTACCTTACTTTTTCACTTATCATCAGGTAACAAAAATAATAATAAAATATGTTTCACGGCATTTTTTGCTTTCTGATAGCTTATTTTATTTTTATTTAATGTTAGAAAGTGTATTTATATTGTTGCCTTTCGAAAAAAATGTATAAGACATAACACTGGTGGTGCGTTCCAATCACTGTTAATTTTGTTATTTTCGTTATTTTTGTCCACAAATCACGTTCCACTCGCACCAACTTGTACTGAAAGTTATCATTATTATCGTTTTTAACACTTTTTGTGGACGAAAATAACAAAAATTACGGTGAATGGAACGCAGCAGAAGTGTGAAATAAAAAAATTAAAATATTTTTTTAAACTAAAAATTTTTTTTTACTGACAGCCTATTTTGTTGAACTGGCTTTGCAAAAGTTACTCAGTATGTAGTGGTCTATCGAGTGACGTAGGTCTCGGAAGTGGTGGACATTTGGACCATTTTTGCCCATTGTCCTTTGTGCTAACGAAAAGGAACAGTGAGGGCAGGGCATTTTCCTTTAAAACTCGTTGTGTTAAATTAGGGACATAATCTGTCGGCTTAAAATGCTTGCTGTATATGACGGAATTTTGGGTAATTTTTCTGTAGCCAATAGGTATTTGTTGTAACCAATTTACACGCCTGGGATCTGTAAAAGATAAAATTGTTTTTTTGTTTTTTATTGCTTAGGAGTAATCGGGAAGTGTAAAGTCAAAAGTCGTCCCAATTGCAAACAATTTCAATCGACAAACCATCGGTCTCGGCCTTTATTTTATATTGTCCATCAAGGGTTGCAATGCTGACCGCGCTGTGGAGGCCTGGAGCTGCGCTGCGCCGCGCTTTCGGCCATCAACAACGCGCCCAGCAACACACTCATTACAGACCGTGGCAGTAATGTACTATTAAAAAGTAACAAAAGGGTAAAGGAAAGGGGCCCCGAGAATTACATTGCCTGAAATGGTTAATCTGGCCCTAGACGTGCGCGTTCCTCGAGCGTGTGAACGACGCGAACGCCGTGTGCGAGCCCGGCGAGCCGTGACTTCGCGGCGTGAGCGTCGCGTTTTACCAGCGTGTGGTCTGTCGCGCGCTGCAAATGCGACCGACTTCAAAAAGTAGCGATGTAGTCGTGCGGCAACGAAAAGCGCGACTTTATCGCTGCAAACAGTTCCCGTGGACGATATTCCTCAGTTAACACAGACACATAATAAGATTTATATTATAGTCCTTTTTACTAGAGAAATTTGTGTCACCCGAACATCTAAAATGTACTTAACGTGGAAAACATAGTTACCCACTTACCTATGTTAAGATGATCCTTAATTCGGATAATATTTGCTTTTACACCCTTCCATTACGCATATTCTACCCATTTTTATGAGAAAATTCAGCACAATCCTCTAGATTTAAAATTAGCTGAAAATGTCGTGTGTCACGCAAATTGACGTTCTGTGTTTCAAGTTTTTAATTTTATTTCTGCTACGATTCCTATAGACATCACGGAACTGACAATTACAAGCGAATTATTAAAGAAGGTAAGTACTTATTTCCAGATATTTATTTATATTTGAAATTTTAATCTTAGGATATTCTTATACTTTACCATAGGTATTTCATTAATCGACTTTATTGTTTATTATTCTTAACATGAAAATGTACCAAGTTTAAGGTGATCGAATAAATATTAACTGGCAACACAAGGGATGAAAGGTTGTACTATTAGAAAGGGAAAGAAGGCGCAGTTATAGGTATCTGGCTCGGACCGGTTTTTATAATGCGTGCATCGTGGGCGTTAAGTCCGTCACATAGGGATTATTTTTGATTAAATGAATGGAAAATAAAGTTTGTAGTCCACAGTCATGTTCAATGGTATTACGTCGATGGGATTACCTATATCCGGTGCCATCATATTAAGGCCCGCCACATGTTGTTTTTTAAAACTCTATGGAACCTGTCAATGATCTTCACTTTGTTTTTTCACTACATGAACGATGTCTCGTTTTCTATTTTAATAATATCTTTGATTATTAATTTGTCTAGATACCGGGTTCGAGCGCCTAAACGCCAAAAAAAATATCAGCCAACTGTTGGCTCATAAGCTCATTTCGCCCGCTCAGTAGCGACACTGACATTGTGCGGTGAACACCGTTTTTTTGCCGTATAAAAATGACAATATGTGCAGTAAAAGTATGCAGAAATTACAGGGGACGAATAAAAACAATTAAAAAAATTACCTATCATCGGTAAGTAAACTCGAAATAGTTATTTTCTAAAGACACAATTAGATTTATGAAGTGTAATTTTATTCAAAAATATAACGGCAATTTGACGCCATGTTGACAAGGTTGCCTGATAATTGAATTTAAAATTCCCATGTGAGCGTTTGCAATTTTTTTGGGGAATTATAAATCCACGGAATTTGACTTCTAATTTTATAACTAAACCACAGAAAAATATGAAAGCTTCTAATAAACTAATTCGTCTTATTTACATCACTACCTAAATAAGAACATCAAATAAAGAACACCGATTATTATTACTTGTCCTCCTGATTTATAAGTCGCCATCAAATTTACTAACTCAGCCACCGATTTTACAACTCATCAACATTTTTATATTTTGAAGCTTCAACATGTTCTACAAAAAATTTTGTTCAAGCCAAACTAGAAAACATCAAATAGACGGGCGCGACCGACATTTGCACCAATCAGAGAGCTCCATTCAATTCGTGCGAGCTCGGGACTTCGGGGCATTTGACTTGTCTGGGTTAGGTTCGAAGGGAGTGACGGAGGTTAGCGAGCGAGCGAGCTAAACCCCGTCACTCCCTTCGTGTTAGGTTACTGATGACCCTGAACGCAGAAATATGAACCCCGCGTTCGCGGGGCTCCGTCGACTTTGTCATAGAGTATTATTATACTAATAGGTATGTGAATAATAAAAATCATAATTAAATGAATTTAAATTTTAATTAGACACCCCGAAATCAAAACATATTTTTTCCCTACTTTTATGGGAAATATTCAAAAGCTGATATCACTCAGCACGTATCAACAGTGACGCAGCGCGCTTGACAAACAATAGTCTACGAATACTTGTGTGCGTGACACGCACACATCGCTTTCAAATCTGGCCTGTTATTTTCGTTCCGATTGCAGCGCAACAGACCATCTAGACCATAATAAATCTATGAATAATATATTTAATTCTCTATCGCACTATGTCTTTTTACTTATCCGCCCATAGCCCATCTGGTTATGGGCCCAGTATGTAAATACGCGGGTCAGAAAGATTTCATAGTTATCCCCAGTTTATTTTCGTAAAATTAATATTTTTTCACAGAATAGCGATTTTGTTTTTTTCCGTCATGGCCGATCAAAATTTTTCTCGGGTCATGATTGATAAACTCCGTGGAGCTGAAGACTACAGCACATGGAAATTTTTGGTAAAAATGTTATTGCTACACGAAGACCTGTGGGATGCGGTGGAGACCAAAGAAGCGGCAGATATCAAGGTTCAACGTAAAGCTTTGGCACGGATTTGTCTTTTAGTGCAGCCGGGAGTGTTACCGCATATAAGAGATGCGAAAACTGCTCACGAGGCGTGGAAAAATTTGGAGAAGGTGTACGAAGGAAAGGGCCTAAGCAGGCGCTTAGGTTTGCTACGCACACTTTTTAGCCTCAAAGTGACAGGATTTCCGGACATGCAGTCTTATTTATGCAAAATAACAGAAATAGGACAGCAGCTGCAGGCTATAGGTGCCGGAGTGGAAGATGATTTTCTAGCCGTAGTCATGCTTAGTGGTTTATCCGCAGACTACGACCCACTCATCATGACCTTGGAGAACTGTTCAGAAAAACTCACGACTGAGTCCGTGAGGTCTAGATTGACTCAGGAGTACCAAAGAAGGATTGAGAAAGATGACACAGGTACGAGTTCGGCATTAGCTGTCAAGAAGACTAAGTGGAAGGCATTTCGCTGTAAAAAGTGTAACAAGCCAGGTCACAGCTATAAGCAATGCACGGATAAAACTAAAAGCAATGACCAAACTAAGAAGTCTTTGTTTTGTGCTTTGTCGGTCAACTTACACAACGATATTTGGTATGTGGATTCAGGAGCTACCAACCATATGTGTAATAACAAAAATATTATGCATGATTTTGTATCTGGGACACCTGTTGCTGTAAAGATAGCAAGCGGAGAGAAATTGCTGTCATCAGGCAAGGGAAACGTAAAAATTTCTTTACAGAACACTATAAGGACTGTAAGTGAAGTGTTATATGTACCAGGGCTAGCTGTCAATCTACTGTCGGTTAGTTCTATGACAAGTAAAGGTTTTACTGTAACATTTCAACGGGACTTATGTAAAGTGTGCGATGGTAAGGAAGTTGTTGCTATAGCTAGGCATTTCAATGGTGTCTATTTACTAGATCAGGTAGGTGAGGCTGTTCTTGTAGCGGAAGATGCGCCATGTACTCCATCTGTATATGGGGAGAGCAAGGTTATGACTTTGTCCACAAAACAGGTTTCTAATAAGAAGGAGCAAGCGACTGCATCCGGAGTCACCGATGTGTCACAAGAAACTTGGCACAGGCGGCTTGGGCATCTTAACGCGCGAAGTATGAAGCAATTAAAAGGTATGAGCATTGGATATAAATACGATAATGCGTCTTTTAAAGCTTGTGTTAGTTGCATTCTTGGAAAGCAAACTAGACTGCCATTTCCGAAGGAAAGTCACACTAGAGCTGATAAGATATTAGGGCTAGTACACACGGATGTGTGTGGTCCTATGCAGCAAGCGTCACTTAATGGTCTACGATATTTTGTAACATTTATTGACGATTTTTCTAGGAAAACTTTTATTTATTTTCTAAAAACAAAATGTGAAGTTTTTGAAAAATTTAAATTATTCAAAGCTCGCGTTGAAAATGAAACGGAAATGAAAATAAAAGTATTGCGAAGTGATAACGGTGGTGAATACATGAGTACTGTTTTTCAGAATTATCTGATGAGCTGCGGGATTAGACATCAGACTACAATTCCTCACTGCAGTCAACAGAATGGTGTAGCGGAGAGAGCTAATCGAACCATTATGGACAAAACTCGTTGCATGCTTCAACATTCAGGATTGGATAAACGTTTTTGGGCTGAAGCTGCTAATACGGCGGTTTACCTGAAAAATCGTGTACCTACAAAAGCTGTAAAAGGAGTGATACCTGAGGAAAAATGGACTTCCAAGAAGGTAGATCTAAACTTTTTACGTATATTTGGCTGTATAGCATATGCTATAGATGAAAATTGTAGGAAATTGGATCCTAGAAGCAAGGAATATATTTTCGTTGGATATTGCGATGATAGTAAAGGCTATAGGCTTATAGATCCTAAATATCCAAAGAAATGTAAACAGGCAAGACATGTTACATTCTTAGAGGATACATTTCTGAATAAGGGTGTGTCACATGATGATAACGGAGACACAATGATTTTGTTGGAGAGTTCATCTAGTCCGACTAATGGCAATGGAGATGCTGAATCTTCAGAATCTTCTCAGTCAGGTTCTTCTGATGGTGAATTAAATTCTGATGACACAACAAACCCTCGCCGACGAACTATATTCAGTCTGGATGAGACAGTGGAATCAGAATGTACAGATGATCCGTCGGACCATACTTACGTTCCAGAAAACTCCAGCAGCAGTGAAGATTCAATGCTGTCATCCTTCGAAGACGCTGAAACGGAATCTGGATTCGCTGGACTTACAGAAATTATGATGGAGGACGATATTCCCAGATCTGTCAAGGAAGCGATGCTGAGCCCTGAAGCGGAGCACTGGAAAGAAGCTATACAAGACGAATATAACTCCTTTCAAACAAATAAGTGTTGGACATTAGTCGATTTGCCTGAAGGTCATAAACCTGTAAAATGTAAATGGGTGCTTACTAAGAAAAGAGGCCCTAATGGTGAGTTACTCAAATATAAAGCTCGTTTAGTAGCAAAGGGATATACTCAGAAGTATGGAGTTGACTACTACGAAACTTTCTCACCAGTTGTTAGATATTCAACGATAAGAATACTACTGGCTCTGGCTGCTCAATATGGAATGACAATTGAACATCTAGATGTAAAAACGGCATTTTTAAATGGAAATCTAGAAGAGTCTGTATACATGGAACAACCGGAAGGTTTTATTGCAAAAGATACCAAGAGGAAGGTATATAAGTTGAATAAAGCAATTTATGGTCTTAAACAGTCTGCGAAGGCATGGTATGACAGAATAAATGATGTTTTAACCAACGGATTGAAGTTCAAGAGGTTATCTTCAGAACCATGTGTTTATGTTTATAATCAGGATGATGAAATGATCATTATTGCTCTGTATGTCGACGATATCATGTTATTTTCATTAAAATCATCTCGAAAGAAGGACATGATCAAGAAACAACTCATGGCCAGCTTTGAGATGAAGGATCTAGGTCATGCTAGTTATATTTTGGGCATGAAGATTACGAAAACCAGTGATCATTCGTTCAAACTGGACCAGTCAAATCATATCCGTAAATTTTTGGATAAGTTTAAAATGTCAGACAGTAAACCAGCACAGACTCCTATGGAAGTTGGATTAAAATTACAACGGGAGGAGAGTGTAAATACTTATAATTTTGATTATAGAAGTCTTATTGGCTGTCTGATGTATTTGGCGGTGTGCTCCAGACCGGATATTGCGCACTGTGTAAGTTATTTAAGTCAATTTAATAACTGCTACTCGGAGACTCATTGGAAATGTGCAAAAAGAGTTCTTAGATACCTAAAAGGTACTATGGATTATAGCCTAGTCTTTGAGAAAGGTGAAATGTTGATTACGGGTTTTGCGGATGCTGATTGGGGCGCAGACATGCTCGATCGTAAGTCATATACTGGATATGTATTTAGCCTAGGGAACTCATTAGTATCGTGGGAAAGTCGCAAACAGCGAACTGTTGCTCTTTCCAGTACCGAGGCGGAGTACATGGCGATGTCTGATTCTAGTAAGGAAGCTATGTTCCTTAAGACTTTTGTCGCTGAGTGTATGGGTGTCATATGCAACGTTATTCTGTATAACGACAATCAGTCTGCACAAAAATTATGTAACAATTTAATATCTCATTCGAGAACAAAACACATCGATATTAGACATCACTTCATTAGGGATCTAATAGATAAGAAACTTATGTGTATACGTTATATTAGCACTGAAGAGATGTTAGCAGATGTACTGACAAAAGCTTTAGCTAGGGAAAAGCATTATAAGTTCATTTCTAGGTTATTTCGTTTTAAGGGCTAGTGTTGTTTTTTAAAACTCTATGGAACCTGTCAATGATCTTCACTTTGTTTTTTCACTACATGAACGATGTCTCGTTTTCTATTTTAATAATATATTTAATTCTCTATCGCACTATGTCTTTTTACTTATCCGCCCATAGCCCATCTCCACATACATACGGAATTTCCGTACGGAATTCCGTTTCGAAATATCGAATCGGAGTTTCCGAACGCGATACGTCTATACATTTGGATGGATTTACTGCGTTCGGAAACCCCGATTCGATATTTCGAAACGGAATTCCGTACGGAATTATCCGTATGTAGGTGTGTGGCGGGTTTAATAGTAGTCCGTTTCATACAGTTTGCGAATCATAGAATTCATAGATTAGTATGGCATCTATTAAGTTTCTAATGTACCTAGTGGTCATATTCTCTATGCCTACTTATTATAATCTCAATATCTTAATATATTTCGTAACACGCGGGGAACGCATTGTATGGGCCTACAAAAGCAAGCACTTTGTAATTGCATCTAAGGACCTTGGAGTTGGAGCCTCGGAGTTGGAGCTTCGAAGGTACCGCTTAAAGTGCGGAGTGAGTCAGTCAGACAGGCCTCAAAGTAGTGGTAGGTAGGTACTAGGTAGTTAGCCTGCAATAACAAGCCAAGCTCCAAAATATAACATTCAAAGACTCTCGAAATCACGGTAATATTCGAAAGGAAAGCGAACATTTACCCGACACGAAATAAATAACTTCCGTTGTTTTCCCAAATAAGACGCTTTGTATCTTTTCAGATAAATTGTGCGTATTACTAAAACATTTTGTTTACAGGAGGCGCAATACATTTGCTTCCCGTTGCAATCCTACGAGATAATAGAAAGACATTCCTCTCTTAGGGACACCGCAGACATGCTACTTTTTGCATCGGCGATCGGCGATTTTGCGACTGTATCGATGCTGCATCGCGATTTGGTGACTCTCTGCGTTCGGACGCAGCGACTGCTCCGATGCTAAAAGCGACTAAATCGCCGATCGCCGATGCAAACACGCTACTGTTAGCATCAGTGATCGACGATTTAGTCGCTTTTTTGAAGCTAAATGCAGCGACCAGTCGCAAAATCGGAAAATCGGATCGAACGCAGAGAGTCGCCAAAACGCGATGCATTCGCAAAATCGCCGATTGCCGATGAAAAAAATAGCATGTCTGCGGTGGCCCTTACTGAAAGCCTGCGCCTGCGGTTTCTCAGGCTTTTAGTAGAATAAAAGTATTGTGGAAATATTGATGCATTATTTTAGCAGATATGGTACCTCTTTACATTGGAATCTTTAGACTTGTGCTCTGCGCACCACTACATGCAACGAAATTCAAACATCTATTATTGCACTCACAATAATTCGACTTTAAACTTAAAGGCATTTTGATGGCCGTTATGCACCAGCTGATTGGCCGACATGTTTTCCACAAACCACTGAGTCTGAGTCGTACTGAGTCTAAAGTGGCAAACAAGAGCACGGCCCGCCTGATGTTAAGTAGTTGCCGTAGCTGTCAGATTCTTGCAATACGGACAGGGGAAGGGGAAGGGAGTTGGTCTTCCGGTCTTCTCTCACTCATCGTAAGAAATGCAGCTATAATAGCTACTTTACGCCGATCTTCTGTGAGTAGGTGGTACTACCCCGGTCGAGCCATTATATCACCAAAATTCCTAATTTATACTACTTACCTACGACACTATAGCGGACCGGGTGTTCAGTGCAGTGTTATATTATCAACTTTACTAAGTAAGTAATAAGATAGCGTCACATTATCATAAAGATAAGGATTTTATCTCACGGATAACTTAGAGACTTAACTTTTCGATAGGTAAGTAAAAAAGAACTGCCTATTAAGTAGGTACTACTCCGCCAAGCCAACTAGGCGCTCGGATGAATGCGGCTTCCCCGCCCGTATACCGCACACCCGCCACCGCCTGCGGCATCACATTTGACAGACGCTTAGTTGGCTTGGTGGAGACTGGAGTAGAGTAGTTTATACTAATTTATTTTGTTGGGTGTACTTGCATTTGCAAAATAGTATTAGTAATAATTATTATTCATGGCGACAAGGTTCACCACCTGTCACGTTGGGTTCTGACTGTCTGGTGAAACGTGGGCTTTGAGTTAGCTTAATACCTCCACAATGTGGTGGTGTATGCCCACTCAAGCCTCTGACTACACCCGAATGGGGATAAAAGTCGTGACGTTCATTTCATTTTATTATTCATGATATAAAAAATATTTTACGAACGCGACTTTACTGATTTACTTTTTTATCTGTAGTTAGGAATCCTGGCGGAGTTGCCAGCTCTGAGCACAAAATAAAGCGCTAATACAACTAAGCGGTTCGTAAAAAATCTTAACTATTTTATGCTTCCTGACTTGTGTTCCTGGTACTTTGTAAGATTATTTCCTTCCTTCTTTCTAATAATTGACGAACAAGAGACAATAATTTTGACAAAATTCAATCAAATGTATGCGCCTTTTATTGCTTTCTAGGCCTTTCTAAACTCCATCCTTTCTGCAGTGGTACCTACTTGTACCCAATTTTATAGAAATAAAGTTTAAAAGCGCTGTGAGCGCTAAAGCGCTTAATTGTACCGAAGCTGTCATCAGATATTTTAATGTTCTAGCAACACTGAGCTGCAGCTGTCAAATTATTGGTTCGAGATAAAAATGACGAGCTACGCGATTTTCGTTTGAAGAATTAAAATAAATATTATTCCGCTTCTATATCAGCATGAGTGTTTGGAGTAAACTCGAAGATGAAGAGACCTACGCTGTCGGTGAGTATTTTGCCTTATTTAGTCACGGTATTAGTGATAAGAAGGCGATAAGTTGATGCGGATTCGTAATCTTGGTTTACCTCCCGCAGAGCAGTGATATATATAAACATTGTATCACATGCATGACAAACTATTTGGTGTAGCCTCTATCATCACTATCCTGTCAGGAATAGTCCGTAATTCCTCCTGATTAGGGCGCAGTGACCTTTTTTCGTCAGACTTTAGTGCCACTCCCATAATGATTATTGTTGATTAATAAGTAATTCTCAGTACTTAATTGGACGCTATGTAACCGATGTTTTTATTCGCTGGAGGCTCCTTGGTGTCGTAATAACAATCATTACACGACTGGTGGTTGCACATTAGAAAGATTGTGTGAAGTTGTTATCTATTTTGATTGGGATGCTGAGAATTGGTTATTTAAAGCTATTTTTATGGAAAAAATTATGAAATGTATTTAAAATAGTCCTTGAAAGTTTATAAGAGTAAAAGAAAATACTGAATAATTGTTGGGAACCAATAAAAGTCCATTTGTTGTCCTACATATGATCATCAAGGAGCAGAATAACTTGAATCTTAAGTTGATTCTTGTCACAATAGGATAATTCTAACTTGGATATGAAGTGATATAAGTTTTACCAATGGTTGTAGTAAAATTATTCAGTTATGGAGACATTTTACAACATTTTATTTTGTGACATTTTTTATAATTTACTTACATGAACCTGCTTTATATTCTTATAAATACTGATTCAAATTCTGACAGATATTTGGACTGGAATGATTGTTTCCTTCTGTCTTTGTTGCCTGTCTGTCACACTGGATAGTTACCTTTAGGTATCATCATCATGTCAGCCAAAAGACGTCCACTGTTGGACATAGGCCTCCCCCAAGGTTATCCACAACGACCGGTCCTATGCCACTTGCATCCAGTTTATAAATATTAAATTCAAGTCTGGATATAAAGACAAGGATGTACAAATAACTGTTTTACCTCATAAATGATGATTCCTGATGGGATGCTGTGTCATGTATCTATTCAATTGAGGAAACATATGAGGAAATATGTTTAAAATAATGATTTGTCTCTCGCCACTATGTAGGTAGTTTAGGGAAATATAATTTTCAGAATAACATTTACTGTGATTTATTCCTATAAGCGCATTTTAATTATGTATCACCTATGTATAAATGATTTTTAGAAACGGAATATTAGGCTATATTAATTGGTGCATCCATATGCTTCGCCCGAGCACTCATTTTCTGACATTATGTCTATGTGTTCAGACGTCAAAACTGAGTGCTCGGCTGCGGCATGCGCGTGATGAAGATGCAGCCAATGATAAGAGATTCACTTTCGAATAAAAGACACTTGCTGTGTGAACGCAACATAAAACTACAGTTTACACTTAGTTTTGGGAAATTCATTGACTATTGAAGCCATATTATTATTCCTGTTTTTGTGCCAATGGGACCCTATTACTATGCTGTCCGTCTGTCAGCAGGTTGTGTCTCAGGAACCGTAGGTAGGTGTAGGTAGAGACTTGAAATTTTCACAGAATGTATATTTCTGTTGCCGCTACAACAACAAATACTTAAATAAAATAAAATTTAAATATAAAGGGTGTCCCCATATAAGCAACTTGTTATTTTTGACGTTTTTATTCCACGGTGGTATGGAACCCTGTATGTGCGAGTCCCGCACGCACTTGGCCGGTTTACTTAAAATAAAGTGAAGCACTTCATTGTAATCTATGTAACAGTTTGTATAGAAACAAATCATTAAATTTTAATTCGAAAATGCAAATATTTTTTAAAATAAATTGATGATGATGATTTAAAACGTGATTTAAATCACTCAAACCTGTATCTAGGTATAGTTGTACTATACCACACTATACCTAGATGCAGGGTTAGATTAGTGGGATCGCGGAAGTCTGCGCCAGCGTTCCCGTGGCTTCATCACACGGCGGGAGAAGGTCCACCGTGGGGTTTAAGTTTCTGGTATAACCCGCACACCTCCCTTGGGCCGGGAGATCCCCAGGTTAAAAAAACCGGCCAAGTGCGTGTCGGACTCGCACATAAAGGGTTCCTTACCACCGTAGAATAAAAATGTCCAAAATATCAAGTTTCATGTATGGGGACCCCCTTTTTTAATTTTTATTTTTAGTATTTGTTGTTGTTAACGGTTACGGCAACAGAAATATACATTCTGTGAAAATGTCAAGTCTCTGGCTATTACAGTTCGTAAGATAGAGCCCGCTGATAGACAGACAGATGGACGGACAGACAGACGGACGGACAGCGTAGGCTTAGTAATAGGGTCCCGTTGGCACCCTTTGGGAACGGAACCCTAAAACAAGGTTTAGGTATACCTAGGTACAATGGGTTCTGCGTCAATGATTGCGTCCCTACAAGCCGATCGGCGCAGTCAGTCCCCTTCCGTCACCTGAGGAAGTCCAAATTATGAGTTGACAAAACACCAGCCAATACGATTGTCAAGTCCAATCAGCGTAATAAAAATGATTCAATTTATTTCGCACATGACCGCTGTGTGACTGTTCATACATAAAACGGAAGATTATTAGGTAGTAATAGTTATCGGGGATTCCATGAGAATACGTAACAATTTGAAAGAAAATAGGTACCTAATACTATATAGTGGCAAGATAGCCCAGCAGGGCTATTGCGTATGTCAGTTGACAACTGGCTTCGGTTGTTCACCGAACTTTGATGGCAAATTAGAATTACATAACATTGGTATTACGTATTTCTTGCAGGGCTAACCTAACCTAAACTCACTGTACCTTGATATCCATTCACCGAAATACGTAATACCAATGTTATGTCTTTCTAATTTACCATCAAAGTTCGGTGTACAACCGACGCCAGAGGGCCTACTCTGTTTCAAACGAAAACGAAATTTCGGACGAAATATGCGTATTTCCTACTACGTTTCTCATTGATTCCGACATTTCTTACGAACAAAAATTGTTCGACGTTTAGATTCGACGACGACGAAGACGTCAAACAATTTTCGTTCGTAAGAAATGTCGGAATCAATGAGAAACGTAGTAGGAAATACGCGAATTTCGTCCGAAATATCGTTTTCGTTTGAAACAGAGTAGGCCCTCAGTTGTCAACTGAGATACGTAATAGCCGTGCTGGACTGGAATGTGGAGAAATAATTGAATGGAGACCTTTGACCAGCTGGGACACTAACTAGGTACTATCTAGATATCTAATACAATTCTAACGACTGATTGGCAAGACATAGTCCACATATTCGCACTCAGCACTTCAAATCTTCCTTCCTAATGCGCACAGCCAAGGAGTCGAACTCCCTGCCTGCGTCTATATTTCCGTCTTACAACCCAAAATCTCTTCAAAACTAGGGTGAATAGGCATCTTCTGGGTGCGCCCGCTCCACCGTCGACCTCATCTTTGCACCTGCGGCTGAGGTCAAGAGTAAACCACAATTATTATTTTTTTAAACAGGCAATTCCAGACGAAACTAGGCGTCTAAAAGCAAACAATTTTGCATAGAAGCGAAAAATTTTCCTTATACAGTCAAGGTATCGTGGATGATCAAATTAGAAACTATAGGACATCACTCGATTTTTTAAATACTTTCCCTAGCCGGTAATCCAACCGATTGATTTTGGGGAAACTTAGAAATCCTGTATTATTCCCCTGATAGTGTTGCGTCTAAAGACCAAATTCTGGGAAGAACCGCCAAACGGCAAACTAAAGGAAATAAGATAGGTGAGCGCTAAAAAAGGATTTTTGTAAATTCATCCCATAATGGCATTAAGGGGATGGGGATGGGGAATGGGGGTATGGAAATCTCATCCGACATACGACTAGTCATAGGGTGCGTCTGCTTCAGGCGCATGCCGCGCCCGAGCACTCAGTTTTGACGCCGGAACGCATAGACATAATGTCATAACATGAGTGCTCGGGCGATGTATCTGGACGCACCAATAAAGAAACGGCCAGTCCTTTGACGGATTGCTGTTCTGGCTGTTCACCAAAGTAGGACGAAAGCCGAATATGGGTATAATGTATGCAAAAAAACCGGCCAAGTGCGTGTCGGACTCGCACTTAAAGGGTTCCATACCACCATAGAATAAAAACGAACATCCCCAAAATGGTGATATTTAGAGTCACACGTTGAAGTCTTTTGTATGGAAATCGACCATAAGACAAATACGTTAAAAATATTACGTTTTATGTATGGGGACCCCCTTTATTTTTAAATATTATTTTATTTTTAGTATTTGTCGTTGTAGCAGCAACAGAAATACACATTCTGTGAAAATTTCAACTCTCTACCTACTACGGTTCGTGAGATACAGCCCGCTGACAGACGGACAGACAGACAGACAGACAGACGGACAGCGTAGGCTTAGTAATAGGGTCCCGTTGGCACCCTTTGGGTACGGAACCCTAAAAATGCAGCAAAGACGACTTTGTTGCGACCAATAACTAATACTTGAATGATATAAGAATGAGTGTTTTTTAGTCATTCCAAACTCGATAGCATGGCCCCATTATAACATTATTATCCAATCATGCACCTTCTTGGGTAATCTAACCATAAAATCGATTTTAGTACCTATAACTCGTCTAATCTATCCCACAGGCGACCCCAGGTGTTGCTACTAGTTTAATATCAGATCTCATTACACAAAGTATCGTATGACAGGTGCATTATGGATCTGATGTCTGTGATAGATAGATAACTATTCTAGACCCGGCACGTTTTATGGAATAAGTTTATGGGCCGTAAAACTGGTGCGCATAGTTCAGATGAGATCTTAAGTTTAGTGCTTAGTATGAGAATGATTTTGATAGATTATGGCTTTTATTAATGGATGATTGGAGCGTCGTCTCGGAGGGCAGACTAGCGTCTGTAAATATCTGTATTCAGCTAAAGAGCTTATTACACCTTCCTAAATTTAGGCTACTTAATTTAGTCGTGACTGAATTTAGGCAAGTGTAATCGCATTTAGCAAGCTATTCAGAAGCTAGAATGGATTAAATATTTAGAAGCTTCTGAATTTAGGAAGGTGTAAAGCTCTTAAATCTGGAAAGAATGACAGCTGGCTTCACAAAAGGCCGTCTCCACAAGACCCGAGCCGCCACGCCGGAGCATTCACATATGACTGAAAACTGATTGCTCGGGCGCGCCGTTCGGCTCATATAAACGCACCAAATTGGGTAAAACTCGAGGAAAAAGGGATGGCTAAATTAGTCTAAAGTGAAGAAAAATGATAGCCTCAAATAATAGCAGCGAAATTTCGAGGAATTCTACCTATTACTGTGTGAAAACCTGCGTGCCAGATATTCCTGATAGATATTCTGTCCCCACATTAGACTAGTCCTCACCTTGAGTGCCGCCGTCCCTAATACTTATTAGATCCATGTCTATCCAATCAGTAGGTCTAGATCCCTCGCATCAGCATTCACAGGGCGCGCTCGCGGTGCGTTCGAACGCGATTTAGGCGCGCCCGCGCACATGTCCGTCTCCTTACGTGACTCACGCGCATACCCCTATTGTCCCGTATTAATTGTTTGCGTAAGTACAATGAGTGTTAAACTTTTAAGTTTCTGTAAGATTAAAATACGGGCTTGTTTATTTTTTCTTTGAATTTTGCGTGCGTTTTTAAAGGATGTGGATCGTTATGAAAGGGTATTAGTGGCGTGTGAAGAATTAATTTGTGTTTAAATGCTATAGATTTTTAACGTCATGGTTTACATAATAAAATACCTTAGAAGCGAATAATGAAGTTGTTCTGAGTGGTGAATAATTTTGACCCGTTTCTTAAATTATTGTTGTGCGTTTGAGTGTCTTTAAGGCCTATTTCTGTGTCTGGATTATCCATAAAATAATTATTATTCAAAAAATTAATGCCTAAATATTATTATGTTTCCGAATTCTTTATACTGTTGTGGGACATCGGAGATTCGGAGGCAATTTAATTAGATACTTATTCTAATAACAGTAATAAGTAGATTTTAGGTTTGCATTAACAATTTTGCGAGCAACTGTACCCCATATATCGTTCCAACGCGTATAGAGTTGTGCCAAATTGGAAAGCATGGCTTATAATACGCAGGATACGTTTGCCATAATCACTTTGTTTGGTGCAATTAGCATTTTTTCTGCAGCTAACGGTTAAAGAAAGAAATATAGACTCAGCACCATAAGCCATACCTCAGCAAAACAAAAATAATAAGAAAGAAATGAAAATAACACATTAAAAACATCAAACTATTCAATTCCATCGGAAAATAAATGGTCGTTATCATTATTATTACTTTGGTGCCGAAAAACTGCAGTACGTAAATCGTTGGCAGTTCACAAGTTGTCAGACATTCTCAAATATTCAAAGGCCACTCAAATGTTTCAGTCGTACTTAGCAGTTTGAGACGTCGTTCTGTATGTTTCAGCTCTCAAATTTGAGTATTTGGCGGTTGGGGTCCTGGTAGACAGTAGTGATTAGACACAAGCCAAGCTGAGATAGCGACGTTATGCATCTTTGGCATTGCAATTCATTTTTCTGATATTCTGAGGAATCTAGCAATGCCGCTAAATTTCATAGTCACACATTTTACGCTTCATGACCGTTTCACGGACATTTTGATATTATGAAAAAAATGGTTGCATGTATTATTTCCGGGATGGTATAACCCAAAGAACTTTAACGATTTAACTCATACAATTAGTTTACTGCAGATACACTGCAGAAAATACATGCTATTTTGTATTTATTCGCTACATTTTCCTGGCTTATTCCTAGTATTGATAATGTGGGGAACAAGGTTAGTAGACGTATTGTGATAAATGATGGCTTTGAGGTTGATGAATTACCCATTGAAGCCACAATGTGTATTACTATAATAGGGTAACTGTTACTAGGCGCTCGTCTGGTACCTAAAACCATTGATTATAGAAGAATGTCAAAGGGTAAAACAGTGAATTAGTTATTAGCTAAGATTTCATATGATGGCCATACACGCTAGGGTTTGCACCTCTGGGCAAATTCCTGCCCTTCTATTCCATAATTGTCTTTTTTTGGGACTAGACCAGCACACTCCCACCACTGTAACTCCTGTAAACCAGGATCGACAATGGTGTCCAATGCGACAAGGTTTGACCCTCGACGAGTCCTGGGGAAACGCTAAGTTGTCTTGGAACCCGCACGAATTTCATCAAAATAAATAATAGGAGGAGTTGGAAGAAGATTATCCACAAATAAACTCTATAATTAATTGTCCGTCCTGAGTTTTTCCCGTAGTGACTTAAGTCAAAACCGGAACAACATTTCCGATTTAGATCTAGTTATTCTAACTCCCTTGGTGTCGTAACAGTTAATAATCCTGCCATCTCTTTCTTCCCCCAGCGATATACAACTACACAAGCAAGACAGGTTCCTCCCACCTGTCGCTCGAAGTCGGTGAGCTGGTGCACATTGAGGGCGAGACAGAAGAATGGTATTGGGGCAAAAGCCTCAGAAGAAACAATAGAGGCGTATTCCCGAAGAACTACGTGCTTATCAGGAATTGCATTGTTGACAGGTATGTTTGATGTTTATGTAACTTTAGCCATGTTAAGTCTGTTTCAAAGAGACCGAAAGAAGTTAAGGTGTTAGGAATCCCAGAAACTTGTTTGATAGAGAAGAATAGTAAAGTAGCTATTTAAGCTGCGTTTAGTACGCTGAGTGAGAGAGCCGAAAGTCCAAACCCCTACCCTACCCCATAGACAGCAGGTTTTTTTTAGAATTGACCACACGTATATATAAGTACTTAGAGAGGAATATGCAGCTGATAGCCACACTAGTAATGGAGAGGCAAGAAAACTGAGCATCTCAGAAGACGTTCAATGGCAGGATATAGGCATCCCTCAAGGACAACTACTCCTACTCTACCAAGCCAACTAGGAGCCTGTCAAATGTGACGTCACTCGCACAAAAAGTCGGTGACGGTGTGCGGGAGGTGTGGCGGGCGGGAAGCCGCAGGCGGTGGTGGGTGTGCGGGCGGGGAAGCCGCATTCCATCCGAGCTCCTAGTTGGCTTGGTGGAGTGGTAGTAGCGGCACTCGTCACTCAAGTCGGCTTCCTGCATCGAAAGTGATGTCATCAGCCCACTGTGTGGGGGGCCGTCGCTACATATGGTTTACTATGTAGTATGATGGTCATGGCTTTTAATACAGACAGCTTTGACTATTTACTTGTCTAGACAGATAGTTCGAGCGCCTAAACGCCAAAAAAAATATCAGCCAACTGTTGGCTCATAAGCTGATTCCGGCCGATCAGTAGCGAGACTGACATTGTGCGGTGAACACGCTTTCTTTGGTGTATAAAAATGACAATATGCGCAATAATAGTATCCAAAAATTACAGGGGACGAATAAAAAAAAATAAAAAAAAATACATACCATCGGTAAGTAAACTCGAAATAACTATTTGCTAAAGACACAATTAGATTAATGAAATGTAATTTTATTCAAAAATATAACGGCCATTTGACGCCATGTTGGCAGGGTTGCCTGTTTATTGAATTTAAAATTCCCATGTGAGCGTTACCTTATATAAAAAAAAAAATGTTTTATCATAATGGACCGGGAGCCCAGCGTGCAAATTGTGGATTTACTTCGGCGTCGCCCAAACCTATTAGATTCGGTAGATTAGATGATAGGAAGAATACATTGTTCAAGATGTTTCCACTTTCAGCGGTGGGGGAAGCGTATACAATATAATTTCAAATTAAAAAAAAAAAAGCAATGATATGGAAATATTCAAGCGTGTCAGATATTGATACTTTTCATGCTCCAACATGATAAATAGAAGAAAAAAAAACTCGAGCGCGTCAGATTTTGTAAGCAACTATAGGCTACGGTAACTGCTTAACATCAGGCGGGCCGTACGCTTTATTGCTACCGCAGTCCTTTAAAAAAAAACAATTTCAGAGGGGGTGTTGAGTGAAACTTCCAGATGCTCCCATTTCTTAGACTGACGATCAAATTAGCAAATTGACACTTTTGACACTTCTTAGCTAGTAATGAATCCCCCTTATCTTAACCTGACGAGGTCTAGTATTTTAAGATGGTCTATTTTTTTTTTGGTTCCCCTGAGCGTACCCACCAATATTAAGGGCTCATACTGGTTGGAGGTTCTTATCAATATGTAAGGTCTCTCCTTTATCTTAATCTGACGCGCTCGAGAAAATCCAGAAAATCCTTCTACGGCTCCCCATCTATAATCCAAAAAGCATTATTTCGAAATTTAAAGCCGCCATATAAAGTATTAAATACTAAATAATAATATTTTAGTTTACCTTTTTTAACTAGTAATATTTTACCTAGTAGGTATACCTAGTAATCCATATGCACATACTCCTAATATTATGAATAAAACTAACTAAATGAATTTAAATTTAAAATAAATTATATGTAGATACCTCAAAATCAAAACTTTTTTCCCCATCTTTTACAGGAAATATTCAAAAGCTGGTATCACTCAGCACGCATTATCAGTGACGCAGCGCGTCTTTCAAACAATAGTCTACACATACTTGTGTGCGTGACACGCACACAGCGCTTTCAAATCTGGCCTGTTTTTTTCGTTGCGATTGCAGCTCAAAACTCTGTCTAGACAAGTAAATAGTCAAAGACAGACAGATTGTTTATGAGAGAAAAAGACAATAAATAAGTATCGTCAGACTTAAGGTCTGCGTATCGACACCGACACTACAACTGCAACCAGAGGGCCTGGAGAGAGGGTACTGATTTACAAACGAAAACAAAATTTCGGACGAAATTCGCGTATTTCCTACTACGTTGATTCCGACATTTCTTACGAACGAACATTGTTTGACGTTTAGATTCGACGACAACGAAGAGCTCAAACAATTTTCGTTTATAAGAAATGTCGGAATCAATGAGAAACGTAGTAGGAAATACGCGAATTTCGTCCGAAAATTCGTTTTCGTTTGTAAAAGAGTAGGCCTTCAGGTGTCTTGGTGGTGGACACACACGTAGACACTCGATGTATACACTGAGTGTCTTATGTCTAGTGTCGTCATTAGCTTTACACACCAACTGTATATGGTCTCAAACTAAGTAAGGCTTGTACTATGACTACCATCTATATATCTGAGGCAGATCCCAGTGACACCCAGACTAGGGCAATTACAAAAAAGGCGTTTCCGAAATTTGCCTCTGGCGGGAATCGAACCCGTAACCATCCGATGTAGTAAGCCAAGCAGCTTATGCTCGAATCACTACGCCAAGCGGTCGTCAATAGAAGAAAACACAATTTCTTGGGTATTGTTTGCATGTACGTCTGCCGTAGGTTTGTGTGGGGATATGGGTATGCTTACGTAAGGATTTGCATTACAACATGGGGTTCTTCAAAGGGCATTTTAAAGGTCTCTAAAAGGTCGGCACTGCGTCTCCTCTTAAGTTTCACTGGGCGACTGTTGCTATTTACCATCAGGTGTACTGTCTGTCCGTGTCCTCTCCTATAACATAATAACATTAGCCCTTTTAACGTTCCACTCCTGGGCACGGGCCTCCCCTCAATGCGAGGGGGATTTTCGGCCAAAATCCACCACGTTGCCCCAGTTCGGGTTTGCTCTCCTAGGCAATAAAAACACATTCACGAGTGTTTATAGAACATTCATTTGATGATGAAACTTGATAAATAACATCCCAAAACTATATTGTTTACGGTGATGCAATATCTTTTGTTTGTCATTCTGCATTCATTATCCGTTCTGCTCTCAAACGGCATAAACAAATTCGTTCCACTATTCCAATTTGCAATAATAAACCTATTTACAAAACGTAGGAGATTACTCTACATCGATAGTCGATACGTAAAATGAGCGGGAACCATGGACCAATTACTAAGGGGACTCGCCCTAAGCAACTTGGCCGAGTGGTCGGCCTAGTACTAACATCGACATAAAACGAAGCGAGTAGTTCAACTATTTACCGGTAGATAGAAAAATGAAAATGAAAAAACAATGACCACGTTTTTTTTTCATACATATATCATATAACCTACCTATCCCTCGGGATTAGGTAATAGTCAGTTCCTGTATACACGGCGACAAGGTTCACCACCTGTCACGTTGGGTTCTGACTATCTGGTGAAACGTGGGCTTTGAGTTGGTTAATACCTCCACAATGTGGTGGTGTATGGCCACTCAAGCCTCTGACTACCCCCGAATGGAGATAAAAGTCGTGACGTTACATCTAATAAGGGCACCTCTTTCTTTAGTCTTTACTCTGTGGCGGGAACTGATAATATTTCAATTAAACGGCAGCCGGTCGCGATCTCTTACACACATGTACGAACCCTATATACTCTACATACGTGTAATCATACAAACTGTAGAGATTCATCCGCTGGACAATGCTTGATTATCAATGACGGTCAATGACCCCGCAATTTGTATATTTTTATGTTAATTGTAGCAAAAATACCACTAGATATGGCCTGTGAATTATCGTTCTAAAAATAACGTTGTAAGTAAATAAATAAACACACTTGACGGGCCCGTTGGCGTGGTTGGCGTTGTGGCGCCTTTCACGCTGCAGGTCGTAGGTTCGATTCCTAGCCGGGACATGCATTTGTGTGCATGAACATGTCTGTATGTCCCGAGTCTGGGTGTATATGTATATTAAGTATGTATTTACAAACAAAAAAGTAGTATATGTAGTAATATCAGTTATCTGGTTTCCATAGTACAAGCTCTGCTTAGTTTGGGATCAGGTAGCCGTGTGTAAAAATGTCCCAGGATATTATTATTATTCCATTTATTCATTATATCTCCTAAAATTTACATTTATTATTATTATTATTAACATGGTCCCAAACTAAGTAACGCTTGTACTATAGCTACCGTACAATAGACTGGGGGCGATCCCAGTGACACCCAGACCGGGGAAAATTACGGAAAGGCCGTTTCCAAAAAATGCATCTGGCGGGAATTTAACCCGCTTCCGTGTAAGTGCAAGGGAGCGCGCAATATGCCCTACTCCGTTCCACGATTTATGGTTCCACGTGACACGAGCGTTAGGACAGAGTATAGCTTTAACCCATCGTATTGTCTGTATGGACTTTCCACGGGTAAAAGGAAGAGTATTATTTATTCCTCCGTTTAACCTATTTACCTTGTTTCATTCAAATCTGTTAAGAGGTTTTGTGTTAATGTCGCATCACACTTTTGAACTGAATTCGGCTGTGACATTAGTCCCACATTAGCTGTGCCCGCGAGTACGTCCGCGTGGATTTTATTTATTGCGCGGAACCCTAATTCTTAAATAAAAGTCTAAGTTACTCCTTATAACAGCAGCTTTCTGCCAGTGAAAGTCTCGTCAAAATCGGTCCATCCGTTTCGGAGATTAGCCGGAACAAACATTCAGACAAAAATGTTAATAATAGTTTTTTTGTTACAAGTACCGTACACACGCCAATGTTTGCACAGAAAATGGCTAAAGATTATAACAATGTGTTCTTAATTGATCATCTTCATTTAGTTTCTGTCAACTGAGTCTAGTGACTGGATGCTGTCATCAAATCGTGGGAACTTAGGGTATTATTGATTGGCTGCGTCTAAATGTGGCGTGCGGCTCGCCCCAGCAATCAGTTTTGACGTCTGACCACATTTTTTTATAGGACTGTGGTGGCATAAAGCGTGCGACCCGCCTGATGTTAAGCAGTTACCGTCGCCTATAGATGCTTGCAATAGGTACCAGAAGCATTGCTCGCACATTGCCGACCTGAAGGGGAGTGGAATGGAGGGAGGGGAGGGGGGGGAGGTTAGGCTTTCGGCTTCTCTGAGAGATCTTCTGTGAGAGAGTGGTATACCCCGGTCGAGCCAGCCCGTATATGAGCTGCAGTCAATTGACTACAGCTCATACATAGACATAATGTTATAAAATGATTGCTGAGACGTTCCGCTCGCTTCTTTTCGACGCACCAATTTATTGCGAGTACATTGCGTAAATTGATGCGCCTAGATGCTTGCCTCACTCGAGATCTGATGTTATGATATGTCTATACGCTCCGATGTCAAAACTGAGTGCTCGGGCGCGGCATGCGCCTGATGTAGACACAACCAATAAAATATAGCCAACATTTTTGGAACAAGTAGTAATGCTAGCAACAGGTGGCCTTAATAGCATTGAACCATTAAGGATGATAATAGGTATTGTGACTGTGCTCCAGTCAGTACTTCAAATATAGTTAGTTATTAGAAATATTCACAAAGATGAATTTTCGTTGCATTTTATAGAATTTCATAGAATTGTCTCTACTATCGGCTAGTATGCATTGATACTAATTATTTTGAAAAAAACAACACTTTCTTAATACTAGCGTCGCGTCATGCACACTGCCTTGGCGAGTCACGGAATAAGGAATGACTGGAAAGGTCATGTAAGTTGGTCATGCGTCGCCAAACTCACAGCTGAATATCGACCAAGTGAAATTTTGTATGGTACCTACTAATGTGATAAATTACACCTGTTTTGTAAGAAACTCCTCTTGTTACACATGTCCTGGGTGATAGTTACCACTTACCAAGTGAATCGTTTTCTGAGTGCTCTCATAGATAAAATATAGGAAAAAACTTTCACTCCTTTTTTTACCAACTTAGGGCGTTGAATTTTCAAAAAATCTTCCTATGCTCTTCTGCGCTATAAATTGTAGTATTTACTACCAGCAGTTTGGACTGTGCACGTCTTGATGGACACACCGACGGAAAACTAAGTGATCCTATAAGGATTCAGTTTTTTTCCTTTGGAGCTACGGGACCCTGCAATTAGTAAGCGATGGCCGTTCTATATATTTGGTTTTCCGTGGGACACCTCATTACATGTTCCGATACCGCAATAAAATGGCAATGAATTAATTGAAGGAACAACGTCACGTTTATTGTGTCACTTGCATTACTTGAGTGAGTCAACCTGATGTGTGGCTGCATTGTGCATTGCATTTGTCATGGGACTCTGTTATGATTTTACACATTGATACAAGATTTTCCTGAAGACTCTGTAACACAGTGAACTACACTCATCAAAAAAGTCTAAGTAACAAGGGTATTATTAGTGTTTATTTTGTGTGTTTTAGCCGACGGAGAGCCATCGCTAATGCCTTGGGAGATCCAACAGATTATTAAAAAGTTGCTAGGAATGGTTTTTTTATTTATGCATTAGATTTTTTTTTATACAGGAAATTGTTATTTTTTTTCAGTTTCAGCAATATTTTAGTTTTTCATAATGACAAATTACCCGACTTCTTGGGGAAACCCGAAAATCATGCTTCATTACTTTTGTTCCAATTGCACTCATTTATGGACATAATGATAATGGTAATATTATAATGACTAAGGTGGCAAACAAGCGTACGACCCGTCTGATGTTAAGCGGTTACCGTATTCTATAGGTTCTTGCATTATCCAAGGCATCGCTCGCACGTTGCCGACCTGATACATTACTTTTGTTCCAATTGCACTCATTTATGAACATAATGATAATGGTAATATTATAATGGCTAAGGTGGCAAACGAGCGTACGACCCGTCTGATGTTAAGCGGTTACCGTATTCTATAGGTTCTTGCATTATCCAAGGCATCGCTCGCACGTTGCCGACCTGATAGGGATTGGGAGAGAGCTTGGGGAAATGAGGAGAAGAATCTTCCGAGAGTATTACCGATTTGAGAAATTGAGAATGTTCAACGGCTTGTCTCTGACTGTACCTACATACTTTTATGTGAAAGTCCCTACGCACCCTAAATACTACGAATACATTTGTGTATGTCTGTCTGTCTGTCTGTATTTATAAATTCCATAAATAATACCATCATGTCTCGATTCCCCGAAGGTGATAGTGGTAGGTACCTAGGTAACTACGCGATTGTACACGACTGTCCGGTAGTAGATTGTATACCTAACAAGGAATCGATATAATATTTTCACGGCGAGGTGCAAAGTAAGCGCAGAAAACATCTACTTTGCTTACACTTTTTTTTAAAGAACAAAACGTCGGATTTTTTATAGATTGTATGAGAAAGAGGTTTAAAATTTCTTAGCTGCCTCGCGTGATGGTTCAGCCAGTCAGGACCTAGAGGCAGGCAGTTCAAGATATAAAGATACTGGTTTGTTTCAGATCCGGCGAGGCCGTGGTAGCGTCGGCCGGTGGCGGCGGTGTGGTCCACGACATCGCTGTCACATTGAGAGAATGGCTGCAGCATTGGAAGAAATTATATACTGTGAGTAAAGTGCTCTCTTTTCCACTAGCCATTGTGGCCAATAGGATTTTTCACCTTTCATTTTTTTTTTTAGCCTATTGACTGTCCCACTGCTGGGCAAAGGCCTCCTTTCTAAAAACACTTAAATTTTTTTTTCTAAGATATGTAAGTTTCCTCACGATATTTTCCTTCACCTTATCCAAGTGATAATCATATTTAAGTTATGATACACACATAGATTCCCCAAAACCCGGAGGTGCGAGCCGGGGTTTGAACCTTGGAACTTTGCCCGCAAGACGCATGCTTAACCAATCAGATATATTATAACTATAATTTAAAAAAAAATATTGATTATAAGTTTTTTTTCTCTTAGTTCGGTTCAGGTTTGCCGCCGCCCATAGAGATTGGAGTATTATGCGATTAAAATAAAAATAGGACCGGCCTAGTGCCATGTTGTGATGTTACAACTGGAACTTGGTACGGCTCTCGGCTAACTTCACTCATAAGTACAGTACTTTATATGAGTGAAGTTAGCCGAGAGCCCGTCATATTCTTATTTTAATCGCATTGTAGTCACAAGTTGTAGAGTCTATTTCTTGTTCATAGACAAACGATGAACGGCTCAAGTTTATGGAAGTGAGTATGCGGGCGCTGCTCGAGCTGAGGGGGCAGGCGGCGTCCGGGGCTCTGCCCCAGGACCAGCTCCGAAGAGTCGCCAGGACAGCAGTCTTCACCATTGACAAGGGGAACAGGTATATTACACTTTTATATCCTACTGGCTTTTACCCGCACCCAGTGGCGTAGCTGGCCTTAGACGGGCCCTGTATCAAAATTTGTGGGGCCCCTAGCCCGGGGGCCCCGTATCATTGATACTGCTGATACGGCGGTAACTACGCCCCTGCCAGCAAACTCCCTAGCGGTGACTTACATTTACAATAACTCAACAATTCTGGGTATTGAAGTTTACTCTGGCGTTTCCAACATATTTATGTCTTTTGAAAACGTGTTAGATTTTCTAAGACATGCAGGTTTCCTCACGATGTTTTCCTTCACCGTTAGCAAGTGATAATCTTAGTTATAACTTTTTCTATACTCTGGTTTTTAATTTCGTGGACTAAAATGACAGCTATAAATGTCAATTTATATTTTAATTAACTTAGGACATTTATAAAGATTTGTGTGGTGCATATTCCTATAGGTTAAATACTTATAGAAATCACTGCGCCTTATAAAAAACAACATACTTATTACTTACACAATTTATACACTACTACTACACCAAGCCAACTAGGCGCATGTCAAATGTGACGTCACCCGCACAAAAAGGCGGTGGCGCGGGCGGTGTGCGGGAGGTATGCGGGCGGGGCAGCCGTATTTCATCCGAGCGCCTAGTTGGTTTGGTGGAGTAGTATAGATCGATTTCGACCTATTGCTGGGCAAAACTCTCCATATGTTTGACATTGGCACCGGCGCAGGTATCTAAAATCAAATATAGCACTTATTTCAGGTATTTCAAGACTGATTTCCCTTTGTTCCAGAATGTTGGGTATGGAGTTGGCGGTGCGGACGGCAAACGGTCAATTGGTGGACCCATTAAAAGTTTCCACATATAGACTGAATTCTATGCACGATGAAGCCAATATGAGGATTGAGAAAAATATGGTACGTTTATTGATAGTCACTATCATACCTTAACTGCTTAGCGTGTGATAATTAACTATGTCTAATATCTATACTAATATTATTAAGAGAAAAGATTTGTATTAGAAAAGATTTGTATTTTTGTATGTAGGTTTTTTGTAATGAGTAAACTCAAAAACTACTGGGCCGATTTCAAAAATTCTTTCATCATTAGAATGCTACATTATCCCTGAGTAACATAGGCTATATTTTTTGGGATCCGGGATACGGGATCCCGGATACGAGATCAGGGATATCCGGGCTACGGGATCCGGTAAAAACGGATAACAGGATCTGAGATAAAATCGGATCTGTTATCCCGGATCGGGATCCGGGATAAATTTAAATTCTGCGAGGACGAATTCGCGGGAAAAAGCTAGTAATAAATATCCTGGGACATTCTTTTACTACCTGATCCCAAACTTTGCAGCGACTTATCTTGCTGACGGTACCATTGTTATTTGTCCCAGGAGACGACACCAGCGCCGGTGGCGGTGGCAGCGCCGCTGGGCGCGCGCACGTACACGGTGGCGGTGCGCGTGCGCAACTTCGTGTGCCGCATGCCCGAGCCCGCCGAGCTGGCGCTGGCGCTGCACGACGCCGCTGGTGCCAAGCTCACGGAACATCTGCTGCTGCTGTGGCCCACCAACCACGTCGGCGCTACGCATGTCGTTTTTACTGTCAGTATACTGAACTATACTATAGTTATTAGAACTGGTGGGCGCCCGTGGTCGAAATTCGTCCATAATTCATTTTAAGTTTGAGTATGTACTTCTTTTATTAACAAAAAAGTACTGGCCTTTAAAAAACAAAGTGACAGAATGTCAAAATACCAAAAAACTAGATACACAATATGTGTGTGTATGTGAAACGGATATAGTGTGTGTAATGTTTTCTTTTATTAATTTAGTGCATTTCTAATGCATTTTCCATAAAAATATTAGGTTTGTGCACTCCTTTTCCATGTAAACTTTAACTGTGCCAAATTTAATACTTCTTCGTCCACGTAATCTTCGTAAAAAGGGAACGAAAACTTTTTGCTTCACGTATTAATATTATGATGATTATTTTTGTTTCAGGATTTTGGTGGCGATTTATTGAAGAGTGAAAAAGTGTATCTAGTCTGCAATATAGTTCGAATAGGATCTATGAATGCCGAAAACGTTGATTATAGGTACGGAACTATTCTACTTCTTATCGTATGGTTAGTGGCCAACCTGCTGTCAGAGTTGTTCAAGCCGCCCGAAGGCCTCTGACATGGCTTAACAACTGCTGCCTAGATGACAACAGCCGGGAACGACATTTTACGTGTCCGCTGAAGCACATACACGCTGATTTCAAATGCTGCTAAATGGTCACCCATCCCTGTTTGACCTTGCCAAGCGTTGCTTAACCTCTGGCTATGGGTGCCTCAATACTCTTAAGATTCAATCTCACTCAGTCTCAATCTGCTTTAATACTATAAATGTCAAAATGTCAGCATCATCATCTCAGCCGAAAGACGTCCATTGCTGGACATAGGCCTCCCCCAAGGTTCGCCACAATGACCGGTCCTGCGCTGGCCGCATCCAGCGGATTCCCGCACCTCCACCAGGTCGTCGGTCCACCTTGTGGGAGGCCTGGCCTACCCACGCCTAGCGCATCGAGAACTCTTCGGCTCACAAACACGAGTGCTTTTAAATTAAGATGAGATGACGTCATTTTTGAGTATAGCACTATACAAGCCTTGGTCCGTAATGACTATACTGCTGGTCACGCTATGATACCCTCAAGTTAAGCTTAGCTACGCTCTCGGCCATCAACACCGCAGCCAGCAATACACTCATTACAGACCTTGGCGGTAATGTACCTACTATTATAATTTTGACTGGATTTTAATTTTGGTAGGTTCGAGAATAACCTGGAGGTAACTTAATTCGCGATGAGGAAACCCTCGGGTATAGCATAATATATGCAGTAATAGTGGTTGTGTGGTACCCCAGGCGTAGTTCAGTGGCGCAGTCTCCGCGGGAGAGCGCGAGCGCGCGCGCCATGCGCCGGCCCTTCGGCGTCGCGTGCGTCGACATCAAGCGCTACCTCGCGCCCGAGCACGCCGACAAACACATTCAAGTGCCCTTCTATGCGTGAGTACACACACACGCACACACATACACAGCGCACACACACACACACACATAACGACCCTTCCGTAGTACATCCGTTAGGGCCATCATCTACAGCTTACTTTAGATGTAATGTACTTAGCGGTCCCCCGGCGCAACGACGCTTGGATGAATATATTCTACTTATACGTATTATCTTTTTCTTTTTGAAGTATTTTTGTCAGGGGTCTTTTAAATGCTTAGTTTATGCTAGATTGTATTTCTGACACGAAGCGGTTTTTACTAGTAGAATTCTCCGACCGTTTCTCCAAATACCCACAATAGTAATAGATTAATTTTAACGGAACCATGTACCTATTAGATACGAAAATAAAGAATTATTATTATTATAAATATAATCCATTTACAAAGCACTTGAAAATGGTTTGTAATTTTGTTGCAGATACGAAAAGGAAAATTTAGACGGGTTATTGAAGAAAGTGATCGCTAACCGCGACATAAAGGACGCAAAGCATTCTCAAGGTCTCTGGGTGTCTGTACAGCTGATAGAGGGCGACTTAAAACAGGTAACTTCGGAACAATATACCTTTTTAAACTATGATCAATTCAAATAAACGTGTACGAGACTTGGTGATTAAACCTTGGTTAACTTAATAAATCTTAAGTTAATCGAAGCTCGACTAAGGTGGTAGCATCCTCTTTAAAGTTTGACGTAAAGTCGCTATTACAGCTGCGTTTCGTGCGATGAGTGAGAGAGTTGAAAACCTAACCCCCCTTCCCCTCCCTCTAACCCACTACCCTTCAGGTCGGCAATGTGCAAGCATCTATAAGCTTCATTAACTGCTTAACACCAGGCGTGCTGTAAGCTTGTTTATCACCTATTTTGGATTACAAAAATAAATGCTTTCGTATTTATAAAAGCAGTGATAGCCGATTGTTTTAGCCCGCGTCTTGCGGGCTTAAGGTCCAGGGTTCAGACTCCGGCTCGCATCTCTGGGTTTTCGAAATCTATGTGCGAATCATAACTTTAATATGATTATCACTTGCTTACGGTGAAGGAAAATATCGTGAGGAAACCTGCATGTCTTAGATAATTTATCAATTTTTCGAAAGCCATTGAAATCTACCAACCCGCACTGGGCCAGCGTGGTGGATTATGGCCTGAAACCCCCTCGCGTTGAGGGGAGGCCCGTGCCCAGGAGTGGGACGTCAAAAGGGCTAATATTATTATTATCACTACATAGTATAAAACAAAGTCGCTTCCCGCTGTCTGTCTGTCTGTCTGTCTGTCCCTATGTATGCTTAGTTCTTTAAAACTATGCAACGGATTTTGATGTGGTTTTTTTCAATAGATAGAGTGATTCAAGAGGAAGGTTTTAGTATATAATTTGTCAAGTTTTGGTCGCGATAACCGACATCCACGCGGGCGAAGCAGCGGGCATCAGCTAGTTATTTATAAAAGTACAAATTCCCAGATTCGCGATGAAAACCCCCACATAGTGGTTGGCAATACGGCCGTGGCCCGTAAGATGGGGTTCCCGGAGGTCATACTGCCTGGCGACGCCCGCAACGACCTGTACGTGACGCTGTGCAGCGGCGCCTTCTCCAAGGGCAGCGGGAAGAGCTCCGAGAGGAACATTGAGCTGGTCGCCAGGGTTGTGAAGAACGGACAGATACTGAAGGTAATGGAGATTTTTAATAGAAATATTGATTGACTTATTGTCTGACAGATACCGCACAGCCTAAGGGCGCATTCTAACGGCGATCCATTTTTACAGGTTCGTTTTATAGTATATAGGTACTTTTTTTGACGATGGCGTATGTTGTTGTACCAACGAGTTCACACATGCGACAGAATCCAGAATCCAGATCCAGTAATAAAACAATGCTGAAAATACGGACCTTCTATGTGAATGCGCACTAAACTGGTGACGATATGACGTAGAAAGAAAAGAAGAAAGAAAAGCTTTATTGCGACAAGCAAAATGCAAAACAAAATAAATAAAAATGTAAGAAAAATACATAATTGTTGTGCTCGCCCCAACCGGACCCAATTTAACTTGCGCTGGTTGATGGGGACAGTTTGCCGCAACAAGAAGACCGCTAAAACAAATTAAAACTAAAAGGGCTCGTACTCAAAGCTATGCTAATAATTTACTGTTACTCCTGTAAGCCAGGATCGACAATGGTGTCCAACGATGACGCCAAGGTTTGATCCTCAACGAGTCCGAATCGAGGGTCAAATTTTATTTATTTATATAGATGGTTATTAATAATGGTTATTTGGACGCGTTTTCGTCAGGGCGTGATCTCCAGAGGGGCCGGCATGCCGCTGGCCGACGAGTACAGCTCGGTGGTGTACTACCACGACGACCGACCGCGCTGGCAGGAGGTCTTCAAGGTAACCACTTATTTGTTTAATATCTAGGGCTGATCTGATATGGTACTATGTAAATATATCAATGTAAACATCTCTAACTAACTTTAACCCCCTTCGCACACGACGTCGTAACGTAAGCGTATCGTATTACGCGCTATTACGCGCGTAGGACGAGAGCAATACGAGCACGTACATTTTCTAACAAGTCCGCACACGAAGCGTAGTCTCATACGCTTCGCTGCCACACCGCTTCTTGTGCGGACTTGTTAGAAAATGTACGTGCTCGTATTGCTCTTGTTCTACGCGCGTAATAGCGCGTAATACGCTTACGCCCCGTGTGCGAAGGGCCTAATTTTTTGTAAAATGTAAAAAATAAATGTTTTGACAGCAGAGTAAATTTAATTTAATTTCGTTTATGTACAACACAAACATTTGCGCACTGTTTATTTTTTTTCCTGTATTTATTACAAAGTAAATGCTGGAGTGTTGTTGATGCAACAGCGGATCCTGCGAGCTTACGTGTGGTAATATCGGCATTTAAAGTTTTGTACTGTGTGTCAGGTGGCGTTGAACATCGAGGACTTCAAGGAAGCCCACGTGGTGTTCCTGTGCCGGCACCGCAGCTCCAACGAGGCTAAGGATCGCGCTGAGCGGTTCTTCGCGCTCGCCTACTTGCGCACCATGCAACGGGATGGTACCACCGCGCCCGACACGCACCACAACCTCTGCGTGTACAAGGTCAGAATATCCACCATCTGATGATAACCAATTTTGGTTAAGCACGCGTCTTGCGGGCTTAAGATACAGGGTTCAAACCCGGGTTCGCACCTCAGGATTTTCGAAATGAATGTATGAATGAATGGATGTGCGAATCATAACTTTAATATGATTATCATTGGCTTACGATGAAGGAAAAACATCGTGAGGGAGCCTGCATGTCTTAAAAAAATCTAAAAAAAAATCGAAAGACATGAATTCCACCAAACTGAACTGGGCCCGCGTGGTGGATTATGGCATGAATCCCCCTTGCAGGGGAGGCACATGCCCAGGAGTGGGACGTTGAAAGGGTTAATATTATATTATAGAATTACATTTTTTATTCGATCTTTTCGATTTGTTTATAACTTATAACTCGCAATACACTTACGCAATAGACCTCATATCCAATATACACCTAGTTTAGGGCGAACAGCAGGATATGTTATGGCCTTGTCCGGACCAATGAGCATTCAGTACCCCGCGCCCACGCACAAATAAATTGAAAAATAATAGGCATTAGGTATCCACGTGGTCGATGCGATAATCGAATCAAATAATCGATTATAGATCGACAAGAAGGCGATTACCGAGCACCCAGACGGCCCGCCTAGCAGCTCGTACCTGTCCCTTCCATGTCGCCGCGACGAGCTGCCCACTGGCTCGGAGCAGGGGTTCTCGCACGCGGGACTTTCACTGGTGCATAGAGACTGTCTCACTGTTGCGACTAAGCTGTGCTCTACCAAACTCACACAGAGAGGTACGTACACTGCATAATACTATTGGACGATCGATCTGTGGCCCGATTCTCGTAACCAAAACCGTAACGATATCTCAGCGATATGATACGACTATATCGCTGAGATATCGTTACGGTCCGGGCTACTGATGACCGCTTGCCGAATTGGTTTGCCGAAACTATAGTGTTGGTTTTGAGTTGATTTGTCGACCTAACATCGTGAGGAAACCTACCTATCCCTCGGGATTAGGTAATAGTCAGTTCCTGTATACACGGCGACAAGGTTCACCACCTGTCACGTTGGGTTCTGACTATCTGGTGAAACGTGGGCTTTGAGTTGGCTTAATACCTCCACAATGTGGTGGTCACTCAAGCCTCTGAGTACCCCCGAATGGGGATAAAAGTCGTGACGTTATATTTACATATTTGTATTTTGTCGACCTAGTAATTCCCATTCAATCCAAGTTGTTGTGTCCCAGACGAGATCCTGGGCGTGTTGAAGTGGAGCTCGCACTACAAGGCGGGCACGCTCCGCAAGGCGCTGGCGCAGCTGCTGCTGGTGCCCAGCGAAGAACTCGTCAAGTTCCTGCAGGACATACTCGACGCGCTCTTCAGTATACTCACGCAGGTATATCACATATTATACTCTACTCTTTGTGGTGCTCTGTAGTACAGTAGAGGTATGAAAAGGTTCGTCAGTTTTCAAATTGATTCATTTGACACGTTATTGCAACAGCGTAGTTACCTATACACTCTGCTTTCTATTCCAAATCCAGAAAAAAAAGTGCGGTTGGGGGACCCCCTTCAGGAACAAAGGTCCTCACGCCTTTTTTTAGGGTTCCGTACCCAAAGTGTGCCAACGGGACCCTATTACTAAGCTACGCTGTCCGTCTGTCTGTCCGTCTTTCTGTCCGTGTGTCTGTCTGTGAGCGGGCTGTATCTCACGAACCGTAATAGCTAGAGACTTGAAATTTTCACAAAATGTGAATTTCTGTTGCCGCTACAACAACAAATACTAAAAAAAAAAAAAAAAAAACATTCAAGGCGTTAGGCGTTCCCGACGGGTACTTCATTCAAAATTCCGTTCGATCTCTGCTCGCCGAACACTAGAAATAATTTCATGTTCGAAATTCAAAATTGATTACTGCCCTCTGGTAAGCTTTGTGCGGAAAATGCCAACTACTTCACCAAGCCAACAAGGAACTCGGATGGAATGCGGATTCCCCGCCCGCACGCCGCCCGCACACCGCCAACGCCCTTTTGTGCGGGTGACGTCACATTTGAAAGGCGCCTATTGGCTTGGTGGGGTAGTATTTTATTTTTTGAGGAAGTAAGGGCCGCCACATACATACGGAATTCCGTAATCCGTTTCGAAATATCGAATCGGGGTTCCGAACGCAGTAAATCCATCCAAATGTATGGACGTATCAAATACGTACGGAAATTTTCCGTTTCGGAATTCCGAATGGTAGCCTGTGCGTCTGGAATTACTCAATGATTCCGAACGGAAATAAACGTATGTGTGTGATAAGCTTACGGATACCCGATGCGATATTCGGAATTCCGTATGTATGTGGCGGGCATCAGTGTCGTTTTTCGAATAGATGGAATTAACATTTTGCCTTCCCTAGGCAGAGGACAAGGGCCCGTACACGGAGAACAGCTACGGCGTGCTCGTGCTGCAGTGCTTGCTGCGTGTGATCGCGCTCGTGGCCGACCACAAGTATCTCCACTTCCAGCCAGTACTGCACGTGTACATCGACGAGAGCTTCTGCGACGCGCTCGCTTACGAGTCAGTACCTGCACACCTCCTATCTTCTTATCGTATGGTTCCCTGGTACCTGGTGTCAGAGTTTCAAGCCGCCCGAAGGCCTCTGACAAGGCTTAATAGCTATGTCTTCACCAGTGCGCTTTCACGTTCATCTTGCGCTTTCGTCTGACGCATGCATGAAGCGCCATAGCGCATGCAATAACGCGTGCGGTATTCTAGCTCAAAAACAGCGCACGCCCGTAGCGCACGCTGATCCGCCACCGGTGGGTTCGCGTGCAACATTCCGTGCACAGGTAGACACTAAGCTGCATGCGTCTTAAGGCAGTCAATATTGCACGCGCTTGACGCGAGATGTATTGAAAGTTGAAGACGCAAGATGAACATGAAAGCGCACTGGTGAAGACATAGCTAATGACTGCTGCCTAGATGACAACGACCGGGACCGTGTTTTTACGTGCCCGGAA
Source organism: Drymonia ruficornis (assembly GCA_947859195.1). Taxonomy (NCBI): domain Eukaryota; kingdom Metazoa; phylum Arthropoda; class Insecta; order Lepidoptera; family Notodontidae; genus Drymonia; species Drymonia ruficornis. Next base: position 3,247,648 of record OX401926.1, on the reverse strand, counting down.
GCATGGAGACGGTCAGTTCAAATGCCACTAAATGGTCACCCATCTCTGACTGACCTTGCCAAGTATTGCTTAACCTGCGATCGTTTACCGATCAGTGATTGCAACTGGCTATGAGCGCCTCAAACCACCCCTCCAACCACACCCCTCTATGAAATACCATCAGCCCTGAAGGGGAGTGGCACAGAGGGAGGGTAAGGGGGGGCGGCTTCCGGCTCTCTCACTCATCGTACGAAACGTAGCTGTAATAGCGACTTCACTACTTCCAGCCGGTACTGTACATCGACGAGAGCTTCTGCGACGCGCTCGCTTACGAGTCAGTACCATCATACTCTTTATGGGATGCCATCTGGGCCGTCTTAAGCCATGCAGAGGCCCTTCAGATGGGCCGAGAAAAGGCACGATGGGCTATCTCCTCTTCCACGAGTGGGCTAAAAATTTAGAAAAAATACCACAGTATTTATTGAACCTTGGTCTTTAAATTTATATCTCCTACTAAACCGCTTGGAATTTTTAATTATTTCTTCACCAAAAGATGGAGAAAGATGCCTGGTATTCTACAAATGTACGTGGATCACGCACGTGCAAGTTGTGGAACGATCTCCCTCCCGAAGTCCTTCCTTTGCACTACGACATGGGGTTCTGCAAAGGGCATGTTTACAGCTCCCTAAAAGGTCGGCGCCGCATCTGTTCGCCTTAAGTTGCAGCTGTCCTGGGAGCAGGCTTCCACTTAGGACCGTCTCAGGACCGTCTGCCAGTGTGCCATCCTTGGCTATAAGGGCACACTGTCCTCTGCACATACATACGGAATTCCGTTTCGGAATATCGAATCGGGATTCCGTAAGCTTATCACCCACATACGTTTATTTCCGTTCGGAATAATTCCGGACGCGCAGGCTACCACTCGGAATCCCGAAACGGAAAAATTCCGTACGTAGGTGATACGTTCATACATTTGAATGGATTTACTGCGTTCGATATCCCGAAACGGAATTCCGATGTATGTGGTGGCCCTAAAAATAAATACTTATGACTGTCGTAGGAAGTTGATATCGGTGATGGTGTGGGCGATCGACGCTGCTGATGGCGGTGACTTGGCGCTGAAGCGGCTGCTGATGTGCATGAAGTGCATCGAGAGCCTCGTGCGCCTGCTCGTGCGCAGCCGCCAGCTGCGCAGCGCGCTCGGCGACCGCGCCTCCGACCACGACTTCTACGTCAAGTTCGAGGTAGGGTACCAATACGCGGGTTCGATTCCCGCCAGAGGCAACAGCCTGGTAACACCAGCGCGTTCGACTCCTTTTTTTAGGACTGCGGTGGCAACAAAGCGTACGGCCCGCCTGATGTTAAGCAGTTACCGTAGCCTACTATAGATGCTTGCAATACCAAAGGTATTGCTCTCACATTGCCGACCTGAAGAGGAGTGGGATGGAGGGAGGGGTAGGGGGGGGGGTTGTGCTTTCGGCTCTCTCACTTATCGTACGAAATGCAGCTGTAAAAGCCGGCAACCAATAAAAGCGCCTCGAGCGCTGCTGCGAGCCAAGCGAACGCTCTCATTGGTCACCGGCTCATTTTCCCGGCTTTCGCGTGTGTTTTGTCACTTTGACAGTCGTCGTCGTCAAGACCTCCGCTTTGCAACGGAGGATAGTGGATAATCTTCTTCCAACTCCCCCTATCCTTTCTTTTGATTAAATTCGTGCGGGTTCCAAGACAACTTAGCTTTTCCCCGGGACTCGTCGCAGGTCAAACCTTGGCGTCTTCGTTGGACACTATTGTCGCTCATGGCTTACAGGAGTAACAGTGGTATGTGGCGGCTCAGGTCCCAAGAAACAAGTCGTCGTATTACACTTCCCTACGGCTTTGAACGATACTTGAAAACTTGTTAAGTTGTGTTGTAATAAGTAATATACGACCCTGAGTGATACGACCGTGAGTGTTAACAGTTGACTTTATAATAACAGGATTTGCTGGAAGCTCTGGTGCGGCTAATGCGGTGCGGCGACCACGCGCTCACGTGCCAGGGCTCGGCGCTCAAGTACTTGCCGCACGCGGTGCCGCACATCATAGAAGTATACCCCGACACGCAACTCAGGTCAGTCACACTCCCTACCATCAACTACGCTCTCTGCTCGCAGAGACTGGCCATCAGCGTCGACATGAAAAACCGGCCAAATGCGTGTCGGACTCGCACGTAAAGGGTTCCGTAACACCGTATAAATTTGTAGTATTTGTTGTTGTAGCGGCAACAGAAATACACATTGCAAGGGTCAGCGCTGGGGAAGTCTCGTTCTTCTCCTTCAGCACATGCTGAGCCAATACCTTTTCGGCACAGTTCGCACTGACCCTTTTTTTTTCTGTCTCCTATGTTTGTTTTGTTTATTGTTGCGATCAGTGTCGAATAAATGTTTTTTCTTTCTTTTTCTTTCTTCTTTACATTGTGTAAAAAATTCAACTGTCTCTATTTAAGTTTTACGGTTCGTGAGATACAGGATACAGCCCGATGTCAGACAGACGGACAGGGTTTCGGTAAGTACGGAACCCTAATAAACATGTGCGGTCGGGGGACCCTCGTTAGGAACGAAGTTCCTCATGCCTTTTTTGTTTTCTTTTTAAAATGTGTTTTAACACTAAAGCGTTTAAAAAAACGCGACTAGCGTTACCTTTCCTTTTGACTTTGAATGCGGTTTGATATCAAACTGCAATTCTGCAATGGGTTTGTAGTCTGTATGTAGATGACATAGAAGCACTCTCGTTCGCAGCGCGTTCATAGTGCGCGCGCTGAGCGCGCTGCCGCTGGGCCGGCTCAGCAAGCAGCGCGTGCTGGCGCTGCTGGAGCTGGTGCGCGGCCCGCTGGCCGCCGCCGCCGACGCGCGCGCGCTGCTGCTGCCGCACCTCGCCACCACGCTGCAAGCGCTGCTGCGAGACAAGGCAGAGGTATACACGCACTATGGACCTACTAGGACCTAGTTTGAATGGATCAGTGTTTTTGGTTTTTGAGACGGAACTTCTCAGGCGAGCTCGCGTTTCGATCCTGTATTGGAGTCAACGAAAAAAAATAAAAACAAAATAAACGCTTTGATTTTGATGAAATTGTATTTAGGTAGTCTACATATACAACATTAATTAGGGGATGAAAAGTTTGTCAAAAAAAAAAAAAAAAAAAGTTGTGCCGGTCGATCGATTTATTAATACTGGCCTAATATAATCTACTGTCAGATCAACAGTAATTTAGACATATAAAATGGCACATTTCCTATTAAATAAGATATATTCCATAATAAAAAAGTTCAAAAGGAAAGCGTAATTATCCCGCCAACACTGATCTGTTCAAAATAGGACCTTACTTACACGCTTACACTCTGGTAGGTATAATTATTACACACAATTACATAATTTGCTCACAGGATATGCTCACTCGGCACATATTTGGTTGCTCCAATAGAAGAACTAACATTGTTTTATTTACAAGTTATAAAACAAGTTTTTTCAAATCACACTTGAATAGAAAGTTTTGCAACACATTATTATTTTAGTTCATCTTATTATAATGCTGAACGAATATCGAAACTGAATAATAGACAATAGAAGATACTGTCGCATTGTTTTATGGTTTTTTTTTCAATAACAATTTGATGTCCACTGGTGTGTTTAAAAAGTTTAAATGCAATAGCATCAAGTGATCTTTGTACACAATTTAAAGGGTCGTAACACTTCATAAGACATTACTCATTATTATAGAATACTTAAAACGATGTCAGATAACGTTGGAAAAACTCTCGAAAGAAAGTAATCATTTCAAGTTTCAACGTAATTTTTCGTCGTAAACTTTAGTGGATATCAGGTGAATTTCTTTATGTTGGCAGTTTTATTTTGTACGATTGTGGCCAGTAGTCTAATTAAAAACAATATCTTTTAAAACCATTGCATAGTTTTTTGTGCAAAAAAATTAATCTTCGACTACACGATCAGTATTTCTATGTGCTCAATTGCACAAGTTTTTGTGCAAGTGAGAACAAATTAATTTACGAGTCGGGATAAAGTATTTTTTTTTATTTACTTTGGCCACAGTCGTACCCCCTGTGTTCGTCAATAACATTGTGTACGTCCAGTGAATTAAAACCCACCCGGTTCGTGTGATGGTATGTACGCACCAACACGGTAATGTATATTGTACCTTGTGTTTTGTACTCAATGGATCGTGAGGACCGGAGCTCGGCGAACGGATTTGAGCGAGAAATGCTTGTTAAAGTCACTTCTTTTATTTGAAAGTTATGCAGTGTCTAATGAGACAGACATTTGTGACATAATCCACGAATCTCAAGTAAAGTCAGCATACACGAACAGAAACAGTGTATAATTTTGTTCCAACTCCTCCTATCCTCTCTGTTGATTAAATGCGTGCGGGTACCAAGACAACTTAGCTTTCCCCCGGGAACTCGTCGAGGGTCAAACCTTGGCGTCATCGTTGGACACCATTGTCGATCCTGGCTTACAGGAGTAACATTGGTGGGCCTATCACGCAGTATTGTAAAGTCACTCAATCGCTCGTTGTACGTTTTTTAGCATATTTAGGAAACTTAATTATTTTTATAAAAAAAAAACCGACTTCAAAAAAACCTGATGCTCTAAAAAGCCTGAAATAATATTTCTATTACCACCTCTGCCTACCCCTTCGGGAAAACCAGACGTGATGGTGTGTTATCGAGTATTTGGGGTCGGTGCCAATCTATCTTCTTACTTTTATAGTAGGTAGACTTGGCATACCAAGATTGGCACCGACTTCAAATACTCGATAACACACCATCACGTCTGGTTTTCCCGAAGGGGTAGGCAGAGGTGGTAATAGAAATATTATTTCAGGCTTTTTAGTGCATCAGGTTTTTTTGAAGTCGGTTTTTTTTTTTTATAAAAATAATTTTGTTTCACGATTTTTAGTGCCAATGCACATTTTGGCATATTGAACCTTATGAAGTAAGCCCAACAAAAGGTAACTGCTGTAAATCGTTGAAGAATTCCCTCGACTGTCTATGGTCTCCATCATCAGACCTGTAATGGCACTTATAAACGATATGGGTGCAAAGTTCTCATCAATAGAAATGAATTAAGTCCAAACACAAGGTAGCTACTGTAAAACATTGAGGAGTTCCCTTGACTGTCCTACGTCTTTATCATCAGACCTCTAATGACAGTCACAACCCATCTAGGTGTAAAGTTCTCATCAATACAAATTAATGAAGCCCAAACACAAGGTAGCTACTGTAAAACGTTGAGGAGTTCCCTTGACTGTCCTACGTCTTCATCATCAGACCCCTAATGACAGTCACAACCCATCTAGGTGTAAAGTTCTCATCAATACAAATTAATCAAGCCCAAACACCAGGTAATCGCTGTAAATAGTTGAGGAGTTCCCTTGACTGTCCTACGTCTTCATCATCAGACCCCTAATGACAGTCACAACCCATCTAGGTGTAAAGTTCTCATCAATACAAATTAATCAAGCCCAAACACCAGGTAATTGCTGTAAATCGTTGAGGAGTTCCCTCGACTGTCTTTCGGCTCCATCATCAGATCGACTCCAGACCTTCATAAAATAGTAGTGCTTTAAAATAGTTAATGAAAAAATTTACAAACGCACTAGTCGCCCCTACGATTTTCGAAGGTTCCCCTCGATTTCTCTGGGATGCCATCATCAGATCCTGGTTTCCTTATCATGGTACCACCGCTGGAATATCTCCTTTCCAACAAAAAAAGATTCATCAAAATCGGTTCATAAACGACGAAGTTATCCGCGAACACACATAAAAAAAAAAAAAAAAAAAATATACGGTCGAATTGAGAAACCTCCTCCTTTTTTGAAGTCGGTTTAAAAATATGCAAAGGATGGGGAACTTTTACACTGGGTATCCAAAGCAAAGCACTCGGCGTAAAGTAGCTATTAGAGCTGCGTTTCGTACCATGAGCCGGAATCCCAACCTGCCCCCCTTTCCCTCCCTATTTCCCACTCCCCTCAGATCGGCAACGTGCGTAAAAAACACTGTTTATTAGAGTTTATTTGTCAATATGAAAATACTATCACTAAACAACATGGCAACATTTCTCACCCAAACTCGATCGCAACGGGAGCCCTTTGAACCAGGTTTGTGTGTTCCTTGTGGCGCGTCGCAGAGTTCACCCGAGGTAAGCACCGCACGCCGATGCATGCAGCCCGATTAGCACCCTGTATGTTGTTTGGTTGGGTCTATTGTCGCTTGACAGTTTTCACTGCGTTAATATTGTAATTACTACAAACAAACTTATCCGTTTTGTTTGGTAGACAAAATAAAAATGTCATTTGATAGGTTATCTCATGGTAAAAATAGTGGTGACGACATCAGTAAAAAATAATTTCTGTAACTAAATTCTGCTACTTTGAATTGATACATTTTAAACGTGTACTAATAACAAAATATGAATTTCTTTGCGCTTACTTGTCCGAACTAAATTGCGCAATTTTACTCAAATGTACAAAATATTTTGTGCAAGTGAGCACAAATCATTATTTGAGCGCGTAGCTTACTTTATGAATGTTTTTTTTTATTTAGCAAAAGGAGCAGAGTTTTTTTGACGGTCGTTTAATTTTAGGTTACATTATAGAAAATATTACGTCATTGGTTATCTAATAACGCAGTGAAAAGGTGTTACGTTGATTCGTGTAGACGGATGGAAGATGGTATGTGGTATGGTATTTTTTGTTAACTTATTGTACTAAATAATAACATTACTAATATTAGGCTCGGCGTAAACGGGCCACCGACCACCGCACCGGTGGTCAGCGACAAGCAGTTCACAGTCGGGGATTTATGCTTAGCGAGTGGCCGCCACCGGCCACACGTGTGCGGCGAATTTCTACAAAATGCATGAAAAAGCGTGTGAAATGCTTGTCGATGGCCACGGGTGGATGGCTGTGGTCGGTGGCTCGTTGGCGCCGAGCCTTAATTTAATATCTATTATAGTGCATGATAATCGTCTTCATTACCAATTGTAAATTATTATATCGGAATATCAGTTAACATTGTATTAAACATTTAATCACAAGCATTCTCTACTCGGTTGAATTTAAAGATTATTTGAATAAAACAATATTTGTAGACAAACCGCCAAATTTATAAAGATTCTTAGCCAGTTGACAATGGTTTTACAAAGCGTTTCTAGGAACAAGTTATTTGTAATATCAGTGTCATTATAACTTTCTATGGGGATAATAAATTAGAACCGAATAATTCAATAACTAGTATGTCAACTGCCAAGAGAGAATTTTGACATACCTATCACTATGTCAAAAATTCCCATTTCGGCCTAAGTTGATGACTATTTGGCGTAGTAGTTCGAGCGTAAGCGCACGGCTCACTACGTCCAGGTTGGGGGGTCAATTCCCTCCAGAGTCAAATTTCGGAAACCGCCCTTTCGGCCTTTCCTTTTCGGCCTTTTCGTAATTTGCCCTGGTCTGGGTGTCACTGGGGTCGCCTCCAGTCTATTGTACGGTACCCATATTACAAGCGTTACTTAGTTAATCGGACCATACAGTTGTTGCGTTACTCTGGCGATATTTATAAAAGTATTACAATAACTAATTACTCTGTACTGAGTAGAGAATGCCTAAATACTGTTGCGTGATGCGGTAGAAACTCATTTCCTTCGTTTTCATTGGTTCTGTGCTATCACTACATCTTTCTCACATAACAACTTTACCGCACTACGCAGTTGCTTTATATGTCCTATATTATGTGATTAAATGCATGCCTTTACGCTGAAACTCTACGAAAGCTAAGCGAAATGGATTTAAAAATCGACCAATGGGGTCCCTTTATACATGACTTACGTGAAATAAAGAGTTCCTATTGGTGAATAACGTGAAGGCTTTCGTAGACATTCGGTATTAGCCTGTAATAATATCGTGTCCCGGTCGCACCCGCATCTTGAGATATGCACACAAATACGTGTAATGACGTCACATGAAAGATTAATACACCCAATCACATCTAAATACAATATAGAATAATTCAAATTCCACCAATCACCATTTATTAATATGTATTTACTTACTAACATCAATTTATATGTTTGTGTGTGTGCATGGCGTGTGTTCCACGTGTGTTAGTGTTATACTTCAGCACAAGGGCAGCAAAAAACGATGGTTCGTGTTTAGAAATATTGTCACGTATAGTTACCCGGGAAAGTATCCTAGAGATTCCAGGTATATTCATATTACCACAATCATCATTACAATTAATTGTTGGTCATTTCAAAAGAGCTGCAGTTGGTTTATTATTCACACTTAAAAAAATAACCTAATTACTGTAAAAAAGATAAACCCCTGAGAATCTTACCGGATCGTCTTAATCGAAAAAAAAATCGAGATAAAAAATCTTGAGAATAATAATAGTAATATGATCTTTGACTTTGATCATGCCAAGATGTACCATCTGTTACTGCAGAAGCTTGTAGAGACTAAAATTAAAAAAAAATGGATTTCCACGCTGGATAAGCAAATCATAAGTATCATGACATTAAGTTGTTTACTAGAATATGTTAAATCCGAATGAACCATTTCACGCATTCGTTTATTAAATAAGCTGTGTTTGTCAGTGTGTTCAATTTTACTAACACCTTGTGATTACCTTCGAACAATGTATTATTATCTTTATGTAATTTGTGCACTATTTATTCATCTATTTACTTAATATACTTACATAATGATTTCTCTATAAATATATCTAGTACATAAACAACATTCACACTTCATTTTTTTTTTCTTTAAAATATAACAATGCATCATTTTGATGTTGGTGTTCAATAAAATTAAAAAAAATAACAAGCGCCTTCGGTGTCGCTTGAAAACTAAATTGTGTGCAAACTCTTGATGTGTTGCATGCTCTGCGCTCGTAGGTTGCCGGTTGACAGCTGTCAAAGTGACATAAGTATGACAGTTGTCAGTTGGTACCTTGCTGGTGTAACGACTGATCAATATAAACCTTTGTGTTTAAATCATTAATATTGATTTAGGCAACGAAATGATAATTAAAATTATCTAAGTTAACTAAAAGACTAAATGAAATTATAGTTTGTAATGATCGGTTTATAGGTGTACGCTTGTGACAAATGCCCAATATAATAAAATGAGTGTTTTAAAAAGTATGAAAAAAATGTTTTGACAAGATCAAAAAATAAACACCACCATCCAAAGAAATGTTTTGACAAGATAAAAAAAAACCTACTATTTATAAAAAAAAAGGAAATAATCACTGAGAAGTATAAAAACTTATGTTTTTTGAGACAAACCTTCGCTTGTCTCAAAAAACATAAGTTTTTATACTTCTCAGTGATTATTTCCTTTTTTTTTATAAATAGTAGGGTTTTTTTTCTTCTAAAAATCATTCATGGTACCTACCTAATTCAATAAAAAATAAAACATGCCAGTCGAATTAGGAGTCTCCTTCTCTTTAATAGTCTGATAAAAAAAATTGTCGCCAGATCTTGTCATAATATTGAATTTCAATATAAACCCAGTCACACACGGCTCCGCCACGCCACGTCTTTATATCGGGCACGTGTCACGGTACGCTAGCAATGTGTCGGGTGTGACAGTGGGATCGCGAGGCGGCTCACAAGTCACGCTCCGTCGGCAAAGCGGCCAGACTGCTTGGCGCCGACACGGCGAGGCTCCACGACCACACGCATCAACAGCAGATCGTATGTATACGCCTTTACTTGTTTATTGCTTTGACAAATTCCTATTGGCCGACGTAAACAACTCAACATCGACCACATAACCAGTAGGCGCCTAATACCTATTAATTCGCTATTCAAATTATTCAGTGCTCAATGCTCATTGGTCCGGACAAGGTCACGACGAATCCTGACCCACATGCACACAGACACAGATCTATCCTTACTGGCCAGAAATTTTTAGGCGTGGATTTATATTAGATCTGACTTCCTAATAACTGAAAGCGATCGCCCTATACAAGGTGTCTACGGGATATGAAGTCGATCAAGGTAGCCTTGATAACGCCATGTGAATGTCTTTGCAGACTACTGTCAATATTGCAGTATAAATAGCATTTTTTTTATAACATCATCGCAGATCCTATTTTACGTGTATATTATATTTCAGAGAAATGTGCAGAGGCTACAACATTGTTTTATAGCTTTTTATAACATGCTGTATATTGCTATCGTTATAATGTTTAGAATTAACAAATGCTTTTTATATATAGTTTAAAATGACTTTCGCGGTAACTCATTATGAAGAGTAAGTGACTAAAGCCATGTGCAATGTATCCGAAATTTAACCACGATTTTGATTTCACGCAGCTTCGTTCATGTACAAGAGGATAGAGTAAGTATGGTCAACATAAACCCCTATCCCAGACATTATTTTGAGCGCCGGAATATGTTTATTTATGTGTTATATGGGTCCTCAAATAAGTGTACATAAAAATAAGAAAAATCTGTGACGAATAACCACCAAAACTGCATTGTCCTTTGCACTGCATTCATTTGGGATGTTCACATACACACATCACAGAAAGTTGGAAATGATTTTGAAATTAGGATTGTTCGGGAGCTGGGCGGCTAACAGCGCCACATAGCAATTGTGCAAGCGCAACTCATTTTTCTGATTTTCTAGCAGAATCGTTAGCAATCCCGCAAAATTTCCGTGAAATAGTAACGAATGGCGTAAAATGTGTGACTATTTCACTGTAATTTTGCGGAATTGCTAAGGATTCCGCTACAAAATCAGAAATATGAATTGTGTTTCCAGACTTGCTTGGCGCTACTAGCTCCCTTGCTTTTATCCACCGTATTATGAAAAGTGATTCCTAAACTTTTTGTGATGTGTCTGTGTATCGATTCCTTTCAACATCGCACTCTTCCTGGGCCTGGAGTCGCTTAAAAATTTTCCATTCGGAAACCACTGGTCTCTAATATTATCTTCGTGAAATTCGGAAATTCCTGGTGGTCGACAGGCAGCCATCTGTTTGCAGTCCTTTAGCCGGCAACAAGTTTACTGGCAAGAATTTACGTTTTATAATGACGTGGGAGATAATACCGTGAAACTACAGTAGCAGTAGGTCGGGCATGTGGCCCTTATGAGCCCGCAAAGGTGTACAAACATCATCACCAATTGGATTCCCGATGGAGGCCGCCGACAAAGAGGTCGACCAAGGTAGAGATGGCGAGATGATTTGACCACCTTTGCGGGAACATCGTGACAGGATATAGCCTAAAATAGAGACATGTGGAGAAGTATAGGGCCTTTGCCCAAGAGTGGGACGTATAACGGCTATTATTTTACTAGCCTATCATTGTGTCCCACTCCTGAGCAATGAATGGCATCTCCTTGAATTCTCCACAAAGCACGATTTTGAGCGGTCACAGACCAAGTATCTCCCGCAAAGGTGACCAAATCATCCCGCCATCTCTTGGGTCTGCCTCGAATTCTCGAAGATAATATTAGAGACCATTTGTTTTGCAATGGACAATTGTAAAGCGACTGAAGTTCTGCCCTCTATACAGCTTCATATTATCACAGTAGCATCATATTCTAGCTGGAGCTGTGCATCGATACGCTGGGCGAGGTGATGTCTCTGCTGGCGCGCGACGACGTCGGCCCGGTGGAGGCGGACCGGGCCGAGCTGGCGCGGTGCCTGCTACCCACGGTTATTAAGACCGCCGCGTCGATGCTGCGGAACAGAAAGAGCGTAGACGTGACGAATGGCACTGATGATAGTTTGGTGGTGAGTAGATACGTTGGTGTTATAGTTTGTGCTCTTTATTCTGTGTATGTCCAGGGCCCATGTATGCCCATGTCGCTAGCTACCAAACCCATTTTTTCCAATCAGCCGTTCGTTCTTCAAGTTACACTAATGGCCTGCGCACATTGGCGGACGGCCCGGCATAGGATTTTAAATTTATCAATCGAATTTAATACTTATCCAATCGAAATAAGGTGCTCCAGCGTGAACTTCGATACTCCGAGATGCGCTGCGATGCTCCGAGGTCGATCAGCTAGCATTGAAATATATACCTTATTTCGATTCGATTATTAAATTCGAAGTATTAAATTCGATTGATGAATTTTAAGGCCTTAAATCTCCCTTTATTTACAGAGGCGTATGGTCTCCGTGCTGCTAGACATGGTACGTCAAATGTCCGACACCCAATACAGTGGCGTGGTAAAGGCTCTGGAAGCCGAGAACGCCGGAGGCAGCCGGACTCTGGTAGCGGACGCTCTCTCCCTATTTCTCGCTTTGCTGCAACGGCCGGTGTTTAGACCGCACTGGGCGGATATCCTGCATCTCCAACATTACGTTATGTTGCATGCTTTGAGGTGAGTGACTGTGAAATAATCTGCTACAGCACCAAGCCAACTAGGCGTCTGTCAAATGTGACGTCACCCGCATAAAAGATGGTGGCGATATATGGGCGGGAAGCCGCATTCCACCCGAGCGCCTAGTTGGCTTGGTGGAGTAGTATAGTCTTTTTTGTGTAAGGTTGTAAACAAGCGTACGGCCCGTCAAATTTATAGAGATTGTAGCCAGTTTACAATGGTTTTAAAAAGCATTTCTAGGAGCAAAAGTCATTTGTAATGCCAGTGTAAGTACATCATAACTTTCTTTAAAGAGGGCTAGTGTATGGTCCCAAACTAAGCAACGCTTGTACTATGGGTATAATGGACTGAGGGCGATCCCAGTGACACCCAGACCAGGGAAAATTACTAAAAGGCCGTTTCCGAAATTTGCCTCTTGAACCTGCAATCACCGAGCGCAGTGAGCCGAGCGGCTAACACTCTTTGCTTACACAAAAAAATCTTTTGAACGTAAATACTTCAATCGATAGATAGATCTTTTTAACCCCCTACGAAAAACGAGGGGTGTTATAATATTGACGTGTGTATCTGTGTATCTGTGTATCTGTGGATCTGTGTATCTGTGTATCTGTGTGTCTGTCTGTGGCATCATAGCGTCTGAACGGATGGACCGATTTGGATTTAGTTTTTTTTGTTTGAAAGGTGACGTAATCGAGAGTGTTCTTAGCTATGTTTCAAGAAAATCTGCTCAGCCGTTTGAAGACCATCAGCTCTTTTCTAGTTGATGAAAAGATATAAACAACTTCCACAGGTCTGATCGATCCGAAATTTGAAATCCTGTCACTTCTCAATGATATTACAAAGTATGACAACCTTGACCTGATGCGCAGGCATCATCAGAAGAACTCCTCAACGGTGTACGGCATCTACCTTGTGTTTGGGCTCATACGATGCGTTTAGACGAGTTCATGCTAATACAAGCTGGGCAGTTAGTACACCGGTAATATAAATTTAAAAAAGCATGAAATAAAAATTAAATTTAAAATTTAAAAAACCCCCGACAAAAAAAGTCCTTTAAAAAGATAAAAATAATACCTGAATATTTTCACCCAAGCATCGTCGTTGCGTCGGGGGACCGCTAAGTACGCCGGTCATGGTTATAATCTACAGGTTACTCTAAATGTAATGTACTTAGCGGTCCCCCGACGCAACGACGATGCTTGGGTGAAAATATTCAGGTATTATTTTTATCTTTTTAAAGGACTTTTTTTGTCGGGGGTTTTTTAAATTTTAATTAACGTATGTACCACAATAAATAATTAGATTTGATTTGACTTCTTAGGTTACTATCGTCAACGCTCCGAGAAAGACTCTCCACAGTGGACGACACCGACACGGACACGGTGTCCGCTCTACACGCGCTGTGCCGCACGTGGTTCGACGCGGGCGCCGCGCTCGCCACGTCATCGCTGCTACAACTGGACACGCTGCCCGCGGCCCGGATGCAGCGGATCACGGCGCTGTATGGAGACATCAGGCGGGCCGTGGCCGAGTGTCTTAGCGATATGTGGTATAGTTTAGGTGAGTTTCCCCATAGCGTTGGTGCGCATGCACCGTTAAGTGCATTTTTAGGGTTCCGTAGTCCCTACAAGGAACCCTTATAAGATCATCCGGTCCGTCTGTCTGTCTGTCCCAGTCTGCACAGTGCCATAACTTCTACAATTTTCAACGAAAGTTTATGAAATTGCGCACAAAAATATCTCCAAATTAGACCTCCATTCCAAAATTATAAAATATTTTTATTTTATTTTTTGAGGTACCTACCCCTACATAAAAAGTGGGGTTTTTTTTTACGTACCCCATCGTATGGGGTATCGTTGAAAAGGTATTTTCAAATGAAATAAGGGTTTCGAAGAACATTTTATTTTTCTTTCTTTTTGGCTTTGGGCTTCCGGTTCTCTCACGCATTGTACGAAATGCAGCTGTAATAGTTATTATACAATCTTCTTTGAGAGGGCATTCCTCCCGCGCACGTGCAAGTTATAGAATGATCTCTCTCCCTATGTCTTTCCTTTGCACTACAACATGGTGCTTTTCAAAGGGCATGTTTACAAGTATCTAAAAGGTTGGCGCCGCGTCTGCTCCCCTTAATTCACAGATGTCCTGGGCGGCGGCTTCCACTTACCATCAGGTGGACCGTCTGCCAGTGTGTCATCCTTGGCTATAAAAAAAGAGGGTGGTACCTCAAACTATTCCGAAGTTGAATAGGGACTGTCAGAATTGACGCCACTGACTTGAGTGACTGACAGAGTGTTGATGCAACTGCCGCTCTGTGTAATGTTTTTCCCTCATTGTTCTATACCACTTCTTTGTTCAACAGAGTACCACAAACGGTCGTACATCCCGTGTCTCGTGGAACCACTGCTCGAGGTGAGCTTCCTCAGGGACGAGGAAGTCCGCAACACCACCATACCGCTGTTCTTCGATATGATGCAGACGGAGTACAGCCACAGCATCGCCAGCGGGGAGAGTGGTGAGTGATGCATTTCACACATCGTAACTCTTCGGCCTCCGAATAGCAGTTTTTGGTCAAAAAATTCAAACGCTTTGAAACCACTTTAATATGCTTATCGCATCGCCCACATCATACCACGTCCAATGGCGGTTGTAGTTTTCCGAAATATCGAAATGGCTTTTTGAGTTTCTCGGCCTCCGAATAGCAGTTTTTGGTCAAAAAATTCAAACGCTTTGAAACCACTTTAATATGCATCACATCGCCCACATCAAACCACGTGTTAGGGCGGTTGTAGTTTTCCGAAATATTGAAATGGATTTGAGTTTTTCGGCCTCCGAATAGCAGTTTTGGCCGAAATAACAAAATTATAAACTTTTTTAAATGTCCTTATCGCATCGCCCACATCAAACCACGTCCAATAGCGGTTGTAGTTTTACGATTGACTTTGGGTGCGACGATAGGTCCGCCACGTATGCCATCTTTTGAAAGCAATTCGTGTCACCCTTAATTTTATTTTCTTTGGGGTTTTTGTTTTTGTTTGCTGAGCCTTCTCTGTATACAATATGTTAAGAAAACCCTGTCTGAACTGAAAACGTATTGTTGGGTATCGTATTAGATTCTATTTTTGTAAAAAATTTCATTATTATTTTGTTTCAACTAAATAGGCAAGTCAAATCATTTATGATCTTAACATGTTCGTAACAGCATTTTGCCGTCGTAATTTGGATACTAAAGGTAAGTTTTGTTTTGCAGCGGAGAGTCCACTAAAAGAACTGGAAAGTGAAGTGATTGACAAAGTGGACTTGTTGGTTGAGCGCGGTTACGGCGACTTGGCGTGGCGGTCGAGTTTTGTCACACTGTGCGGTGCATTGTGCAGCGCCGCCAGTGGATCACTAAGGTATGTGCTTACCAGCCCTCAAATCCCCCTACAACTGCAATTTCAATGCCATCTGTAAACAAATGGGAAACTACGATTATAACACGTGGCAGATATGTTCACCCGAATGAAGTTAGCATCAGCGGGGTCGCAATACAGGTTTTTAATGCGAAAAATCTATTGCGGCGCCGCTAGAGCTAACTTCATTAGGTTCATTTATGCGCCGCGATCTATACGATCGTGCCAAAAATCCGTAGTCTGATGTAGACTGGATTTTATCACGGTTAAAAGAGGTTATATTAATGTTCAGTTTTTCACTTTCCATAATCAACTTTCACTCGGTTTCTTTTTCACACATACAAAAATTATTTTTGTAAAAAAAAAACAAAACGACTTCAGAAAAACCTGGAGCACTAAAAAGCCTGAAATAATATTTCTATTACCACCTCTGCCTAACCCTTCGGGATAATCAGGCGTGATGGTGTGTTAGCGAGTATTTGGAGTCGGTGCCAATCTTAGTATGCCAAATCTACCTACTATAAAAGTAAGAATATAGATTGGCACCGACTCCAAATACTCGCTAACACACCATCACGCCTGATTATCCCGAAGGGTTAGGCAGAGGTGGTAATAGAAATATTATTTCAGGCTTTTTAGTGCTCCAGGTTTTTCTGAAGTCGTTTTGTTTTTTTTTTACAAAAATAATTTTATTTCACGATTTTTAGTGGCGCCATACTTTGTCACCCCATGAGTGCAAAGCTCTCATCAATAGAAATGAATTAAGTCCAAACACAAGGTAGCTACTGTAAAACGTTGAGGAGTTCCCTTGACTGTCCTTCGTTTTCATCATCAGCCCCCTAATGACAGTCACAACCCATCTAGGTGTAAAGTTCTCATCAATACAAGTTAATCAAGCCCAAACACCAGGTAATTGGTGTAAATCGTTGAGGAGTTCCCTCGGCTGTCTTTCGGCTCCATCATCAGATCGACTCCAGACCTTCATTAAATAGTAGGTAGTGCTTTAAAATACTTAATGAAAAAAAATAACAAACGCACTAGTCGCCACTACGATTTTCGATGGTTCCCCTCGATTTCTCTGGAATGCCATCATCAGATCCTGGTTATCTTATCATGGTACCACCCTTGGGATATTTTCTTTCCAATAAAAAAAAAACATCAAAATCGGTTGGCGTGATATTGAGTTATACGTCCATTTGTCGCGCACATACTTAATGCAAATTTAAGATTTATGTGGTTTTCTCATGGATGCCATTGTCAGAACTGGATCAAATTGAAATGGGACCACACGAGAAGCACCAGCATTCAAATAAAAAAAGAATCATCAAAATCGGTTCACCCAGTCGAAAGTTATGTGGTAACAAACATAAAAAATAAAAATGATAAAAAAAAAAAAAAAAAACATACAGTCGAATTGAGAACCTCCTCCTTTTTTGAAGTCGTTTAAAAAGTAATTACCGCGAATGATTGCGTATTGCGCAACGTCAAGGTCACGGCACCCAATTCTTCACTTGTCCATTGGCGCGCTTCAGTGTCATTCTTCGAGATTTTTTTTGGTCGTCCATGGTCTTGGGTAGTTATGCCAACATTCTAAATAATTTTTGAGGCGGTCCATTCGCGTACGTTCCAAAGAAAAAGTTTTTAATTTGTGGCGCCTTAATGTGTGTGTGTAGGTCGCACGCGGCGGCACTTGTGGCAGCAGCAGCGCGGCAGCTGGACACGCTGCTGCTGTACCGCGCCGCCGCGCGCCGCTCCGCCACGCCGCACCGCATGCACCTCACCACCTGCGTGCTCGACTTCTACCAGGAGATCGAACGGCCCCACATGTACATACGGTAGGTACTACTGCTACACGCTGCTCCAGTACTACACGCTGCCGCAGTACTACACGCCGCGCGTTATACCGCTACGCCGCACCGCATACACTTGCAATATCATAGGCATTGCTCGCACGTCATCGACCCGAAGGGGAGCGGGACGGAGAGAGGGGAAGGGGGGGTTACGAACGGTTACGGATACGAAACGCACGTACTTATACTACTTTACACCAATCTGCGAGAAAGTGGTACTACTCCGGGCGAGCCTATTGCCAAGCCCATTGCTTATAGTAATATATCCTGGGACATTATTTTACATGCGGCTACCTGATCCCAAACTAAGCAGAGCTTGTACTATAGAAACCAGATAACTGATATTACTACGTAATATACAATTTTTTGTTTGTAAATACATACTTAATATACATAATTATACCCAGACTCAGGACATACAGACATGTTCATGTACACAAATGCATGTCCCGGGTAGGAATCCAACCTACGACCTGCAGCGTGATAGGCGGAATCTTATCAACCACGCTAACGGGCCAGTCAAAACATTACAGCCACTTTCACCCCCAGCTACGTCCACAAGCTCGCGAAGATGCACAACGCCGCCCAGCAGTGGACAGAAGCTGGGCTATGTCTCCGACTGCACGCCAAACTGTTGGCCTGGAGCCATGACACGCTGCCCGAGCGGCTCAAACATCCCACGCTAGAACAGGACAACCATTTCACGCATAGGGAACTGAAGGTATGTTATATTACTAGCTGTGCCCGCGACTTCGTACGCGTACATTTTTTTAAAGTATACCCGCGACTACGTCCGCTGGAATTTAACGAGTTTTATTTTTTACTACTTAATTAATTTTCTAAAATAAAAGTTGCCTTAGTTACTCCTTATCGGGCTGGTCACGACTTCGCGGCCGGGACTTTCTTTAGCGGCAAGCGACAGCGCGGGGGCACTAAAATGTTGCATCACGCCACGAGCTGCCGCTCTTGGCGGTAACGCGCGCGATGCAACATTTTCGTACTCCCGCGCGCTTCTGTCGCTGATAGCGACAAAGTCGTGGCCGGGCCGTATAACAAAGTAGGTATTTTCAGCGCTTTTATAAATGGAACTGTTCACACTTTCGACATCGATTTTTTGTCGGCGCCGACAAGACATGTCGGGTGTTTTGCCAGCCCTCTACGTTCGTTAAAAAATCGTGTCGGATCTCACGCGCCTGTGAGAATTTAGTCAAATGTAGGGCCCGGCAACCCTCCCCCCCCCCCCTTCCACCCGTCGACGTCCACCGCAGTTGCCTCGCATAGACTGTCAAAAAATGGTTGCAGATTCAATCGGGTCGGACAACCGACTAGTGGGAACAGAGGCGCCGACACCCGACAAGTGGGAACGAGCTGTTAAAGAGCTACGTCCAGATCAATGTATTAATCACTAATCAACACTTTCCCCAGGAAATTCTATACCTAGAAATAGCGGAGCTCCTCAAACGCGGTCGCCAATGGGAGTTAGCGGTGGAGATAGTCAAGGAGCTAGTGTCCGTGTACGAGGAAGAAGCGCTCGGCTACGGGCCGCTAGCCGAGCTGCACACGCAATTAGCCAGCCTGTACAACGCGATGCTGCGGACGCCGCGGTCACATCCGGAGTACTTCCGGGTCATATACCATGGGAAAGGGTTCCCGGAGTTGCTGCGGACGCAATATGTAAGTGGCTTATACCGTATTATACTGATATAGAGCCACAAAACAATAAGCTATAGACGCCGCATGCACGCCGCCGGGCATCTCCGCTTGTCTTTTTTTTAACCACCGACGAAAAACGAGGTGTACATCGGTCAGGGTCATAACCTACAGGTTACTCGAAATGTAATGTACTTAGCGGTCACCCGACTCAACGACGCTTGGGTGAAATATGGCGATTTTTTTTCTCTTTTTAGATGTTTTTTTTTTATTTTGCGAAATGCATCTTATGCATCCCTCCTGGCTTTGTTTAGTCCAGACGGGTGAGTAGGGCTCCCAGACTGGTATGTGGGGCTCCCAGGCGACAAGCCAGGCAGACACACCCGTGTTTGCTACCTTAGGGCTCCGGCCACACTGGCAACTAGTGATGGGTTGTTCTCGAGAACATTCTCACCCTCGGAAACTTACTCGTGAGAATGTTTTATTTTGTGTGACGTTATCCTAACTTTCAATCTTAAAAACAATTGAAACCACCATACTTGCATGTTTAATGAGGTTTATGCCAAGTTTAACATGCTTCAGAAGATAAATTCTCGAAAATTCTCACGAGTAAGTTTCCATAAGTTTCCGCGGGTGAGAATGTTCTCGAGAACATCCCATCACTACTGGCAACCAGTGAGGCGAACAGGGGAGCACAGGATCCCTCTTGTTCTCACCGGATCCTGTGGTTCCCACCAGAGGGAACAACACTCCCGGCTCAGCTGCTCTACCCACTCCGACAAGTTCACCCGGCGCACCTCCGCTCGTCTAGCATATGCATGCTTATGACCAATAAAGCAGTGAACGAAGTGAATATTATCCATACACGTATCCAACACCATTCTTATTAGGTACTAGCTGTGCCCGCGACTCCGTCCGCGTCCAGTCGGTGAAGCCCTTAAATATAATTTTGTCTATCGTCTAATCTGTATTACGTCAGTCTGCATCAGTCTGAGTTCGTCCGTCCGTGGCTGTCTATCTGTACCAGTCTATACCAGTAAGGTGGTAGAGACTGACCAGTAAGGTGGAGATCGGCATTCAAGTAGCTAATTTACCTTCGTTTCGTATGATGAGGGAGAGAGCCGGAAGCGCAACCCAGCCACCTCCCCGTCCCCTCCCACTAACCCCACTCCCCTTCAGGTTGGAAACGTGCTACCGATGCCTTTGGTTGCAAGCATCTATAGGGTACGGTAACTGCTTAACAACAGGTGGGCCGTACGCTTGCCTGGCGCCTTAGTTGTATAACAAAAGTTTGACTTTATTTGTCTGTGTGTATCAGTTTAGCTGTAAGTATCTGTCTGTCTAAGGGCCGAATACTCGTAGCTCACTTAAATATTCACTTGCTTAAGCGGCGCTTAACTTTGACGGCCTCTCAAATCTAAGTGGTATTCTCATACGCCAATTATCTGATTTAAGACCGTGATTAGCTAAGTAGCCATCAAATGTCTTTAGTATGGCAATACTTCAATAAATAGGTTCGTTCTCGTTTACAAGATTCACTAAAATCTCGTGTGTGTTTCCTTTTACGCAGTACGTAACTGCAGAGATAACGCAATAATAATTCTAAAGTATGAAATTATAAACGAAACCATTTTAAACCATATTCGAGTAACGAGAATGCCGAAATACAAGCTTTAAGAGCCAATTATTATTTTTTATTTTAAAATAAATCTCCTAGTACACTCGTGTTTTGTGCGTAGAACGGATCGACAAAACGGTTTGTTTATGTTTTGACGGTTGGATGTTATGGTGACCGTATAAAATTCCATAAAATATAAATAACACGTAAATAAATGTAAGAAGACTGAATACCCACCTGAATCGGTACCTACGTAAACTGATTTCACGAATTCTACGCCGAGCAAGAAAGGATTCTCAAAAAGACTACATGGAGACCGAAAATTACGTATACTAACCTGTGGATTATAAACTTTACTTATTTTTATGTTTATTGCTGTGGATGAAGTGGTGTGTTGAGTGGAAACAAGGAAGTGCAATAAATAACTGATAATTTAAACAATAAATGTGTATTTTTGTAGTTTTCATTCAATCAATTGCTCCCAACGATCATAGAAACATCGTTGATTGCTAGGCACGATTAGTAGGTACATTGATAAAAAACAATATATTATTTACTATTGAAATCAAGCCAATGCTTAAGCCACATCCCACGGGGGTCGGCAGAGACCATTATTTCCTTAAATTATGATCATATTACAAAATACTATCTGGAAATGTTTATAGGTATAACGTATTTTGCGAATTTTTATGGCCGCTATCTCTTACATAAGCCAAAAAGAAGATTATCGCGTAATTTTGAGTGAATAGGAGGTAAATAGTTAGCATAAAATAATTTAGGATTGGTTGGAAGCCCACTTAAAGTTGAGAGGCTCTCAATGCTGTTTGAAGGTAGTTTTGACGGCTGTCATGCATTAAGTGGCCGTTGAGTATACCGATTTTTCGTTAAGTGGAGATTTGACGGCCTCTCAAACTAAGTTCAATTAAATTTAAGTAGGGGATTTGATTGACCTTTGAGAATACGAAAATGACGGATAGGGGCGTCTTAAATAGTTAAGAGCCTCTTAAATAGTTAAGTGAGCTTTGAGTATTCGGCCGTGAATCGGTCTGTCTGTAATCTATCGGTAGGTGAGTATCTCTGTCTGTACCAGTCTATCTGTATCCGTCTATCTATATCTGTAGTTACTCACAGTATCACGACGGAGCGGTTGGACTCCAGAGCTCAATGTTTAAGTTTGTACTTGATACCCATGTTCCTTATTTAAAATGAGTGAGTGCTCCAGACTCACGGCTTAGGTAAGAGTCACTTCGCAACATCGTGCTTAAATAGTTAGAGTCCGGAGTTTATCGTCTAAGTCAATAGTCAAAGCGTTTATTATGTTTAGGCCTAGGAGGGCACTTATAAGTAGTCATTTTACATGTTTTCCTTAAATTCTAGCGCCGGATCGGAAACGCGACCTCGCCTGAGAAGTTTCTACTTGATACCCACATTGCTAATTCAAAGTTAGCAGGTCCTCCAGATTTATGGTTTAAGCAGGCAGTTACCCAGCAGCATCATTCCTGAGGGGTTGGAGTTCAGAGTTCAATGTCTATGTTTCTATTACTACTTAATTCAAAATCAGCTGGTCCTCTAGACTTACTTCTTAGGTAGGTAGCTTCCCTACGGCATTAGTACTGTGGAGATGAATTCCAGAGTTAACGTCTAAGATTCCGCGTGATACAAAGACCCGCTTAATGTTTTTTATACGTAATTAGGAATAAAAAAAACTAAATTTCTTGAAGCAAGGAAGATATTAAATTTTGACATGTGGTGCAAGGCAGGTATTGTCTGATTTTAAGTATAGCGACATCTAGTTAAGAAAAACGAAACTTAAGATGGTAGAACGCAGCAATAAAATATTTATTATTATTATTAAAATTGAGATTATGTATTCCAGATAGTGTCGGATCACACACAACGTAGGGCTCCGTAGGGCTCCGCTCTAAATAGACGTATTTACTTAACTTATTTTTGGCTAGAATTTCTGTGTGGTCATAAAAATTTACAATCTAATATTTTAGAAAAAAATATCCTAGATGTTAAGTTGGACTTTTAGTCATATCCATGCCAAATTTCATTGAAATCAATCCATTGGATTCGAAGTTGTGCGTGTTCGAATATTTAGGTATTTTTTGAATGTTTTGTGGCAACCCTAAACTTTACCGAAAAAAAAAATATGCTAGATGTTAAGTTAGACTATTAGTCATATCCATGCCAAATTTCATTGAAATTAATCCGGTGGATTCAAAGTTGTTCTCTTTCAAACATTTAGAATTTTTAAGTAGTTTTTTGAATTTTCTGTGGCAACCCTAAACATTTTCGAAAAAAAAAGTATCCTAGATGTTAAGTTAGACAATTAGTCATATCCATGCCAAATTTCATTGAAATCCATCAGGTGGATTCGAAGTTGTGCTCTTTCGAAAATCTGAGCAAACATACAAACATACACACAGACAAAAATTCTAAAAATGATAAAAATGAATTCTGCTGGTCCATCTAAGTCCCCCCCACTATTTTTTTTCCAAATATTTCGAATGTACAGACGCGACCAATTTTACATTCTTATTATATGTATAGATGGTTAACTATCAAAGTTTGGAAGTTAGAAGAAATCTTACGCTCGTGAGATACGTCTTCCGTCTAATCCGCGGCGTCTTAATAAATCCGTCTCTTCTTCAATTTATCTGCGTCAACGTACCTCCACCAATCCGACATACACTCCGCCCCATAGAGTAAAGACTTAAGAAAGAGGTGCCCTTATTAGATTTCTCTATTAAACAACGCGTGGTAATTTGCACGGGATGGCGCGGGTGATGGGGGTTAAGAAATGCGTGGCATCTATCTACCGGGAAATAGCTGAACTACTCGCTTCGTTTTATGTCGATGTTAGTACGTAGTTTAAATATTTGCACTAGATGTCACTAGGTGTATGATCATGAAAAATTACGTACAAAGGGACGCCATCTAGTGTCGAATATAATTCTATTTGGGATGCGAACGTTGGCAAGACGTCTGCACAGGACGAACGCCAACAGCACACTGACTTAAGCCACGCCTACTGTGATGACGTCACCGGCCTAGTTGTGCGATGTTTAAGCAACGGGGCTTAGCTGCTTAGACCCAGTCCTTTAGTATTAGGTTCATGCTCCGCCCCCGGAAGCCTACTCTATTTGCGATACCCAGCGCTGGCACCGCAGCTATCATTTTCACACCACTTTACCATGCTCTGACACTCATCAACAAAATATTAGTTTATGACGAATCCGTAGACCCATTCGCACACATAGAACCGAGATTCCTAGCTGCAGCTACCAGTTACTTGGAGTCCATTGACACTCCCAGCACAATAGTATGTGAATAGGTATGCACTATGCTGTATTCTCATTTATTATTTTTCAATTTTATTTTTATTATGTATAACTTAATTTTGGATAACTATACTGTAACCTATAACTTATATGTATATAATTATGTTAGTATAAGTTGGTTAATAAATAAATAAATATTTGTTCCCAGGGGTTCATTTACCGCGGTAACGAGTACGAGCCACTGCAGGAGTTCCAGGACAGGCTGCTGGACGTGTGGCCTGACGCTGAAGTCCTGACCAAGTTGGACCCGCCCGGGGAAGACATCACGGAATCCGACGGACAGTGTATCCTTTACACAACAAGACAAGTCTTTAACGCATTATGTAGCACCGAGTCGTTCTCTTACTTATTAAATAGGAGAGAAAGAGGCAAAATCAATGTATCTCGCTTTTTGTTTTGACTAAACGATAACGAGATAGCGAGAAATGATTGATTTTGTGTTGTTTTGGCTGTGCTGTATTGTAATAACCCTGACAAGTGCGAGTAGGACTCGCGACCGGAAAGTTCCGTACAAACTTAATAGGTGTTAAAAAACGCTGAAAATTATTAGCATTTGTAATGAGTAGCTAAAATACTTATTTTAATGTCTATGGCTTCAAGAAAATTAGGACCACGGTACAAACTGTTACCCCCTATTTTAAAATTGAAAGTGAAATTGAAGTGAAATTTTCCAAAATCCCTCCGTAGTGGATGCCTACGCTATAAAAGCTACCTGCTGTCCACATTTTATATTTCTAACATCAGCGGCTTAAGCAACGCACTATCTTAACAGACGGACAGAACAATTTGTGTAAAACTAGTATAGAATATTTTCCCTTAACCATCACAAATCAGATCTTCAAATAAACGCGGTGAAACCAGTGATGGGCGACAAACTGAAGCGGCTATCCGGGAAGCCGATAGCGGAACAAATACTGCAGTATTATAAACACAACAACGTCGATAAGTTCGAATTCTCCAGGCCTTTCCATAAAGCAGGTATTCAAAGTTAAAAACAAAAAAACATGTAAGCTAGAGGTAGCATTTATGAATCGTAAAAAAATATATTTTAGCGTTACCACCGGTTCGTAATGTTGCTTCCATTGAGAAGAGATAAACGGCAAGAAACCAATGGTTACTCTTTCTCTTCTACTATCTTATCTCTTCTATCTTATCTCTTCTATTTCTCTTCTATTATATCACCCTTCTACTCCTCCAACGGTGTGGGTAGAAGTAAATAAATATCGCCAGACTAACCCATCAATTGTTTGGTCCCAAACTAAGCAACGCTTGTATTATGGCTACCGTAGAATAGACTGGTGGCGATACCAGTGACACCCAGACCAGGGCAAATTACGAAAAAGCCGTTTTCGAAATTTGCCTCTGGCGGGAATTGAACTCGCAACCACCCGATGCAGTGAGCCTAGCGACCTACGCTCGAACGCTCGAACCACTGCGTCATTCGGTCGTCACTATGGCAGGTTTCCGTCATCTGCATAAAAGTTATTTACTTACAGAAGAGTCGCTGGACGGTTCGACCGACGATCTGTCGAATAAGAACGATTTCGCAACACTATGGTTGGATCGCACAGAACTGGAGATTAGTGACAAGTTGCCAGGCAAGTCTCATCATACATGTTATTTATCTATTTAATTACACGGGATTATGCGGGAACCCACATCTCCCCGGCGAAGTTGTTAAGACCACTAAGGCCCTTCTTACACGGCGCTACTCAAAAGAAACGGAAATGGTTAGTGACTCCCATGCTCCATACAGGAAAAAAACATTCAGAAGTACGAGTACGCGGCGCAGAAAAGTTTCTCGAAAGCAGTCGCTATTAAATTACTAACCAGTTTCTTTTGAGTAGCGCCGTGTATGAGCCGCCATAAAAATACTAGTGCTATTACATTTCGCCATTCATTTGTAAAAAGTCAGTAATTAGTATCGATTCGTTTCGAGAAACTTTACTGCGCCGCGTACTTGAGTGATTGTGTTTTGTTTTTCTGTATGGAACTTGGATACTTGCGTTCCTTTTGAGTAACGCCGTGGATGAGACGCGCGACTACCGTTACTAATTAGTAATTGTAATTACTAACCAGTTCCGTTTCTTTTAAGCAACGAAGTCCATTTTATTAGGGTTCCCTACCCAAAGGGTCCCAACGGAACCCTATTACTAAGACTCCGCTGTCCTTCCGTCCGTATGTCAGCGGGCTGTATCTCACGAACCGTACCGTAATAAGCAGGGATTTGAAATTTTCACAGAATGTATATTTTTGTTGACTCTACAACAATAAATGGTAAAAATAAAATGAAATTTTAAAAGAAAGGGTCCCCATACAATCAACTTGATATTTTCGATGTTTTCATTCTATGGTGTTACGGAACCCTTTAAGTGCGAGTCCGAGACGCATTTAACCGGTTTTTTACACGTTAATAATTCTAATAAAAGCATAAATCATGTCCAGGCATACTCCGTTGGTTCCCGATCCGCAGCCAGCGCACGTACAGCGTGTCGCCGCTGGAGGCCGCGGTGGAGTCCCTGCGCGACACCAACCGGAGACTCAAGTCCTTGGTACTGGAGACCAGGGCGCCCGACGCGCCGCTGCAGCCGTTGACCATGAGACTTACCGGTCAGACAATCATTACTTTATACATTTATATCTATACTAATATATAAAGAGGGAAATGCTGACTGACTGACTGACTGACTGACTCATCAACGCCGAGCCGAAACTACTGAAGTTAGAGACATGAAATTTGGATAGTGGATATATTTTGTGACGTAGGCAAGCAATAAGAAGCGATTTTGGAAAATTCAACCCCTAAGGGGGTTAAATAGGGGATGAAAGTTTGTATGCAAGTTCGTCATTTTTCAAGTAAGAATTATGAAAATTTGTGTTGAGGTGTCTTAAAAAATATGATTTTCGGCGTTTTTGAATATTCAACCTCTAAGGTGGTAAAATAGGGGATGAAAGTTAGTTAGGAAGTTTGTATAGATGTTCGTCATTTTTGAAGTTAGAATTATGAAAATTGGTGTTTAGGTTCCTTTTTAAAAATAAAAAACTTGAATTGCTGCGTTTTTGAAAATTCAACCCCTAAGGGGTCAAAATAGGGGACGAAAGTTTGTATGGAAGTTCGTCTTTTCTGAGGTTAGCATAATGAAAATTTGTGTTTAGGTTTCTTTTTACGTATTAATAATAATAATTTCAGCTTTTTTGAAAATTTAAACCCTAAGGGGTTAAAATAGGGGTGAAAGTTTGTATGGAACTTCGTCATTTTTTGAAGTTAGAATTATAAAAATTGGTGATTAGGTGACTTTCAAAAGATAAACAATATTAATTTCAGGGTTTTTGAAAATTCACCCCCTAAGGGGGTAAAATAAGGGATGAAAGTTTGTATGGAAGTTCGTCATTTTTGTAGTTAGAATTATGAAAATTGGTGATAAGGTGTCTTAAAAAAAAATAGCGTTTTTGAAAATTATACGGGGTATGGGATACGGGATACGCGATATGGGATACGGGATTTGGAATATGGGATACGTGATACGGGATATGGGATGTGGGATGCGTGATACGGGATACGGATACGGGATACGGATACGGGATACTGGATACGAGATACGAGATACGGGATACTGGATAGAGGATACGGGATACGGACACGGATACTGGATACGGGATACGAGATACGGGATACGGGATATCCAGGATACGGGATTTGGGTTCCAGCAACGGAAACGGAATTTTTTAAATTTATATCCTGCGCGGACGAAGTCGCGGGCAAAAGCTAGTAGAGAATATAGTGAGAAAAGTTGTTCTTATTAGATTTCCCTATAAAGCAATGCGTGTCAATTTGCGCGGGTGAAGGGGTGTTAGATTCCGCCCACTTCCCTATTTTCTATCTACCGGTCATCAGCAAAACTAGTCGTTTCGTTCTATGTCGATGTTACTACGTCGTTGAAGTTTTTCACACTAGATGTCACTAAGTGTAGGATGGTAAAAGAGACGTAATAAGTTGCGCCATTTAGTGTCGAGTAGAATTATATTTGGGATGCGAACGTTGGCAAAAGCTGTGCACAGGACGAACGCCGACAGCATAATGACTTAAGCCACGCCTACTGTGATGACTTCAGGGCTTTGTTGAGCCATAAAGCCCGGTTGCTTAGACCAAGTCCTCTTATACACCCCTACACTACATAATAAAGTGGTAGGCGTCTTCCTAATTGGCAAACTAGGCGATTTCGTCGCGCGATTTAAATTTGTTCCTGTACTCGCGCGATGAGTAAGCAGGTCTCAAAGTTAAGATTGATCTTAAGATGCAGTTTTGACGTTTAATGTATGGAACATTTGTCAAAAACAGCATCTCAAGTTCGATCTCAATCTTGAAATCGATTTATTAATACGGGCCTAAGGCACTCTGAAGAAATGTATTTGTTTAAAGTAGTCGTTGCGCGAGGAAATCGTATCGTTTGATCGTGCGATCGTTTGCGGTTTAGGACAACGACTTATCTATGTATTTTTTTATAGGACTTCGGTGGCAAAAAAGCTTACGGCCCGCCTGATATTAAGCAGTTACCGTAGCCTATAGATGCTTGCTATACCAAAGGCATTGCTCGCACATTGCCGAACTGAAGAGGAGTGGAATGGAGGGGGAAGGGGTTGGGTTTTCGGCTCTCTCACTCATCGTACGAAACGCAGCTATAATAGCTCTTTACGCCGATCTTCTGTGAGAGGGTGTACCCCGGTCGAGCCAGCCCGTATATGAGCTGCAGACAAATTGCTCTACCACCTTAAAAATATGTATCATGTGGTGTGCAGGTATATTGGACGCGGCCGTGCAGGGTGGCGTGGCCAACTATGAGCGCGCCTTCCTCACGCCCGCGTACGAGGCGCGACACCCCGAGCTACACGCGCTACTCACGGAACTCAAGGACCTCATCGCCGACCAGATACCACTGCTCAAATTCGGTAAGTTATCTCCCAATGATGATCATTTCGAGGTCGACAAATCAACTTAAAACCAACACAATAGTTAACACTAAGCTTTCCAACACTACATAGTATAAAACAAAGTCGCTTCCCGCTATCTGTCCCTATGTATGCTTAGATCTTTAAAACTACGCAACGGATTTTGCTGCGGTTTTTTTTAATAGATAGGAAGATTCATAGATAGATTCAAGAGGAAGGTATAATACATGCATAATATAGTAGAGAAACACCGACATCCACGCGGATGAAGCCGTGGGCATCAGCTAATTCAATATAATTTTCAAATCGACGAAATCGGTCAATCCGTTGCGGTTTTATAACACACTAGCTTTTGCCCGCGACTTCGTCCGCGCAGAATATAAATTTTAAAAATTCCGTTTCCGTTTGCTGGAACCCAAATCCCGTATTCCGTATCCGTATCCCGTATCACGCATCCCACATCCCGTATCGCGTATCACGTATCCCACATCCCGTATCCGTATCCGTTCCCGTATCCGTATCCGTATCCCTATCCCGTATCCCGTATCCCTTACCCCGTATCCCGTATCCGTATCCCGTATCCCGTATCCGTATCCGTATCCCGTATCATGCATCCCACATCCCGTATGCCGCATCCCGCATCCCATATCCCGTAACCCGTATCCCGTATCACGTATCCCATATACAAAATCCCGTATCCCATATCGCGTATCTCGTATCCCATACCCCGTATAATTTTCAAAAACGCTATTATTATTTTTTTTTTAAAAGACACTTAATCACCAATTTTCTTAATACTAACTACAAAAATGACGAACTTCCATACAAACTTTCATCCCCTATTTTACCCCCTTAGGGGATGTAATTTCAAAAACCCTGAAATTAATATAGTTTATCTTTTAAAAGTCACCTAATCACCAATTTTTATAATTCGAACTTCAAAAAATTACGAACTTCCATACAAACTTTCACCCCCTATTTTAACCCCTTAGGGTTTAAATTTTCAAAAAAGATGAAATTATTATTTTTAATACGTAAAAAGAAACCTTAACACAAATTTTCATTATGCTAACCTCAGAAATGACGAACTTCCATACAAACTTTCATCCCCTATTTTACCCCCTTAGGGGTTGAATTTACAAAAACACAGCAATTTAAGTTTTTTATTTTTAAAAAGGAACCTAAACACCAATTTTCATAACTCTAACTTCAAAAATGACGAACATCTATACAAACTTCCCAACTAACTTTCATCCCCTATTTTACCACCTTAGGGGTTGAATATTCAAAAACGCCGAAAACGATATTTTTTATTTTTTAAAAGACACCTCAACACAAATTTTCATAATTCTAACTTGAAAAATGACGAACTTGCATACAAACTTTCATCCCCTATTTAACCCCCTTAGGGGTAGAATTTTCCAAAATCGCTTCTTATTGCTTGTCTACGTCACAAAATATATCTACTATCCAAATTTCATGTCCCTAACTTCAGTAGTTTCGGCTCGGCGTTGATGAGTCAGTCAGTCAGTCAGTCAGTCAGTCAGCATTTCCCTCTTTATATATTATATAGATTGTATATTATGTGCGGCCGGCACGTGTGACGTCACACGGCCGGATCGGCTTGGCCGCCATTCACTACAAAGCGCGAGTGGGCCTTGTGACATCCTAGCAATCGCGCGCGAACTTCGCATAGTAATTTGGTCATCATTTCGTCAGTTTTTGTCGTAGAACAAATTTTTTGCACTTTATGTTATGGGTTTCTTAGCTCTATACACCTGCATTGTCAGCTAAATTCTCAGTTCATTTAATTTAGGCCTATGACCACTTACAAGTTGTCATTTTTACATTGTTTTACTCAATTCTCACTCCGGATCGGAAACGCGACCTCGACTGAAAAGATCCGGCAAGAAATTCAACGGGCTTGTCTTCTTTACATTGATCATAGATTGTTTTTTTTTTTTTCTGGTATAGAGCTTGAGGAGTTGCGTATCTTTTAAATAGCGTCGTGGAGTTGTATAGTAGTGAGCAGAGTGATCATGGGTAATGGTTTGGTGTGCAGGACTGGACGTGCACGAGTCCCGCGCACCGTCAGACCTGGACTCACTACACTCGCACCTGCTTCAGTGCTTCCGCCGCCGACAGCAGCACGTGCACCAGCGCTACGGACGGAAGGTAAACATTGATATAATAGGCTTAGATTAACCAAGTTAGTCCGAAACGTGTTCCACCAAAACATCAATTCAATATTTTATGCCAAGTAAAACTTATAATAACTGATCAAACCGAAAACCCCCTTTTTGTATCGGAAAACCGATCATGGGTCCCCTTGGCGAGAGTCTTATGTGAGAGACGAGTAAACGGTCGGAGGTTAAGCAACGTTTTGCAAGGCCCAGCCGCGCGTCGCCCCCGCGCAACCCTCCCCAAAACCCTTAACTCACTATGCGGCGCTCATATTGAGGCGCTCGTAGCCAGCTGCAATCACTGTTCGGTAAACGATCGGAGGTCAAGCAACGCTTGGTAAGATCAGTCAGTGATGGGTGATTATTTAGTGGCATTTGAACTGAGCATCTCCGTGCTTCGGGGGGCACGTAAAAAGTCGGTCCCGGTTGTCATCTAGACAGCAGTCATTTAGCCTTGTCAGAGACCTTCGGGCGGCTTGACCAAGACACGAGGTTAGCCACTAACCATACGAAAAAAAGACGACTATACTTACTAGATACTACTATTACTACTACACACTACTGTGTAACATTTTGATTGTTCTTCCTTCATTCATTGATGTTGTTGTAGAACTGCGACCTGGACGTGGATTCGTCTGAGGTCCAGCTGCGCATGCCGTTCAGGGACAGTCTGATGGCGGACCCCGGCAGCTCCAACAGCAGCAACAGAATGTCCGACATCTCCACTGGCAATGAGTGAGACTCTTCCTAGTAATATTATCCTACAGTAGTGGTACATACACAAAAAAAAAAATATACGTCACGACTTTTATCCCCATTCGGGGGTAGTCAGAGGCTTGAGTGGCCATACACCACCACATTGTGGAGGTACATATTAATCAACTCAAAGCCCACGTTTCACCAGATAGTTAGAACCCAACGTGACAGGTGGTGAACCTTGTCGCCGTGTATACAGGAACTGACTATTACCTAATCCCGAGGTAAAGGTAGGTTTCCTCACGATGTTTTCTCTCACCGTCAGCGAACTGTAAATTATGCACATAGATGAAATTCATCCATTTACATATACATAATACATTATTAAGTCGCAAGAGTGCGACTGCGCGAACGCAGCTGAGACGGCCCCTACATACATGCATCGCCGCCGACGTGCCAGCGCGGACTGGGGCTCCAGCGGCCGGCGAGAATATTATAAATGCGAAAGTGTGTGTGTGTGTGAACGTTTGATACCATCTATCTCCATAACTACTAAACCGATTTTAATGAAATATGAAACGTAGATAGTGTAGGCTCCACAATAAGATGTAGGCTAATCTTACAGATCAAATTCCACGCGGGCGAAGCCGAAGGGATAAAACCCGCATCCACTCTATGTAGTAATTTAAGCAGCCTAAGCTCCAACCACTGCAATAGATTGTCGAATAATTATGAAAATAAATTATTTTCTGTTGTTATTTCTAGCACATCAACGAAAACTCCCGGCAGGTTTTTCAGTTTCAACAGTGCGATCAATCCTCTAACAAGGTAATTTTGCCTACTGCAAGAGGCAGGTAAATGTATAGTTTAAGGCCGGCCGCACATCATCAGAAACTTTCTGACAGACATTTTATGGACGGTCCACATAAAGCATTCAACGGGTCCCACAAATTTCTAATAATATACGGGGCCCAGTACAAAATGAATGCACGGAGCGCCTTTCAGCGTTTTTCTGACAACGAATTCAATTCTGATGGATTCTTGCCTAACTTCAGAGACGAATGTTTAATGTCGGAGTCACCAGTTTGGGGGAAAAGGGAAGATCTTCCAGCCAGGCGGGTGTTATACCTGGCGGGGCCGGCCGCTATGCCCCGATGGTTGTTGTTAGGGTATTCTACACAGGGTGGCACAGTTTCAGTGGTCCAATTTTTTTTCAGTTAGTATACACCCCTACAACTCATTTAAACCCAACATTAATGTTCCGCGAATTTATGATGTTTAATGTTTCTTCCTAAAATTCCAACTTAATTAATGTACTTAAAGCTCTCTAGAATAAAATTATTGCACTAAAAAGAATCAAATTTGGTGTGGAAGTACTATAGACATGTAGCTAGCAAGCAAAGAGTCATTTGTGGAATTACTTCCAAATGATAATGCGGTTTTAGAACAAACTTTAAAAAATCATAACTTATAAACTATTAATTTTCGCGGAACATATGTTGGGTTTAAAGGAGTCGTAGGGGTATCTTCTCACTGATAAAAAAATTTGGACCCGAAAGACCACCAAACCCACCTGGACCCACCTGGAACCACTGAAACTGGGCCACCCTGTATATAGGGAGTGCCTCGCGAATCTTGATATCGTGATTCAGGGCTTCTAATTTGTGCTGGAGCGCGCACTCAGCGCCATCTGTTGGTGGCGTCGTGAATGCATAGTATGTAGCGTGATATGAGGTCGCTACAGTAAGTTTCTTATAATGTGCGGTCGGCCTAATTAACCATCGTTCAGCAACTAACCATTGAATGTTAATTGTAGGTATAGCAGCAGTAGCCCAGCGAACTACTTTGGAACACTACAAAGCACGCCAAGGAGAAAGAATAAACGACACACTAGAAAGGTCAGTATTCAATATTCGGGTCCAAAGTGAGCACTTCCCCAAAGCCATGTGAGAGGCCGGATGGCTTGAACAACGCTGACACCAGCCCCCCTAGCCGAGTGGTTTCTTCTACGAGCGTTTCTACAAATCGCTACGCTTAAATGTATGGAAATTACATTACAAGTCGATAAGTAACTGTAAATTATATCAAATAAGGCTTACAGATATTAAGTAAAATCTATACCACAATAATGTTTAAAGCCCTTTAAACAATAATAATAATGTATTTGGCAGATTTGGACATTAGTTATTCAATTAAAAAATATTCAATACCGTAGCTCTCATCAGCTGCATATACCCTCTTGAAACGTAGTGTACATTACATCACGCTATAACCATTGGGGGTTGAGTTGCAGAACAAATTCTCAAATTACTGTGCTACGGATAACCGCTATTATTTATATAACAGAGCGAGGTCGGCACCCAAAGCGGCAGCCAATGGTACGCTACCCATACAACGCCGAACGGCACCGCCAACACGCCAACATCCAACTCTGTAGCCACGTCGCCCACCAACACGGCCAACACGGCCAACACCGCCAACAACTCGACAGACACGGCCAGCTCGCCGCTCCGAGAGCTGCGCCAAGAGGTAATCTGTACTGTTGTCCGGATGCGGGTATGTGGTATTTGGTTCAAATATTTGTATGTTTGTATGTGCTTTTCATAAATTTCATCTTCGCATATCATGTATGTTACTGTAAAAGCTGGAACCAAAAATTTTATTACAAATAATTTATTGCAATTGAATTTAATTGCATGTGGAAGTCACAACAACTTTAACAACATTTAATTGTGATTTATTTGTCAATTTGTCAACCAAATCATAATTAATTGTGACTCCACAATTGCAACTAATGTTTGCCCAACTCTGGCTAGAACTACGGTAAATCCTAACCTAACCTAGCATAACAAAATGTTAGGATCTTTTTATGGGACTGAGGGGCCAAACAAACGTACGCCCCGCCTGATGTTAAGCAGTTTCCGTAGCCTATAGATGCTTGCAATACCAAAGGCCGATCTTCCACTTTCCCTCCCTCTGTCCCGCTTTCCTTCCAAGTGAGCAACATGCGAACTATGCCTTTAGAATATCGAGCCTCTATAGGCTGCGGTAACTGCTTAACATCAG
This sequence comes from Drymonia ruficornis, assembly GCA_947859195.1. Lineage (NCBI taxonomy): Eukaryota > Metazoa > Arthropoda > Insecta > Lepidoptera > Notodontidae > Drymonia > Drymonia ruficornis. Next base: position 3,212,535 of record OX401926.1, on the reverse strand, counting down.
GCAGGCCGTACGCTTGTATGCCACCTTAGCCACAAAAAAGCTTTTACAGTAACATATACAGGATGTTTCAGGAGTCCGAAATAATACTTTAAATTTTTTCTATACAACAGGCGCAAAGAAGTTGAACAGTTACCATAGCCTATAGATGCATGCAATACGAAAGGCATGCATGAGAATCGGGCATAGAACTAAATGGTAAAAAAACAGATAAACACTAGTATTTTTTCGCCAATTTCATAAACTTCTTATCTCTAGTTCTATGCAAAACACTGATTGAATATTAGTGGTTGCTACTTCTAAATGTAGTTTACAGTGTTTTATAGGCCTTTGGATGTGTTCTAAGGCCACAACACAAAAGTTGTAACAAAAATTTAAGGACCTCAAAAACTATAATATTTATATATATTCATATTCTTCAGTATCAGCTATCGTTGGTAACTGCATGCAACTTGCATTGTGTTCTAATAACTGTAAATAAATTGTCACTAACATTAACAAAACATACAAACCCCCAAATTTATAAATGTTGTCATGGATTTACACTGGCGTTACAATTACTTTTGTTCTGTTTGTAAATGGGCAACAAAACTACATACATTTGGGGGTAATTCACAATTTCATAATTATGTTTACTATTTAACCGACGTGTTTCATTCATCTAAGGGGCCATCCATAAATTACGTAACACGTATATTATGATTTTTTTAACAGTTCATATTTCGCGTTTTAATACTTAGGTAACTATTCCATTTCGAGATGTATTGTCACGAAACTTAGGACCCCTCGCACTCCCCCCCCCCCTTTACGTGTGACGTAATTTGTGTATGGCCACTAATGTGGATATAACCATAACAGTGTGTATTAGTTACGTTGAATGTTTTAACCATTAGATACCTAATACTAGATATAGTAGTGTTTATTTGACTTGACGGGCCCGTTGGCGTGGTTGGCGTGATGGCGCCTTTCACGCTGCAGGTCGTAGGTTGGATTCCTACCCGGGACATGCATTTGTGTGCATGAACATGTCTGTATGTCCCTAGTCTGGGTGTATATGTATATTAGGTATGTATTTACAAATAAAAAGTAGTATATGTAGTAATATCAGTTATCTGGTTGCCATAGTACAAGCTCTGCTTAGTTTGGGATCAGGTAGCCGTGTGTAAAAAATGTCCCAGGATATTGTTATTATTATTTTCCCTATTAATGATGGTCACAGAACGTTTTAACGTTACTTAGGACGATTGAAAATGCTTGGTAATGGTTATCTAAACGTGTGATGCTAAATTGAATTTAATGACTTCAGCAATAAGGTTACTAATTATGGATATATCAGTTGCTTTCTCCTATTTGATTTACTATACTGATAATACTCGGTGATGGATGTCTTGTGGTCAATTGAATTTAATGACTTGAGAAATAAGGTTGGTTACTAATTATGGAGATATCAGCCCCCCTAGTCAAGTGGCTTCGTCTACAAGCGTTTCTACAAAACGCTACGCTTAAATGTATGGAAATGATATTACAAATCGATAAGTAGATCACGTGACTTATGTCATTTCCATACATGAAGCGTAGCGGTTTATGGAAACGCTTGTAGACAAACCCACTTCGCTAGGGTGGCAGTTGATTTCTCTTGTTATTTGATTTACTATACTGATAAGGGGGCGTCCATAAATTACATGAGGCATTTAAGGGGGGAGGGGTCGAGCCATATATATATATAAATATATATAAAATATATTTAAAGAGGGAGGGAGGGGGTCGAGCAAAATCTCACGAAATCTCACCAAGGGGGGAGGGGGGGGTCGAAAAATCTCAAAAATCATCTGACGTAATTCATGGACGCCCCCTAATACTCGGTGATGGATATCTTGAAGTAGATTTAATTGAATGACGTGAGCAATAAGATTACTGATTATTGATTTGTCAGCAGTTGATAACGGAGAGGCCATCACGGGCCGAAGCGGAACGGGAACGACGGCTGTCGCAACGGACCAGTATCCTAACTACATCAGCGCCGCACTCTAATAGAGACTCTATAGGTAAGTAAAACTTCTTCATATTATATGGTTCCCTGGTACCTGTTGTCAGAGTAGTTCAAGCCGCCCAAAGGCCTCAGATAAGGCTTAACGACTGCTGGATAACAACAACCGGGACCGACTTTTTACGTGCCCTCCGAAGCACGGAGACGCTCAGTCCAAATGCCACTAAATGGTCACCCATCTTTAACTGACCTTGCCAAGCGTTGCTTAACCTCCGATCGTTTACCGATCAGTGATAGCAGCTGGCTATGAGTGCCTCGCTATGGCTGGCTATGGCTATGAGGGCGGACAGTTACATCAATAGATGTTTGTTCCTAGTAATTTTCTATATAAAACAATTGGTTAATGCTCTAAGGCCATTCATTCGCGGCGCTACTCAAAAAAAATGTACCGGTTAGTAATTAAAATTACTAATTGATTAGTAACGCTAGTCTTGCGTGTCTCGTCCGCAATGCAAGTCTCTAAGCTCCATACCGAACAAAACAAAACACAATCTCTCAAGTACGCGGTTCAGAATTTCTCATCGCCAGTCGCGCGTGACCAATATGTCGAGTCGCGCGCTACTAATTACTAATTTATTACTAACCAGTTTCTTTTGAGTAGCGCCGTGGATGAATATCCTAACGGTCCGTTAATGTGTTGGTAAACTTGACATTTAGTAAAACATCCCCCAGATTACTAATTAACTACTAACCAGTTTCTTTTTAATAACACCGTGGATATCCTAACGGTCCGTTTATATATTGGTGAACTTAACCTATAGTAAACCATTCCCCCTCCCCAGGCACCACCGATTCCAACCAAGAAGAAGAGGAACCACCACCGCTGCTACCAAAGAAATGCAACAACCGGACCCCGGACTCGGAAAACGACAACAATAACAACGGGGACTCGAACCCGGCACCCGCCAGGTACAACTACGACACGGTGCACATGCCGCGAGGTTCCTTCCTGTACAGCTCGACCGCGCATAGGAGGAATACGACAGCCAATGAGAAGGCGCCGACGCCGCCGCCTAAGAAACGAAACGCACAGTGATTGATTATTATAGTATAGTACTGAGGGCTGCGTTCAGGAGCTCAGTGCGCAGTTGTCGGTCGTTTTTTCACTCGCTCGAAGGTACGGACCGACTACGGTTGTTTTATATCCTCAAAACTTCTACCATGTTGTTATAATAAATCAAATTATTAATTAAAGCCCGCCACATACATACGGAATTCCGAATCGGAATCCCGTTTCGAAATATCGAATCGGGGTTTCCGAACGCGATACGTCCATACATTTGGACGGATTTACTGCGTTCGGAATCCCCGATTCGATGTTTCGAAACGCAATTCCGTACGGAAAATTCCGTATGTATGTGGCGGGCTTTAGGAGTCAAAATAAGTTCAAAAATAGTTCACTTGCACTTCAAAAACACACATTTGTCGACTAAGACAAGTGACATACATCATTTAAACGTCAGAGCGTTTTCTAACCATCGATTTTGATAGTTAAAAAGTTGTAACCGGTTGGAGCACTCTTTGAGTCTCTGAACGGCAGTGTTGTCGACGCCAGGCCAGAGTGAAAAGTTGCACCGGAGCCTCTGAACGCGGCCCAGCTCACCACCACGTTCCATACTATGACCGAACTACCAAATGAAAAAAAAAATTGTAAGAGGTGTTTCAAAAGTGTGAAATAATACTTAGAGGTTTGGATGAGAATCGAGAAAAGAATGGCATACGCCAATTTTGAAAAAAAAAAAAATGTCTCATAAAGTATGTACTTTTTCACAAACTGTTTTTATTTATTAGTGGTTGCTACACTTTACACTAATACACTCAGTGTATACATCGAGCGTCTGCGTGTGTACACCACCGAGACACATAGTTACAGTTGTCGTAGCGGTGTCGCTACACTGAGATACACTGAGTGTCGAGTGTCGCCGTGTATCCCGTGCATTAAATGCAGTTCACACTGGATTCTAGCCCATTTGATGAGTTCTAACAAGTGTAGTTGGTGTCTTATTTCGTGCCTGATACGTTCATAGTATGGACTGGAGTACCCGTTTATAATCGGTAATTTCAAAATATCTCAATAAATATAGCACAGATTACGTAAATAGCTTTAGTAAGCCAACCAAGGCGACTTGTGGCTTCGTACTTAAGTGCGGAGCGTGACCGCCAAGCTTGCTTGGTAAGTTGGTAGACCGCTAGCCTTGTAAACAAAACTTGTTTCATGTAAAACTGCCATTATTATTGTCATATTTTGAAATTGGTATATTAACTTAGAAGTTTTAGAACCCACCATATTTATTGTTACCATTTTGCTCATATTAGTTACATAGCCTTACCCCCAAATTTAAAGATATTTTATCTATTTTATAATGATATTACAAAGCATTTCTAGGAACAAAACTCATTTGTAATGCCAGTGTAAGTCCATCATAACTTTCTATAAAATTGGGGGCTACACTTTACATTAATAAATAGTTTATTTATATTTTATTTTCTCTTCCGCAAAGGTGACAATACTTATCTATGTATAATATTTGCATGAAGCTAAGTGTCAAGTGACGTATGGCACGCCTACCAATAGATGTCTATGTGACAGGTAGCATGGGTCCAGATGTCTCACATGCCTCGCGAGGCAGTTTGCCCCGCTTAGTTTGACAGGACGCGTTTGAGCCAAATACTCGTCCTGCCTCATTCGAGCGCTGTCACGCACCTCGCTTGGTATAGCGTAGTCATGAGACAGAACGATAATGTTCATTGCTCGGGTATACACCTCTCTGTCTAGAGTTTAGGTTGGCTCACCATTTGGCTCGCCCGAGCATTTGACTGGAGCTGCCGCGCTTGCCGCGCGCGGCATGTGAGACATCTGGAACCAGCTAATGAATAATGTTACCGTTTTATCGACCTATCAACTTTTTATACAAAAATTTCCCACCAATAATCACAATATTATCGCGAGCCCTCTCTACTAGCAATTAGCGACAGGGTATAATATTGTAAAATAGCCTTTCAACGCAAATATTTAACAATGTTATGTCTTTGATAAACTATAAGAACATTTTAGTCATTCCCATGATAATTATCATTAGATACTTATCACTTATTGTATAAAAACATTTAGAGCTTAAGACGAAATTTTGTTCAGTATTTCCATAGCTAATAATAATGTAAATTATATGTACATTTGAAATATATTTCATTCAATAAACAGTCACAGACAAATACGCCTATAGACGCCGCATAGCGGGCCACCGAACGAATAATTCACGATGATAATATTAGAGACCAGTGGTGAAGCAATGGACAATTGTTAAGACACTCGAGGCCTAGGTGGACCCGTCTATCCATGTGCCTTAAAAAGCATAATTTAGCGTCTATTTTGCATATTAGTCTGTGTTATTAGTTAATTCATTTTCATGTGTTTAAAATTCATATTCGGAGTATACTAACAAACTTTAATCACTTATTACATTAGATATGGTCAATGACTTAGTATTAGTTTTTAGGTAAAAATCGTTTAATGTGATTTACTGAGTCAAATTTAATTAGTTTCGTCATTACTTACACGAGTATAATATTTGTGTTGTTGTTTTATGACAGTCGGTGAGACAAACCCTTTCACTATAGATTACACTGAATGACATTCACCCATTGATGTATCATTTTAATAATTAATTCGAAAATATTTCACTCACATTTCGACAATTAACTTATTAAATACATAAGGCATTATTCACCAGAAATGGAGCCGTATTGACAATACCGACATATTTTCAACATTATTTTCCGGGAGCGACTGAGTCGTACTGTGTCCATGGACTCGGTTTAGTGGGACAAACTATTTAGGACAGTCACGTTGGCATAATGATCAATTTGCAATAATTTATGCGTCATCGTGACCTAACTATATTATGCGTCTAACTTGAAATTACCTCCAATGTTTACCATTCGTGGCCATATTATAGCACCAAATATACAAAATACATGATTTTTTTGTATTATTGTATACTTTACCATTGTATATTATTGTATTTAAGTCGATTGTAATATTGATAGTACCTAAAGAGTTTTTGTAGTTTTAGGGTGTTACTAGACACATCGATCGATCGTCGATCGATAGTAGAATAGAGTACTAGTCCATTCTACCATCGATCGATTGGTCTGGTAACACCCTTAGTTATAAATTTCGTGGAACAAGTTCTTTACTTTTTATAGATATTATTACTCGCGGCAACAGGTAGGTATTGGTATTTGTGACAGCTAAGAATTCGACTTCTTTTAGGTGACTCAATAATTTATGTGGTTATCTAAATCGATTAATAATAAATAAATACTATGTAAACCACCAAATAAAAATGGCGTTTGACAGTTCTTCAATGGAATATCCAACGACATACTTATCTGGTAGATAAAAGTTATCTGTCGATCCTAAAAAGGCGCTCAGACTATAATGTATACAGATAGCTTACGAGAAAAAAACATTAGGGTTACTGTTAAGTGTTATCTTTCTCTGCCGGGAGCTGAAGACGTGTCTATAAAATTAAATGTCATAGCGAACTTGTATCTTGTATTTAATTTGTTATTTAAATAGTGTTTAATAAATAGAGCAAAATTAATTTTAAGTTAAAATTAAAATGTTTATTTATATATTTTGTAGCATTTTAGTAGTATAGATGATTAAGACATATTTTAAGGTATTGTTGATTTTTGTTTCGTAAAGCGCGGGGCGGACACCAATGAGTTTTTATATAAGAGATTCGATATACACGACCATTAGTGCTCATTAAAATAGCACTTTAGACTCTACATATATTGTATTCATTGATATGTAGACTACCATATACATACATACATATAATCACGCCTGTTTCCCGTAGGGGTAGGCAGAGACCACTTCTTTCCACATATACACCAGACCTGTTAAAAAGAGATTAATATACATTTTAGCGTCATTAGTTACATAATCATAGGCGCGCCCGCGTGCAGCCGTGACGCAGGGTGGCGCGTGACTAACTGGATGTCAGGCAGTTACCTTACATTGGTGGTGCGGTACGGCGGCGCGTCTAAAGATTTAATACATCTATGGCGGACACTATATTCCGTTGACGTTCGTATTTGACGTACCATAGAGTCAAGAAACAATAGACTCGTAGTCCTCATGTGATTGGCTAGTATCGTAATTCTGTGCGAGATATCTTAATACTGGCCTCATCTACACGCTTCTGGCCTTTTAGTTATACGTGCGTTCGTCTCGCGGCCATAAACACCAAATATAAGAATTGTTTGTATATTGTATTATGTATATAGATACATTATTGTAGTTAAACTTACCGATATATTGTGTACTCATTTTGACGCAATAATAATTTACCACGAAATAAATACATAGATATTTTGTAGAATTGTCTTGTTTTATTTATGTAGGTACTGATGATGCCCGCAACTTAGTCTGCGTAGAATTTGTACTTCGAGTAGCCTATTTTTTCTAGTAGTATGATCGCCTGCACGTCTTAGGTAACATTTCCATCATAAGCTGGGGTGGGCTCTTTATTAGTAACACTCATAATTCAGAGAGCTCAAGCGTATGTTGGAAATGTTACCATAGACGTGCAGGCGATTGTAAGTGTTATTTTCCTGATACGTGGAATATTTATAGGTACGTTATCTTTATTAACTACTGTTTGACCTCTTAAGATTAAGCCTTATATACTCAAGAAATACCTAAAAATTAGTGACTATTGTTGCTTCTATTTACTTTTATTTATTTTTGTCGAGGTCAATAACCGTTACATTACCACAGTTTCGTAATTATATCAAACAAACAAAGTCGTGAAGTCAGTAAATAGAACCTTAGATATACTTAATGTAAAACAAAAATGGAATGGAGTCGGTCCTATAAAAGCGACTTGTCGCTTAGGTATTGCCATTGAGCTGCTATAGTGATCGGCCCCTGATTGGTCGGTCAGAATCAACCGACCAATCAGAGGGTCGATCACTATAGCAAAACGCCACATTGGTGCCGCAATGGCTTAGCGACTTAGGGCCCAAAATTTCAAAATCGTTGGGAATATTTTAAACGGACTACCTACGTAATGGTTTTGGAAAAACGCAACTGAATTATTATGAAAAAAAAACAAATGAACTACAAAATTGGTCATAAGTTCACATCGACAGAGTAGCATGTCCAAAGTGGTGGGTACCTAATGAGAATTCTTGGTTGAAACCCCTTTGGAAATAATAATGGCAGTTAGTTTTGTGATGGCAAATGTCCTCCCATAAGTAAGAAAGTAAAGTAAATTTATTCTTCCTACTGTACCTATGCCCTAAGTCTTATGCTCATAAAAGTCAGAAGTACCTAGGTATATTGTTTTTTAACACAAAATGAGCCTTCACCCATTAAGATAACGGGCAAACAAACGAATTGTTGCTATTTCATCGCGTTCATGACAAGTTAAATAGTATTTAAACTAGATCCATTAATTAAACTTTTTTTATTACCATCTAGTTAGAAATTGGACTTTACTACTTCTGGGACTTCTACATAATCTCTGGGATATTAGGGTTGGTCCAAACGATCGACCGTCGATCGATGTCAGAATGAGATGAGTCTAAAGGCCCCGGCGCACATAGAGGACGGCATGGCATGGTATTTTATTTTTTATCAATCGAATTCAATACTTATCTAATTGAAATAAGGTCCATATTTCAATGGTCGGTGATTGACATCGGAGTATCACGGAGTATTTTTTCGGTGCACCCGCTGGAGCCCCTTATTTCGTTTGGATAAGTATTAAATTCGATTGATAAAGATTAAAATGCCATGCCGTGCCGTACGATGGTGATCCCTTACCGGAAGCATTCGCCTGTAATGTAACATTTCAGATTCGATTTTGAGCATTACGCTACAATACTGCCTCCCTGACTGACGAGCATTCGCTCGTAGGTAATGTAACGCATTGATGTTACAAGCTGTATCAAAATTGCGCACTGTAATGCTCGGTTCTCCTCCCTCACTGTAATGCTCGACTCTGTAACGTTACATTACAGACGAAATAGGTGAGGGAGAACCTTTACATGGAGCAATGTATACGATCGATGCAAGTTCGATCTACGATCTAAGTATGTTCGATCGATTGCTGTGGTAACACTATGACGAACAACTGAGAAACCGATTCGGAATTTTATCTTTTTTTCTTTAACGGAAATAATTACTTAACCACGCTCATCTAAACGATATTAATAAAACCGCCACTGTCACGTTGTTCTATTGATTCGTGATAAAAAATAGTTTCAATCTGCGTTTATCTGAATATACCTAATAGTAAATTTAACATGTCTGTAACGACGTAGGTATGTAGGTAATAAGATAAGCAAATGTAGGAAAACTCCGAGTAATTAGCAACCTCGAATGTCATCGACTAATTGAGTTTTGATTTAGGTAGTTAAACTTTATTTTTATCTTTATTTCTTTCTTTTTTATTTTGACGGGCCCGATAGCGTGGTTGGCGCGGAGGCGCCTTTCACGCTGCAGCTCGTAGGTTCGATTCCTACCCGGGACATGCATTTGTGTGCATGAACATGTCTGTATGTCCCGAGTCTGGGTGTATATGTATATTAAGTATGTATTTACAAATAAAAAAGTAGTATATGTAGTAATATCAGTTATCTGGTTTCCATAGTACAAGCTCTGCTTAGTTTGGGATCAGGTAGCCGTGTGTAAAAAAACTGTCCTAGGATATTATTATTATTATTATTATCTTGTGTCTTACCGGTCCATATATCTACGTTTGGTTTATACTAAAGTTAGTTTAACCTGGTGCCGCGCAACGTACAGCCAGTTGTATAACCAGCCCGATATATAGTGAAATCGGTATCTATGTAATAATAATAATAATGTAACGTCACGACTTTGACCTCTGACTACCCCCGGGGTCCCATTCGGGGGTAGTCAGAGGCTTGAGTGGCCATACACCACCACATTGTGGAGGTATTAACCAACTCAAAGCCCACGTTTCACCAGATAGTCGGAACCCAACGATACTACTAACGGTACTATGTCATCATCATCATCATCTCAGCCGAAAGACGTCCACTGCTGGACATAGGCCTCCCCCAAGGTTCGCCACAATGACCGGTCTTGCGCTGCCCGCATCCAGCGGATTCCCGCGACCTTCACCAGGTCGTCGGTCCACCTTGTGGGAGGCCTACCCACGCTACGCTTTCCGATGCGCGGCCGCCACTCGAGAACTTTTCGGCCCCATCGGCCATCCGTTCTACGAGCACGGTACTATGTACTACATACTTATTCAGTGAAATCGACCGCTCGGTGCAGTGGTTCGAGCGTAGGCCGCTCGGCTCACTGTTTCGGGTGGTTGTGGGTTCGATTCCCGCCTGAGGCAAATTTCGGAAACGGCCTTTTCGTAATTTGCCCGATCTTAGTGTCACTGGGATCACCTCTAGGCCCTAGTCCATTGTATGGTAGCCAAAGTACAAGCGTTGCTTATTTTAGGACCATACAGTTGGCGTGTCGGTCTAGCGAATAAAGAAACTACCTATGTTCAGTAAATAATAGGTAAGTAACCTGCCTACTGAACCCGCATAGTTAATTGAATATCTTAATGGTAGGTAGAGTACCTAATTAAAAATAAATATAATAACGCGTTTGATGTTTATAGTACCTACGCATTTATAGTATTTTTTGCATGTACTTATTATAATTACTTAATTTATGTTATGATTTTTTTTTTATCGTTACCTACTAACTGAAATGAGAATTTTAGATTTAAGTAGGTAAGTAAATTGAGCTCAATAATCCCAGCTATGATTTTAAAACTCGACCAATAAAATATTTTCTGAATTTTAAGATAAATACCTAGAGACAAACTCTTATCGTGGTGACATATAATACAATGTTTGCATGTCCGTCTCTTTCGCAGTCTACGGAATTAAAACTAAACTATTTTTGTCAATGTTTGATGAGGAAATGATAAAGTTTTTTTGGGATTAATTTATCTAGAGTATGTTTGAGAAGTAGGTTACTTGTGCTTTTTTACGTCATATAGGTACGGTTGTTTACACCAATAGATCGACGTCGTCTCACTCTGCCATCTTTCGATGCCGTCTCATTTCACTCTCCCATCGATCGCTGTCGTGTCATTTGACTCTGATATCGATCGGCGTCATCTCATTACACTCTGCCATCGATCGATGTCGTCTCATTTCACTCTGCTAAAGATCGATATCCGGTCGATTGGTGTTATAACTCTAACATAAATACTTTAGATATCGCTAGTAGATACTTAAAATATAGACAGTGCATAGGTACCTACGTAGGTTCCCAAAATTTGTAGTTAGGTATCCAATCTCTTATTACAGAAAATGCTTTATTACAGAAGTGTCACAGAATATATCATTACCTATGGTTTCCGGGTAGTATTTTTAATTAAGCGTACGATTACGTACAATTCGTACATGTTTTTGATACCACTCTCAAGTCCATACGATGCCATACCACCATCAGCACCGTAAGAAATATGACAACACTATGCCTCGTAGGCTTCGTAGCGTTTTGTAGTAAATTCGTAGGCGTTTATGCAACGTCGCTATATCTACTTGCGAGGAATAAGAGAAAGGCAGAATTATTAAATAATCTAAAGTAAGCAAGGATTATTATAATATCTACTACAGCAATCGATCGATCTTAAACATGAATAATTATTACAGTAGGTATAAATAATAATAATAATAAATCCTGGACATTCATTCTTCTTCTCATCGTATGGTTAGTGGCCAACCTAGTGTCAGAGTTGTTTAAGCCGCCGGTAGGCCTCTGACAAGGCTTAACGACTGCTGCCTAGATGACAACAACCGGGACCGAATTTTTACGTGCCCTCCGAAGATGAAGCGTAGTGATTGGTAGAAACGAATATAGACGAAGCCACATTTTTTTTAAAGTACTGCGGTGGCAAAAAAGCGTACGGCCCGCCTGATGTTAAGCAGTTACCGTAGCCTATAGTTGCTTGCAATACCAAAGGCATCACTCGCACATTGCCGACCTCAAGCGGAGTGGAATGGAGGGAGGGGAAGCGGGTGTTGGGCTTTCGGCTCTCTCACACTCATCGTACGAAACGCAGCTGTAATAGCTGCTTTACGCCGATCTTCTGTGAGAGGGTGGAACTACCCCGGTCGAGCCAGCCCGTATATGAGCTGCAGTCAATTGGCTACAGCTTGGCTCTACCACCTTAAAGCCACTTGACTAGAGTGGCTGTTCTCTAGATTGGTCCTGCGGCAGACACGTGAGTAGCCGGCTTAAGCCTACCGTGTTATTATGCGTAACTGACGCTTCGTAAGCCTTGACTTATGAGCTTAACTCTCACCCTCGTCAAACAATAATAGTCTTACATGACTCAGACCAGACGGTCCGCAAACAACAGCTGATGCGTGGTAGATACGGAACACAGGACGTAGACTGTGACGTCAGTCAGTCATCAAAAAACAATTTCTCATCAACCTGAAGGTCCCAGACTACACTTGTAGACATCAGGGGCGGATTTGATACGCTGGCCTCCCTAGGCCTACCTATGGAAGATTGCCACCCCCTACCTACCCCTGTAAAGCACGAAAAAATTAATGATAATGTATAAGAATTAAAATTTTGCGAAGTTCGCCCCCGAAATGTAAGCCCGGGCCTATTCGGCCTGCTTGAAGACGAAGTGGCCGTAAGATCGTAGTAGCTTTAGACCACGGGAGAGATTTTATATTCCCGACTTCCACATTACCGTATCGATAACTTAAACTCTCCACGATCAATCAACTATCATTGGCTGTAAGGCGCTTACCGCGCCCGAGCACCCAGTTTTATAATAATCATAATCTCACAATGTGAGTGCTCGGACGAGGCATGCGAAGCATCTGGACACACTAGTTGACTACTAACGTGAGTCCACTCAAACTTGCACAATAGGTACCTACCTACTTTTTATCGAATGGTTAGTGGCGGTGTCAGAGTTGTTGAAGCTGCTCGAAGGCCTCTGACTGGCTTAACGACTGCTGAGAGAGATGACAACAAGCATCCAATGGCTGCGTCTACATTAGACGCATGCCGCGCCTGAGCAATCAGTTTGACGTCACGTCGGAACGCATAGACATAATGTCATAATTGATGGCTCGGCCGCGGCAGCACGCACCCTATGGCCAGGCAGGATAGGAATCAAATCCAGAGCCTCTCACTTACGAGGTGTCACACCACCAACTAATGACTACTAACTCAATAGCTACGTCCGGATGTGTCACATGCCGCGCGAGGAAAATTGCCTCACGAAGTTTGACTTGCCTCGCGCGAGGCAAATGCGTGTCCTGCCTCACCTAAGCGCTGTCATTTGCCTTACCTAGTTTGGCATAGTCATCAGACAGAACGATGTCAAACGTGTCAAATTGATTGCTCGGCTATACCTTTCTCTGTCTAGAGTGTCAGTTGCCACGCCATTTGCCTCGCGCGGCATGCGAATGAGGCAAACGTCGTGCTTCGCGAGGCATGTGGGTGAGCAGCCTCGCGCGGCATGTGTATGTTGTAGACACGTCCAGTGACTAGTAACTCAGATTCTTAATAAAAATCACATGAGTAGCATTAAATAATGTATGTTTACATTGCAAACATAAGTACGGCTCATATAAAACTTCGGACTGCGTCGGATACAACTACGACATCGGTAAGCCGGCGTAGTAGACAGTTATTCGCGGCCCGCAGACGACCGCGACCGGTCGCGCGTACGGACGTAAAACGTTTTGTAAACACGGTGTAACTCTCCAACGTGAAGTGGACTGAAGCCAACTTTACAGTTTTTATTTTAGGATCGTGTACGGAAGACGCAATGTAAGTGTTCATGTTGTTTGTTTTGTTTTTGTTTGGGCGGAACGATAAGGTTTAGAGTTCGGGTTTTGAGTTAGTAGTCAGTCAATGTGTAAAAGAGTATATAGGTGTTGATAAATGAAAATTTACGGGATGATTATTGAGGAAATATTTATCGAAATTATTAAAATTAATACGCTCTTTGTAAGATTAAATCAGCTAGTCAGAATGAAATAATAAACTATTCATAAATATTCACCTACCAAATAATTATTATCAAGTTTGGTATATATTCAGAATATTACATATTTTTAATGAAATAGGTACTTATAACACGATTTATATAGATAAGTAATATGAATAAAAACTCAATTTAAATAGGTAATTAGATACAGTGCACTCAAGTGGATGGATGCCCATGCACTTCGTTTTGACGCCGGAATACACATAATGTTACAACATGGGTACTCAGACGAGGCATGCGATACGTATCTGGACCAATTTTGTTCAACTTAAACCAAGAAAAAGTTAAAGTCAAAATAAATATTAGGAGAAGCATGGATCAGTATTTCTTCGACATTAAACAAGTTGCATGCCATACAGTCAGTCAACAAACAACAGTAAAAGTGTGGGAAGATAGCTTAAAGTATAAACTCATCGTACCTTTGACCTATAGCAGTTATAATAAATGTTTCCGTTAAGCTCAACCTAAATCAACGATCATTCACAAACAATAATGTTTTATAAAAAAAATGCACTACTTCACTTGGTTGACTGGTATCCCACTCATGTATATAAGTAAATCCTTTGCAGTGTACATAGGGTTCTTCAAAGGGCATGTTTACATAGCCCTAAAAGATATACTGAGCGGCGGTTTCTACTTACTATGTGAACCGTCTGTCCGTGTACCTTCCTAGGCAAATAAAGGATGGTCAGATGAACGAACTGGACCACAAGTCTCCTTGGCGGTCGGCATGTAGGACAGCTAACAAATGCCGACAACATGTCGACAGCCAAGAATTTACAATTTACAATAAAAAATTCACGAACATAATATTAGAAACCAGATTCGCAATGGACAATTGTTAAGAGACTCGAGGCGCTGGATGATCTTATAAGGGTTCCTCATACTACGGAACCCTAAAAACAAGTTATGTAGGTTTTTTTTTAGTAAAACTACTTAATTCGAGCATTATAAAACCACCGAGAACCTACTGACCTTGTATTTTTTTACATTTTATCTACATCGTAAATACTTACATATAGTGTTTAAAATGCTGTGCAGGATTATACTGAGTAAGAAAATGTGTGGGGTGGGGCAATTGGGGCCTCTTTATAGGTAGAGAGATAAGTTTAACAAGTAGATACTTAAGAACACAAATATGAGTTCTGTATAAAAATTGTGAAATAAGTAGGTACTTAGGGGAGATGGGGGTCTTCCCCTTTTCGGTACGCCCATGTAGATAAATAAAAAAATGAGCTTCTAATTTTAAAAACAAATTTAAAATTATTTGCATCTAATGACTATTCAGAAAATAATTCTTTTGTTTATTTATCTTTTCCTATTACCAACCACATTATTTATTATGCGTTGATCTATTTTATCCGGATGCCGTGAACAACGAGGCTAACGATATGTGTGATAACCCAGTCTAAACAATTTAGAATGCCCAATCGAAATAATTTATTTTCGCCCCGCGGAACTACTAGTAGTATCGATTCATTTATTTTCGTCTTTTAGAACAACTTTAGGTCTTCTTCTTATTATCGTATGGTTACGGGCCAACCAGGTATCAGAGTTGTGCAAGCCGCCCGTAGGCCTCTAACTAGGCTTAACGTCTTCTGCCTAGATGACAACAACCGGGACTTTTACGTGCCCTCCGAAGCATGGAGACGCTCAGTTCAAATGCCACTAAATGATCATCCATCTAACTACCATAACATAACTAGTCGGTAGTATCGACTTTCCGTAATTCTCTAGGTATGCGATATTTCGAAACGTCGTTATCGATACAATAAAATCGAGAATCGTTATAAAATAAATGCGTAAAAGTAATTTCGCTATTTCCTGTTGTTGTGTCCTGACACTGTTTCCTATTGAAAAAATATTCAGTAATATGGGAAAAAGCAGTGATAGCCTAAGCCGACTTGTTCGACCGACGCGTCTTGCGGGCTTGCCTCTCACAGAAGATCGGCGTAAAGTAGCTAGTTATTAGAGCTGCGTTTCGTAGGGTGAGAGCATGAACCCCAAACAATATTGGAGTAAAATCGTATGAAGCTGGGGTATAATATCAACTCGCTTTAAGAAGGTATTTTCAGTGATTACTAAGAAAAGGTTTTACCTCCACTGAAACATATCTAATATTTTTATGTAGTAAAACAGAGAGATCACAGAAGCAATTATTGTACATAGAAATGCTCTTATTTAATGATGTTACAGTATTGACTATGTGCCAGATGTTCTTATATAATGTCCTATATATAGGCATTTGTAGGAACAACATTGATCGCTGACAGTGAAATGGATTTAGCTAGGTGATAACATAGGTCGAAGTCCTGATACAATACACCGAACGATTGAAACATGGCTATACTGTGAATATCCAATTTTATTCCATACTGTCTTAAAAATAAGGAGTGATGTCATATCACAAAATCTATCACAGATTTGCATCACTTATTTTGGTATATTCCAGTGGTCAATACAAACCTATCTTGCAGGGGTCGTTTTTAATACAACTAAGGGCGAGGCCCCACTTGCGCGTTGCGTTGCGTAGTCGCAACGGATCAAAGGGTCGGCGGGTGAGAGACGAAGCGGGGGAGGGTGATGCACCAGTACAAAATCTTGCGACGACGCAACGCAACGCACTAATGGGGCCCGGCCCTTATGTGGCCAACAAGCGTACTGCCCTAAAGTTAAGCAGTTACCGCAGCCTATAGATGTTTGCAACGCAACAGTTTTACATTCCCGGTGAAAGAAGTTAAATAAATCCCTCCGTATAACAACGTTCCTTAACGCAAATTTTATTCATGTAATAGCAAAACGATCCCACCATTCATATATCAGCCATATAACGTTCAATGCTGGACATAGGCTGTCTACACATCACTCAGCCATACACAATGGCTGCCTGGACGCGTGTGATGACATCAATCCACCTTGTGCGACCGTCCTACAGTTTTTTTTACAGCACTGAGGCGGCAAACAAGCGTACGGCCCGCCTGATATCAGGCGTATGTGACGTTGCCGACCTGAAGGGGAGTGTAACGAAGGGAGGGGAACAAGGGGGGGAACTTGGGCTTCCGGCTTTCTCACTCATCGTACGAAACGCAGCTGAAATAGCTTCTTTACGCTAATCTTCTGTGAGAGAGTGGTACTACTCCGGTCGAGTCAGCCCGTATATGAGCTGCAGTCGATTGACTACAGCTTGGTTCTACCACCATAAAAGCAACACAACAGTCTTCCAACTAGTGTCGATTCTAGAACGTTTTTTCTCCTAACGGATATTCACCCCGAACGAATTGTACACAGTGTTTATGTTCATTTGCTTTAACTTCGACATAGTGCTTGGAACATTACCATAAACTTATCCCTTAAACCGTTATACAATATTCGAAAAAAAAAATCGCTATCCCATACAATATAATTAAATATTTAATTGATGGCTATTGTAAATAGTCCTTCTTAAATTAGTATTGTCAACTTGATATGACACATGCAAGAAAAGTATCCTCTCCATCCAAAGGTTGCCTGGTAGAGATCACTATTAGTGATAAGGCCACCCATTTTCCACTTTCTGTGTAAATTGTGTAATTATTTATAAATGTTTATTTTTCTAGTGGTGGATTAATAAAGATTTATCTATCTATCTATCTATAAGTAAAAACACCATCAAAACGAACTCATTTTTTAAACCTTGTCGTACATAAGTAACATTGAAAACTCTTTACTTACGAGCGAGACGAAAATAGTATATGGTTAAGAATTAAGAAGATTTTACACTGGTTTAACTTAGATTAGTGATTAAATTTAGATTTTAAATAATTTGAAAACGGTACGAGTTATAAGACGTAAGGAATTTACCCTTAAAGTTAAAGCAAATGAACATGAACACGGTACTCCTAGTCTGTGATTCATTTCAACACCAAGATATATAACTATGAGAGCTATTTATACGAGAGCTATGATTCATGATGATTTTTTAATTACTCTTAATATTAACTTGAGTCTTGACCTTGGTGTGATAAGATAAGATTAGGTTCAGAAATGGGTCGCGACTGCGGTCGGACATAAGACTATTTAGATGCTCGACACGTTGGACAATATAATAATAATAATATCCTGGGTCATTTTTGTACACACGGTTACCTGATCCCAAACTAAGCAGAGCTTGTACTATGGAAACCAGATAACTGATATTACTACATATACTACTTTTTTATTTGTAAATACATACTTAATATACATATACACCCAGACTCCGGACATACAGACATGTTCATGCACACAAATGCATGTCTCGGGTAATCGAACCTACGACCTGCAGCGTCAAAGGCGCCTCCGCGCCAACCACGCTAACGGGCCCGTCAAATATAATTATGTTGTCATTAGCCTTTTTTAACGCTGGAAAACCATTAATGGGTCCCCTCCGTCTCGGAGACGAAAGGGGTATGTGGGAGTCCAGCTCTGCCTAAGCTAATCTACGGCCTTTGGAGGGGCGCCACGTGATTGCTATTAGCATGTACCGCGACATGTTGTTATTAGCCTAGGTTTAGGTTTAGGGCCATATCACACTGGGAAGCCATGGCGACCTCGCCAGCCACCGTAGCCAACTATTTCGTATTAAAATGGCACACACCTGGCTACGGACTGGCGACGTCGCCATCAATACAAAATGTTTGGATACGTAGTCGGCGACGTCGCCATGGCTACCCGGTGTGTTATGGCTCTTACACTGGCCAAAGTAATACAAAAATCGGTGTAAAACTTCAGTGTAAACGTAAGGTCAGAGCTAATGAATTTCTATTTTACCTATACCTTCATAAGCCTGAATTAGACCTGACCTTACCTGAGCCTGACCTGAGTTTAGGTCCAAATAGTCAAATTACTGTCCGTGGTGCGTTACAACTGGTCTTCCACTAGTTGTAACAGTCTTATTTCTGTGGCTACCAGCCTATACTGTTATTATTGTCTCCCGCTTTGTTATGGAGGGAAGTGGATAATCTTCTTCCAACTCCTCCTATCCTTTCTTCTGATTAAATTCGTGCGGGTTCCAAGACAACTTAGCTTGTCCCCGGGACTCGTCGAGGGTCAAACCTTGGCGTCATCGTTGGACACTGTCGATCCTGGCTTACAGGAGTAACAGTGGTGGGTAAGTGTGGCGGGCTTAGTCCCAAAAAAATAATCCTGATGTATATCTGGTAAAGCAGATGTTAAATTCCATGTCCTTTCAATTGTCTGAAAGCTGAATTAGTTTTATAAGCGGCAACTGTGCGTCATTGAGCTAGTTAAGCCTTATTACGATAGCTGGGCGAAGCTGATACTCCAATAGATGGCGGTCATGTGATACACTGATCTTGATTTAAACCAACAACCAATTTATTGACATGGGAAAGTCATAACAGATAAATAAATATCACCAGACAAACACCAACTGTATGGTCCCAAACTAAGCAACGCTTGTACTATAGCATACAATGGACTGGGGGCGATCCCAGTGACACCCAGACCAGGGAAAATACGAAAAGGCCGTTTCCGGAATTTGCCTCTGGCGGGAACCGAACCCGCAAATAAAAAATAATTATATTAGCCCTTTCAACGTCTCACTCCTGGGCACGAGCCTCCCCACAATGCGAGGGGGATTCAGGCGATAATCCAACACGCTGGCCCAGTGCGGGTTGGTGGATTTCACATGACTTTCAAAGATTTCGTTTGATTTTCTGAGACATGCAGGTCGATAAGTCATGACTAGAACAGTATAATCAGTGGTGTTTTTACCCGACTACGGCGGAGGGTTATGATTTTGACCGGTATGTATGTATGTATATTCATCTGTTCCCGCCTAACTTCCAAACTACTTGTCGTAATTTGACAAATGAGGTATCGTTAGAAGCGGCTTAATTGTCCGCTGGTTATAGGTTATATGTCGTTACATAAAATTGCATATGGCGCCCTCTAGAGGATATAATGTCATGAACTAAAAAACTAATATTTTTAACGAAGCCGTGTGAGGTATCGAATGAAAGAACTTAATTAGGACAGTTCAAAAATATATACCTATGCATATTGTTTGTTGTAACTCCAAAATATTTAAATAAAAAGTAATTGATAACATAGTCTTCAAATCGAATTCATGTACAAATTAGATTTGCGTAAACACACAGAAACATCGATTATTGTCATAACTCGATTAATTTTTCAATGGGCAATTAATTTGGTTTCACTTGGCAGTGAGTTGTTGATAAACAATACTTCTATGAATGGAATGTGGCCGTTTGGCCAGTGGTTCGAGCGTAGGCCGCTCGGCTCACTGCCTGAGTGGTAGCGCGGGTTCGATTCCCACCGGGGATAATATCGGAAATTGAATTTTCGTAATTCGCTATTCGTGTCACAATTTTCCGCACTCCATTGTATGGTACCCATAGTATGTTTTCCTTAGTTTTTGACCAGACAGTTAGTGTGGTCTGGCGACAACCACACAGTCCTTAAATTGATGTGACGAGTTATTATTTAAAGAACATAGTGTAATGAACTCTCCTTTTATTTTTAAACTAACTTTACGAAGCAATACCAAGAATGTATGTGTTTTATAAATTAGTATGTTACTGTAATACAATGATACTTACATGTACAATAGTACCGCTAATACAATTAGCACTATAGTACAATATACAGTCAACATCAAAAGTAATTGCCAACCAATTTATTGATTAAAGACTTCGCCTGACAATGTTATTATGTCGTCATATTGTACTTCGAGGCGCTCATAGCCAGTTCTTTGTTACTAAGTTGGCAAACAAGCGCACGGCCCTCCTGATGTTAAGCAGTTACCATAACCTATAGATGTTTACAATACCAAAGGTATTGCTCGCCCGTTGCCAACCAAGGGGAGTGGGACGGAGGGATGGAAAGGGGGTAGAGCTTCCGGCTCTTTCAATCATTGTACGAAACGCAGCTGTAATAGTTACTTTACGCCGATCTTCTGTGGGAGGGTGGCACTACCCCAGTCGCGCCAGCCCGTATATGAGCTGTAGTCAATTGGCTACAGCTTGGCTCTACCACCAATACTTTATTAACCCTTTTACTCCTCTTTCAGGGCGATGAACGCTGGTTGGTTGGCGTGGGAGTGCATAGTGTTTGGTGTGTTCGTGTGTGCCTCGTCGTGCGCGCCTCTATGGAGGCGTCGGAAGGACGTCAGCGCCGCGGGAGGCAACGCGAAGCGAGCTTACATCTTCGCCGGTGGTGGAGTGTCAACTTTAGCCATGATATTGTCAGTGGCAAGAGGGACGTTGGGCGTCAGATCGTTTTTGGGTAAGTTTTTTTACATAATTATGCGAATATTTGGGGCATCATTATAAGTAGTTGTAGTCAATGGTAATTATATACAAGGTGTAAGGTAATATGAGGGACGTATTCAGCCAATGATAATTAATGCTTACGCGTAAGTAACAAAAAAAAAAACACCCCTAAATAACAAAGAAAACTAAACAAAAATATTGCAGAGAGTTTCGCAATGTGGGTCACCCTTACGCTAGCGGGGTTAAGCTTCCGGCTCTCTCACTCATTCTAAGAAAAGCAGTTATAATAGTTACTTGCCGCCGATCTTTTTTGAAAGGGGTGTACTACCCAGCCGAGCGTTTTAGGCATCTATTTTCTCAGAGCTGGGAATATATCTACAACTCAGTATTGTACAGCAATTGGTGCGTCCAGATGCCTCGCATGCCACGCCCGAGCATTCGTGTTATGACATTATGTCTATGCGTTTCTTCAACACTGAGTGCTCGGGCGCGGCATGCGCCTGATGTAGACGCAGCCATTTATAGTAGTAGGTACCTAATAAAGTTTTGCATTACAATATAAGTAAGTAGGTAATTATTGGATTCATACTTATTGCACGGTTCTTAATTATTATTATGACGTCATCATACTTCTGACAGTACAACCATAGATAATATAAGCGACGTAAGTTAATCGATTGTTGTGGTTGATTTTCCACAGCTTTGAATCATACCAATTGTCACCCTTTAAGTACCTACTAAGTTGATTCATGAGTTGAGGAATAGGTATAAAGAAACTTCGAGGTCGGCTTAGGGCTGAGTTTATGACACATTAACGGGCCGTTAAAGCAGGGACTGATTTGTTGCATTACGTAATGGTAACAATCGTTTTCTTCTTTAACAGTCCGTTACTGTAGGTATTAGGGTACTCGGTCCTAAGATCTGCAGATTACGTGATGAAAAATACGTTATATTTACGATTTGAAATTCGAATTAATCGCGTAATTAAAATGTCACACACCGCACTCCATCCGCCAAAGACCTAACAGTTCTAAGGGCGGAGGTCACATGCAACACTAACGGATCGTTAACAGGTCTCTAAGAGGTCGGCACCGCGTCTGCTCCCCTCAAGTTGCGGATGTCTTGGGCGATGATGATCGGTGAAACAACTACTCATGTGCCTTCCTAGGCAATAAAAAACCGGCCAAGTGCGTGCTGGACTCGCACATAAAGGGTTCCGTACCAGCGTAGAAAAAAAACGTCAAAAATATCAAGTTTCTCGTATCCCTTTCATTTTAAAATGTTATTGATTTTTTTGTAGGTAGGTACTTGTTGTTGTAGCAGCAACAGAAATACACATTCTGTGAAAATTTCAACTCTCTACCAATTACGGTTCGTGAGATACAGCCCGCTGACAGACAAACAGACAGGCAGACAGACGGAGAGCGGAGTCCCAGTAATAGGGTTCCGTTGGCACCCTTTGGGTGCGGAACCTTAAGACGATACAAGAAAAAAATGAATTTTAGTTTCGGGGTGTGGCTAGCGTCGCGTGAGCTGCCGAAGGATATATCCCTCTCGCTTAGCTAGGACAGAACAGCTATGGAGTAGACTATAGTATAGTTATTTTTTGAAGGAACAATATTGTTTAATTCGTACAATTAAAATAATATGTCCCAGTGCACCTTTTAAAATAGATGAAATGGATGAAAATATTCAAATATATTTTTTTCGTTTTATATGGGATTTTTATGTCGAGTGTATTTGAAAAAAATAATTTAATTTCTATGTTGTTTTTATTGCTGAAGACAAAGTAAGTCAAAAGAAGACAAACGATACCTACAATATGCTGATAGATACGTATAACAATATTTCGATCGTATAATAGCCTATAACCAGCGGACGATCCAGACGCGTCCAACGATATCTCATTAGTCAAATTATTATGATAAAAATAGTTTGGACGTTATACGGGAGCAGATGAACATACATACATATCGGTCAAAATCATAACCCTCCGCCCACCGTAGTCGGGTAAAAATGTACATACTCTGTGTCAGTGACTGACTGCCGGATATGAGTATCTTTTTCATGTTTCGTAGGCAAAGGAATACTTTGGTACTTAACTTCGATGCCGATCATGAAGTCATCAGCGGTGTCATAATATTTATTTTTACCATATTTAATTTATTTTTTAATTTAATTTTCAGTTTTTATTAATTTTATTGATTTAACCATGCATTTATTTATTGTTTATCTTTTTATCTTTATTTTTTTATCTATCAAAATCACCCTTAGACTGGTTACCGCCACAGGTGACAAGAGGGCTGGCTCTTTCCTTGCTCAAAAAATTCGCTTGACAACAGGAACAGCTTGAATACAGGGAGGACATGCAGCCAGTATCCCACGCGGACGGTATTTGTTTAATTAGGGGTAGGTTTTTATTTTATTGTATTTTATTTTAATTTATGTTATATTATATTGTATTTTAATGATAAAACATGAAAAATAAAAAATATTTTTTTATTTTTTTTAATTTAATTTTACTTTTATTTATTGTTTTATATTTATTGTGAAATTATAATAATTTTAATAATCAATATTGGACTATGTCGGAAACAAATACATTGAATTGAATAATTTAAATACAAAAATTATCACATTAACTCGTTAAATCACGGTTTACACCCGCTAGAACGAAAAAGATCCTAACATGGTAGGTAGGACCTGAGGGTTGGCCAGTTAATTACTTAAAATACACTATATTTATTTCAAGAAAACATTCATAAGATCTGAAGGCGTCGGACTCGCACATAAAGGGTTCCGTACCACCGTAGAATAAACACATCAAAAATATCAAGTTTGGGACTTGATATTTATTTTTAAATGTTATTATATTTTTAGTATTTGTTCTGCACCGGCAACAGAAATACACATTCAGTGAAAATTTCAACTCTCTACCTGTTACGGTTCGTAAGATACAGCCCGCGCTGACAGACGGACAGACAGACAGACGGACAGCGTAGGCCTAGTAATAGGGTCCCGTTAGCACCCTTTGGAACCCTAAAAAGTAGCCTATGTTCTCCGCCAAGACCCAGTCTATCTCCATACCAAAATTCATCAACATTGGTTCAGCGGTTTAGCCGTGAAAAGGTAACAGACAGAGTTACTTTCGTTTATAATATAATAGATTGAATAGGACGGACAAACATTTTCCTATCCATATCTGTAATGTTATTTTTTACGATAATTTATTGATGTATGATATATTTATTACTTGCCCATCCATACCTACAACAAACGCAATAAAGCGACTCCATTGTTTTGACAAGCAATGTATTCCCACTGTCGGCCCAAGACCATGCTGCAAGTATATAACAGTAAGCTAAATAGGGAGTTTTTACAGAAATGACACGAATAACTATGAAATGACAAGAGATGACACAAAATGACAAGAGATGAAAAGAAATTACACAAGACAAGGAAAAGCAAACGAAAATCACGCTGCAGTGCAGGTCGTAGGTTCGATTCCTGCCCAGGACATGCATTTGTGTGCATGAACATGTCCGCATGTCCCGAGTCTAGGTGTAATTAAGTGTATATTTAGTTTGTATTTACAAACAAAAAGTAGTATATGTAGTAATATCAGTTATCTGGTTTCCATAGTACAAGCTCTGCTTAGTTTGGGATCAGGTAGTCATGTGTAAAAGAATTTCCAAGGATATTTATTTATTTATCATAGGCGTCGGCGGACTGTAAATACTGTACTGTACCTGTAATGTGGCACGACCGTAATATTTTTTCGTAATATTTTTTAAAAAATCCTTCACAGGTCCGACGTCGAACAAGTCCGAGCGGACACTGACAATACAAAGTTAGAGAGAGACATGGTTAGTTCAAGTACTTAAAATGTGAGATGGCGATATTGTGCGCGCGCTCGGAAATAAACAACGTAAGCGCCAAACCACATTTACTTGAATTAAAAAAAAACTACTTCATGAATTAAAATATGTTTGAAGGGTAGTTTAGATATCATTATTTGCTATGTTTTAGAAATAATTTCGTGATCTAAATCGTAAAAACATCGTGGTAGCAAGGAAAATTGTAAATAATTAGAGCTCATTTCATAAATTTTTTTTATCGAGAAAATTTCATCAAATCGTGATTTGGATTTAAAGATACTCAAGATAATATAGTCAAAAATCATACATCTAAATATAAGATTCCTAGTCCACATACTTACTTAAAGAAAAAGTAGAATAGAAAATCAACCAAATTTCGAACCCTCCTCTTAAAAATATAAGTCGTATCCATTGATGTACCTACTTACTGAAGTCGCGCATGTAACATATTATATGCTTCGATGCGTCCGTTGACAACGTGTTTTAGAATTATTTTTATATTTATATTTTTATATTTAATAGCTATAACAATTACTATCGCGTCTGTCTGTACGCGAGTTTTTTTGGACATTTTTTACGCGCATAATAGTTTTGTGACTATTAGGTAACTGTCATGAACATCCATCGCAAGATTTTAAGACGATACAAGAAAAAAATGAATTTTAGTTTCGGGGTGTGGCTAGCGTCGCATGAGCTGCCGAAGGATATATCCCTCTCGCTTAGCTAGGACAGAACAGCTATGGAGTAGACTATAGTATAGTTATTTTTTGAAGGAACAATATTGTTTAATTCGTACAATTAAAATAATATGTCCCAGTGCACCTTTTAAAATAGATGAAATGGATTAAAATATTCAAATATATTTTTTTCGTTTTATATGGGATTTTTATGTCGAGTGTATTTGAAAAAAATAATTTAATTTCTATGTTGTTTTTATTGCTGAAGACAAAGTAAGTCAAAAGAAGACAAACGATACCTACAATATGCTGATAGATACGTATAAAAATATTTCGATCGTATAATAGCCTATAACCAGCGGACGATCCAGACGCGTCCAACGATATCTCATTAGTCAAATTATTATGATATAAAAATAGTTTGGACGTTATACGGGAGCAGATGAACATACATACATATCGATCAAAATCATAACCCTCCGCCCACCGTAGTCGGGTAAAAATGTACATACTCTGTGTCAGTGACTGACTACCGGATATGAGTATCTTTTTCATGTTTCGTAGGCAAAGGAATACTTTGGTACTTAACTTCGATGCCGATCATGAAGTCATCAGCGGTGTCATAATATTTTTTTTTACCATATTTAATTTATTTTTTAATTTAATTTTCAGTTTTTATTAATTTTATTGATTTAACCATGCATTTATTTTTTGTTTATCTTTTTATCTTTATTTTTTTATCTATCAAAATCACCCTTAGACTGGTTACCGCCACAGGTGACAAGAGGGCTGGCTCTTTCCTTGCTCAAAAAATTCGCTTGACAACAGGAACAGCTTGAATACAGGGAGGACATGCAGCCAGTATCCCACGCGGACGGTATTTGTTTAATTAGGGGTAGGTTTTTATTTTATTGTATTTTATTTTAATTTATGTTATATTATATTGTATTTTAATGATAAAACATGAAAAATAAAAAATAAATATTTTTTTTGTTTTTTTAAATTTAATTTTACTTTTATTTATTGTTTTATATTTATTGTGAAATTATAATAATTTTAATAATCAATATTGGACTATGTCTGAAACAAATACATTGAATTGAATAATTTAAATACAAAAATTATCACATTAACTCGTTAAATCACGGTTTACACCCGCTAGAACGAAAAAGATCCTAACATGGTAGGTAGGACCTGAGGGTTGGCCAGTTAATTACTTAAAATACACTATATTTATTTCAAGAAAACATTCATAAGATCTGAAGGCGTCGGACTCGCACATAAAGGGTTCCGTACCACCGTAGAATAAACACATCAAAAATATCAAGTTTGAGACTTGATATTTATTTTTAAATGTTATTATATTTTTAGTATTTGTTCTGCACCGGCAACAGAAATACACATTCAGTGAAAATTTCAACTCTCTACCTGTTACGGTTCGTGAGATACAGCCCGCGCTGACAGACGGACAGACAGACAGACGGACAGCGTAGGCCTAGTAATAGGGTCCCGTTAGCACCCTTTGGAACCCTAAAAAGTAGCCTATGTTCTCCGCCAAGACCCAGTCTATCTCCATACCAAAATTCATCAACATTGGTTCAGCGGTTTAGCCGTGAAAAGGTAACAGACAGAGTTACTTTCGTTTATAATATAATAGATTGAATAGGACGGACAAACATTTTCCTATCCATATCTGTAATGTTATTTTTTACGATAATTTATTGATGTATGATATATTTATTACTTGCCCATCCATACCTACAACAAACGCAATAAAGCGACTCCATTGTTTTGACAAGCAATGTATTCCCACTGTCGGCCCAAGACCATGCTGCAAGTAATTAACAGTAAGCGAAATAGGGAGTTTTTACAGAAATGACACGAATAACTATGAAATGACACAACATGACAAGAGATGACACAAAATGACAAGAGATGAAAAGAAATTACACAAGACAAGGAAAAGCAAACGAAAATCACGCTGCAGTGCAGGTCGTAGGTTCGATTCCTGCCCAGGACATGCATTTGTGTGCATGAACATGTCCGCATGTCCCGAGTCTAGGTGTAATTAAGTGTATATTTAGTTTGTATTTACAAACAAAAAGTAGTATATGTAGTAATATCAGTTATCTGGTTTCCATAGTACAAGCTCTGCTTAGTTTGGGATCAGGTAGTCATGTGTAAAAGAATTTCCAAGGATATTTATTTATTTATCATAGGCGTCGGCGGACTGTAAATATTGTACTGTACCTGTAATGTGGCACGACCGTAATATTTTTTAAAAAATCCTTCACAGGTCCGACGTCGAACAAGTCCGAGTGGACACTGACAATACAAAGTTAGAGAGAGACATGGTTAGTTCAAGTACTTAAAATGTGAGATGGCGATATTGTGCGCGCGCTCGGAAATAAACAACGTAAGCGCCAAACCACATTTTCTTGAATTAAAAAAAAACTACTTCATGAATTAAAAATATGGTTGAAGGGTAGTTTAGATATCATTATTTGCTATGTTTTAGAAATAATTTCGAGATCTAAATCGTAAAAACGTCGTGGTAGCAAGGGAAATTGTAAATAATTAGAGCTCATTTCATAAATTTTTTTTATCGAGAAATTTTCATCAAATCGTGATTTGGATTTAAAGATACTCAAGATAATATAGTCAAAAATCATACATCTAAATATAAGATTCCTAGTCCACATACTTACTTAAAGAAAAAGTAGAATAGAAAATCAACCAAATTTCGAACCCTCGTCTTAAGTAAACAAACAATATACGAAGGTTAGCTAAATAAAACGGTGGGGAAGGGGGAGGGGGGGTAGTTAATTATATTTTTACACGTATTTTTTTTTAATTATATTTAAAAGTGTAAATTTTAGGAGATATAATGAATAAATGGAATAATAATAATATCCTGGGACATTTTTTACACACGGCTACCTGATCCCAAACTAAGCAGAGCTTGTACTATGGAAACCAGATAACTGATATTACTACATATAGTACTTTTTTATTTGTAAATACATACTTAATATACATACACACCCAGACTCGGGACATACAGACATATACATGCACACAAATGCATGTCCCGGGTAGGAATCGAACCTACGACCTGCAGCGTGAAAGGCGCCATCACGCCAACCACGCCAACGGGCCCGTCAAGTAAGGGCCAACGGGCCCGTAGTTGTAATACAATATTGTAGAAATACCGGTGACAAAATTCGTAAACGGCCTTTTCGTAATTTGTCCTGTGGGGTTAATACCGTCACAAAGATGAATTGCGGCAATTCTGCTAAAGCAATTCATTTTTCCAACCCTCCAGCAGAATCCCCTAAATTTCCGTGAAACTGTCACGAATGGCGTAAAATGTGTCACTATTCTACAGAAATTCAGCGGAATTGCTAAGGATTCCTCAGAAAATCATAAAAATGAATTGCAATGCAATTCATTAGCAATATTGCATAAGGACCATATTAGGTCCGCTGGTTTGGGTGACACTGGGATCGCCCCCAGTCCATTGTACGGTAGCCACAGTACAAACGTTGCTTAGTTTGGGACCATACAGTTGGTGTGCACGTCTGGCGATATTTATTATTTAAGTATTTGGCCCCACAAGGTGAACCGACGACCTCGTGAAGATCGCGCGAAATGCAGGTGGCACAGGACCGTTCGTTATGGAAAAACTTGGGGGAGGTTGTCCAACAGTGGACGTCTTTTGGCTGAAATGATGATGATGATGATGAAGTATTTATTTTTAGTTCTCAAACAGATATAACGAAAACATTATCCATCGCGTTCCGAAACCATTATCTAATCACTGCATTTGAATAGGACAATAGGTATATTTTTTAAATATAGCTCATTGAAAATTCACCGAGCATGTGGGTAATAAATATTCTGTGAACAAGTGAACAAAGACAATACAAACGACTTCATCTCAATTCAGTGCATAGATCTATAGTGATACAGTATGACTAATATGACACGTATTACTCCACCAAACCAACTAGAACTGAGGGTGTAAATATCAAATGATAATTAAAAAAAATAAAAAATACGACTGCCCGGCCAAATAACTAACTAAAAAGTATTAAACAAGTGCAGTGTCATTGCAGTCGGGGGACCTCATAGATTAAAAAGTGTTCCACAGAACGGTCCCCCGACTGCAGTGACACTGCACTTGTTTTATACTTTTTAGTTAGTTATTTGGCCGGGCAGTCGTGTTTTTTAATTTTTTTAATTACTTGTTTTTATTTTATGCATTTAAGTGACAGCAAAAAAAAAATGAAATGTATGTTTTGCATGTACCCTACCTATGTTAAATTATGCCTATAAATTCTATAGTTTTGGAATGTGCTCATCAAGGCCTTCAATTTGATACCTACCCATAGATTAATTTTAGTTCCCGCGGCGCTCCAACTAGATGGAGCATGCGCACTAATAAAATGCGGCAACTGATAATGCTCAATTTTTGAGTACTTCAGTACATCTGACAGCAACCGTTGTATGAAACTGACAGGCCGCGTCGAAAATAAGTTGCCTCATTTCTGGAAATGATTTTTCTTAGTAGGGCGGTATCTAGTAAATCTATGTACCTACCCATATTGTAATAATGGAAGAAGTTTTTTTTTTCATATTAGAAAATTGAGCCATAATTCCGCCATATTGTTATTTTTTTTTCAAAAATAATATACCTAGTGTTACCCGGGATGATGTAAGGATTCTAACGATACCCCATACATGCAATTCGATTCAGGCATTTATAAGTTATGGTGGAATAAAGAATCTCACATACATACATGAACCCTAAACACATATTCTCCCTTTTTTGGGCAGTCGTGTAATAAGGCAATGATTCCGCGGTCCTCTCACCGCGAAGTGGGAGCTACTGCCACAGGAATTGGTCCAGGCTCACTACGTTGTGAACGGACCGCGGAATCATGGACTTATTATCATTTGATATTTATACCCGAGTGCTAGTTGGCTTGGTGAAATAGTACCTATAATACGTACAAAGCTAGAGAAGTGCAAATTTATTAGCGTTTTGTAGCTAAAACGAGGGTGTCATGCATTGATAAGTGTAACGCATTGTCAACTTAACAATGCGGAGTTATAATGATGTATAAACGCTATTTTTCTAACTAATCATTTATCAATGTTGTTATTTCCTGTTAAATTACTCCTATACAAATTTTGACAGTGACAGGTGCAAAGCTGGAAACATGCAACACATTGTTCTAGAAACAAATCAATTTTACTTTTTTACAAACCAGTTAAAAAAGCGACATGTTCAAAAGGTTTTGTCTAAAGAGCTTATTACACTTGGCTAAATTTAGAAGCCTAAATACAGAAGCTTCTAAATATTTAAACCATTCTAGCTTCTGAATAGCTTGCTGAATGCGATTATACTTGCCTAAATTCAGTAACGACAAAATTAAGTAGCCTAAATTTAGTTAAGTGTAATAACCCCTTTAGGTACTTATAATTAAAACGGAATTTCAACATTTTAAACATAGATTTACCCCCAAATTTACAGAAAGTTTGTTAAAACTACCCACATTTTGGAGATAGTTATATCTCCAAAATGTGGGTATACAGCAGCGTTCTTCTGCCTATCTCTTCAAGGAATATAGCCGTGAAGGTATAAAGATCAATCAGAGTCTACAGATCTCCGATTCAATTCTCAGTAATCTAAATCGGGATAGCTAAATATAGTTTGAATACGAAATTCTGTGTATTGATTCCCACTGAATATGACCTTTAGATTTGTTTACTAGTGATAAATTTTATTGGATAAATAGGTACTAGAACTAGACATTATCAAGAAAAAAGTAAGTTTAAAAACTAAAACCCGACTACTGAAAAATCGCGCTCTAAAAAGTATGAAATAAGAAAATATTCTCATCTAGAGTATAGCCGTGGTCCGTGTAGGTTCTTTAGGGCCAA
This sequence comes from Drymonia ruficornis, assembly GCA_947859195.1. Taxonomy (NCBI): domain Eukaryota; kingdom Metazoa; phylum Arthropoda; class Insecta; order Lepidoptera; family Notodontidae; genus Drymonia; species Drymonia ruficornis. The sequence continues at coordinate 3,180,630 of OX401926.1, read as the reverse complement.
ATGGCGTATGAACACGGACCACGGCTATCCTCTAGATGAGAATATTTTATTGTTTCATACTTTTTAGAGCGCGATTTTTCAGTAGTCGGGTTTTAGTTTTTAAACTTACTTTTTATTTAAATATTTTTGAGTTATAGGTAACAATATATATATATATTTTTGAAATGTGCTCATCAAGCTCTTTCATTTGATACCCCACACGGTTTTATTAAAAAATGTTTTTTTTTTAGTTCATGACATTATGTCCTCTAGAGGGCGCCATATGCAATTTTATGTGACGTCACATAGCCTATAACTAGCGCGCCATTAAGCCGCTTCTAACGATACCTCATTTGTCAAATTACGACAAGTAGTTTGGAAGTTAGGAGGGAACAGATGCACATACATACATACATACATACATACATACCGGTCAAAATCATAACCCTCCGCCGTAGTCGGGTAAAAAGGGAAATACGTGCCTGTCCAAAATAGTTGGGCCTACTAAACGGAGTCAATAGACACAGTATGACTCAGTTGCTCGCGGAAAATAATCTTGAAAACATATCGGTATTGCCAATACGGCTCATCTTCTTTTAAATGATGTCTTCTTACATAGATTTATAAAAATTTCGCGCGTGCGCTTTAACTAGATACCGCCCTACTAAGAAAAATCATTTCCAGAAATGCGGCAACTTGTTTTTGTTGCGGCCGGTCAGTTTCATACAATGGTTGCTGTCAGATGTACTGAAGTACTCAACATTTTGCGTGGTATCAGTTGCCGCATTTTATTAGTGCGAATGCTCCATCTAGTTGGAGCGCCCTCGCGGAAACTAAAATTAATCTATGTCTTCTTATGTATTTAATAAGTGCAATAAGTAGTTCATTCATTGGTGGTAGAGCCTAGCTGTAGTCAATCAACAGCTCATATACGGACTGGCTCGATCGGGGTAGTACCACCCTCTCACAGAAGATCGGCGTAAAGTAGCCATTACAGCTGCATTGAGTGAGAGAGCCGGAAGCCCAACTCCCCCCGCCTTCTTCCCCTCCCTTCGTTCCACTCTCCTTCAGGTCGGCAACGCGCGAGTAATGCCTTTGGTATTGCATAAATGCTTTACATCGGGCGGGCCGTACGGTTGTTTGCCACCTCAGTCCTATAAAAAATGTATTTAGTGGTGCGCTGTGCACAAGCTTTATGATTGCGATGTTAGAAGGTGTCATATCTGTTAAAATACTACAACAATGGTATGTACTAGCATTGCTAGTAAACCCCTTACCCCCCGCTCCAACCTAATGCCGTGTGTCCACTGGCAAGAAAACTTGCAGAACTTTACTTGCGCAAGCGACTTCCAATGTGTAAACACTCACGCAAGTGGACTTCTGCGACTTACCGAACTTGCTGCAAGTCCCACATGTACTCGGTTGTGTGAAATTGCAGTCAGTGGAAACACGTCGGCAAGAGACTTCTGCAAGAAATTGCGGAAGTTACTTGCCAGTGGACACACGGCAAGGAATCTATCTACTCTAATGCTTGGGATACACGGCGACACTCGACACTCAGTGTATCTCAGTGTAGCGACACCGCCACTAGAACTGTAACAAGGTGTCGCGGTTATGTACACACGCAGACACTCGATGTATACACTGAGTGTATTAGTGTCAAGTGTCGTCGTGTATCCCGAGCTTAATACTAGGAATTAGGAGCCTTCTACAATAGACTATTTTTTAATATTATTTTTTGTACTTACTTATAAATTTTATAATATTTCACTAGTACCAAATCTTTAGATTGTCTGTAGTTTTTAGTTTTGTGTACCAACAGAACAAGGTTTATTTTCACTTTACGTCCATATAAGTAGGTATTACGTCAGCTGTTATCTGGCTACCTAACTGAAACCTGTTAACCCATAATAGTTTTATCGTTGAACGGTGACGGTTAACACATCGAATGCCCGTCGCTTCACGATTCCACTGAAAAGTATCCTTGAAAATATAGTCTGAACACCTGAAAATTTATTTAATTTCAACGAAAGTCATCCGACAAGAAGAATAAATAGTTATTATATTGCTTTGTTCAGACATCATACGCGTAAATAATTTGTGACTCAGACGACACTCAAGCTGTGTCAATATCTGAATTCAATAAGCTGAATCAAGCTGAAGCTGAAGCTTTTTTATATTACATTTAATATTTATGACACAAAACCCATGACATGACAAAAAAATAAATATATATATAATATATATAAATAAAATATATATATAATATATAATAAATAATATAACGTCACGACTTTTATCCCCATTCGGGGGTAGTCAGAGGCTTGAGTGGCCATACACCACCACATTGTGGAGGTATTAACCAACTCAAAGCCCACGTTTCACCAGATAGTCAGAACCTAACGTGACAGGTGGTGAACCTTGTCGCCGTGTATACAGGAACTGACTATTACCTAATCCCGAGGGATAGGTAGGTTTCCTCACGATGTTTTCCCTCACCGTCAGCGTACTGTAAATTATGCACATAGATGAAAATTCATCCATTGGTGCATGCCCTACCGGGGATCGAACCTGGGACCTTGTGATTGCTAGCCCAACCTGTTCACCCCTAGGCTACAGTCGCTCATGACAAAAAAATCGTAAAGTATTATAGGCATGTTACCGAGTTTTATTGGTTATAGGGTCAAGTTGTAGTATATTTGACTGCAGCTGGTACGACCGGGGCAGTTCCACCCTCTCACAGAAGATTGGTGTATTAGCTGCGTTTCGTACGATGAGTGAGAGCCGAAAGCCCAATCCCCTTTCCCACTCTGTTCCACCACATGTCTTTGGTATTGCAAACATCTATAGGTATAAAAGCTTTATTTTAGCACGATAATGCCCTTAATGACACACGAGACGCATTCTAATTTATTGACTGAAATTATCGGGTCAAAGTAAATTCTGAAAATATCGTTTCAGAGACCTTTTCGGGAATCGAGCTTACAACCTTTCGCTTTGCTGCGTGACATGCAAATGTGTCAATGTGACATTCATTGCTGCGTGACGCTCAAATGTGACAATGTCACATTCATTCACTTTATTTTAGGGCCGAACCGTGAAGGTATAAATATATTTTCTCTGCTCAGTCGTTACACTCTTGAGATTGGTCATGGTCATAAAGGTTGGTAGTACGTGACAAAGTGCCAATATTAGCGCCAACAATACTATCCTTCCCCCTAGACAAGTGGTTTCGCCTACAAGCGTTTCTACAAATCGCTACGCTTCAATGTATGGCAATGACATTACAGAGGGGCTAGCCAAGTGGCATGAACGCTAATCGAATAGAATAGAATAGACTTCACAATGTATGGAAATGTCAAACGTCGCTATGTAGATCAACAACAAGTTGCTTTGTAGATTACGTGACTTATGTCATTTCCATACATGAAGCGTAGAACGCTTGTAGACGTCAGCCACTTGTCTAGCCCTTCAGTAGTTTTATCGATTTTTTTTGCACACATTTTGTTTTGCCACATCACTAGAAAAAGGACTTCCGAACCTGTCGCCTACTATACGTCCCATAGAGTAGGAGTAGCGAAAAGTTGACGACCGCTTCACATAGGTTCGAGCGTAGGTCACTCAGCTGAAAGCATAGAGTGGTTGCGGGTTCGATTCTCGCCAGAGGCAAATTTTTCAAACGGCCTTTTCGTAATAATCCTGGTCTGGGTGTCACTGGGATCGCCCCCAGTTGATTGTATGGCAGCCAAAGTACGAGCGTTGCTTAGTTTGGTACTATGCAGTTGGTGTGAAAGTCTGGAGATATTATTGTCTGTATAGCGACTGTAGCCTAGGGGTGAACAGGTTGGGCTAACAATCAGAAGGTCCCAGGTTCGATCCCCGGTGGGGCATGCACCAATGGATGAATTTTCATCTATGTGCATAATTTACAGTTCGCTGACGGTGAGGGAAAACATCGTGAGGAAACCTACCTATCCCTTGGGATTAGGTAATAGTCAGTTCCTGTATACACGGCGACACGGTTCACCACCTGTCACGTTGGGTTCTGACTATCTAGTGAAACGTGGGCTTTGAGTTGGTTAATACCTCCACAATGTGGTGGTGTATGGCCACTCAAGCCTCTGACTACCCCCGAACGGGGATAAAAGTCGTGACGTTACATTACATTCCATTTTACATAGGAAAAAATATAATTTCTTTGGTCATGCGTTACCAATACATTACAGCGATTTTGGCTTCCTAGAAATTTGATTCCGATTACAATAAATAAATAAATATCGCTAGACAAACACACCAACTGTATGGTCCCAAACTAAGCAACGCTTGTACTATGGCTACCGTACAATGGACTGAGGGTGATACCAGTGACACACAGACCAAACGAAAAGGCCGTTTCCGAAATTTGCCTCTGGCGGGAATCGAACCTGACACCGCCCGATTCAGTGAGCCGAGCAGCCTACGCTCGAACCACTGCACCAAGCAGTCGTCATAGTCAATATTTTTACAAAACATTTTACAAATCATAAGTGGTTTGTCTTCTTCTTATCGTATGGTTAGTGGCCAACCTGGTGACAGTCTTGTTCAAGCCGCCCGTAGGCCTCTGACAAAGCTTAACGACTGCTGCCTAGATGACAACAACCGGGGCCGAATGTTTACATGCCCTCCGAAGCACGGAGACGCTCAGTTCAAATGCCACTAAATGGTCACCCATGTCTGACTGACGTGACGTGACTGAAGTGCTTTGTGCGACCATTGTAAATCGATTCTATCACTCGGTGTCAGCATGCTCTAGAGTGAATCATCGTTTTTGTTATTTTTCTGGATGCTTTCATCAACTAACGTTATTCAATTTGAAGACAGAGTAATGACAAAGTCTTTGAATTTCTGCCAATCTTTGCAATGTGTTTTAGGTCCAAAAATATAATACTGAGATTTTCCTGTGGACTTTACAAGATTGGTCACTCATTTCACGAGAACAAAGCAAATAATGGCCAAATCATTTGCCAAAATACTCTCATTCGAGGAAAACAGACTTTACAAACAAACTTATCACTAATGGCTGTTTATTTTGATATACAGTCATCAGAAAATGTATCAGGGACTCTACATCCGTATAATGACTACTTTTCAACCTTCCTCCCCTCTCTCCCCTTCCCTACCTCTGTCCCACACCTTTCCTTACGCATAGAAAGAAAGAAAGAAAGAAAGAAAAAACTTTATTGCGATAAGCAGAAAAGTTGCAAAGTAAAAAGTAAAAAAAAATAAAACTAATATAAGGAAAATTAAAGTAAAATTAAATTAATTAAAAGGTAGGTAACAAAAACACACACAACTTCTGCTCGGCGCAAACGGACCCAATTCAGCATGTGCTGATCGACAAGGACCAGCGCTGGTCTTCCATTACAGCACGAAGCTTCCGTGCTTCGGAGAGCACGTTAAAATCGATCCCGATTGTTATCTAGACAGCAGTCGGCCATGACAGCTGCCTTCGGGCGGCTTGAACAACTCTGACACTAGGTTGGCCACTGACCATACGAAAAGAATAAGGGGCTATGCACACGGGCAACTTTTGCGGCAACTGGCAACTCGCAACTAGCTGTTTTCATATAAAACAACAGCGGCAACCGCGGCAACTGTTGCTGCAACTGGAAATTGTTGGCAGCAACTGCCAAAAAAACCATTAATAAGTTGATAGTTTCGGCAACTAAAGTTGCTCCGTGTGCATAGCCACTAATACGAAGGAATACGCCAGTATACATTGATTATGTGGGATACATAGCCCAATCGGTGGGAGAGGCGGAGAGAGATGAGAGAGGATGAGAGATGAGAAGGAAAGATGGGGAGTCTGTGTCTAGTTGTACATGAGATATCATGAGATACCATGAGATACCTTTACTTCCGTAAGATGCAAGGGTTTGCCAGTTGGCAATCGCACGGATGTATTATAAAAATACACGACTGTTCTCAAACGCAGTTTTCTCACATAATAATATAGTAGAAACAAAGTGCGGTCTATGGGAATGTTATTTATTAAGATTTCAATACATAGGTGCCTATTAATTACACTCACAATGGTCTTTATAGAACAATGGTCAGAATGTTGATATCATGGACCTAATACTAAAAGGACTGGGTGCAAGCACCTGGGCCCGAAGACTCCACTAGGTCTGTGACGTCATCACAGTAGGCGTGGCTTAAGTCAGTGTGCTGGCGGCGTTCGTCCTGTGCAGACGTCTTGCAAACGTTCGCAGCCCAAATATAATTCTATATCGACACTAGATGGCGTCCCTTTGTACGTCATTTTTACCATCCTACACTTAGTGACACCTAGTGCAAAAAGTTAAACTACGTGCTACCATCAACATAAAACGAAGCGAGTAGTTCTGCTATTTACCGGTAGATAGAAATAATCGGGAGGGGCGGTATCTTATAAATTGCCTCCCATTTCTTAACCCCCCCACCCGCACCATTCCGCGCAAATTTCCACGCGTTGTTTCATAGGGAAATCTAATAAGAACATGTCTTATTCGTATTTGTTTTGTCATTTATATCCTCGAAGGAACTTAGCTTTTCCCCGGGACTCGTCGAGGGTCAAACCTTGGCGTCATCGTTGGACACCATTGTCGATCCTGGCTTACAGGAGTAACAGTGGTGGGATTGTGTGGCGGGCCCTAGTCTCAAATTTATTCGTCGAAGGTAGAGAACACGAACAACATGACCTTACAAACCCCAATTTTAAACCATTGGAAAACCCACAGAGTAAAGGCTAAAGAAAGAGGTGCCCTTATTAGATATTTGTATGAAACAAAACGTGGTCATTGTTTTTTAATTTTCATTTTACTATTTACCGGTAAATAGTTGAACTACTCGCTTCGTTTTATGTTGATGTTAGTACTAGGCCGACCACTCGGTTGACTTGCTTAGGGCCAGTCCCCTTAGTAACTGGTCCATGGGAATACCACAGAGCCTCTAATATTATCTTCGTAAATTCTTCATTGTAAATCGTAAATTCTTGGTTGTTAGTGGTCACAACATGTCGACCGTACAAATATTAGCAGACTTGGGGCACAGGCCGTATACCTACTGACCTGAAGGAGAGTGGAACAAAGGGAGGGGGGTTCGGCATCCGGCTCTCCCACTCATCGTACGAAACTCAGATAAAATAGTTACTTTATGCCAATCTCAATCGATCCGACTACCGCTTAGCGTAGAGGTTCCGGGGTAGGCCGCTCTGCTCACTGCATCGGATGGTTGCGGGTTCGATTCCCGCCCGGGGCAAATTTACGGAAGCGGTCTTATTGATATTTGCCCCAGTCTGGGTGTCACTGGGATCGTCATAGTACAAGTGTTGCTTAGTTTGGGACCATACCCTAGGTATGTTGGTGTGGCGATATTTATTATTTATTCTGTGCGCGAGAGTTTCTTTTTTTTATAGGACTGAGGTGGCAAAAAAGCGTACGGCCCGCCTGTTATTAAGCAGTTACCACCTATAGATGCTTACAATACCAAAGGCATTGCTCGCACATTACGACCTGAAGGGGAGTGGGATGACGGAAGGGGGAGGGGGGTGGGCTTTCGGCTATCTCACTTATCGTACGAAACGCAGTTGTAATGGCAGCTTTACGCCGATCTTCTGTGAGAGGGTGGTACTACCCCGGTCGAACCATCCCGTATATGAACTGTCGTCAATTGGCTACAGCGTGACTCTACCACCTTAAGCCTCCATCGGTTTAGCCAATCCTGCAAAACATGACATGTTTTATTTCCAGGTTTCCCCTCAGAGTTGGTCTACTACGGGTCAGTGATGTGGGAGACCCTGTATGGCATCATCTTAGCCTTCCCGTTGGTTTGCTGGGTCTTCGTGCCTGTGTATTACAGGCTACATACGAACTCCGTGTATGAGTATTTGCAGGTAAGACAACGCAGTCATTATTTACACAGCTTTTTTACTATTTATTATGTATTGATAGTATGGTAGATCGTAAAAAAAACCGTCCGTGTAAACATCGGTAACGAGCCAAATTTGAGTAGACTAAAAGCCGAGCCATAATGGGATCAGGCTAGGAAGAAGGGAAGTATGGTAGTTCGTGATTTTTGAAGGTATATGTATGGAAAATGGTGTTCAGGGTTGCAATTAAGGGCCATAACACACCTAGTAGCCATGGAGATGTCGCCAACCCCGTAGTCAGGTGAAAATATGTTATTATATGACAGGTAACATACCTGGCGACTGACTGGCGACGGTCGCCAGTCCGTCGCCAGCAAAGGTCGCCAGTCGCCAGTTGGTCGCCAGGTAAGTTACCTGTCATATTTTGACATATTTTCACTTGGCTACGGGGTTGGCGACGTCTCCATGGCTACTAGGTGTGTTAGGTATAGCCCTATAAGTCAGTCGTGCCCTCGTGCCAGCGTTTTTGAAACTTTTTTCATTACGGGGTATGAATTCTCAAGAATCCTTGCTTAGCGGTTGTATTGATGGCGCGTCACGATACTGAATTGCATCGATGGTTGCGAACAGCTGATAACCCAACGAGTGGCCATACAATGTTTCAAAGTAAACATGACGACCTCTTGGCGTAGTGGTTCTAGTGTTGGCCGCTCGGCTCGCTGCATCGGGTGGTGGCTGGTTCGATTCCCGCTAGAGGCAAATTTCGGAAACGGCCTTTTCGTAATTTTCCCTGGTCTGGGTGTTACTGGGATCGCCCCCAGTCTATTGTACGGTACCTATACGACAAGCGTTGCTCAGTTTGGGACCATACAGTTGGTGTGTAAGTCTGGCGATATGTATCTATGGGGAATATTGCGTTAACTTTAACTTTTAATAAAAATAGAGGTTTCCTAAATTTCGTTAATCCCACTAATATTATAAATGCATGGATGGATGTTTGTTACTCAATCACGCGTGAACGGCTAAACGAATCTGGATAAAATTTGGAACACAGATAGTTTATAACCTGGATTAACACATAAGATTCAAAGATTCAAAACGTTTATTTTGTTTAGGCCTACGGGGGCACTTACAAATTGTCATATTAAATTTTTTCTTAAATTCTACTGCCGAATCGGAAACGCGACCTCGACTGAGAAGATCCGGCAAGAAACTCAGCGGGCTTGTCTTTTTTACATTGTTTTAATTACATACGTTATATCCCGGAAAAATGTCAGGCTCCTGTGGGATTTTAAAGTTGACGCGGACGAAGTCGCGGGCAGAAGCCAGTAACATATAAAAATGTGCGCACTGGTTTCATTTTTTTTCCTGTATTTCCCCAGATGCGTTTCGGCTCGCTCAGTGTCCGGCGCATGGCAGCTGCCACATTCCTGGTGCGACAGGTGTTGAATCTGGCAGTGACTGTGTACACTCCTACTGTAGCCCTCCACGCCGTATTAAACCTGCCGCACTGGGCCTCCGCCATGGCCCTCACGATTGTAGGGATCGTGTTCAATTTGCTTGGGGGACTGGCTGCTGCTATCAGGTATGCTATCTTCGATTTTATCTCATCATCATCATCTCAGCTGTAAGACATCCACTGCTGGACATAGGCCTCCCCCAAGGTTCGCCACAATGACCGGTGTTGCGCTGCCCGCATCCAGCGGATTCCCGCGACCTCCACCAGGTCGTCGGTCCACCTTGTGGGAGGCCTACCCACGTTACGCTTTTATCTTCTAGCTAGCTTTTATTTTTATCTTCTTACTTATAATTACTACAACTATTGTGTACGTAGGATAACGTATTTTTCTTATTTTTCTCATGTCTGATTAGGCAAGGTAATTCTTAGTCATAAGTTGGAAATTGCATCATGAACATCTCCAACTCTTAAACGTATCTTGCGATTGGTTTCATAATCCATTTATTATCTGTATGTTTCGATGTTAATTAGCAGCTGTTTAATCAGCAGTGCAAAATGTCAGCCAGTTGCCACTTAGAGTGAAGTCTTTACTTCTAGAGTACTGCGAAAGAACAATAAAGAATAATTTAAAGCCATAGATTAGTTATTGGTTTCCGCGACGCGCGCCAAACTTCCATAAATCTATGTTTAACGCATTTTTAATTATGTCGTTACATTGTTTTCAGAGCTGACGTCATTCAGACACTGACAATGATCCTAGTGAGTGGAGCGTTTATAGTGCAAGCGACGGTACGCGCCGGCGGCCCCGAGGCAGTCTTGAATGACAACATTGATGGGGGAAGACTTAAGTTTTTCCAGTGAGTATTAATTTCCTTCCCTGCTTCCTATGTTAATCTAGCCCTATCATCCTGGGGAATGTCGAAGGCAAAAGAGCACGCGGCAGATTACCTATGCGGTGGACCCACCAAGTTAAGGCTGCAATTGGCAGCCCCTTCTATGTGTACCAGAAGACCAGCAGTGCGTGAGGAGTGGCGACGAGATGTTAAGCATGCTACTAACGCCTAAGGCTGCGTTTCCATTGAAGCGGAGCGGGGCGGAGCGGGGCGGAGAAGAGCAGTGAAAAGTGGCAACTGTTTCCATTGAAGCGGTGCGGGGCGGAGCGGGGCGGAGCTGGGCGGAGTGGAGCGGAGAAGAGCAGTGAAAAGTGGCAAATGTTTTCATTGAAGTGGAGCGGGTTGGAGCGGAGCGGTGCTGGGCGGAGTGGAGCGGAGAATAGCAGTGAGAACTGGCAAATGTTTCCATTGAAGCGGAGCGGGGCGGAACGCGGCGAAGCGGAGCGAGGTGGAGTGGGGCAGCGTGTTCATATATTGTATTCGAAAGTCCGCTCAGCTCCGCTCAGCTCCGCTCTGCTCCGCTCAGCTCCGCTCTGCTCCGCTCCGCTCCGCTCTGCTCCGCTCAGCGCCGCTCTGCTCCGCTCAGCTCCGCTCTGCTCCGCTCAGCTCCGCTCTGCTCCGCTCAGCTCCACTCTGCTCCGCTCAGCTCCGCTCTGCTCCGCTCAGCTCCGCTCTGTTCCGCTCTGCTCCGCTCAGCTCCTCTTTTCTCCATTCTGCTCCACTCTGCTCCGCTCAGCGCCGCTCAGCTCCACTCTGCTCCGCTCAGCGCCGCTCAGCTCCGCACAGTTCCGCACAGCTCCGCTTCGTGCGCACCACTCGACACCACAGCCTGCTCGACTCCGTTCTGTCCGGCTCGGGGCCACGTGTTCATTTGTTTTATTCGAAAGTACGCTCAACTCCGCTCCGCTCCTCTCCGCTCCGCTCCGCTCCTCTCCTCTCCGCTCCGCTCCGCTTCGTGCCCACCACTCGGCACCACAGCCTGCTCGACTCCGCTCTGTCCGGCTCGGGGCCGCGTGTTCATTTGTTTTATTCGAAAGTCCACTCATCTCCGCTCCGCCCCGCTTACACTGTTTCCACTGGTGCGGAGTGGAGATTTCGAGCACTGTGATTGGCCAATTCACGGTCCGCTCGGCCCCGCTCCGCCCCGCTCCGCTTCAATCGAAACGCACCCTAATTGTTGACCACGACCACTCTACCAAGAGTGTTACGAAAAAGAAGAGGAAGATCATCCTGGTCATCGGATAATCTGCCAGTGGTTTTTCGGCGTCTCTTTCTAGACATCAATTATGTTACTACCGTGTCAATATTAGAGGTGCAACAAATACCCATGCCGGGTTACCATGCCGTACTATTTCTGTACCTGATGTCTTCCCTTCTAGCCAAATAGGTATGGAACCAGACTCCATTGAATGTTAACAACTCAAAAATATTAACATCATCACGACTTACCTTATAAATATGGCAAAATACTACTCTTTCATTCGGGCTTTAGACGGGCCCATTGGCGTGGTTGGTTTAGATTCCGTCTATCACGCTGCAGGTCGTAGGTTCGATTCCTACCCAGGACATGCATTTGTGTGCATGAACATGTCTGCATGTCCTGAGTCTGGGTCTAATTATGTATACAAACAAAAAGTAGTATATGCAATAATATCAGTTATCTGGTTTCCATAGTACAAGCTCTGCTTAGTTTGGGATCAGGTAGCCGTGTGTAAAACAATGTCCCAGGAAATTTATTATAATTTATTATTATTCCAGATCCGACTTCGACCCAACAGTCCGTGTGGACACCCTCTCAGCGACCATCGGCCAACTCTTCATGTCAATATCCATTTACGGATGCCAACAGACCTTCGTCCAGCGATACTGCTCTATGTCAAGCGAAGCAAGAGTCAGAAGGACCCTTCTAGCCAACGTGCCAGCAGTTACCATACTCTTCAGCCTCTCCTGGGTAGTCGGGATGACTTTATACGCAGTATACAAGGATTGTGACCCGTTAGCCATTGGCAAGATAGCGGCCAAAGATGAAATCTTGCCGTACTATGTGCAAGACCAGTTTAGTATACTGCCCGGTATGCTTGGATTGTTCTTGGGCAGTTTATTTAATGGTGCTTTGAGGTTAGTATGATCCTACTAATATTATAAATGCGAAAGAGTGTGTGAATGTTTGTTACCACGTATCTCGATAACTACTATACCGATTTTAATGAAATTTGTACGTAGATAGTGTAGGCTCTAGAATTAGGCATAGGCTAATCCAATTTCCACGCGGACGAAGCCGCGGGGCACAGCTAGTAATTTATACTCTTGATATGTGGCAGAAAAATGTGGGCTATAACAATTGAGATAATATGTACTACGTAGCGCGCCCCAGCAATCAGTTTTGACATCGGAACGCATAGATATAGTGTCATAATTTGGGTGCTCGGGCGAGGCATGCGACGCATCTGGACGCACCGAATAGGTAGGTATTAACGGCACAGATATAAGTTCTAGACACGTGTATATTTCCGAGATAATAATAGGTATTTAATTACATAAGCTATTATGTACATCGTTTTAAAATATTATTGCGTTATTGTTAAGGAAAATGTGGTATTGTGATAGAGTTAGGTACCTACATAAATTACGTTTACCGACTTATATAAATTAATTTATTATTGACAATAGGTCATTAATAAAATGTGAGTCATTAATAAAATGAGAGTGCTAGTTACCAACGGGATAAGTATTAGATTATAAGTTCCAGACATAGGATAGGTCCTTACATTGTCTCTATACCTACATTCGGTACAGTTCACTAGAACCGCAAACAAGCGTACGGCCCGCCTGTTGTTAAGCGGTTACCGTAGCCTATACATGTAATACCAAAGGCATCGCTTGCACGTTGCCGACTCGAAGGGGAGGAGGGGTGTTGGGCTTCCGGCTCTCTCATACATTGTACGAAATGCAGCTGTAATATTCTACGCCAATCTTCTGTGAGAGGGTGGTACAACCCCGGTCGAGTCAGCGCATATACGAGCTGCAGTCAATTGACAGCTTGGCTCTACCACCTTAAAATCTTGTTTTCAATATTTCAGTTTCCTAGTGTCAAACGTGAACTCTTTATCCACTGTGACGTGGGAGGACTTCGTGTCAGGTGCGCCTGCGTTCAAAGGCATCAGTGACAAACAGCAGCTGACTGCTATCAAGATCATCGGAGTCATCTACGGTGGGTTTCATACTATAGCTTTGACATGCTGGGGTTCTTTTTTTAAAGAAGAAAGAAAGAATACTTTGTTGTCATAAGCATAATTAGTGACATAATTGTAAAAAAACCGACGAAGTGCGAGTCGGACTCGCGCACGAAGGGTTCCGTACCATTCTATAAAAACGGCAATCATGTCTGTTGTATGGGAACCCCACTTAAATTTTTTTTTTTTCTGTTTTAGTATTTGTTGTTACAGCGGCAACAGAAATACAAATTTTATTCTGACTTTTCGGATAGTTTTGATAAAATCTATTGCTCAATTCGAAATTGTATCCATAAAGGGCTATGGTAACTAAAGAGTGCACAGTATGTGCCAGCATTCAAGTCAATATTGATAAACACATTATCTATTTGAGTATAACCCGTTGTGGTAACAACACGAGGAAGTTTTGAATTTAAACCAATATGGTCAAAATATTTTTTTAAAGGTGCATTCTCATTAGATTCCAGTAAGTCTACATTAAAATCCCCGCACACTATAGTCGGAGGCAACGGGAGTATTCTGCCATCAAATATGACACTATGAAAGCAATACAACAATTTCCAATCGATCGAAACCTAGAGATAACGCAAAACTTGTCAATAGCAGGCGAATTTTGGTCGTGACTATATTGCGATCTGAAAAACGAAACCATAGCGCGATCTAGGAGCTCATCTAGCGTCATCTAGTGGTGCGTAGCGGTACTATTATTTTATATATTATGAGGTTCTTATTTTATATTATCTTTGTTATAGCAACAATTATTTACTCTTTGCCACCTCACTCCCATAAAAAAAAACTGCTCAACATCAGGCGGGCTGTACGCTTTTTTGCCACCTCAGTCCCATAATTGTTAGTACACACCTGCAATAATAGGTACATAAAGTACACAAATAAATAAATACACATTCTGTGAAAAACTATTACAACGCCATCTATAGTTCTAATACTCTGTGCTTGAAACTCCGAATGCATTTGAAACTTGATTTACAAATATGTTTACGTACGTAAACAATGTATTTGCACAAATCAGTTTAGTGTTAACATTATTTTAATTTAAGCTGTGGGCGACAAAAAAAATGCGAATTACTCAAAAAAAAATACAACTCATAGTAAGATTCGAACCTAATACCCACATACACGTGGACTAACGCCTTAACCATACGGCTAAGATGATCTCTAGTATTGCACTCGAATTATTATACTTCTTATGACACTGTAATGCCAATGATATCATAACAATGTTAGATGGCGCTACTTTGACTGGTACTATTAATTTAAAACTTATTTATGGGTCAAAAATGTAGTTTTACATTTCTTTTTTTTGTCAACAATTTATCTAAAATATGTCATAATGATCACTCATGGTTAAAATGTTAGTTTTCTCTTTATATATTGTTTAATTTATGAGTTATCAATAAAAACGCCAAAAATATCGAGTTTATTGTATGGGGACCCCCTTTATTTTTAAGTTTTATTTTATTTTTAGTATTTGTTGTTGTAGCGGCAACAGAAATACACATTCTGTGAAAATTTCATGTCTCTAGCTATTACCGTTTGTTAGATACAGCCCGCTGACAGACAGACGGACAGACAGACAGACAGACAGACAGACAGACAGACGGACAGCGTAGGCTTAGTAATAGGGTCCCGTTGGCACCCTTTGGGTACGGAACCCTAAAAAGAAATATAAAAAAATGAAAATGAAAAATGAAATGTAAAGTCACGACTTTTATCCCCATTCGGGGGCAGTCAGAGGGTTGAGTGGCCATACACCACCACATTGTGGAGGTAGTAAGCCAGCTCAAAGCCCACGTTTTACCAGATAGTCAGAACCCAACTTGAGAGGTGGTGAACCTAGTCGCCGTGTATACAGGAACTGACTATTACCTAATCCCGTGGGACAGGTAGGTTTCCTCACGATGTTTTCCCAAATAAATATAAATGTAACAAAAAAGTAAGTTTAAAAACTAAAACCCGACTACTGAAAAATCGCGCTCTAAAAAGTATGAAACAAGTAAATATTCTCATCTAGAGGATAGCCGTGGTCCGTGAAGGTCCTTTAGGGCCAAATGGCATATGAACACGGACCACGGCTATCCTCTAGATGAGAATATTTACTTGTTTCATACTTTTTAGAGCGCGATTTTTCAGTAGTCGGGTTTTAGTTTTTAAACTAACTTTTTTTTTATTATTTTGGAGTTATAGGTAACAATATATATATTTTTGAAATGTGCTCATCAAGCTCTTTCATTTGATACCCCACACGGTTTTATTAAAAAATGTTTTTTTTTAGTTCATGACATTATGTCCTCTAGAGGGCGCCATATGCAATTTTATGTGACGTCACATACCCTATAACCAGCGCGCTATTAAGCCGCTTCTAACGATACCTCATTTGTCAAATTACGACAAGTAGATTGGAAGTTAGGTGGGAACAGACGCACATACATACATACATACATACATACATACCGGTCAAAATCATAACCCTCCGCCGTAGTCGGGTAAAAAATGTTTTATGTGACTGGTGGCAACAAGCGTACGGTCCGCCTCATAATAAGCAGTTACCGTAGCCTATAGATGCTTGCAATACCAAAGGCATCGCTCGCACTTTGCCGACCCGAACGGGAATGAGACATAGGGATGGGAAGGAGGGTTTGCGCTTCCGGCTTGCTCACTCATCGTACGGAATATAGCTGTAATAGCTATTTATGGCGATTTTCTGTGAGAGGGTTGTACTACCCCGGTCAAGCTGGCTCTACCACTAATACAAACAAACAAAACAAACAAGTGTTTTCTTGTGCACATGTTTAGTGATAGCGATTTTAGAAGTTATCTACCATATTTAGGTAATCTCTGGTCGTAACGGTGTAGTAATTTTATAATTTTTACCTCTTTTCCAGCGATAATAATCATGTGCCTATCCCTATGCGTGGGCATAGTAGGGGGGGTCGTGGAGGGGTCGCTACTAGTGACGTCGGCGACCTCAGGGGCCCTGCTCGGCGTGTTCGTATTGGCTGCTCTGTGCCCCGTCGCCAATGCCAAGGGGGCCCTGTGCGGGATGATAGCGTCCCACGTGATCACCACGTGGATGGCTGCTGGCAGGCTGTTGTATGTTAATAAGAACAAAGCTATGCTTCCTATGTCTATACAGGTAGGTTGAAGCAATATACAGGGTGAATATTAATACTAGCTGGGCCCGCGACTACGTCCGCGTTTTAATTTTTAGCGCGGATTCCTAACTATTTTTCTAAAATAAAAGTAGCCTAAGTTACTTCTTATAACATCAGCTGTCTGCTAGTGAAAGTCTTGTCATAATTGGTCTAGCTGTTCCGGAGATTAGCCGGAACAAACATCCAGACAGACATACAGTATTTTTTTTTAATTGTTTCTTTTATTATAGCTACCGTACAAACTTTCATATGCATTTAGTATAAAGCTGTTATTTTGACATAACAAACGGTCATTTTTTTTGTATGTATACTATATACTATGTATAGATAGTCATGTTAGCTGCAAAATAGGTTCAACAGGGTGTTTGAAGATCTCTGAATCCGTGTTTTTTTTAATTCTTGTCTGTCCGAGCATCACGTGATAACGGCTGAATACCAGTTTCAGTATCATTTAATTAAGTTACTGTAATTATCTTTTCAGGAGTGTCCAAACTCTACATTAGCACTGATCGGCCACAAAGCAGTAGAAGTGAGCCACAGGTTGTCGGAGCCGCACAATTTAACCAGTACAGATGTAGAGTCTGCTATGTAAGTTTGTTTTATACCTCTTTCGCGACTACTAACAACTATACTACACATAATATACTTTTATAGGTGGTAGAGCCAAGCTGTAGCCAATTGACTGCAGCTCATATACGGGCTGGCTCGACCGGGGTAGTACCACACTCGCACAGAAGATGCATACCGTAAATTTATCAGGTTTTTTCAGGAGCTCAACCATAAGTTTAGCTTGTGGTAGCGTCTTCCTTATACATTTGTATGGCATTGACAAAAAACTTGTCTGAAGAAGAAATCAGTAGACGTGTCTACAACATGCACATGCCGCGCGAGGCTGCTCACCCACATGCCTCGCGAAGCACGACGTTTGCCTCAGTCGCATGCCGCGCGAGGCAAATGGCGAGGCAACTGACACTCTAGACAGGGAACGGTATACCCGATCAATCAGTTTGACACGTTTGACATCGTTCTGTCTCACGACTGCCAAACTAGGCGAGGCAAATGTGAGTGCTCAGGTGAGACAGGGCGCGCATTTGCCTCACGTGAGGCAAGTCAAACTTGGCGAGGAAAATTTTCCTCGCGCGGCATGTGACACTTCTGGACGTACCTATTCAGTATTAGAGATTTCTTATAAAATCTCACCAATTTTCGAAAGACATGTGAAATCCACCGACTCGCACAGGACCAGGGTGGTAAATTATGGCCTGAATCCCTCCTCTCGCATAGAGGAGAGGCCCGTGTCCAGGAGTGGGACGTTAATAGAGCTCAATGTAGTATTAGATACCAATGGTTTTCCAATGGTGAAAAGTTTTAATCATTAACGGCCACACCAGACATGCTACTTTTAGCATCGGCGATCGGCGATTTTGCGACTGTATCGATGCTGCGACGCGTTTTGGCGACTCTCTACAAACTCTCTCTCAGTCTATTTCTGTGGCTACCAGCCTATACTGTTATTATTGTCTCCCGCTTTGTTATGGAGGGAAGTGGATAATCTTCTTCCAACTCCTCCTATCCTTTCTTCTGATTAAATTCGTGCGGGTTCCAAGACAACTTAGCTTTTCCCCGGGACTCGTCGAGGGTCAAGCCTTGGCGTCATCGTTGGACACCATTGTCGATCCTGGCTTACAGGAGTAACAGTGGTGGGCATGTGTGGTGGGCTTAAACTCTGTCTCTCTACAGTCGCAAAATCGCCGATCGCCGATGCTAAAAGTAGCATGTATGCTGTGGACCTTAGCAGGCAGTTTCAGTGATCATTGGTGCTATTTGACAGGTTTCTTGTAATGAATAAATTCTCCTCTTTTCCAGAATAAGCGGCCTCCACAAAATGTACTCAATATCCTACATGTGGTACGCAGTCATCGGCACAGTGACGTGTGTCACCCTCGGCATAATCATTGGCCTTCTAACCGCAAGCGAGAATGATGCTTTCGACGAACGTCTTCTGCATCCTTTAGTGGCTAAAATCGCTCGCAAACTGCCCGGGAAACAACGGACTTTTACCGTGGAGAAAACGGAAAAAACGGAGAAGGAAGCGGAGAAAGAGTGTTCGGAGAAGACAGAGGAGACGATAGCTGAAGAGCCAAAGGATCAGATTTTTACAACGACAGCAAGCAGGTTGTTTGATGCGTACGATTTAAGAAGTTCGCCTACACCGTCGCTTATCAGAACGAGATTGTGAAGTGTTAGTCCCTATGGCTTTAGTTTTTGATGTTGATCTGTGATAGCCCAGTTGGTAGGCCGGACGAGGGTCACAGGTTCAAACTGGAACCTTTCGAATTTCTGGATTCCATGTGCACATTTTTCAACCCTGATTATCAGTTGCTCGTGCCTGGGGGGTTACTCCGAAATACGTCGCTGACGGATTGTCCGAAGTACGGATTCGATTTACGATCAAAACAATGTCAAATCGTAGAGAAAAACGAAAGAAGAAATGTCAAATCACGACAATCCGTCAGCCGAAACGTTAGGTTCATATTTCGGAGTAGGCCAGCTGCTCCGGGCACGTATCGCCGTCGGTCCTGTGTCTGACTCTCCCCGGTCGTGTCGGAGCCGTGTCGGAGCCGTCCCGTCAGAATATGAGAGTGAGGAAGACAAATGAAAAATATTTATTCAGCACAGCATATAAAGAAAGAACAGAACATACATAAGCAGAAAGATAGATGTATAGTTAAATGTAAGAGAGTATATTAGTATAAGAGAGTGCATCTGTGCTTGCGCACACTTTTGTGCACTATAAGCTAGTCTCCGTTGAGATTGGCCACAGTGACCGAAATTCGGTCAGGAAGACTATTATCAGGTATACTTACTTATAAGTAAAAATATTTTTAATTATTGAATATGAATAAGGCCTTTAGACTAGGCTGAAATAGGGTGCACCATCCTGCCTTAAGAATGTAGACTTCCTCAGTAGCAATTAAGGTCAGCGACGAAAAATAGACGTCAATCTGAGGTCAATTTAGGGTCAGTGACGCAAACGTACGTCTTTATGACGAAGACGTACGTCGTATTGCTACTAGGGTTATTTTATTGATTAATTATGTCCATGTGATAATATCTTAGGAGTAGTTTATAAATACCTATATTATTTAGTATCTACTTACCTAGAAAAATATTAGGATATAAGAGACTCTTTACAATGGATAAGTGGCTGCATCTACATCAGGCGCATGCCGCGCCCGAGCACTCAGTTTTGATGTCGGAACGCATAGATGTAATGTCATAACATGAGTGCTCGGGCATCTGGATGCACCAAATTACATCATCGAAACGTCCTGGTAGAGACGATTGCGGCATCTATTTGTATTAGACTTAAGGTTCAGTTTGTCTAAATGGTGCTGAAATTTATACCGTAGATAGATAAAGCCGGGTCCAAATATGTATCATTTGCCCGATGCGGTCAGTGTATCCGTATCAGCGTATCACGTATCAAGCCCCGTATCAAGTTGTGGACGCCCCGATATCCGTATCCATATCTTCACAATAGTATCTGCATCACCTTTGATGATCGGACAAAAACCGACACGACATGGGACGGGCCGTATCATAACGGCGTATCGAGATCGCGTATCATGATACGCGTATCATCACCCGTCCACATATGCGATCATGATACGCGTCGGCGATACGGATACGGTGATCGGATCGGGAAAATGATACATATTTGAACCCCGCTTAAGATTGTCATAATTTGTAACCCCCAAATTTATAGAAAGTTATGATAGACTTACACTGATATTACAAATCACTTTAGTTCCTACAAATGCTTTGTAAAACCATTGTCAACTGGGTAAAAATGTCTATAAATTTGGCGGTTAGTCTATGACTGATTAAATAAACCGCTCTTTTATTTTTTATATTTAATTTTATGTACTTAATTATTTTTGTTCCGATAGTTTTATTGTTAGTTTCTTCTAGAGCCTACGAAAGTTGATATTATATTAATTTTATTTCATCCTCCGATAAGTAGATAATAAAATTAAAAAGTGTACTTTTTCTTGTACAATACTGGTCTTAGATCTACTTATTTATTAGACGAAACATGGCTCAACATGTTGGAAAACCTGTTGCATCATGTTAAGAAATGTTGCTGACTTTTTGTCGCCTAATGAATGCGCTGCCTTATTTTAGTATAGTGATGTTTGCAGTATTACTTATTATATATTTGTACATTATACATATTTTGTACGTACTTATTTTAAATCGTGAGAAAATATACTTAAACGATTATGTTTTACAAGCAAAGTTTGTTTTATTATAATAATATCCCAAATATACAAAGTATTCGAGCGTAGATGTAGGTATCTAAATCTATATCTTTACTTCTATACTATAGGTATTATAAATGCGAAAGCAACTATTTATTTATTTTATTTATTTATTTATCATTTAAACACATGTTATATCGAAAAAGTACATAACATACAAAAAACCACTGAGGTTTAAACATGATGTTATAATATTCTAAATGAAGAATAATAGTTCAGGATAGGTTGCCAACGAAGGTAAGTAGGCATATAGTATAATGTGTAGGTGTAACAATTAATAGTTTTTTTTTTATGGAACTAGTTAAACGCATTTACTTAACATACCATGGTGCTTAAGAAATGTTCTTTTAATTTTCTTTTAATATTGTTGGGTGTAATGGAATCGCGTAAGGTAGGAGGTAGATCGTTAATAAGTCGAGGAATCAAATATGAACTAAGTCGGTCTGTCTGTCTATTACGTTTTCACGTTTGAGACGCTATGCCAATTTTGATGATTTTTGGTATAGATATAGGCAGGACCTCGGAGAAAGACACCGGCTACATTTTGTTGTGAAAATAAAAAATGAAGGGGGTGAAAGTTTGTATGGAAGACCAATCATGTTCAAAGTTTTTTTATTTATTTAATTAGTATGGAGATATATGAAAGTTAAAGCAAAAAATAGGCTACTCGAAGTACAAATTCGACGCAGATGAAGTCGCGGGCACTAACTATTAGAAACTATACTCAATATTAAAAAAAAAAGATGTCCACTAGTGGTAGGCCACTAGTGGTAGCGCAACCAATCGCTCCACCAATAAAATGTATAGAGCTCTATGGAGGATATCGCACCTGGTGTCCGCTTGGTAGCGCAACCAATTTCGGTGTCGGCTACCGAATCGCCCACTGGTGGCGCCACCATGGTTGCCTCGTGCGATATCGCGCTTACCGGTTCGATCATGCCCAATGACATTAAAATAATGTTTGTAATTAAACACACAAATTAAAATTTTATAAATAAATAAATAGTCATGTGCACTGTAGGTACCTAAATGAAGTGCTATACTCTTACAAATCCCAAAATCAAATTACATAAGTTCTAAACGACCGACACACTTAACCCTATTCCACCCTTTCAAGCAAATCCTAAATCCATTTGTCAGATCGGTCGCGGCCTGTTTGACCCAGATCGAGCGGAAAGTACGATTTCCGATTTAACCCTACAAAAAAACTGAAATCGAAGAATCTGTAAATGTCTTGATCAGTTATTTGATGGTTCTCAAAGTTTTAAAGAACTTTTTGGGAAGTTGCTACCGGGTGGCTACTTTCGGATCAATTGTCTACAGAGAACGGTATTAAAAGAAAGAGGCAGTTGACGTGTGTCTCAATTTTTATTGTAGTTCTATCTCTCTCTCTCTCTCTCTCTCTCTCTCTCTCTCTCTCTCTCTCTCTATCCGTAAAGAAGGCTTATGTAAAGATATTTAAAAAAGTAATCGATATTAGGATATTAGAAAGAATTGTATATTGACTTACTATTTTTGCAAAGAATAAAGAAGGCTTTTACATTATATTACATTTTTACAACACTTGGGCTCTAAGTCGTTTAGCCATTGTGGCGTTTTGCTATAGTGATTGACCCTCTGATTGCTTGGTTGATTCTAACCGACCAATCAGAGGCCGATCAGCCGGTCGACTGACCAATCAGAGCGTCGATCACTATAGCAGTTCAATGGCAATGGCTAAGCGACTTATACAGGGATATTGAAAAAACATTAACAACCTTTCAGGACTGTATTACTGTCATCATAAACAAGAACTTTTGTTCTATGACTTTTAACAAAACATAATATATTTAACAAAAAATCACTTTCTAAAATGTATGAAACAATAAAATATTCTCATCTAGAGGAAAGCATGATACGTAGTTGTTTACAACAGCACCATCTATTGGTCGTACCTGTAGCTAATGACACCCCGGTACTACTTTGGTATTGATTATAATACGAAGTAGTACCGGCCGGTGCCAATAGATGGCGCCAACAAACCAATAAGGTAGATATTGTAGAGACAGATAATAATAAAAATAGATACACACATGAAGATTTGGTGGTTTTATTGTTCCCGGGCTGATGAATAAGACTGAAACCCTGAACAACCGAAGACGTAGATACAGATTTTAACATGGTGACCGAGTCATCAGGCTATCAGTCATTGCAAGATTCAACGGTATAGAAGAGATTTCGACTCTGAAAAAACGACGCGTGATCCGAGGGCGTGTCGCCATTTTGACGAGAGAAAAATTCTGAGAAAAAAGGGACCGGTGAAGCTACCTGTAAGCTGGAAACCAATTTACTGTGGAGTATCATCATACCTACCGAATATAAAACCTATCACGGAGCTGAAAACCAAGTTGTTGTGTACCAAACATACCTACCAGTTTCACCAGACGGAGAACAAACCCAACTCGTTGTGCAGTTACCAAAGAAGACAAGGCGTGGAATACCTACTGCTAATAAGGTTGGGTTGTGCTTCTGTTAACCAAGTAAGTGAGCTGGCATACCTATTCAATTTCTATTCCAACTTCAACTTGTAATTTCAACTCGTTACCTACTACCTGGGTAAATACTTAGGTAGGCACCTACTTATTGTAAATTTACCTATTATTATACCAAATACCTACCACACCATGTCGTCGTCAGACAATGACTCTGAAACTACAGTTTTAGAGGACACAAAGCTAAAGACTCTGATTAAAAAACGTGGGGTGGTTAAGGGGAAGTTAACCTTGTTCAAAAAATACCTGTCTAAGCTAGATACAAACACATTATCTGCTGATCAGCTCTTAGAACTAGAGTTTCGCATTAATAAGATAATTGATGTGTTTAAAGATTTTGAGAAAATTCAAGATGTAATTGAAACTCTAGCAGCCGATACCGAAATTCAATTGTTAGAGAGAGAGAACTTTGAGAATTCATATTATTCATGTTTAGCAACAGGTAAAGGCTATCTTAAGCAGCATTGTGGTGCTGTTACCCAACCAAAGGGGGGTGAGGCTGTGACCAACATCGAACCGATCAGCGAGTCCATTAAGTATCCTGATATCAAGCTCCCCTCGTTCAATGGTAATGTCACTAACTGGATTGAGTTTAGAGATACCTTTGATGCTCTTGTTAATAAAACCAATTTAAAGGCTATTCAAAAATTTAAATATTTAAGAAGCTGTCTCACTGCTAGCGCACTGGAAGTTGTTAGCTCACTGGAGTATGCAGAGGATAGCTACGCTATCGCTTGGCAGCTTCTATGCGAACGCTATAATAACCCAAGAGTGCTTGTTTATAATCATTTGAGAGCTTTGTTTAATATAGAAGCTGTGCCCACTAACGCCACATCTTTGAGGTCACTAACCGATAGAATCTCTAAGCACTTGCGCACATTAAAATCATTAAATGTTGCTACCGAAGGCTGGGACCTGCTCATAATATTTTTCCTTGGTTCTAAACTTGAAATCCCATTGCAAAGGAAGTGGGAGGAGAAAATTAATTCTCGTGAATTGCCCACGTTACAGGAATTCAAGACATTTCTGCGTACCCAAGCTGACCTGCAGGAGTCAATGAGTAATGCAGCTGCTTTCAATGAACACTCCCGTGCAGGCCCGCCAGGGAATGCGTTGGTAACCACGACCTCCCCGCCTCAAGCAAAACCTAAGGTACCACCTAAAAATAATAATATACCTAATCAATGTCGTAATTGTGGAGAGGGGCACTACATCAACCAATGCCCTAAGTTCTTGGCTCTAAATACAATAGCACGCATTCGCGCTGTCAAACGTATCGGGCTGTGCTTGAACTGTTTAGGGTCAAACCATGCATTACCAAATTGTCGCGCGAGTACGTGTAGGACGTGTAAAGGTAGGCACCACACACTACTACACATACAACCGAATACTCAACCGAATACTACAGGGCCAACACCCATGCAAGAATCGACTCTGCATGGCGAACCCACTGTGCCACCGGTCGAACCACCGTCGTCAGTGAGTTTGTTCAGTAACCAACAGGTAGTTAAGACTAATAAAAAGGCGATAATATTGTCTACAGCCCAGGTAAAGGTTGTAGATAATAATAACCAATTGCAAGTTATGAGAGTGTTGCTCGACTCGGGCTCTCAATCCAACTTTATTACCGAAAATGCCTTTAATAGACTAAACTTACCATCTAATAGATTTAGTTTGGAAGTATTAGGATTTAACGAAAATGTTACCAAAGTAAACCAAGTTTGTAAACTTAAAATCCAGTCAAAGGATAATTTATTTTCTACCAATTTATCTTGTTTTATTGTACCAAAAATATGCAACCTACCATGTTACAAAACAGAAACTCAATATTTTAATATTCCCCAACGTTTTCACTTAGCAGATGAGTCACTCTTCCAAGGGGGGGAGGTAGATATCATCATAGGTGCTGAACATTTCTACCAACTTTTGTGTATAGGTCAACACAAGTTAGGTGATGGCCTACCTATACTACAAAGAACCCGACTAGGCTGGGTAGTCTCTGGTCAAATCAGTGTACCTACTCAACCACTTCAAGTGAGGTGTAACTTTACCTATAATAATGAGTTACATACGTTTTGGAATATAGATGAGTGTCACTCAGATACCAAGTTACCGGATGATGAGCTTACAGCGTGTGAAAAAATATTTAGTAAACACACAAGGTCTTCAGATGGTAATTTTGTAGTGAGGTTACCATTAAAGGAGCCGAGTACAGAGCTT
The DNA here is from genome assembly GCA_947859195.1 of Drymonia ruficornis. Lineage (NCBI taxonomy): Eukaryota > Metazoa > Arthropoda > Insecta > Lepidoptera > Notodontidae > Drymonia > Drymonia ruficornis. The sequence goes on along the minus strand of OX401926.1, from coordinate 3,154,929 downwards.
GGTCATTCAAGATCTGTGGTCTTTAAGAGGTTTAAAACATTAGAATTAAAATTCGCTCGTAGTCCGGAGTATAAGGAGAAGTATGTAAATTTCATGAGAGAGTTTAAAGATGCTGGTCATATGGTTGAATGTTCTGCAACCGAAACCAACAACTGCAACTATTTACCACATCATGGTGTTTTAAACCTTGAAAAGATCACCACCCCTCTTAGGGTAGTTGTAGACGCCTCTTACAAAACCAGCACAGGAAAATCATTGAATGATTTGCAGTATAAGGGTACAATACACCAAGACAGTCTAGTAGCAATATTACTAAGATTCCGGAAAAATAAGTATGTAGTTAATGCTGACATAGAAAGAATGTATAGAATGATATACATTGAACCTAATCAACACAATTTACAATGTGTATTATGGCGCGAAAATGCAAAGGATCCATTAATAACCTATAAGTTGACTACACTTAGTTTTGGCCTGAAATGCGCACCCTATATAGCGACACGTTGTCTATTACAACTGTCAATGGATAACGCAATTAGGTATCCCAATGCGGCCGCTGTCATAGCCCGAGATTTCTATATGGATGACATTATTTATAGCGGTGATGATGAGCGAGAGGTAGCTGAAACAGCTGTCCAAATAGATCGAATTCTTAGAACAGCAAACTTTAACCTACGTAAGTGGAGATCAAATTCCAGTATTATACTCAACACTGTGTCTTGTTCTACGCAGTCCACACATACTAATACGTCATTCACCACTCTAGGGCACGACGATACTCATAAGGTATTAGGACTGGCGTGGTGCAGCAGTGAGAACACCGATTCCCTAATGTATAAATTTAAAAACGATAAATTACCTAATCCATTAACTAAACGAAAAATTTTGTCCATAGTTTCCGCTATTTTTGACCCACTGGGCCTATTAGGACCTGTCATAATTTTAGCAAAATGTTTTATCCAACGATTGTGGAAAGTTAAAACCGAATGGGACGATCCCCTCCCTATTGAGCTGTCAAGTGAGTGGGAAATCCTGTATACAGGGTTGTCCGCATTGAACTCAATGACCGTACCACGACATGTTCTTATTAGCGATTATGTCACATTGGAAATGCATGGGTTTTCAGATAGTTCGTTAACCGCATACGGAGCGGCGATTTATATGCGTACTATAGATGGTCAGGGGCGGATTCTAGTACGTCTACTCTGTGCTAAGAGCAGAGTAGCGCGTAGTGAAACGATACCGAGACTTGAACTACGCGCTGCTTTGTTACTTACAGGCCTATTTCAAACTGTAAACAAAGCCTTTAAATGTACTTTCTCGAATAAATATTTTTGGTGCGATTCCAATGTGGCACTGGCGTGGATAAAGTCACAACACCCAGACAAATTAAACAGTTTTATAAAAAACCGAGTAAACGAAATAAAGGGTTCAACAGCCACCAGGGATTGGCATTGGGTAGCATCCGGTGACAACCCTGCAGATTTGTTGTCTAGAGGACTGCACGCTGACAAGTTGGCCGATTGTGACTTGTGGTGGGCAGGACCTTCGTGGCTCAGTAAACCCATTGAATGTTGGCCATCCCAACAAATTTCAAAATCACATGATTTATCTATACCTAGTACAACCGAAACTTATTGTAATATTTCTACTAAAGTGGAACCAAGTGAGCTTACAGACAAATTATTTCATAAATGGTCTAACCTACACAAATTAACTCACTGTTTGGCATATATGTACCGGTTCATACACAACTGTCAAGGGAAAAAATTAAATGGTCCACTGTCTGTCAAAGAATTGAATGAAAGTAAAAATAAATTAATTAAAATCTCACAAGTTGAATCATATCCAAATGAGTACCAATTGTTATACAATAATAAGTCTCTTCCTAAATCATCAAATTTATTAGGTTTAAATCCTTTTATGGATCATGGAATAATGAGAGTAGGTGGTCGTTTAGGGTTGTCACACTACCCACATGACAAAAAACATCCTATCATACCACCACACAACCACAACTTAACCAAGCTTATATTACATGATGAACACATCAGACTACTACATGCTGGTCCACAGCTGTTGTTGTCATCGATTAGGGAAAGGTACTGGCCGATACATGGTAAATGCATGGCAAATAAAATTGTTCACAAATGCGTAACGTGTTTCAGAGCCAAACCTAGATTACCTACACCTATTATGGGAAATTTACCTACAACAAGGGTAACCCCCTCCCCTCCCTTCACAAGTACGGCTGTTGATTATGCAGGGCCATTTACAATCAGAGATAGGAGAGGTCGTGGTTACAAAACGAGTAAATGCTACATTGCTATATTTATTTGTATGACTACAAAGGCAATCCACATTGAACTAATAACTAGCTTAGAGACCTCAGCCTTTCTCTCGGCCTTTCGACGATTCGTATCCCGACGTGGGAGACCGAAGGAAATGCTGAGTGATAACGGGACAACATTCCGTGGAGCATGCAACGAGTTAACCGAGCTCTATAATTTTATACGCTATAACTCTAGTGAGATAACAACTTCTTGTTTAGGTGAAGGAATGGAATGGAAGTTCCTACCAGCCTACACCCCTCATATGGGCGGTCTGCATGAAGCGGCCGTAAAGAGCTGTAAATACCACTTAAAGCGGGTATTAGGACAAGCCTTATTAACCTACGAAGAATTTTGTACAGTACTTACTCAGGTAGAAGGGGTTTTAAATTCGCGGCCCCTGTGCCCTATTCCAAATTCAAATGATGATGACATCTCTTGCTTAACGCCAGCTCACTTCTTGATTGGCAGAACGCCTACTTCCTTGCCTGACTATGAGTACGTAGATGTACCAATGAACCGACTTACACACTACCAACAACTACAGCAACTGCAACAAGATTTCTGGCAACGATGGTCAAGGGATTACTTAGGACTGTTACAGGAGCGCACAAAATGGAAGAGTTCCAAGGGTCAGCAGCTCAGCGTCGGTACTACGGTGCTGGTGAAGGAGGCGCGCCTGCCTCCCTGCCAATGGAGCCTTGGGCGTATCGTCGCATGCTGCCCAGGTCAGGACGGCATCACAAGGGTGGCAGAAATCCGCACAGCAAAAGGAATCATCAAGCGAGCGTTCAATAATATTTGTCCACTACCGAGCGATGCTTATGACAGTTAATCTTTGTTATTTAAGTGTCAATTTTAATATTCTTGTAAGATGAGAATAAACATTGGTTTGGTTTGCCGTTTCAATCTGTAAATCCTAATAAGGGCAGGCCTGAGGTTACGTGGACTATCTACGATCGTCCACGTAGCGTAAGGCCTTCCTTGAGGCTGGCATGCACGCGCAGTCCTCAATTACCAAAGTTTGAGACTGTCGCGGGGTGCCCGACCTCGCCTGGCCCGTGAAATGTAACTTGGGTGGCAGCATGTTTACAACAGCACCATCTATTGGTCGTACCTGTAGCTAATGACACCCCGGTACTACTTTGGTATTGATTATAATACGAAGTAGTACCGGCCGGTGCCAATAGATGGCGCCAACAAACCAATAAGGTAGATATTGTAGAGACAGATAATAATAAAAATAGATACACACATGAAGATTTGGTGGTTTTATTGTTCCCGGGCTGATGAATAAGACTGAAACCCTGAACAACCGAAGACGTAGATACAGATTTTAACAGTAGTTGTATTCCACTTTGCCTTAAAGTACCTAAACGGACCACAATTATCCTCTACATGAGCATATTTACTTGTTTCATACATTTTAAAGTGTGATTTTTTGTTAAATTTATTATTGTTTTGTAAAAAGTCATAGAACAAAAGTTGCTGTTTTTGATTTCAGTAATACAGTCCTGCAAGGTTGTTAATGTTTTTTCCAATAATCATGGTTTTGTAAACGACGGAGACGGTTAATTGAAAAGGAATATTTTAGTGAAATAACACACGAAATACGAGTAAAGTTCGCAAACTGAGCTAGCGTGGGCGCTTAAATCCCACTCGTATTAGGGCCTAACCTCAATGCTTTGAAATAAAATGAATCTTAGAATACATACTCCGAAAATGCTAAACCCTGTTCCAAACAAAGCTCGGTGGTCTTACATTTTCGTGAAACAAGGGGCGTTCATATTAAACGGGTGGGCGTTGCTCTTTGAGAAACACTGGTTCCGTACAAAAAGCGCTCGGTGATGTAGCTCAGGCTGTGACGTCACGGGGCCCGTTTCTTATGCAAATCCCGGGGAAAGAGACACTTGCTTCACGACGGGTCCAATTTGCGTTTGAATGAGGTGGTGTAAGATCGAAGTATACGTAAAGATAGTAAACATCCTTATTCTGGTGCTTGGAACTTATCGTTTCTTCTACTTATCGTATGGTTAGTGGCGAACCTGATGTCAGAGTTGTTCAAGTCGCCCGAAGGCCTCTGACAAGGCTTAACGACTGCTGCCTAGAAGACAACAACCGGGAATCCGTTTAATAGAACTAACTATTTTGGACAGTCACGTATTTCCCTCTTTCTTGGTAATGTAATTCCCGATGGTATGGAACCATAGAGATTATAAACAGAAGAGATGTTCTTGGTAGATTACTCTATGAAACTACACGTGGAAATTTGCGCGGGATGGCGCGGGTGGTGGGGGTTAAGAAATGGGTGGGATCTAATAAGATACCGCCTAACCGATTATTTCTATCTACCGGTCAATAGCAGAACTACTCGCTTCGATTTATGTCGATGTTAGTACGTAGTTTAACTTTTTGCACTAGATGTCACTAAGTGTGGGATGGTAAAAGGGACGTACAAAAGGTCGCCATCTAGTGTCGATATATAATTATATATGGGATGCGAACGTTTACAAGACGTCTGCACAGGACGAACGCCGACAGCACACTGACTTAAGCCACGCCTATTGTGATGACGTCACGGGCCTAGTGGAGTCTTCGGGCCCGGGTGCTTAGACCCAGTCCTCTTAGTATTAGGTCCATGAATGAAACCTACTACCTGCGGTGCAGTGAGCCAAGCAGCATTTTATGACAATATGTCTACGTGGATGAATTTTCATCTATGTGCATAATTTACAGTTCGCTTACGGTGAGGAAAAACATCGTGAGGAAACCTACCTATCCCTCGGGATTAGGTAATAGTCGGTTCCTTAGGTAATACACGGCGACAAGGTTCACCACCTGTCACGTTAGGTTCTGACTATCTGGTGAAACGTGGGCTTTGAGTTGACTTAATACCTCCACAATGTGGTGGTGTATGGCCACTCAAGCCTCTGACTACCCCCGAATGGGGATAAAAGTCGAGACGTTATATATGTCTACGTGGTCGAGGTCAAAACTGATTACTCGGTCGCGCCGCGCGTCTCTTGATAACGCATCCAATCACTCGAAGAACATACGTTTGAGGCGCTCATAGCCAGCTGCAATCACTGATCGGTAAACGATTAGAGGTTAAGCAACGCTTGGTAAGGTCAGAGATGGGTAACTAAACTGGGCATTTGAACATCCGAAAACTGTCTCCATGTTTTCGGATGGCACGTAAAAAGTCGGTCCCGGTTGTTGTCATCTAGGCAGCAGTTGTTAAGCCCTGTCAGAACCCTTCGGGTGGTTTGAACAACTGACCCAAAGATGACCACTAACCATACGATAGTAGATAAGTACTACTAGTTATATAGATAATTTGTGCTTGCTATAAATATGTCGTATAAGACACGCGATGCCAGTACAGAACTGAATATTCTAAAATGGTAATTTTGACGAATAGAATAACGCTACGAGCGCAAATACATTACCAAGACAGAGGGAGACATCCTACTAAACGGGCGTCCGTGGACACAGCACGACTGAGGCGTTCGCAGAAAATAATATTGACAACATCAGCATTGCCAATACTCATCTTCTGGTGAATAATGCGCATCAAAATGCCTTTAAGTTAGCTTGTGAAATTGCGAGTGCGATAGCAGATGTGTAGATTTCCATGTGATTGCAATGTTAGGAAGTAACATATCTGCTAAAATAATAAATCACTGTGCAGTACCTTGAATAATTCCGCCGTTTATGTGCAAACTCGAGTTTGCAAATTGTATAACGTCTTACGCGGAGATTTGCGGATGGGGGATGCTATTAGACGCTGTTTTATCGTCTTGAATGCATTGATCAACACATATGGTACATTGTAACATCGCAATCTCTAAACGTACTCCGCGTAGCGAAATAACGAAACATTCATATTCTTCTCACAGAAGATCGGCGTAAAGCAGCTATTACAGCTGCGTTTCGTACGATGAGTGAGAGAGCCGTAAGCCCACCCCCCCTCCCCCTCCCTCCATCCCACTCCCCTTCAGGTCGGCAATGTGCGAGCAATACCTTTGGTATTGTAAGCATCTATAGGCTACGGTAACTGCTTAACATCAGGCGGGCCGTACGCTTTTTTGCCGCAGTCCTATAAAAAAAAAAAAAAAAAAATGCAAATTGAACTGCATGACTATAGTCTGACCTCAACGTCCGTCGGTCTATAGTGTGACTTTGCTTTTCCCCGGGACTCGTCGAGGGTCAAACCTTAGCGTCATCGTTGGACACCATTGTCGATCCTGGCTTACAGGAGTAACAGTGGTGGGAATGTGTGGCGGGCTTAGTCTGACCGCAACCGCTGTACCGCGCCTTCTGAGGGGCTAGCCAAGTGGCATGAACGCTAATCGAATAGAAAAAAACAAACTTCACAATGTATGGAAATGTCAAACGTCGCTATGTAAATCAACAACAAGTTGCTAAGAAGATCACGCTTGAGATCACGTCACTTATGTCATTTCCATAGGTGAAGCGTAGCGAATTTGTAGACGTCAGCCACTTGTCTAGCCCTTCTGTTATCGCACTCGCAATCGACAATTCACTTTATTAAATACATGAGAAGGAATTATTCAACAGAAGGAGAGCCGTAATCGCAATACCGACATTTTTTCCACATTATTTTCTACGAACGATAGAGTCGTACTATGTCCACGGACTCCGTTTAGTAGGACAGTCGTGTGTCTCCCTCTTTCATTGTAATGACTGTCTTTCACTAGTTTTTTGTCACATCTAACCTCCGTCGTGTAATTGTTCGTACAAACTTTATTGTTTCGCCGAGCGAAATAATTAATCCTTGACAACTTTTAATTATTATATTCTGTATCAACTGTCGAGGGATTTCGTCGAACTCGAGAACTTTGTTTTCGATTAATCACGACATTTAGGGTTGGCGATAGAAAAACTTCGGTACAAAGTTTCTTGTTTTGGACGGAGCGTTGACTGAGTGGAGCGGACAGACAGATAAATCAATTTATTCATGAGTAAACATCGCTTCCCTTGAATTATAACGATAAGAGCGAATACTAAACGTAACTTAAATATACCTACTTAATGTAAAATATTTTAAGACGTCAATCCACCGAGTGTTTCAAAAGTAAGAAATAATATTTAAGACTGGGCAGGTAGCTAACGAGGCATTTTTGGAGGCTATCTCCTCTTAGACGAGTGGAGTAAAAATTTTGAAAAAAATATCACCGTATTTATTATACCCTCTTCTTTAAAAAACATGTGAAACACAAAAATGTGAAAAATGCTCTTTTACTATGTGAAAAAAATTACCAAAATGTAGAAATTTTCAAATTTAAATTTCTATCTTCTTCCAAACGGCTGGGAATTTTTAAATAGTTTTTCCACCAAAAGATGGAGAAAGATAATACCTAAAAAATGTTAGCTTGATTTTGCGATGCAATCGTTTTTCACGTCACAATTCATGATTTTCCAAATATTCGCCAACAAAGTGGGCGGATCCGGTGCGAGGGGCGACGGGCGGCAGTACCGCGATGACTGTTGGACGGGTAGGTTGTGTCACTTTTCTACGCTCCAGTCGCTTCAATTATCGTGTATCTCTTTTTTATAAATAAATACGTAAAAATATTGCAGTGGTTTAGAATATTTTGTAGATAGCTAGCATTTGTTAGATTTTATATTTGTGCGCATTTATACGCCTTTGTACCTAAGTAGTTGTGATAAAGAGTTGTTATTTAGAACATAAATTACAATTCTTTGTTATTATATAAAAAAAAATACAATTGGCTACAAATACAATTGCCTAAAATAATAAAAAAATGGAAACACATGAAAAAAAAAACGAAAATATAAAACTAGGATACGATCCTACATACTGTCGCGCGTACACATTGACTCACTGAGCTATTTACATATTAATTAAAGTGGCGAAATTATGAACTATATACTTCGTCATCTATTGAAAAATTGACACCTGCTTCGTAAAGTGGTTTGACGTAGTCTGTTCGGCTTACTGCTTGCGTGGTTGCGGGTTCGATTCCCGCCAAATGAAAATTTTAGAAACTGACTTATGCGTTATTTTTCCTGATCCCAGGATTACGGGGATCGTCTCCAGACCATTATCCATAGTACAAGCGTTGCTTAGTTTGGGACCATTCAGTTGACGTATTAGTTTGTCAATCCAAATAATTTATAAAATGATTAAAATGTAATAAAACATGTAATAAATAGAAAAAAAACAATATTATTACAAATAAGAATAATATTATCACCAAAAAGTTATTACATAGACATGCCGAAGGTGAGGTACGAACTCACGGAATAATTGCTAATGCTTTACCACTACGCTAATGAGACATTGCGGATGTGGATGAAATTATTCACTAGCCCTATGATATACATTTTGCGCTATAGTTCTATGTGGAATAAATACATAAATTATATGCATTAAAAAATAATAATTTTGTGTAAATATTTTGATAAATTCTGTACCATTGAAAAATACCATTACTATAATAAATCCAAATATATTTAAATAACTAAATATGGTTGGATTTGAACCCGCGTCGTATGTAATTCTCTCTGTTTTATCAAGATGTCTAACTTCAAAATAAAAAAAAGTATTTTCAAAATCTGTTCACCCAGTCGCAAGTTCTGAGGTAATAAACATAAAAAAATACAGTCGAATTGAGAAACCGACTTCAAAAAAGTTTGAAGTCGGTTAAAAATATCACATTAGAAAACATTAAAAAATGCAATATTCCACTTTGATCACCCAGGTGGTCAGAGGTTGTGTTGCAGGTTGTGTTGCAAAAGACTCAACGAGTCTTTTAGGCTTATTATTAGGGCTCGAGCCTTTTTATGAAACCTCGGAGGCTAAAGAACTAATTAGCCCCGAGCCTTCGCGGCGAAGAGGAGGCTCTCGGAAATAAAGCCTTTATTTTGAAGCGCTTTCTAAAGAGGCTTTGAGCCCTTTTTGATTTTAGCCCTTTGTGACCATTCTTGACTATACTTGAATATGCATGACTATTCTCAACAATTGTTGACCAGTATTGACCATCCTTGACTATTTGACCATTATTTACTATTTTGACCATTATTTACTATTTTTGACCATTATTGACTATTTTGACTATTGTTGACTGTTTTTGGGAATTTTTGACCAATGTTGACTATTTTTAGCCATTGTTGACTATTCTCAACTATTGTTGACTACTATTGATCATTTTTGACTATTTTGACCATTATTGACTATTGTTGACTGTTTTTGGCCATTTTTGTCAATTTTTGACCAATGTTGACTATTTTTAGCCATTGTTGACTATTCTCAACTATTGTTGACTACTATAGATCATTTTTGACTATTTTGACCATTATTGACTATTGTTGACTGTTTTAGGCCATTTTTGTCAATTTTTGACCAATGTTGACTATTTTTAGCCATTGTTGACCATTCTCAACTATTGTTGACTACTATTGATCATTTTGACTATTTTGACCATTATTGACTATTTTGACTGTTTTTGGCCATTTTTGACCAATGTTGACTATTTTTAGCCATTGTTGACTATTCTCAACTATTGTTGACTACTATTGATCATTTTGACTATTTTGACCATTATTGACTATTTTGACTGTTTTTGGCCATTTTTGACCAATGTTGACTATTTTTAGCCATTGTTGACTATTCTCAACTATTAGTGACTACTATTGATCATTTTTGACTATTTTGACCATTATTGACTATTTTTGACCATTGTTGAGTGTTTTAGACCATTATTGACTATTTTGACTGTTGTTGACTGTTTTTGGCCATTGTTGACTATTCTCTACTAATGTTGACTACTATTGATCATTTTTGACTATTTTTGACCATTGTTGAGTGTTTTTGACCATTGTTGACTTTTTTTGCCATTGTTGACTAATTTTGATCATTTTTTACCATTCTTGACTATTTCGACCATTATTGACTATTTTTGGCCATTGTAGACAGTTTTTGACCATTGTTGACTATTTTGACCATTGTTGACTAGTTTTGACTATTTTTGACTAATATTGACCACTGTTAACCATATTGACTTTTTTTTTACCATTGGTGACTATTTTTGACTATTTTGACAATTGTTGACTATTATTGACTATTTTGACCAATATTGACCATTGTTAACCATATTGACTTTTTTTTACCATAGTTGACTATTTTTGGCCATCGTGACCATTCTTGAATATTTTGACTATTTTTGACCAATGTTGACAATTTTTGACTATATTTTACTATTTTTGACGATTGTTGACCATTTTTGGCAAATGTTTACTATTTTTGACCATTGTTGAGTATTTGCGACCATTGTTGACTATTTGGGACAATTTTGAACAATTTTTGTCGATTTTTGACGATTTTTGACGATTTTTGACAATTTTTGACAAATTTTGACAATTTTTGAAAATTTTTGTCAATTTTGACAATTTTTGACCATTGTTGACCAATGTTGACCATTTTTGACTATTGTTGACTATTTTTGACCAATGTTGACTATTTTGACCATTTTTGGCCTATGTTGACTATTTTCGAACATTGTTGACTATTTTTGAACATTGTTGACTATTTTTGAACATTGTTGACTATTTTTGACCATTGTTGACTATTTTTGACTATTCTTAAGTATTTTTGACTATTTTCGACTATCGTAATTTTTTGCCAATGTTGACTATTTTTGACTATTCTTGACTATTTTTAACTATTTTTAATCTTTTTGACTATTTTTGACTCTTTTTGACTATTTTCGACTATTTTGGTATTTTTTTTGCCAATGTGGACTACTTTTGACCATTGTTGACTATTTTTGAACATTGTTGAATATTGTTGACCAATGTTGAATATTTTTTTCACCATAGTTGACTATTTTTGGCCATTGTTGACCATTCTTGACTATTATTGACCGTTGTTGACTATTTTTGACCATTTTTGGCCAATGTTGACTATTTTTGACTATTTTCGCCCTGAAGTGCTAATCATAAATAGCTCAGTAGAAAAGTCTTGGATATTATTCCGAAAGACGATGACGATGACGATGACGAAGGTTCGAATCCCGTAGTTTTTTTTTTCTAAATATTTTCTTATTATTGTAGGCATGATCTTTTTTATTTTTTATTAAATCAAATAACTTATTCTTTATCAAATCGATCACATAGGTCAAATAACGCAGGAAAGAAAACTGACGGAGCTATCTACGATACGATACGAGTGCGAGCGAATCCCACAGCATATACAGATAGTGTTGCAAAAGACTCGAGTTCTTTTAGCCCTCTCAAAGAGGCTCGAGCTGTGCGAGCTCGTCGCCTTATAGCTGACTATTCCTGGCTAGCCTATTGTATTTCTGACTATTCTTGACTTTTTGACTATGCTGACTTTTCTTGACTGTTCTTGACTATTCTTGACTATTCTTGATTATTCATGACTATTCTTGACTATTTTTGACTATTCTTGACTATCCTGACCTTTCTGGATTGTATTTGACCATTTTGACCATTATTGACTATTTTTGGCCATTGTTGACCATTCTTGACTATTTGGACAATTTTTTACTATTTTTGACCAATGTTGACTATTTTTGACCAATGTTGGCAATTCTTGGCCAATTTTGACCATTTTTATCCATTGTTGACTATTTTTGACCATTTTTGACCGCAATTGACCATTCTTGTCTTTTTTGACCATTATTGGCCAGAAATGGTCAAAATTGGCCAAAAATTGTTAATATTGGTCAAAAATAGTCATGAATGGTCAAAAATAGACAACTATTGTAAGAAAAAATAGTCAACATTGGTCAAAAATAGTCAACAATGGTAAAAATAGGCAACAATGGTCAAAAATGGTCAACATTGGCCAAAAATAGTCAACTATGGTCAAAAATTGTCAATAATGTTCAAAAATAGTCAAGAATAGTCATAAATAGTCAAGATTAGTCAAAAATGACAATAGTCGAAAATTGTCAAAAATATTCAAAAATATTCAGAAATAGTCAAAAATAGTTAAGAATAGTCAAAAATAGACAACAATGGTCAAAAATAGTCAACAATGTTCAAAAATAGTCAACATAGGCCAAAAATGGTCAAAATAGTCAAGATTGGTCAATAATAGTCAACAATGGTCAACATTGGTCAACATTGGTCAACATTGGTCAACAATGGTCAACAATGGTCAAAAACAGTCAACAATGGTCAATAAAAACCGACTTCAAAAAAACCTGGAGCACTAAAAAGCCTGAAATAATATTTCTATTACCACCACTGCCTACCCCTTCGGGAAAATCAGGCGTGATGATGTGTTATCGAGTATTTGGGGTCGGTGCCAATCTATCTTCTTACTTTTATAGTAAGTAGACTCGGCATACCAAGATTGGCACCGACTACAAATACTCGATAACACATCATCACGCCTGATTTTCCCGAAGGGGTAGGCAGTGGTGGTAATAGAAATATTATTTCAGGCTTTTTAGTGCTCCAGGTTTTTTTGAAGTCGGTTTTTATTTTTTTATAAAAATAATTTTATTTCATGATTTTTAGTGGCGCCATGCAAACTTTATCAGCCCAAATGCCCCTTTGGGGGGTGACTTTTCCAAGATTCCAAAACAAAAGTTTCTTAATTTATTATTTGGAGTATACATACTAAGTTTCAAGTCAATCGGACACAAATATATTTTTCTACCGTACTTCTACCCCTAGTTTCCCCCTTTGGGGGTAGATTTCCGAAATGATTTTTTTACGGGACCAAAACAACTTAGTCACCTACCAAATAACAGTTTAAAAAGAAAAATTGGTTCATAAACGTTAGAGATAAACGGTAACTCTCCATACAAACTTCAACACCTCGTTTTACCCCTTTAGGGGGGGATTTTTCTAAAATCCTGAAACATGAGTTTCATTATTTGTTATGCAAAATATACATACTAAGTTTCAAGTCAATCGGACAAAAAAATTTTTTTCAGACGACCTTCACCCCCCAAAATTACCCCCTTAGGGGTTCATTCTAGGAATTATTTTTTTATGGGACCAACTTGGAGCTACGATCTACCGAACTGTAAAAGAATTTTTCAAATCGGTTCTTAAATGCCGGAGAAATCGGTGAACATACATAAAAAAAAAAAAAAAAAAAAAAAAAAAAACAAAAAAACATACATACAGCCGAACATAGAACCTCCTCCTTTTTTGAAGTCGGTTAAAAATAGTCAATAATGGTCAAAATGGTCAAATACAATCCAGAAAGGTCAGGATAGTCAAGAATAGTCAAAAATAGTCAAGCATGTCAAGAACAATCAAGAATAGTCAAGAATAGTCAAAAATAGTCAAGAATAGTCATGAATAATCAAGAACAGTCAAGAACAGTCAAGAAAAGTCAGCATAGTCAAAAAGTCAAGAATAGTCAGAAATACAATAGGCTAGCTAGGAATAGGCAGCTATAAGGCGACGAGCTCGCACAGCTCGAGCCTCTTTGAGTGGGCTAAAAGAACTCGAGTCTTTTGCAACACTATCTGTATATGCTGTGGGATTCGCTCGCACTCATATCGTATCGTAGATAGCTCCGTCAGTTTTATTTCCTGCGTTATTTGACCTATGTGATCGATTTGATAAAGAATAAGTTATTTGATTTAATAAAAAATAAAAAAGATCATGCCTACAATAAAAAGAAAATATTTAGAAAAAAAAAACTACGGGATTCGAACCTTCGTCATCGTCATCGTCTTTCGGAATAATATCCAAGACTTTTCTACTGAGCTATTTATGATTAGCACTTCAGGGCGAAATTATGAACTTATTTGCAGTCCTATTACGTTGTGATAATTTGCGGCTTGGCTTGCGTTGAAATAAGAATACAAGCGACGCAATAAACGCGCGCTGTCAGAGCTGGCGCGGGGAGCGCGGGGTGCGCGGGGCGCAATGCGTTAGCTCCGCCCATTCAGCCAAAATTTCCAGCTCATGTCCCCACCTTAACTACATTTAAACTGTAGCTGATATGTACATGCTTAGTAAAGACAGATTATGCATACCTAAATTAATAGTTTCTTAGTTATGGACCTTTGAATATTAGTGACAACTTTCTTGTTGCGGCCTCAGAACACATTAATGGCCGGCACACAGTGAGGACGGCAGGGCATGGCATTTTAATTTTTATCAATCGAATTTAATACTTATCCAATCGAAATAAGGTGCTCCAGCGGGTGCACCGAGAAAATACTCCGCGATACTCCGAGGTCGATCACCGAGCATTGAAATATATACCTTATACCTATCTTATTTCGATTGGATAAGAATTCAATTCGATTGATAAAAAGTAAAATGCCATGCCATGCCGTCCTCACTGTTCGCCGGGCATAAATGGCCTAGAATCTAGTGTAAACTACGTTGAGGAGTATCCACTAATATTCAAGAAATTGCTTGTGAAAATGTTACATATATTTTGAGATATTAAATGATACAATTGATTGAGGGTTCAATCCTGACAAAAGACAAATTTCGGAAACAGCCTTTTCGTAATTTGCCCTGGTCTGGGTGTCACTGGGATCGGCCCCAGTCCATTGTTTGGTAGCCACAGAACGAGCTTTGCTTAGTTTGGGACCATATAGTTAGTGCGTTAGGCTCGTATTCATAAATGCACTTCAAAGTTGAGATCGATCTTAAGATTTTTTGACAGATGTTCCATACATTAAACGCCAAAACTGCATCTTAAGATCGATCTCAACTTTGAGATGCATTTATTAAAACAAGCGTAATTCTGGAGAAATTAATAAATACAGCTATCTGCAAACCTTACCACAATCTTAGTATATTTCGAACGCTGTATCCAATGAAAGCTGTATCCGTCTCTACGTTGTGAGGACTCCGAATAACTCATTTAGTGTTGGCTCCCTCGAGGCAGACTTCTTGTTATCTTTATTTTACTTTCACTGAGCTCTATCGACGGTCGATTGCACAGTACGCTTAAACTGTCGTTATAACAACGATAGTAATAAGAAAAACTAAAAAAAAAATAAAAAAAAAAATTTAACGTCACGACTTTTATCCCCATTCGGGGGTAGCCAGAGGAAGAAAGGGGGTAAGAAAAACTACTTACCGACTTTTATTTTTAATTGAAAACCATCAAACTCGCAACTTGCAACACGTTACGAACACTTTAGATATGTACCTACTTACCTGTATAAAGCATTTAAATAAAGCGGGCATTACATTATCCAATTTGCAGAGCGCTAAACTAGTGTTGCAGTGCGAGATTGTACTAGATGTGGATCACTGCCTTTAAACCATCAAATGGACTGCCCGTTGGCGTGGTTGGCGTGGTGGCGCCCTTCACGCTGCAGGTCATAGGTTCGATTCCTACCCGGGACATGCATTTGTGTGCATGAACATGTCTGTATGTTCCGAGTCTGGGTGTATATGTATATTAAGTATGTATTTACAAATAAAAAAATAGTATTACATGTAGTAATATCAGTTATCTGGTTTCCATAGTACAAGCTCTGCTTAGTTTGGGATCAGGTAGCCGTGTGGAAAAATGTCCCAGAATATTATTATTATTATTATTATCAAACTCGCAACTTGCACTACACGTTACCAACACTTAAGATAACTTATATTTGAAAAAAAAAATCACTCAGGCATTAACAGAAATAAAGTTTTTGGCACGGTAATCGTTCAGAGGTATTTAATTTTGTAGAAATGTTTTAGCGTTTCCTACCTAAGGGCCTCCGCAGACTTGCTACTTTTAGCATCGGCGATCGGCGATTTTGGTGCTGCGTTTCGCTCGTTCGCGCTCGAAGAAACGCGACGCAGCATCGATACGTCACAAAATCGCCGGTCGCCGATGCTAAAAGTAGCAAGTCTGCGGAGGCCCTAAACGCGTAATACTCACACTCATATTACATGTGTGTTACTTTTATATTTGTTCCACCGATAAATAAATCCAGTAGTACTACCAAAATACAATCATAAAATCACGTGTTAATAACGGCAGTTTAAAATCTTAATTATGTGTTTATAAAAAGTTAAACTAATGTAGAGTTTTAGTGTAAAGAGTATCTGTCATTTAATCCTTCAGAGAATACACAAATTGCAATCACAAGATTTTATTGGAATCGAGTTCAAATAGAATGAGATTTTTATTTAGTTAACTGTTCTAGACAGATCTATCTTATTCGCTGAGTCAGCTTGTTAATACAGCGAAGCAATTATGAAACGAAAATAAATCCCAAGAAACAGATTTCATAGAATTTTCTTAAATCGAAATATCTCGACATTTTTTTAGAATCATCATAATTTTTGTGTAACCTCGACAATTTTCGTGATAAAACTCTTGTTAATTTTACAAAAAGCTTTACAAAGTATTTATTTCGAGAAAAAATACTTGGTAGTAGTAGTAAATCAATAGTAATAGTAAGTAATTCAATTGTAAGCTTCTTTCTATGATTTTGGGAATACTTAAAAAAAAAAACTTAGTAAATTGATAAGTAATTTAACTCAATTTATCTATTAAAAGGGTTTTCTTTAGATCTCAACATCAAAGGTAACAACGAAACAAAAACGATTACAGTTTATTAAAGTTTTTAACTGTAATAGCTTAACGAAGATACGCCACTGTAGATGAGCCTACTAGTTAATTAACAGAGATTTCGCTTTAAAAGGATTACTTGTTTGAGGTGGCCACCCTTCACGGTGGCCGTGGGACAGTCCCGTAAATTTGTTTGAAGTTCAATATTGTACAAATAATAAAAACCCGACTACGGAAAAAACGCGCTCTAAAAAGTATGAAACAAGAAAATATTCTCATCTAGAGGATAGCCGTGGTCCGTGTAGGTCTTTTAGGGCCAAATGGCACATGAACACGGACCACGGCTATCCTCTAGATGAGAATATTTTCTTGTTTCATACTTTTTAGAGCGCGTTTTTTCCGTAGTCGGGTTTTAGTTTTTAAACTTACTTTTTATTTAATTATTTTGGAGTTATAGGTAACAATATATATATTTTTGAAATGTGCTCATCAAGCTCTTTCATTTGATACCCCACACGGTTTTATTAAAAAATGTTTTTTTTTAGTTCATGACATTATGTCCTCTAGAGGGCGCCATATGCAATTTTATGTGACGTCACATAGCCTATAACCAGCGCGCCATTAAGCCGCTTCTGACGATACCTCATTTGTCAAATTACGACAAGTAGTTTGGAAGTTAAGTGGGAACAGATGCACATACATACATACATACATACATACATACATACATACATACATACATACATACATACCGGTCAAAATCATAACGCCTCCGTAGTCGGGTAAAAATGTAAGTTTAAAAACTAAAACCCGACTACTGAAAAATCGCGCTCTAAAAAGTATGAAACAAGAAAATACTCTCATCTAAAGGATAGCCGTGGTCCGTGTAGGTCCTTTAGGGCCAAATGGCATATGAACACGGCCCACGGCTATCCTTTAGATGAGAGTATTTTCTTGTTGCATACTTTTTAGAGCGCGATTTTTCAGTAGTCGGGTTTTAGTTTTTAAACTTACTTTTTATTTAATTATTTTGGAGTTATAGGTAACAATATATATATTTTTGAAATGTGCTCATCAAGCTCTTTCATTTGATACCCCACACGGTTTTATTAAAAAATGTTTTTTTTTTAGTTCATGACATTATGTCCTCTAGAGGGCGCCATATGCAATTTTATGTGACGTCACATAGCCTATAACCAGCGCGCCATTAAGCCGCTTCTGACGATACCTCATTTGTTAAATTACGACAAGTAGTTTGGAAGTTAGGTGGGAACAGACGCACATACATACATACATACATACATACATACATACATACATACATACATACATACCTACATACATACATACATACATACATACATACATACATACATACATACATACATACATACATACCGGTCAAAATCATAACCCTCCGCCGTAGTCGGGTAAAAATAGTGCTAATTCTATTGTCAAATTAGGACTGAGTTATTGACTGAGTTTCTTGCCGGATCTTCTCAGTCGAAGTCGCGTTTCCGATCCGGCAGTAGAATTTAAGGAAAATAATGTAAAATAAACAATTTGCATTTGGACAAAACAAAATAATATAACAATGACAATATATTGCTTAATAAGAATGGTAATATTTAGTTCGGTCAACGTTTATTTTGTGTACCAACAGAAATTGCATTTAATGTCTACTGTCCTGCGTGTTATGCATAAGACTTTCGCCTTTAAAATAGACCTATATTACCATTTTCATCTAATTTATGTTTATCTATTTTCTATAGGTAGCTCAGCTTACGCTAGAAACGTTACCATCGATGCGCTGGCGACTGTAGTAGTGTAAATATTTTTTTTATCATTCGAACGCACATAATACAGACACAATAAATAATTAAATCTCAATTGAAAATGTTTAAACGAAATGGTTTCAAAGCAATTTCTACATGTGTAATAAAACATTGGAAAACTCAGCAATAATTCAAGATTTATCCAACATTGTTTCCAAAAGTTGGCCAGCCTACCGATACAGAATTTATTTAAACTTTATAAGCACTGGGCTTCAACGTCAAAGCAAGAGTAGTGTATTATGAACTTTATATTAATTAAGCTGTGACAAAATTGTGATTAAAGTTGTCAACTTGGAATTTGGGAATTTGTCAAAGAATTTAAAAGCCCCTTTGTTTAGACTTTAACTGTAATTAAACATGTTTCTAGTGACACCAGACTAGTTAAAGCAAATATAAACCTGCCTAATAGGTGCGTCCAGATGTGCCGAGCAGCCGCGCCCGAGCAATTAGTAATGACGATATTGATTCGGGTTCAGGTTGCGGGTTCGATTCCCGCCGGGGCAAATTTTGGATATGGCCTTTCCGTACTTGTATGGTCACAATCACTTGTATGGTAGCCATAACAAAGATATATATATTTACTTAATTTAATGAACTCTAATTAACGTAGAACAAAGCCCAATTAAAACTGTATCTCAAAGAATGAGTCGGTTTGTTTCACTTGGCGGTCCATCAAAGGTTCAGGAGAGACGTTCAGTAATGAAAACAAACTCCGCTGAAAAGACCGGTGTTGTCTTTTCACGTCATTATGCCAACAAGAGAAAGCTTTCATAGCCCTTACTAACGGTGTGTTTGTATTGTGAAAATTTACTTATAGACCAAGACGCGCCGCTTAGGTCGGAGAATATTATCGTCAAAAGTTGTCGGTTAATTTATTTTTTATAGGACTGCGGTGGCAAAAAAGCGTACGGCCCGCCTGATGTTAAGCCGTTACCGTAGCCTATAGATGCTTACAATACCAAAGGCATTGCTCGCACATTGCCGACCTTAATCGGACTGGGATGGAGGGAGGGAGACGGGGGGTGGTCTTACGGCTCTCTCACTCATCGAACGAAAAGCAGCTGTAATAGCTACTTTACGCCGATCTTCTGTGAGAGGGTGGTACTACCACGGTCGAGCCAGCCCGTTTATGAGCTGCAGTCAATTGGCTACAGCTTGACTCTACCACCTTGAAAAGAAAGGGAAAGGTGGAAAGGTGTGTTGGGAAAGACAACTAGTTTTCAGGAATTGTCAACCTTCTTACCGTATGGTTATTTATTGGTCAACGGGCGTTGCCTAGATGGCAATAACCAGAACTAACTTTAAACTTGCCCTCCGAAACACATAGATGCTCAGTCAAATGCCACTAACTGGTCACCCATCTCTGAATGACATTGCCAAGCGTTGTTTAACCGCCGATCGTTTACCGATCTGTGATTGCAGCTGTATATGAGCCAAAGGAAGGAATTGTCAGACGCGGGCACATGCCGCGCCCGAGCACTCAGTTTTGACGTTGGAACGCATAGACATAATGTCTTAACATGCACGGTTGAGGCATGCGCGACATCTGACCACACCCAGATGCCGTGGATGCCTCACTCGAGCACTCATGTTATGACATACGTAATGCTGTTAATTAGTCGTGTCCATAATACGCGCATGCCGCGCGGAGCAGCTTTACCTCGCGTAGTTTGACATGCCGCACGCGAGGCAAATGCTCGCCCTGCCTCACCCGAGCGCTGTCATTTGCCTCGCCTAGTGATTAGACCGAACGATGTCAAAGTTGCTCGGGTATACCCTTCTCTGTCTGTTTGCCTCGCCATGTCTCGCCCGGCATACGACTGAGGCAACCGCGCGTGCTTCGCGAGGCATGTGGGTGAGCAGCCTCGCGCGGCATGTGCGTGTTGTAGACGTAGCTAATAATTTGTCGTTAATAATTCGAATTCTAAAATGAGAAAGGTTCGAAATGGAGGTCCGTGGTAGGCACCAATCTCTCGCTTTCAACTTTGATAATGGCCCTCTGATTAATTCCGTCCATTATTTACTGAGATTAAAATCGGGATCGGACCATCAAAGCGAGGACCGAGATTTCAATGTTGCTAGCAACAAAACATTTATTGTACTACCATTTAATTACATTTTCTACCTACAAATCTATGAAAATTGTGTTGAATTAATCTGTATTTTTTCCTTTGTAAAAACTGTAAAATATTAAACAATGGTTTTTAAATTAAATTATTTCACCCTAGAGCATTTAAAAACACTACGTTACTAGGAGTAGGTACATAGAGTATAGGTGAACTTTTTCGCGTTTATAAGTAGAGTCGTTTGTTCATAGCAATAAAGTCATGAACACTAATCACAAAGTCATGAAGTTATGAACACTGACTGTCTGTAACTAATAAACCCGGGCAATTACGAGTGGGATTCGCACCCTGAGGGTTCTGTACAATCTTCATAGAAAAAGAATAAAAAAAAAACGAAATATTTTTTTATGTGGCTAAGGTGACAAACAAACGTACGGCCTGCTTTGCGTCTATTGATGCTTGCAATACTAAAGGCATCGCTTGCACGTTGCCGATTTGAAGGGGAGTAGGAAAGAGGAAGGGAAGCGTGATGGGCCTCCGGCTCTCTCACTCATCGTGCGAAACCCAGCTGTAATAGATACTTTACAGCAATCCTCTGTGCGAGGGTGAGGGTAGCCCGGTCGAGCTAGCCATTATACAGGGTGGTGACGGCATCATGACAATAATTGAAACCACATACTGGGTATCAAATTAGTAGTTCGCACATAAAATATTATTAAATTATATTCAAAGGTATTGCCACGGGATTGCTTTTTTATTTTGACTATTTTAACTTTACGCCTACAAAGATACCGCTAAAAATACCGACACCGAAGCGATGCTGCCACGCTTGTACTTATAGGTCAGTCGATGAGGTCGGTAGACGTTTATAAAGGCTGTTGTGTTTCGTTTAGACTATTTCCGCATTTAATTCGTTTGAAAATTTGAAATTTTGGACTTTATTGTTAACCTAATTTTATAATTTTAATGTGTTGTGATTGATGAGCAGGGATCCTGTTTTAATTTATTGTCACTATGTCGTCACCACCCTGTATATGAGCTGCAGTTAATTGGCTACAGCTTGGCTCTACCATCACAGTATTACTAGTAAAGAGTGATCTTGATACTAATATTCATGTCTCTAGCTTCAGAAAAAATGGCGCCCCATAAAATCTTTCATCTCCAATTTTGTACTCTGAAGCCTCACGAATTCTTCCATCACATTAAATTAAATTAATGCGCTGATCAAATATGAAATTACCAACAAAAAATAATAATATGGCAACCCTCGATTTTTATACTTAGATAACTTTACAACTTTATAGGTAAGTAACAACCCTTATTTCATAATTACATCAGTTAAGTTTAATGTTAAAGCGATAAAATGTTAATAAGTGAGAGCCCTTCTATTAACTTTATTAAACTTTGAGCTCATTTAGACCCATAAAGGGCCGTCCATAAATTACGTCATACGGGACGGGTCTACGAAATGCGACATTGTGTGACAAGGGGGGTAAGCTTTCTGACGTCACATTTAAAAAAACTAATAATCTAAGTATTAAAACCGAAATTTGAACAGTTAACGAAATTTTAAAATTTCTGAAAATTTATAAATATATGTGACGTCACACTAGGGACCCGGGTAGTCTCACAAATGTGACCAGCTGTGACAAGGGAGGGACGGGTCAAAATATCATGAAAATCGTGTGACGTAATTAATGGATGGCCCACACACACCGGGACGCTATGGCGACGTCGCCAGCCTCCGTAGCCAACTAATTCGTATTGAAATGTATGACAGGTAACACACCTAGCGACGGACTGGCGACGTCGCCAACAATACAAATTGTTTGGATACGTAGCCGGCGACGTCGCCATGGCGTCCTGGTGTGTAATATTACAAGTTCTACTCAAAGACATTACCAAGAAAGAGGGAAACGTGACCGTCCAAAATAGTCTAAGTATGTCCCACTAAATGGAGTCCATAGACACAGTACAACTCAGTCGTTCGCGGAAAACATGGTTTAAACATGTCGGTATGGCAAATACTGCTCATCTTCTGGTCCCTCCCTCTGTCTCCCGTCCTCTCAGGTTGGCAACGTGCGATGCCTTTGATTGCAAGCATCTATAGGCTACAGTAACTACTTAAAATGAGGCGGGCCGTACGCATGTTTCCCGATAAAAAAATATAATGAAAGCTCTTCGCTTTTTTTTTCAGATTTTACAGTGTCTTGTTGTGGTCGAGACGGCACCGTCCTGTTTATTTTTCATCATTAGTCTCAGCTAGATAACGAGAGGTGTATTTTACCTTTCCTGCATATTTCTTTGATCGGTGAATGCTGGATGAAAACTGGTTTATTTTTATTCAGGGGTAAGTTTTGGCGGATGAAAATCAAATAGAACTAAAATCTTTCTATAAGTACATTATGACGACTGTGTACTCTAGTTTTATTAGTTACGATTGTGCCCGCGACTGCAGGCTTGGAATTAAACAAAAAATATTTGTTAATGAGTGCTAAAATAAAAATTGCCGTAGTGACGCCTCATAACATCGACTATCTGCTAGTGAAAGTCCCGTCAAAATAGGTCCATTTGTTTTTTTCGCTATAAGTACCGTACTTGCTTACTATTAAAAATGTTACTTTGAGATTACACACAGACACTTCAATTTTATTTATTAGTATAGATATAGAAGAGCACCCAACGATGACGCCCAATTTTAACCGACTTCAAAAAGAGGAGGTTCTCAATTCTACTTATGTTTAAAACATCAACTTCTTTATTGTTAAATCTGTCTACCTTAACCTGTTAACTTCATTCTACCTATTTTTCTGCTATATGTGAAAGCTCATAATTGGCCTTACTCCTTATTCGTCTGTTTGTTCTATTGTATATGTCTAGCTGTAAGCTTTCCAAAAAGAATAAAATAAATAAAATTAAATGTTTCCTATAAGTTCATATTTACAGAATATTAACAGATTTGATACAGAATTCGGGTGCCAAAAACTTTGTCAAAATGTATGGAAAACATTGTAATATTAATTGAAAGTGATTCAGCTACTTCTGACACACCATGTACTTTCCCAAATATTTTTCACGAAAGATTTTCCGCGTTCGTTTCCAATTATGAGGGGTTACTTCCACACGTACCTACCTATTATTGTACATATTTACTTAATAACGGAACGAGGTAAATTACAGAGCAAGGGAGAATCGAACACGTAGCTATGCGGACGTGACGTCATTATATAAGTTTATAATAATCAAGACAAATAGACTTGAGGAAAGACTGTAGGAAATACATAGAGAAATAATCAATAATAATACTGGGTGAAATCGAAATTGTGGGCAATCTTTTTAACGGTGATTCTACACATGATACAGAATATTTAGGGAATATTAATCAACAAATCAATTGATAAAAAATTATTACCCAGGTAAGGTATAATAGTTAAATGGTTTGCCATTTTGCTTACCTGAGGAATATTTTTTTATCAATAGATTTTTTATTTGATTTCCCATAATATTCTGAATCATGTGTGAGTCATATTTTAAAATATTGCCCACGATTTCGATTTCACCCTGTATAACGGCAGACAAACCGACTACCGCATGGCGCATTGGTTCAAGCTTAGGTCATTCGGCTCACTTCATCGGGGGATTGCGGGTTCGATGTCCGCCAGAGGCAAATTTCGGAAACGGCCATTTCGTAGTTTGCCCTGGTCTGAGTGTCGCTGGGATCACACCCAGTCCATTATATGGTAGCTATCGTACAAGAATTGTTTAGTTTGGGACCATACAATTGGTATGGAACTAAGGTTGTGTTGTGGGTCCCAAAAAACAACGCATGTAGGTACGGTGGGTACCTTAATAGACTGAGCGGTCCCAGTAGTCCCAGTTTGTACCGTCGGTAATACAACCTACAAACGCACGGTGCGTCACCCGAGTGGCCTACCTTCTAACCGCTACACATATAAACTATCGTTAAATATAAGTATGTCTGATAAATATAAATTGGTAATAAAAACGACATATTATATCCTCCGAAGTATATAAATGTCCACCCCCAGTTAATAGAAGAAGCATGAGAATAATTAATTATTTTAACTAAATATTCCTCTGAAAATAAAATGCTCATTAATATAATTCCCCCAAAATCCTCTTTCAAAACTGAAATAGGCCCTGTTCTCAATGCGTGTAATTTCAGGCTGAAAAAATGTCCGCCCTGAAATAAATCTCGTTAAATTATGGGCAGGGGTAGCTTCGCCCTTGAGGGTAATTATCGGACTGTGCTCAGTGTATTTTTACACCATTTTACGCCGTATTTTTATGCTTAATACACCATCTGTGGCCAATTGGCTGCGGCTCATATACGGGCTGGCTCGGTCGGGGTAGTACCACCCTCTCACAGATGATCGGCCTAAAGCAGATATTACAGCTGCGTTTCGTACAATGAGTGAGAGAGCTGAAAGCCCAAACCCCGTCCCCCTCCCTTCATCCCTCTCCCCTTCAGGTCGGTAATGTGCGAGCAATGCCTTTGATATTGTAAGCATCTATAGGCTACGGTAACTGCTTAACATCAGGCGGGCTGTAAGTTTTTTTACCACCGCAGTCCTATAAAAAAACCTTCAAACCGGTATGCCCAGAAGGGGTAGGCGGGCACATTTCACCGATAGAATTTAAATAAATAAATATCGCCAGACGAACACACAAACTGTATGGTCCCAAACTAAGCAAAGCTTGTACTATGGCCACCATACAATGGACTGGGGCCGATCCCAGCGACACCCAGACCAGGGCAAATTACGAAAAAGTCGTTTCCGAAATTTGACTCTAGCGGGAATCGAACCTGTAACCAGCCGATGCAGTGAGCCGAGCAGCCTACGCTCGAAACACTGCACCTGACAAGCCTTATTACATGTACACAAGAAACTCTTTTCCAACGAAAGACCTGAAAATATCCTCCAGTTATCATTTGTAGTATCACAATCAAAATGTATAACTGCTGAAATGCTGAAGGATTTTCAACTCTGTGTCTCAAGGAATAAATGTGAATTAAAATTGTTGTAACAAAGCCCATTTTAGCCAATTGCGTGCGAAATCTCATTTCGCGTGTTCATTACATTTGAGGTAGGCAAAGACATTACTAAAAAGAAGGATACAAAAAATACGTGACTAAAATTAAAAGATACGTGACTGACTTAAAAAATTAAATAAAAGATACGTGACTGACTTAGTTTGTCAGTACCTACATGGGCACAGTACGATTTAGTCGTCCGCGGAAAATAATGTTGAATGTCGGTATTGTCAATATGGCTCACCTTATTATGTATTTAATGAGTTACTTGTCGAATTGTGAGTACGATAACAGTGTGTGAGTTTCGCTGCATGTAGAAAGAAAGAAAGAAAAACTTTATTACGGTAAGCAAAAAAATAATAAACAAAGAAAATAAGTAACTTAACAGATTGTGCTCACCGCAAACGGACCCAATTCAGCAATGTAGTGCGCTGGGCACAAGTTTAGTGACTGCGATGTTAAGACGAGGGTTCGAAATTTGGTTGATTTTCTATTCTACTTTTTCTTTAAGTAAGTATGTGGACTAGGAATCTTATATTTAGATGTATGATTTTTGACTATATTATCATGAGTATCTTTAAATCCAAATCACGATTTGATGAAATTTTCTCGATAAAAAAAAAATATGAAATGAGCTCTAATTATTTACAATTTTCCTTGCTACCACGATGTTTTTACGATTTAGATCACGAAATTATTTCTAAAACATAGCAAATAATGATATCTAAACTACCCTTCAACCATATTTTAATTCATGAAGTAGTTTTTTTTTAATTCAAGAAAATGTGGTTTGGCGCTTACGTTGTTTATTTCCGAGCGCGCGCACAATATCGCCATCTCACATTTTAAGTACTTGAACTAACCATGTCTCTCTCTAACTTTGTATTGTCAGTGTCCAGTCGGACTTGTTCGACGTCGGACCTGTGAAGGATTTTTTAAAAAATATTACGAAAAAATATTACGGTCGTGCCACATTACAGGTACAGTACAGTATTTACAGTCCGCCGACGCCTATGATAAATAAATAAATATCCTTGGAAATTCTTTTACACATGACTACCTGATCCCAAACTAAGCAGAGCTTGTACTATGGAAACCAGATAACTGATATTACTACATATACTACTTTTTGTTTGTAAATACAAACTAAATATACACTTAATTACACCTAGACTCGGGACATGCGGACATGTTCATGCACACAAATGCATGTCCTGGGCAGGAATCGAACCTACGACCTGCACTGCAGCGTGATTTTCGTTTGCTTTTCCTTGTCTTGTGTAATTTATTTTCATCTCTTGTCATTTTGTGTCATCTCTTGTCATTTTGTGTCATCTCTTGTCATTTCATAGTTATT
Organism: Drymonia ruficornis; assembly: GCA_947859195.1. Lineage (NCBI taxonomy): Eukaryota > Metazoa > Arthropoda > Insecta > Lepidoptera > Notodontidae > Drymonia > Drymonia ruficornis. The sequence continues at coordinate 3,127,773 of OX401926.1, read as the reverse complement.
CGTGTCATTTCTGTAAAAACTCCCTATTTCGCTTACTGTTATATACTTGCAGCATGGTCTTGGGCCGACAGTGGGAATACATTGCTTGTCAAAACAATGGAGTCGCTTTATTGCGTTTGTTGTAGGTATGGATGGGCAAGTAATAAATATATCATACATCAATAAATTATCGAAGAAAATAACATTACAGATATGGATAGGAAAATGTTTGTCCGTCCTATTCAATCTATTATATTATAAACGAAAGTAACTCTGTCTGTTACCTTTTCACGGCTAAACCGCTGAACCAATGTTGATGAATTTTGAAATGGAGATAGACTGGGTCTTGGCGGAGAACATAGGCTACTTTTTAGGGTTCCAAAGGGTGCTAACGGGACCCTATTACTAGGCCTACGCTGTCCGTCTGTCTGTCTGTCCGTCTGTCAGCGCGGGCTGTATCTCACGAACCGTAACAGGTAGAGAGTTGAAATTTTCACTGAATGTGTATTTCTGTTGCCGGTGCAGAACAAATACTAAAAATATAATAACATTTAAAAATAAATATCAAGTCTCAAACTTGATATTTTTGATGTGTTTATTCTACGGTGGTACGGAACCCTTTTTGTGCGAGTCCGACGCCTTCAGATCTTATGAATGTTTTCTTGAAATAAATATAGTGTATTTTAAGTAATTAACTGGCCAACCCTCAGGTCCTACCTACCATGTTAGGATCTTTTTCGTTCTAGCGGGTGTAAACCGTGATTTAACGAGTTAATGTGATAATTTTTGTATTTAAATTATTCAATTCAATGTATTTGTTTCAGACATAGTCCAATATTGATTATTAAAATTATTATAATTTCACAATAAATATAAAACAATAAATAAAAGTAAAATTAAATTAAAAAATATATATATTTATTTTTATTTTTCATGTTTTATCATTAAAATACAATATAATATAACATAAATTAAAATAAAATACAATAAAATAAAAACCTACCCCTAATTAAACAAATACCGTCCGCGTGGGATACTGGCTGCATGTCCTCCCTGTATTCAAGCTGTTCCTGTTGTCAAGCTAATTTTTTGAGCAAGGAAAGAGCCAGCCCTCTTGTCACCTGTGGCGGTAACCAGTCTAAGGGTGATTTTGATAGATAAAAAAATAAAGATAAAAAGATAAACAAAAAATAAATGCATGCAATGGTTAAATCAATAAAATTAATAAAAACTGAAAATTAAATTAAAAAAAATATTAAATATGGTAAAAAAAATATTATGACACCGCTGATGACTTCATGATCGGCATCGAAGTTAAGTACCAAAGTATTCCTTTGCCTACGAAACATGAAAAAGATACTCATATCCGGCAGTCAGTCACTGACACAGAGTATGTACATTTTTACCCGACTACGGTGGGCGGAGGGTTATGATTTTGACCGATATGTATGTATGTTCATCTGCTCCCGTATAACGTCCAAACTATTTTTATATCATAATAATTTGACTAATGAGATATCGTTGGACGCGTCTGGATCGTCCGCTGGTTATAGGCTATTATACGATCGAAATATTGTTATACGTATCTATCAGCATATTGTAGGTATCGTTTGTCTTCTTTTGACTTACTTTGTCTTCAGCAATAAAAACAACATAGAAATTAAATTATTTTTTTCAAATACACTCGACATAAAAATCCCATATAAAACGAAAAAAATATATTTGAATATTTTCTTCCATTTCATCTATTTTAAAAGGTGCACTGGGACATATTATTTTAATTGTACGAATTAAACAATATTGTTCCTTCAAAAAATAACTATACTATAGTCTACTCCATAGCTGTTCTGTCCTAGCTAAGCGAGAGGGATATATCCTTCGGCAGCTCACGCGACGCTAGCCACACCCCGAAACTAAAATTCATTTTTTTCTTGTATCGTCTTAACAGGTACCATATCTGCTAAAATAATACATCAATGGAGGTTGGTGTAATTTTAATTTCGTTCCGTACACGTTGGTAGCGTGAAGGTAGTCACGTGATTATGGTATTATGGATGTGGCTTTTACATTGCTTATATCATCACGTCTTGCTATTAGAAGGGTAAGTAGCCACAGTCCACGTTTTCAATTCCCCGAATTTTATAATATCGCCAGACTTGCACACCAACTGTATGGTCCCAAACTAAGCAACGCTTATACTTTGGCTACCATACAATGGACATATTGGTTCGGAGATATCGACAAACATCTAGACAAGTACTTTAATATGTATTTAGTAAAAAGATTTTATTTTGACATTACAAACAGGCACTTCAATTTTATTTATTTGTACAGATAAGGGGCCATCCATAAATTACGTCACACGAATTTCATGATTTTTAGACCCCTCCCCCCCTTGTCACAGCTAGTCACATTTGCGAGATCCCCCCCCCCTCTCATGTGACGTCACATGTTTTTTACCATTTTCTAAATTTTTCGTTAACAATTCAAATTTCGGTTTTAATACTTACATATATTCGATTCTTAAATGTGACGTCACAAAACTTATGACTCCTCCCACCCGCTTGTCACACATTGTTACATTTCGTCAACCCCCTCCCCCCTATACGTGTGACGTAATTAATGGATGGCCCCTAAGTTAAAAGTAGTACACTAGACAGTAACAAAACACATTACATTATAATGTAAGGTTGTCTACCGCGCTCTGTTAATGAATAGTTTTAATTAGAAGTTCCTTGACAGTCTCCACAATATCCAATTTTGAGAGACATGTCCTGTTTAACATGGAATAAAATCGCACCTAAAAATAAAGAAGATACAAACAGAAAAGGCCATTAAGTGCCACATGGTGGTTGTAACATCTTATGTCATGGTTCCTATTTAAAATAATTGTGTGGAAAATTGGCAATTCTTCGCCCCTATATCGCTGCCGCCCCTATGCCGCTGCCGTCCCTATGCCACTCCTGCCCCTAGGCTACTGCTACTCTTATGCCGCTGCCGTCTCTAAGCCACTGCCGTCTCTATGCTACTGCCGCCCTTATGCCGCGGCTGCCCCTAAGCCGCTGCCGTCCCTAGGCCGCAGCTTATACAACCTTTTAAAAAATTCATGGTAAACCTACTTTAAACCGTAATAGTACATCGTAATAACCAATGTATGGACTTAAAGTTTACATAATATCCTATTTTCCTGCATAATAATGGTGGCATTAGTTTTAAGCTGAGTTTAACGGCATTTTGGTAGAGTAACAGCGCACGAGGATTAAATGCGGATTTTAGTTCGGCACTAACTCACGAGTAAACGGCGCTATATTGACCTCAGAATGAGAGGTAGAGTTACTGCCTGTTTACTTCACTATGTTAATGGTTTAATTCGAGCATTTAATAAACCTATATGGTGGTAGCAACCAACAACAAGAATACTTGGACTATGATATAATTTTAATTGAGCTGTATTTTGGAGGTAGCAGATGTCATTATAATGTCTATTGCATTAAAACACGGTGGTAGAGCCAAGATGTAGCCGACTGCAGTTCATATAGGCCTGTCTCGACCAGGGTAACACCTCTCACACAATTGATCGACACACAATCGACGACCAATTATTATTTTCTCGCTTTTAGTTGGTAGATACATATACAACTGAAATAAAATCTTTTAACTTTGGTGCGTGCCAACGGGATACTATTACTAAGCCTACGCTGTCCGTTTGTCCGTCCGTCCGTCTGTCTTTCAGCGGGCTGCATCTTACGAACATTAATAGGTAGAGACATTTCAAAATGTGTATTTCTGTTGCTGCTACAACAACAAATACTAGAAATAAAATAAAATTTAAAAATAAAGGGGGTCCACATACAAGAAACTTGATATTTTTGACGTGTTTATTCTACGGTGGTACGGAACCCTTTATGTGCGGGTCCAACACGCACTTCGCCGGTTTTTTATAAAAGATATGACGATAAAAGGAAACGAGGATCTTTCATCGTCAAAGTTCTATAATAGAATCAATTTGTCACAATTCTTTTGTGAAATGTCTTTCCTCGCAAAAAATTACTACAGGATAGCGTTTGCAGCTAACGCACAGCTGTTGGCAGCAGTAAAAAATATACGTACTTACATTTTATACAAACTGAATTGAACTGTTCTCAGTTCGTTTATTTTTTATTCAATATATTATAAAATTGCCTTTTAAATTGTGGTTTGGTTTTTATTGCAATACTTTGCTTAGGAACGCTATTAGGTAACTAAATATCTAATCTTATATCGGCAGACCGATGGTCTCAAACTAAGTTTTGAAGGTGGTAGAGCCAAGCTGTAGCCAATTGACTGCAGCTCATAAACAGGCTGGCTCGACCGGGGTATTACCACCCTCTCACAGAAGATCGGCGTAAAGCAGCTATTACAGCTGCGTTTCGTACGATGAGTGAGAGAGCCGTAAGCCCACCCCCCCTCCCCCTCCCTCCATCCCACTCCCCTTCAGGTCGGCAATGTGCGAGCAATACCTTTGGTATTGTAAGCATCTATAGGCTACGGTAACTGCTTAACATCAGGCGGGCCGTACGCTTTTTTGCCACCGCAGTCCTATGAAAAAAAAAAAAAAAAAAAAAAGTAAACTTGTACGATGGGCATTGGATTGTGGATGGATACTGGGGGCGATCCCAGTGACACCCAGACCAGGGCAAAGTACGAAAAGATCATTTCCAATAGTTGCCTTTGGTGCGAATCGAACTGGGAGAATAATATTTGTTCCTGCTTATAGGTTCTCAATACTAAATGAAAGAAAATATGTTTTTCCTGTTACATATAAGACATATAAATCGTTTCAATCTGAGTATATTCTTTTCCAATAAAACAAAGCCCAGATAAAGTATAAAATACAAAGAAACGCGAGCAGAATTCGCTTTATCTAGTACATAGATTGTAAGCCTTGCGAAATATCCTCGCTCGCTGCTGAGCCCATAAAGATGTCTTCGGGGCGCGGAGGAGAGGATGTATAGGCCTTCTGAGACAGGCTATAAAATCCCGTGAACTCCATCGAGTACGTGACACACTGATAACTACGATGCATAGTAAAAATGAACTTACCATGTTCCACAGACTACATATGAACATAGATTTAAAAATAAATAGCGACTTTGCTATGACACAATAAACAGCAATTTATTTTTATGTGACTAAGGTGGCAAACAAGCGTACGGCCCGATTGATGTTAAGCAGTTACCGTAGCTTATAGATGCTTGCAATACCAGAAGCATCGCTCGCACGTTGCTGACCAGAAGTGGGAGAGAGGGAGGAGAGGGGGGGTTGGGCTACCGGCTCTCTCACTCATCGTACGAAATGCAGCTGTGATAACTACTTTATGCCGATCTTCCATGAGAGGGCGGTACTACCCCGGTCGAGTAAGCCAGTATATGAGCTGCAGACAATTGGCTACAGCTTGGCTCTACCACCAATAAAAAACCTTTCTAATGTCATAAGCGGCATCCACAAGCGCCGAGTCACGCGCTAGTCAGTTTTGACGTCTGAGTGCGTAGAATGTCATGCCAGAAGTGGCTGACGTCTACGAGCGTTTGTTCAAATGGCTACGCTTCATGTTTGGAAATGATGTCACGTGATCTACATAGCAACTTGTTGTTGATCTACATCGCGACGTTTGACATTTCCATACATTGTGAAGTCTATTCTATTCTATTCGATTAGCGTTCATGCCACTTGTCTAGCCCCTCTGATGGCTTAGCCGTGGCGGCTCGAGGCTTGAGGTCACGCCTATTCCAATACAAAACGACATCTCAAACTAAACTCAAGTTTGATCTTATATTTGAGATGGATTATTAATACAGGCTCAAACATTTGATACGTTTGACTATTTTGCCGTGAAGCTCGGCTCGCGAGTTCGCCAAACTTAACAGCAGTATGTCCGTAACTACGCAGTGGGAATTTTATTTATTCATCTACTGAGGTTCGTGGTTAAGAGGTTTTATGAGGCGCTTCCGTTACAGCGCTAACTCGTTTAGTGCGGTCCTGTATTATGTATCACATGTATTATTTAATGTCTCTTACAAATTAACATGTGAGGGAAGAATGGCTATCGACCAATGGACTGGAAGTGATCCCAGTGACATCTAGACCAGGGGGCTTACCACGACCGCTTATCGCGATTCAATTACAGGAAAGTTTTAACGTTTCAGCGACTTTTTGTGCAATGACGTACCTTATTGTCATGACAATAAGAAACGTCATGCCATAAGAGGTGGTGGTACGGCCCCAGGGCAAAAAACGTCTTTTACTAAATTTCATCTGGCGGGAATCGAACCTGCAACCAACCGATGCAGTGAGCAGAGCTGGTCGTCGCAAAATAGGTTTTATTTTATAGGACTGAGGTTGCAAACAAGCGTACGGCCCGCTTGATGTTAAGCAGTTACCGTACCCTATAGATGCTTGCAATAACAAAGACATTACTCGCACTTTGATGACCTGAAGGGAAGTGGGAAGGAAGGAGGGGGAAGGGAGTGTTGGGCTTCCGGCTCTCTCACTCATCGTACGAAACGCGGCTGTACTAATAGCTGCTTCACGCCGATCTTCTGTGAGAGGGTGTTACTATCCCGGTAGAGCCAACCCGTATATGAGCTGAAATCAATTGGCTACAGCTTGGTTCTACCACCTTTAAAAAAAATAGTATTTCTTCAATAAAAATAAAAGAAGTATATCCGCCAGGTTCAAAGCCCCACCCTAATCATATTAAGTAGGTACCTACGGATAACAAGAAAGCAATCGACAACAGATGGCCGGACACCGGAGTGGGCTCCAAAACGCCGTGTTCAATCAAACCTGTGAAGTGCTCCAATCAGCCCCGAGCTATCCGACCAGTCACTAGACGAACACTTGGATATGGCAATCATTTGGAGAGATATTGATTTGGGAATGAGAATCTTGGGGTTGTTTTTCTAGAACGTCTTTTATTAAGGTGGGTCTACGCTAGAGAGCCGAGCGGAGCACGAGCCGAGCACAAATTCGTGTAGTGTGGACCATGAACCTAATACTAAAAGGACTGGGTCTAAGCAGCTCGGCCGCGTTGCTTAGACATCACACAACTCGGCCGGTGACGTCATCACAGTTGGCGTGGCTTAAGTCAGTGTGCTATTGGCGTTCGTCCTGTGCAGACGTCTTGCCATCGTTCGCATCCCAAATATAATCATATTCGACACTAGATGGCGTCCCTTTGTACGTAATTTTTACCCGACTACGGCGGAGGGTTATGATTTTGACCAGTATGTATGTATGTATGTATGTATGTATGTGCATCTGTGCATCTGTTCCCACCTAACTTCCAAACTACGTGTCGTAATTTGACAAAAGAGGTATCGTTAGAAGCGGCTTAATGGTGCACTGGTTATAGGCAATGTGACGTCACATAAAATTGCATATGGCGCCCACTAGAGGACATAATGTCATGAACCAAAAAAAAAATTTTTTTAATGATACCGTGTGGGGTATCAAATGAAAGAACTTGATGAGCACATTTCAAAAATATATATATTGTTACCTATAACTCCAAAATAATTAAATAAAAAGTAAGTTTAAAAACTAAAACCCGACTACTGAAAAATCGCGCTCTAAAAAGTATGAAACAAGAAAATATTCTCATCTAGAGGATAGCCGTGGTTCGTGTAGGTCTTTTAAGGCCATATGGCATATGAACACGGACCACGGCTATCCTCTAGATGAGAATATTTTCTTGTTTCATACTTTTTAGAGCGCGATTTTTCAGTAGTCGGGTTTTAGTTTTTAAACTTACTTTTTTCATGATCATACACTTAGTGACATCTAGTGCAATAAGTTAAACTACGTACTAACATCGACATAAAAAGAAGCGAGTAGTTCAGCTATTTACCGGTAGATAGATGCCACGCATTTCTTAACCCCCACCACCCGCACCATCCCGCGCAAATTACCACGCGTTGTTTCAAAGAGATATCTACTAAGAACGTCTCTTCTAATTAAAATCTCTATGGTGTGGACCGATTTACGAGCCTCGAACGAGCGCTTCGAGCAGTTAGTTCGTGCTCGACTGTGCTCCGCCAATTGAAGGGCCCGTTGGCGTGGTTGATTTAGATTCCGTCTTTCACGCTGCAGGTAGGTTCGATTCCTACCCGGGACATGCTTTTGTGTGCATGAACATCTGCATGTTCCGAGTCTGGTTGTAATTATGTATATTATTGTATTTACAAACAAAAAGTAGTATATGTAGTAATATCAGTTATCTGGTTTCCATAGTACAAGCTCTGCTTAGTTTTTTGGGATCAGGTAGCCGTGTGTAAAGAATGTCTCAGAATATGTATTATTATTTATTAATTCTCGGTTTTTTGGCGAACACAAAGGAATTGTTCTAGTTTCAATGCACAGTGAGCGTTGTAGGTTCGTTGTAAGTCCACACTTGACGCCGCGAACGATTACGCCCAGAACAGGTCCGCTCGTGCTCGACTTTAGCGTAGACCTGAGAACTTTTTGTAATAAAGCCACGTGTTTTGATCTTAGTGGTAGCATTATCATACATATTTGTGGTAGAACCAATCTGTGGCCAATTGACCGCAGCTCATATATGCTTATTCGGGGTAGTACCATCCCCTCACAGAAGATCAGCGTGGCTATTACACCTGCTTTTCGTGCGATGAGTGAGAGAGCCGGAAGCCCAATAGACTTATAGTAGCAATTGCCAAGTATATCGTCTAAGGCGTTTATCAAAAGAAATTGGTTACTATCTTAAATTACTAATTAGCTTCTTAAATGTAATAGCACTAGTATTTCTATGGCGGCTTGTACGTGATGGTTAGTAATTTTAATAGTGATAAGTAACGCGCGCTTGCTGGTAAGCTGTTGTTTATAAACAGACACTTCAAAATTCACTTGTCGAGGGTCAAACCTTGGCGTCATCGTTGGACACCATTGTCGATCCTGGCTTACAGGAGTAACAGTGGTGGGAGTGTGTGGCGGGCCTAGTCCCATTTAAAACAGACACTTCAATTTTATTTATTTGTATAGATTATATAACGTATCCCCTTTTTTCTACCTCGCACCGTCTCGTCCTTTGATTAAGCGTCTAGTTACTTTGCCCCGTTCATTACGAGCTTCCATTGAAGTTTGTTCTCCGGTAAAGTTGCGAAGTTGATGCAGTTTTTCTTTCGACGACATTTTGATTAGTTTTAATGACGACGCCGCGGGATTCGCTTCCGTAATACCACTTTATTAAAGTCGCTTTTATGGAAATTGAAGTGTGTTTCTATTTTTCCTTTTTAATATGAAGTGGGATATTATTTAGCGCTACGAGTAGGTACCACTCTGTAGTAAAATCTACGGCACTACGTAATTTCGTAGGCGAGCTACATACGTTCGTAGCAGGAGGGTCGTAGTAATTTACGTAGCACCGTAGTGCAAAGTTTGGTGGATCGCGCGTAGTAGAGATAATTATGTATGGCCACGCGTGACCGTAGTACTTCGTAGCATCAAAAGCCTTAGGCTAATAATTGATAAGAATAGGTCAAGGATGTCTAGGATGTTGGTGGTGTTTAGAGTTTTAGACCATAATTCACTGGTAGTCCTAAAATTATGATCAATGTTGCTAATGTCAACTGACGTATTTTAACTTTTTTGCTAACAGCAGAGTGACAGCCCAAGAAAATGACATCGGTCGCTAAATTAATTAAAATTCACTGAATATTTATCATTCATAATAATCTACGTAAACCGATCGCAAAATATCAAAGATAACATACGCTAATAAATAAATAAGAATAATTCATATCACCTTCAGACACTATTCACGGTTCAAAAGCTACGACCAAATCATTGACCTCGTGACACGACTAGTGATTCTCAAAGATTTCTACCCGCCCACTACATTTATAGACAAAAATATTCAAATTGGCTATTATTATTATTCTATTAAATGCTATTATTAACAAAGACTTCGCAAAACCTGTTTACTAAAAAGTTATACTGACTAATGAAAAAAATAACTACTAGTATTTGTGGCACTCATATTAAAATTCCTCTCCGTCCCCTTGAATCCATTGGATGGCTAAATCTATAATGGTAATCAGTTCCAAATAATGGATTATAGAACACTCAAAGGTGTACTTAGATCCATTGGATAGCTTCATCAATGGATCTTAGAACACTTTTTCTTCCAACTGTATCCATCGTGCTGATCAATTCTAAGGTACTAAAAGCCCGATTTTTTCATTAACTTGATAGGATCCAATACTTGACGCCCCATTTGATCTGCCATTCAATATTTAGCATGACTATAAACCAAAATAATTACGATCCCAAAAGGAAAAAGGCCCGTAAGGGCCCGATAAATGGGTTTTGCAATAAACTTTTAGAGCCACTGTACTGTACTGGATTAAACTAATCAAAAGGCCCAGTTATGCGCACCAATTTAATAGTACAATATCGCCATCAAAAGTTCGTTATGTAAATCTTACTAGAAATAAGTCTGATATATTTAAATATCTATTAGCGATACGTTGACGTGCCCCTATTCGATTTGGAACTTCAAAGAAGGAGTGAGTTACGTCCGCAGTGTGGTTTTTTCCTGCTGGTCTAATCAAAATTTGAATGATACAGATAATTAGTGCTCCATCTCGTGTAAATGTGCCGAAAATTTTAAATTTGTGCCTATAGCCGTTTTGGAGTTATTCACGAATATATGATCTTGCTGGCGTAACGTTACCGCAGCAGTGTGGTTTTTTCCTGCTGGTCTAATCAAAATTTGAATGATACAGATAATTAGTGCTCCATGTCGTGTAAATGTGCCGAAAATTTTAAATTTGTGCCCCCTAAGGTTTCAGAGTTATTTCAAAACTTGCTGGCGTAACGTTTTGCGAATTCCTGTATCTCAAAAACTGTTTGGCACACAATCATGATTTTTCGTACACACATTAGTGTTAATTTGTGCCCATTTGTGACAGTTTCATATTTCAATAAATCAGAAAGGTTCGGGTGTTATAATATTTTTCCTAAACAAACTAAAATAGCTCCTAGCTCTTAAACTGGGAAACCTAGAAACCAAATGTTAGTGCTAGCTTGTATTTCTTATGGATCCTAAGCATTTCTATAATGATCGTAAGCCTACTCCAAGGAATTTACGATTTATTACGATTTTATTGCTATCTCGCGGTGAAATAATTTAAACCCTAAATACACGAGTTTCGTATGTTCCGATTACTTTTATTAATATACAAAAAATAGTGCCCTACTTCAAATATACGTGTACGAAATATCAGCTCTGTAAACCTTATAATTATAAAATAATTAATAAAAAACACCATGACAAACTTTCAATGGTTAACCGACCAAATAAAATTAGTTGAAAAATGCGGCCGCCCGATACATAGCGCCTACCATCTTAAATGTATACAATAAATTGGCTGTGTGCTAACAGTTCTATAGAAAAGTGAATGAGTAATATTTATTTTTATATTTTCTTTGTAATGGTTAAACTCGACTTCCTACCCTTGCCCCCTGTCTAGACCCCTTCGTCCGCTCACTGTTTGTACTGTGGTACTACCACAAGTTTTTTTATTATTTCTAATATCAAGATATTTTTATTTGTTTAATGTAAGTACCTACATTATTTTTATATTTTGATGTTGTGTCAATGAAGTAATGTTTTGTTTGTTTATAATTGTTGAAAATACTAATATTTATAAGTGTTCATTCGTTTTATATCTCGATGATGGTGAATGATTTCGATTTAAAGAATGGATATTATTTTTCAAAGTCATATTGCTGTTTATAAGCGTCGATTTTTGATCTCTAGAAATATATAAAAGTAGATACTTTTACTGTTGTTGTGTGTTATTAGTTAAAGCTCATTCAGCTACACGAAACATAAAAGGAATATTAAGGAAGGTACCTTCATATTTAAATTCAGCATACCCTGTGATTATACATTTATTTACCTTATTTAATAGTTTATAAATACACTCCGAAGTAATATGTACGCGTCTGTACTCATTACAACGCTGTCAATTGAAATAGGATGGCTTGAAGTACGGAGCGTTCGCTTGTTTCTATACATTCCAATTCCGTCAGTTAACCACCGAAAGCGCTTCGTGATGGTTATTTATTAATAATATTTTAATTATAAGGTTTACAGAGCTGATATTTCGTACACGTATATTTGAAGTAAGGCACTAATTTTTGTATATTAATAAAATTAATCGGAACATACGAAACTCGTGTATTTAGGGTTTAAATTATTTCACCGCGAGATAGCAATAAAATCGTAATAAATCGTAAATTTCTTGGAGTAGGCTTACGATCATTATAGAAATGCTTAGGATCCATAAGAAATACAAGCTAGCACTAACATTTGGTTTCTAGGTTTCCCAGTTTAAGAGCTAGGAGCTATTTTAGTTTGTTTAGGAAAAATATTATAACACCCGAACCTTTCTGATTTATTGAAATATGAAACTGTCACAAATGGGCACAAATTAACACTAATGTGTGTACGAAAAATCATGATTGTGTGCCAAACAGTTTTAGAGATACAGGAATTCGCAAAACGTTACGCCAGCAAGATTTGAAATAACTCTGAAACCTTAAAGGGCACAAATTTAAAATTTTCGGCACATTTACACGACATGGAGCACTAATTATCTGTATCATTCAAATTTTGATTGGACCAGCAGGAAAAAAACACACTGCTGCGGTAACGTTACGCCAGCAAGATCATATATTCGTGAATAACTCCAAAACGGCTATAGGCACAAATTTAAAATTTTCGGCACATTTACACGAGATGGAGCACTAATTATCTGTATCATTCAAATTTTGATTAGACCAGCAGGAAAAAATCACACTGCGGACGTAACTCACTCTCAAAGAAGGTTTTCTTTGAAATAATAATGATCAATCTCCTGTGTCACATAAAAAATGCAGAAATTTACCATCACAAGGGTTTATGTTTTCGACACGTGGTATTACTTTATTATATGAAGATATTTTTTCGAGTGGAACAACCCAAACATACTCACTAGCGGGATTTGAATCCACGATCTTCGGATTGCACGGGCCTCCACGATCAATCTTTATAATCGGTAGGTTCCACAGACACATAAGCCCAAAGACACTGCAATACCGGGCAATTCTACTCGCCTAACTTATGAGTTAGAACTGGAAATGTGGGAACGCACCTGACGTTTTGATTGGTCCTTTCAATGTTCATCATCTTACTCTATACGCCACCGACTTCTGACCAATTCTCATACAATTAAATTTATTTTGTCATAAAGATAAGTTCACTTACAAAGTTCAACATTTTATTCTGTTCACACAAAAACAGGTACAATTAATCTAACAGCAAGGTATTGTAAAATACGTTCTGCACGTCTCAGTTCCTACCTATAATCCTATCTACCTATTCAAATATCAACCCGTGAAACCTACCTAACGCGCGTTAATTATTATACCGAAAGATCCCTACGTCGCGTTTATTTAACGAGTGTCGAAAGGTTTGTCATATTCATGACAGATAAAGTTATTTAATTAAAGTCGTCGATTCAATTAATTACTCATGTTGTCCATTAGTCGTCATACATATAAATAGACATAACAATATTAAAAGATCTAAAACAAACTCCTGTGGAAATGAACATAGTACACAAACAAAGAAGTATTAATACAAGTAGAAAACGCCGCAGTTGTCGGTGATCATTTGTAGATACTGTAGGGATTAAACATCACACATGGCGAAAGCAATAAAACTAGGTCATGCAATCCGTCCGTCAGCGATCACCTCCTATAAAATCCGTTGAATAAATATACACGATGCAATGTAATAACATTATAGTTTCATCAGTTTATTGAAGTAATGAGTCTTAAGGACTTGACATAATCGAATTTATTCTAACACATACAATGAAACTATAACGCTAATTCTCTTATAGACTAATCTCACCAATACACAGCATCAACTGTACCTCGTTCGCACTCACACTCGCGAAATTTGGCAAAACCGCACTTGCCTTTCTTATACCGATCGTTACGTACGCGCGCGAACATATTTATTTTATACATAGGATAAATATAAGATACATAGATACACATATAAATTAAATGAATATACATAGATTTGTAGTGATTGCAAGACAAAACAACGTAGTCCATTCTCGATGCTCTGGCGACGTGGGCTACTCATACTGTCTGTAGTCAGAGAATAAGTCTAGACTTACAGGCATGAGACCTAGATCTAGCGATAAATGTTGATCTGACCTCCCAACTCTCCTTATAGTCAGAACCTACTGGCAGATGAACAACGTGCCCCAACAAAACCAACAATCTAGACCGACCTTAGCAAAGCCTAAACAAGATAAAATTTATTCTACCATGCCTAGCGATTATCGATATTAAAACCATACATTCTTCACCTCTCCTAAGACAAGGCCTTGTGCATACATCTGATTGTTTAAGGACGTTTGTCCGTCCAAACAAAGGGTTTATTATTTAGGTATTGAATTAATTTAATAAATTAACTACAGTGCCTGAAGGGCCAAAATGTCAGTTCCGACTCCGGAATTCGTCACCGACTATATAATTAGTTTTGTTTTGAATGTCTTCGTGTCTGTCGATGAGGAGTTGAACAATATCCGCGCTCGTAAATCTATTTACCCTTCATTCGTGGAGCACATCTTTCGAAAACGGAGTATCGACAAAAGAATTCGAATACCAGGCCTCTAGTAACGGCTCCAAGTATCCGGGAATAGGCAGCTCATCAGATATCACAAACCTCCTCCGAACTCACGAAGGTGTATACCTAGTGCATGTCAGATAGTGAGCAAATCTCTTCTGTGATTGCTTGTGCAGAGTCTAGTGTTTGGTGCCTGACGCTTTCAGTTTCCGCCCCGATAGTCGGGCAACGGAGGCCATCGCACAGTGTCAGCTAATGTATGTTCTATGTACACGAATTTGTCAACGCATGTAGCTTGGTTTACAATCAGAGTCAAATTAAAGCGCAATAACAAACTTTTCCAATAGAGCGACGCGAATGACTCGTACATTGTTCTGCAAGGCAACAGCGTGATTTATTGTCCCTAATTTAGTCCAATAGGTTAAAACAGCAAAACAATCATGTGATTGCCTAAACAAATATAGATTTTTGTTGTATTCGCTCACATCCATCTCCAAACATTTCACCTAATATCTCCGCCGTCTCCAGCCTTCCCTGAAATGTAAAGACTCCTAACAACACCACGAATGTCAGACGCAATAGCGGATATATCAACGACCTCAGACAAACATGATGTAATCTCCAAGATTACCTTACCTTACAACGTTTCGCTTTCAACACTCACAAATAAACAAGATTTATATATATATGATAAGGAATCACATAATTATCACCACGCGTAAACTAATCACGAACCGCACGTCGTGGTCAACTTGGATAGGTCCAAGATTTGTCCCGACTAACCGCTCAAATCACGCGCAATTCCAACCAACTCTCCCGCGCAATCTCAACTAAAACTCCCGATTCGCGCACGCGCACCCGTCTCAAAGGATTTCTCCCGAGAATAAAGACGACTGCCTGAAGTCCCGAAACTTCAAGTCGAGTAAACTAAAAATGCCGAAAAGCCAAAAAAGCCAAAAAGAGCCAAAAAAAGAGCCCCGCTCCGTCCTGTATTTTTGTTTATATACTCCCACGCTAGTCATCCCCAGACGTTCTGAATACTCACACCTCCTTCCAAAATAAATCTCACCTTCATCCCTTTAATTTTGTCCAGAAACACTCTTATAACTATGTTTCTAGGGATTATAATTAAGTGTCCCAGTTTTGCGTGGCATGGCGCATAAGCCACGCCCACTCATCCCAATCTTTTTGCTCGCAATTTGAGTGTTTTTGGTCAAGTGTTCATAATTCTCTCTTTCGTATGACAGGTTTGATTTTGTTAAGTAATATTTATTGTGAGAAATCTAAGTGGTGTTGAGTCGAGACATCGTAAATATGCTCACATTCGACAGGTTAAATTTTAAAAGTTCTAGCAAAAACTTCTGTTATCAAGTTATGATAAAACTGAAAGTAATATGCTAACATACCAAATCATAGGTTAACTCTAAGCATTTGAGTTGAAATTCGTATGTATGGGATTATTCGTTTCCCATAGCTTTACCAAAATATTGTTATCGGAGTTCTTTTAAAATGCCAATATAAGAGTCTGAAATTTAATTTTATGTTCCAGAACTACTTGAAATAATTATTTATCGTTAAAACAGTTATGGCGAAGCGTGTGAAGTTCAACTGTTAAAACATTTTAATCTTGTAGGTTGGAATCCTATGTAGTCGTTTCAGACCGAAATCGCATTACCTAATTTATTTAGGTATTTAGGTCGTGTTTAGGTCGCCTGCAGTATGAACTGTCACAGTCGCCCCTAATTATGAGAGTATGAACGTCAACTCGTTGTAGTGAATGGTTTCATAATTCTTTAGGAGAACTTATTATTTCATTGTAGTGTAGAGTTCTGATACTTTATATAGTTTAAATTTTGTCGACCTGTTGAAGCAAATAGTTGTATAATTTTGTAGAAACCACTCTTCCACTATTCTTTATATCGCTGACAAAATACTCTACTCCCAATTTCTAGTCAATCATGAGTGACACACGTTGATGACCGCAGAAAACTTTTGTGTTTTGTAGGTTATTCTGTGGTTAGTTCCTTGTTTATAGAGTAAGCTTCAAATTGCGTTGATAGTCAACATCTCTAGTCATTTAGTAGACCTGCATCACCGTACACAACAGTCCAGACGTCGATGTATATAAATTGTAAAGTAGAGTATATGTACGGAGTGCGGTATCATGTTTGTATCGATAAATCCAGCGGTGTACTGGGTATTACAGAATCGGAACAATCAGAGGTCTTTCTTGCTTAAGACATTCTCTTTTCGAAAGTTCACATACTGTTATAGCCCAGAAATCGATTTCAATTCTACCGTGTCCGTTCCATATGGAGGAGTAAATCCATTGAGATATGAGCAGTAGATCTTTGTCCAGAATGGTGCAAGGTTTCAGCAGACCCACGTGTGACTTAAAAAATATGACGATATACACGAGTCTATCTCGAGTAAAATTTGTGGTCGTCATCTCCAATAATTGATTCATAATAGTGAATATATTCGCCGCCCATAATAGGTGAATGCATTTACAACAATAAATTGTACCAGCTAGGGGTGAATTTTTTTCAATGTGTCATCATCAATATGTGTCCTTCATAATCAAACAGATTAACACATGTGAACATGTTAGTACTATAAGTGCTGTACATCCATATACACATACGTGTACTTATAAATTGTACTTGTAATACATCATCCATAATACCATCCATCGTTCTTATAAACCAATAGTTTACTAAGAAACTTAAACTTGATCGACGATTCTAATCACAATTTATTTTAAATTGAATAGTTGATAGATGCCATATGATCACACCAAGTGTACCGCATACCTAACCTAGACGGTCCCTTTATCGTTCAATCTAAGATAAAATTCCAGAAAGAAAAATATTACCGAACTCATGTAAGCAGGAATCGAACCCACAACTACTTGGTATAGCGCCAGCTAATCCAAGTCATAAACTCTTCCAACATTTTTTTCAATGTGGGAATCGAACCCACAACAGCTTGATACAGAATCTTCTAATCGCCAAATGCAATTCAGTAGTCTAAAGATACTTCACTATCCTATTATTCATTCGAAGTTCTGATTAAATTATATTTTTCTTAGTGTCATTACGCCCCTGCACTGTTAATTGTTTAGACTCAATTGAACCTATGTCCTTTTGGCTTGATTGTTCGAATAAACTCGCCCCTATGACCTTACGTTCCGAAACGAAATTTGCCTTAACTACTAGTGTTATAAATAAGTAGGTTTACTAACTAACAGTATGCTAAATTAAATTACCCCGTCCCACTGCCATTAAATCCATCACAACTATCATCATTTTTCATCATTGTTTCGCCCACCATAAGAATCATCATCATTGGTTCGCGCTTCATCATTTTCAACATCCATATTCATCATCATGCATTCGCCCCTAGCCACAAATTACATGTGTACTTCCTTAGACAGTTTGCAATTTCAGCAAGACTCCTTTGAATAAGAATACATTCCTCGAAGAATGCTCGTATTGGAATAGTAAACCATTTGGAATACAAATTCCCAGTAGTCCAATTAAATATTAATGCACTCCTCGAAGAATGCAAGTGACGGTAAGTAAATCAGTTGGAATCTAATTTCCTATTAGTCCATTGTACATGGCGAAAAAGTAAACCTCTTGGAATACAATTTCCAATTAGTCCAATTCAATATTATAGCACCCCTCGAAGAATGCACGGAAGGTAAACCAGTTGGAATCCACTTATATAAATATCGCCATGCTCTGAAGTCTGATTTATAAACATCAACGCTGATGCTATAGGCCATTCATAAGTAATGACTCCAATAAGTAATAGTATCTAGTTATGTTTGAACAAACGTACACACATACATAATTTCGAAACATCCCTGCCTATCCTGAACAACTTCACAATACAGACGCAAACAAAAAAAAAACCCACTCTTCTCAAACTTGTTCCGGCAGGGATCGAACCTGCGACCATCAAATACAACAGGCCAAGCCGCCCACACTCTAACCACTGCGCCACTGGGTCATCGTTAAGGGAACAGTGTAACATTTTTCTTTTCTACACTAATTTACCACGTGTTCTCTGTACGAATTGAACTTTTAATTTCCTACATTATATTTAATACAATAGTATAATAATATTGGGATAAAACTAAGCGTCTTTAATAAATTCTATACGTTTAGATAGGCGTAAAAGCAAGTGATACTCGCGTCCGTGAATAGTGCAATGGCACACAATAATTAGAAAAATAACACAGGGATTGAACCTGCTAGTCGGACTTCAGCAATGTTTTTTTTTTTTTTTTTTTTGTATGTATTTATAAGTAAATCTAAATATCCTAGACATAAATATAAGAGATAATAATAATGCTATCATTCGTTGGAAACTACAAATCTAACTTGAGAATCGAACTCATGTTATCAGTTTCAGAAACTTGTTTGTCCTAGGAAACAAAGATAATCACGTCCAGTAACGACGGCTAACGTATATTACAACCTAGAAGCTTGTTGGGGAGTCGAACCCTTCATTACACATTTCAGCAACTCCTCGCATTATTTATAATAAAACCTCAATATCCTATGCCAAGTAGGCAAATTATTTGAGAATTTATATTCTAAAAATATACATAATAATATGTTTCCCATTTCCTATGATAACTCTCCGTGACATAAGATCGCAATTACACAGTCAAGACAATCGTACGTCATGTTCTTTTGATTCAACTGACCATAACACAAATATAAGTTGGAGCTCAAGGCTACTAAGGATGCATAAAAAAAAATCGGTTACTTAGAATGACTCGTCCATCGGTAATATCCTAATGGCTCTCTTCTACAAATGATGTGACCACATCTGGCATCTTACATACACACCATAAACAACCCTCGCTACTAACAAGAATATTAGACCAGACCGTAGGTAAAAATCCTCTATTGTTTTACTCTCGGGACTCCGTGACGCTATCATAAAATGTCCCTGTACGTGTGCGGCTCGCAAGCGCATATTTAAAACAATGATCTAAAATATAACAATAATCAGAAATAAGACAATCCGTCTAAAACTTTCTACTTCTCCACAGCTGCTAGTCATAAAATACAAATAGTGGTATCAGTAAAATTGGTAAAAAGGTGCCGCGTTGCTTTAAAACTATTTTACTTATCGCATACAATTATTTTGAGACTAAAATAAAATTTACGCTGTATTGTCTCTAATATCCGTTTGGCCGAAGTAATAAAATAATTTATGTTTTAGCTTGGTGATCGTCTAGCTTATAAATTTCTACGTTGTGTATTTTTTTTTCAAATTTGTAGTAACTCAGATTCTTTTATTAGGTTTTTAATTCAACGTGAATCGAATTAAAATTGTATGACCTATATCCTGGTCACGGCACCATCTGTAAAATACGTTCTGCACGTCTCAGTTCCTACCTATAATCCTATCTACCTATTCAAATATCAACCCGTGAAACCTACCTAACGCGCGTTAATTATTATACCGAAAGATCCCTACGTCGCGTTTATTTAACGAGTGTCGAAAGGTTTGTCATATTCATGACAGATAAAGTTATTTAATTAAAGTCGTCGATTCAATTAATTACTCATGTTGTCCATTAGTCGTCATACATATAAATAGACATAACAATATTAAAAGATCTAAAACAAACTCCTGTGGAAATGAACATAGTACACAAACAAAGAAGTATTAATACAAGTAGAAAACGCCGCAGTTGTCGGTGATCATTTGTAGATACTGTAGGGATTAAACATCACACATGGCGAAAGCAATAAAACTAGGTCATGCAATCCGTCCGTCAGCGATCACCTCCTATAAAATCCGTTGAATAAATATACACGATGCAATGTAATAACATTATAGTTTCATCAGTTTATTGAAGTAATGAGTCTTAAGGACTTGACATAATCGAATTTATTCTAACACATACAATGAAACTATAACGCTAATTCTCTTATAGACTAATCTCACCAATACACAGCATCAACTGTACCTCGTTCGCACTCACACTCGCGAAATTTGGCAAAACCGCACTTGCCTTTCTTATACCGATCGTTACGTACGCGCGCGAACATATTTATTTTATACATAGGATAAATATAAGATACATAGATACACATATAAATTAAATGAATATACATAGATTTGTAGTGATTGCAAGACAAAACAACGTAGTCCATTCTCGATGCTCTGGCGACGTGGGCTACTCATACTGTCTGTAGTCAGAGAATAAGTCTAGACTTACAGGCATGAGACCTAGATCTAGCGATAAATGTTGATCTGACCTCCCAACTCTCCTTATAGTCAGAACCTACTGGCAGATGAACAACGTGCCCCAACAAAACCAACAATCTAGACCGACCTTAGCAAAGCCTAAACAAGATAAAATTTATTCTACCATGCCTAGCGATTATCGATATTAAAACCATACATTCTTCACCTCTCCTAAGACAAGGCCTTGTGCATACATCTGATTGTTTAAGGACGTTTGTCCGTCCAAACAAAGGGTTTATTATTTAGGTATTGAATTAATTTAATAAATTAACTACAGTGCCTGAAGGGCCAAAATGTCAGTTCCGACTCCGGAATTCGTCACCGACTATATAATTAGTTTTGTTTTGAATGTCTTCGTGTCTGTCGATGAGGAGTTGAACAATATCCGCGCTCGTAAATCTATTTACCCTTCATTCGTGGAGCACATCTTTCGAAAACGGAGTATCGACAAAAGAATTCGAATACCAGGCCTCTAGTAACGGCTCCAAGTATCCGGGAATAGGCAGCTCATCAGATATCACAAACCTCCTCCGAACTCACGAAGGTGTATACCTAGTGCATGTCAGATAGTGAGCAAATCTCTTCTGTGATTGCTTGTGCAGAGTCTAGTGTTTGGTGCCTGACGCTTTCAGTTTCCGCCCCGATAGTCGGGCAACGGAGGCCATCGCACAGTGTCAGCTAATGTATGTTCTATGTACACGAATTTGTCAACGCATGTAGCTTGGTTTACAATCAGAGTCAAATTAAAGCGCAATAACAAACTTTTCCAATAGAGCGACGCGAATGACTCGTACATTGTTCTGCAAGGCAACAGCGTGATTTATTGTCCCTAATTTAGTCCAATAGGTTAAAACAGCAAAACAATCATGTGATTGCCTAAACAAATATAGATTTTTGTTGTATTCGCTCACATCCATCTCCAAACATTTCACCTAATATCTCCGCCGTCTCCAGCCTTCCCTGAAATGTAAAGACTCCTAACAACACCACGAATGTCAGACGCAATAGCGGATATATCAACGACCTCAGACAAACATGATGTAATCTCCAAGATTACCTTACCTTACAACGTTTCGCTTTCAACACTCACAAATAAACAAGATTTATATATATATGATAAGGAATCACATAATTATCACCACGCGTAAACTAATCACGAACCGCACGTCGTGGTCAACTTGGATAGGTCCAAGATTTGTCCCGACTAACCGCTCAAATCACGCGCAATTCCAACCAACTCTCCCGCGCAATCTCAACTAAAACTCCCGATTCGCGCACGCGCACCCGTCTCAAAGGATTTCTCCCGAGAATAAAGACGACTGCCTGAAGTCCCGAAACTTCAAGTCGAGTAAACTAAAAATGCCGAAAAGCCAAAAAAGCCAAAAAGAGCCAAAAAAAGAGCCCCGCTCCGTCCTGTATTTTTGTTTATATACTCCCACGCTAGTCATCCCCAGACGTTCTGAATACTCACACCTCCTTCCAAAATAAATCTCACCTTCATCCCTTTAATTTTGTCCAGAAACACTCTTATAACTATGTTTCTAGGGATTATAATTAAGTGTCCCAGTTTTGCGTGGCATGGCGCATAAGCCACGCCCACTCATCCCAATCTTTTTGCTCGCAATTTGAGTGTTTTTGGTCAAGTGTTCATAATTCTCTCTTTCGTATGACAGGTTTGATTTTGTTAAGTAATATTTATTGTGAGAAATCTAAGTGGTGTTGAGTCGAGACATCGTAAATATGCTCACATTCGACAGGTTAAATTTTAAAAGTTCTAGCAAAAACTTCTGTTATCAAGTTATGATAAAACTGAAAGTAATATGCTAACATACCAAATCATAGGTTAACTCTAAGCATTTGAGTTGAAATTCGTATGTATGGGATTATTCGTTTCCCATAGCTTTACCAAAATATTGTTATCGGAGTTCTTTTAAAATGCCAATATAAGAGTCTGAAATTTAATTTTATGTTCCAGAACTACTTGAAATAATTATTTATCGTTAAAACAGTTATGGCGAAGCGTGTGAAGTTCAACTGTTAAAACATTTTAATCTTGTAGGTTGGAATCCTATGTAGTCGTTTCAGACCGAAATCGCATTACCTAATTTATTTAGGTATTTAGGTCGTGTTTAGGTCGCCTGCAGTATGAACTGTCACAGTCGCCCCTAATTATGAGAGTATGAACGTCAACTCGTTGTAGTGAATGGTTTCATAATTCTTTAGGAGAACTTATTATTTCATTGTAGTGTAGAGTTCTGATACTTTATATAGTTTAAATTTTGTCGACCTGTTGAAGCAAATAGTTGTATAATTTTGTAGAAACCACTCTTCCACTATTCTTTATATCGCTGACAAAATACTCTACTCCCAATTTCTAGTCAATCATGAGTGACACACGTTGATGACCGCAGAAAACTTTTGTGTTTTGTAGGTTATTCTGTGGTTAGTTCCTTGTTTATAGAGTAAGCTTCAAATTGCGTTGATAGTCAACATCTCTAGTCATTTAGTAGACCTGCATCACCGTACACAACAGTCCAGACGTCGATGTATATAAATTGTAAAGTAGAGTATATGTACGGAGTGCGGTATCATGTTTGTATCGATAAATCCAGCGGTGTACTGGGTATTACAGAATCGGAACAATCAGAGGTCTTTCTTGCTTAAGACATTCTCTTTTCGAAAGTTCACATACTGTTATAGCCCAGAAATCGATTTCAATTCTACCGTGTCCGTTCCATATGGAGGAGTAAATCCATTGAGATATGAGCAGTAGATCTTTGTCCAGAATGGTGCAAGGTTTCAGCAGACCCACGTGTGACTTAAAAAATATGACGATATACACGAGTCTATCTCGAGTAAAATTTGTGGTCGTCATCTCCAATAATTGATTCATAATAGTGAATATATTCGCCGCCCATAATAGGTGAATGCATTTACAACAATAAATTGTACCAGCTAGGGGTGAATTTTTTTCAATGTGTCATCATCAATATGTGTCCTTCATAATCAAACAGATTAACACATGTGAACATGTTAGTACTATAAGTGCTGTACATCCATATACACATACGTGTACTTATAAATTGTACTTGTAATACATCATCCATAATACCATCCATCGTTCTTATAAACCAATAGTTTACTAAGAAACTTAAACTTGATCGACGATTCTAATCACAATTTATTTTAAATTGAATAGTTGATAGATGCCATATGATCACACCAAGTGTACCGCATACCTAACCTAGACGGTCCCTTTATCGTTCAATCTAAGATAAAATTCCAGAAAGAAAAATATTACCGAACTCATGTAAGCAGGAATCGAACCCACAACTACTTGGTATAGCGCCAGCTAATCCAAGTCATAAACTCTTCCAACATTTTTTTCAATGTGGGAATCGAACCCACAACAGCTTGATACAGAATCTTCTAATCGCCAAATGCAATTCAGTAGTCTAAAGATACTTCACTATCCTATTATTCATTCGAAGTTCTGATTAAATTATATTTTTCTTAGTGTCATTACGCCCCTGCACTGTTAATTGTTTAGACTCAATTGAACCTATGTCCTTTTGGCTTGATTGTTCGAATAAACTCGCCCCTATGACCTTACGTTCCGAAACGAAATTTGCCTTAACTACTAGTGTTATAAATAAGTAGGTTTACTAACTAACAGTATGCTAAATTAAATTACCCCGTCCCACTGCCATTAAATCCATCACAACTATCATCATTTTTCATCATTGTTTCGCCCACCATAAGAATCATCATCATTGGTTCGCGCTTCATCATTTTCAACATCCATATTCATCATCATGCATTCGCCCCTAGCCACAAATTACATGTGTACTTCCTTAGACAGTTTGCAATTTCAGCAAGACTCCTTTGAATAAGAATACATTCCTCGAAGAATGCTCGTATTGGAATAGTAAACCATTTGGAATACAAATTCCCAGTAGTCCAATTAAATATTAATGCACTCCTCGAAGAATGCAAGTGACGGTAAGTAAATCAGTTGGAATCTAATTTCCTATTAGTCCATTGTACATGGCGAAAAAGTAAACCTCTTGGAATACAATTTCCAATTAGTCCAATTCAATATTATAGCACCCCTCGAAGAATGCACGGAAGGTAAACCAGTTGGAATCCACTTATATAAATATCGCCATGCTCTGAAGTCTGATTTATAAACATCAACGCTGATGCTATAGGCCATTCATAAGTAATGACTCCAATAAGTAATAGTATCTAGTTATGTTTGAACAAACGTACACACATACATAATTTCGAAACATCCCTGCCTATCCTGAACAACTTCACAATACAGACGCAAACAAAAAAAAAACCCACTCTTCTCAAACTTGTTCCGGCAGGGATCGAACCTGCGACCATCAAATACAACAGGCCAAGCCGCCCACACTCTAACCACTGCGCCACTGGGTCATCGTTAAGGGAACAGTGTAACATTTTTCTTTTCTACACTAATTTACCACGTGTTCTCTGTACGAATTGAACTTTTAATTTCCTACATTATATTTAATACAATAGTATAATAATATTGGGATAAAACTAAGCGTCTTTAATAAATTCTATACGTTTAGATAGGCGTAAAAGCAAGTGATACTCGCGTCCGTGAATAGTGCAATGGCACACAATAATTAGAAAAATAACACAGGGATTGAACCTGCTAGTCGGACTTCAGCAATGTTTTTTTTTTTTTTTTTTTTGTATGTATTTATAAGTAAATCTAAATATCCTAGACATAAATATAAGAGATAATAATAATGCTATCATTCGTTGGAAACTACAAATCTAACTTGAGAATCGAACTCATGTTATCAGTTTCAGAAACTTGTTTGTCCTAGGAAACAAAGATAATCACGTCCAGTAACGACGGCTAACGTATATTACAACCTAGAAGCTTGTTGGGGAGTCGAACCCTTCATTACACATTTCAGCAACTCCTCGCATTATTTATAATAAAACCTCAATATCCTATGCCAAGTAGGCAAATTATTTGAGAATTTATATTCTAAAAATATACATAATAATATGTTTCCCATTTCCTATGATAACTCTCCGTGACATAAGATCGCAATTACACAGTCAAGACAATCGTACGTCATGTTCTTTTGATTCAACTGACCATAACACAAATATAAGTTGGAGCTCAAGGCTACTAAGGATGCATAAAAAAAAATCGGTTACTTAGAATGACTCGTCCATCGGTAATATCCTAATGGCTCTCTTCTACAAATGATGTGACCACATCTGGCATCTTACATACACACCATAAACAACCCTCGCTACTAACAAGAATATTAGACCAGACCGTAGGTAAAAATCCTCTATTGTTTTACTCTCGGGACTCCGTGACGCTATCATAAAATGTCCCTGTACGTGTGCGGCTCGCAAGCGCATATTTAAAACAATGATCTAAAATATAACAATAATCAGAAATAAGACAATCCGTCTAAAACTTTCTACTTCTCCACAGCTGCTAGTCATAAAATACAAATAGTGGTATCAGTAAAATTGGTAAAAAGGTGCCGCGTTGCTTTAAAACTATTTTACTTATCGCATACAATTATTTTGAGACTAAAATAAAATTGACGCTGTATTGTCTCTAATATCCGTTTGGCCGAAGTAATAAAATAATTTATGTTTTAGCTTGGTGATCGTCTAGCTTATAAATTTCTACGTTGTGTATTTTTTTTTCAAATTTGTAGTAACTCAGATTCTTTTATTAGGTTTTTAATTCAACGTGAATCGAATTAAAATTGTATGACCTATATCCTGGTCACGGCACCATCTGTAAAATACGTTCTGCACGTCTCAGTTCCTACCTATAATCCTATCTACCTATTCAAATATCAACCCGTGAAACCTACCTAACGCGCGTTAATTATTATACCGAAAGATCCCTACGTCGCGTTTATTTAACGAGTGTCGAAAGGTTTGTCATATTCATGACAGATAAAGTTATTTAATTAAAGTCGTCGATTCAATTAATTACTCATGTTGTCCATTAGTCGTCATACATATAAATAGACATAACAATATTAAAAGATCTAAAACAAACTCCTGTGGAAATGAACATAGTACACAAACAAAGAAGTATTAATACAAGTAGAAAACGCCGCAGTTGTCGGTGATCATTTGTAGATACTGTAGGGATTAAACATCACACATGGCGAAAGCAATAAAACTAGGTCATGCAATCCGTCCGTCAGCGATCACCTCCTATAAAATCCGTTGAATAAATATACACGATGCAATGTAATAACATTATAGTTTCATCAGTTTATTGAAGTAATGAGTCTTAAGGACTTGACATAATCGAATTTATTCTAACACATACAATGAAACTATAACGCTAATTCTCTTATAGACTAATCTCACCAATACACAGCATCAACTGTACCTCGTTCGCACTCACACTCGCGAAATTTGGCAAAACCGCACTTGCCTTTCTTATACCGATCGTTACGTACGCGCGCGAACATATTTATTTTATACATAGGATAAATATAAGATACATAGATACACATATAAATTAAATGAATATACATAGATTTGTAGTGATTGCAAGACAAAACAACGTAGTCCATTCTCGATGCTCTGGCGACGTGGGCTACTCATACTGTCTGTAGTCAGAGAATAAGTCTAGACTTACAGGCATGAGACCTAGATCTAGCGATAAATGTTGATCTGACCTCCCAACTCTCCTTATAGTCAGAACCTACTGGCAGATGAACAACGTGCCCCAACAAAACCAACAATCTAGACCGACCTTAGCAAAGCCTAAACAAGATAAAATTTATTCTACCATGCCTAGCGATTATCGATATTAAAACCATACATTCTTCACCTCTCCTAAGACAAGGCCTTGTGCATACATCTGATTGTTTAAGGACGTTTGTCCGTCCAAACAAAGGGTTTATTATTTAGGTATTGAATTAATTTAATAAATTAACTACAGTGCCTGAAGGGCCAAAATGTCAGTTCCGACTCCGGAATTCGTCACCGACTATATAATTAGTTTTGTTTTGAATGTCTTCGTGTCTGTCGATGAGGAGTTGAACAATATCCGCGCTCGTAAATCTATTTACCCTTCATTCGTGGAGCACATCTTTCGAAAACGGAGTATCGACAAAAGAATTCGAATACCAGGCCTCTAGTAACGGCTCCAAGTATCCGGGAATAGGCAGCTCATCAGATATCACAAACCTCCTCCGAACTCACGAAGGTGTATACCTAGTGCATGTCAGATAGTGAGCAAATCTCTTCTGTGATTGCTTGTGCAGAGTCTAGTGTTTGGTGCCTGACGCTTTCAGTTTCCGCCCCGATAGTCGGGCAACGGAGGCCATCGCACAGTGTCAGCTAATGTATGTTCTATGTACACGAATTTGTCAACGCATGTAGCTTGGTTTACAATCAGAGTCAAATTAAAGCGCAATAACAAACTTTTCCAATAGAGCGACGCGAATGACTCGTACATTGTTCTGCAAGGCAACAGCGTGATTTATTGTCCCTAATTTAGTCCAATAGGTTAAAACAGCAAAACAATCATGTGATTGCCTAAACAAATATAGATTTTTGTTGTATTCGCTCACATCCATCTCCAAACATTTCACCTAATATCTCCGCCGTCTCCAGCCTTCCCTGAAATGTAAAGACTCCTAACAACACCACGAATGTCAGACGCAATAGCGGATATATCAACGACCTCAGACAAACATGATGTAATCTCCAAGATTACCTTACCTTACAACGTTTCGCTTTCAACACTCACAAATAAACAAGATTTATATATATATGATAAGGAATCACATAATTATCACCACGCGTAAACTAATCACGAACCGCACGTCGTGGTCAACTTGGATAGGTCCAAGATTTGTCCCGACTAACCGCTCAAATCACGCGCAATTCCAACCAACTCTCCCGCGCAATCTCAACTAAAACTCCCGATTCGCGCACGCGCACCCGTCTCAAAGGATTTCTCCCGAGAATAAAGACGACTGCCTGAAGTCCCGAAACTTCAAGTCGAGTAAACTAAAAATGCCGAAAAGCCAAAAAAGCCAAAAAGAGCCAAAAAAAGAGCCCCGCTCCGTCCTGTATTTTTGTTTATATACTCCCACGCTAGTCATCCCCAGACGTTCTGAATACTCACACCTCCTTCCAAAATAAATCTCACCTTCATCCCTTTAATTTTGTCCAGAAACACTCTTATAACTATGTTTCTAGGGATTATAATTAAGTGTCCCAGTTTTGCGTGGCATGGCGCATAAGCCACGCCCACTCATCCCAATCTTTTTGCTCGCAATTTGAGTGTTTTTGGTCAAGTGTTCATAATTCTCTCTTTCGTATGACAGGTTTGATTTTGTTAAGTAATATTTATTGTGAGAAATCTAAGTGGTGTTGAGTCGAGACATCGTAAATATGCTCACATTCGACAGGTTAAATTTTAAAAGTTCTAGCAAAAACTTCTGTTATCAAGTTATGATAAAACTGAAAGTAATATGCTAACATACCAAATCATAGGTTAACTCTAAGCATTTGAGTTGAAATTCGTATGTATGGGATTATTCGTTTCCCATAGCTTTACCAAAATATTGTTATCGGAGTTCTTTTAAAATGCCAATATAAGAGTCTGAAATTTAATTTTATGTTCCAGAACTACTTGAAATAATTATTTATCGTTAAAACAGTTATGGCGAAGCGTGTGAAGTTCAACTGTTAAAACATTTTAATCTTGTAGGTTGGAATCCTATGTAGTCGTTTCAGACCGAAATCGCATTACCTAATTTATTTAGGTATTTAGGTCGTGTTTAGGTCGCCTGCAGTATGAACTGTCACAGTATATAAGGTATAAGGGCCACCACAGACCAGCGACTTTTTTCATCGGCGATCGGCGATTTTGCGACTCCATCGAGTTTTGGCGACTCTCTGTGTTCTGACGCACCGACTGCTCCGATGCTAAAAGCTACTAAATCGCCGATCGCCGATGCAAAAAGTAGCAAGTGTGCGGTGTCCCCAAGGGTTTTGAGAACTTTAAGTTAGAAATGATGTAGGTGCCTGTGGATTCCACACTAGGACGAGCCAGTCTAGTGGAATGAGCCTGTCTCGTGGAAGTGTGGACGTAAGCGTCTTGAATTATTAGTCCGTGGTAGGCACCTCTGTTCGTTAATTAGAAATGGTGATCGTTCAATCTACGCCAAGGCACGTAATTTCACAGATGAAGATAACCCCGTCTCATCAATCAGTCAGCAATGTGTTGCAATCTAAATATATAAGAATCAAAGTCCTGATTGACTGACTGA